>JARQOC010000001.1:342500771-343100771 GCA_033576535.1 Allobates femoralis
CTAGAAAAAGTTTCCAGACTTTTTGCCTGTGTAATGAAGATGGTTTAATTAGTGAATAGCCCAGCACCCCATTAAAGAGTTTTTGAAGTAATTTTGCAATTCCCTTTTAATCCTTTGAACAAGATGCAGCAAAAATTTAAAAGGGAGCTGAAATTTCCCAAAACCATTATTGCAATTAGGAAAATGAATACCCTAAAATTTAAAGTGAGAGTCTTAAATTTAAGCCTATAGGACATAGAATTTTTTTTTGAATATGTTTTTGTAAACGCTAAAAGGGACAAAATTGTGTCACTGCCCAAATATTTGTGGACCTAACTGTATATCATTTTTTGCAGCTCTGGTAACTCTTTACATGAAAGGCTACATTAGCTACCACTTCTGAGTTCCGTCTTGAATCATTGTTATTGTGGTTATTGCTTTTGCTCTTCCTCAGCAATTCAAAAAATAGAGTCTAACCTTAGGGTCCCACTGATGAGCACTATATTTGAAGCATATAGATTTTGATGCATGGAGTTTCTTGGTGAAGATTTTTATGGGGTAGATTATCAGTCTTTTTTCAACCCATAGCACATAGCCACACGATGCTACAGTTGGTATATCATGTGTTGCCACCCTCCCGGCACTTTGAGCCAGGTATAGTAATAGAGGCCATAAGGATAATGGTCATAACTCCAATCCATTCCCCTTCTTCTCCCTGTTTAATGACCTCTTCACAAATCACAGACCATATCCATAAAACTCTAACATAGTAGTCAATCCCAAGAGTGCTGTTTGTAGTAACTTTGCATGTTGTTTAGTAGTAATAATACATTTATCTGTGATGCTCTTTTTAAAGAGAAATTGATAATAATGATAATACATTTTAAATAAAAAAATATGCGTCATTATTCAGTTTTAATAAGAAAAAATTAAAGTTTAGTTGATAAGTCTAATATATAAAGATGAATGTATGTCTGCGTATATATGTATGTATATCCACACATAGCCCTGCCCCTTCATAGCTCCGACTTCTGCATATAACCCCTCCCCCACATGAGAATATCCCAAAAGGGGCAGGCCATGTGCATCTATGAAGGGCTGGGCTATGTGGAGGGTGTGGGGCTGTATGGAGGGGTTGGACTTATGAAGGGGTGGGGCTATTTGTGGACATACATACTTACACACACACATATATGGAGGCTGCATTATATTATATGGAGGACTATGGAGGCTGCACTATATTATACTAGCTGTGGAACTCAGCATTGCCCAGGCATAATGCTGATTGTATATATGTATGTGTGGATGTGCGTGTTTTGTATGTATGTGTCCACATAGTTCCACACCCCATTCATAGCTCCACCCCTTCAAGGATGCATAAAGCTCTGCCTCCTCCAGGAAAGGTTTTTCTGTGCAAAATAATCATTCTATTCTAGTTTGTTATAACTGAGGACAGTTAGTTACTATCCCTGAGCAATGCCAGGCTCTACAGCTAGTTCATTATAAAGTGATATGTAAATGATGAATAGGATTTGATTTTCTGTTTTTTTATGATTTTAAATCAATATAGAGTGCAATATTCCTGAACTTGCTTGGTAATATTAGCTTTAAAAATGAATCAGCCATCAACAATAGATAAATATACATTAAGCAATAAATTATTACTGTATTATAACATGAATATGCACGTGTGTATAGCATTGCCTTATATCACTTTCGAGTATTATATTATTACGACTACAACCTTACCGTTCAGATATAAATTTGACTTTAGTTTATAACAATTAATGAAAACAACCAAAATATAAATTTTATCAACCAATTAATTGTTGGTTAAAACATAATCATTTCAATTGAGCTTGGTTAGGTTTCATTTTTTTCATCTGAAAGCTAGAAAATATATATTCTTTGGTTCACAAACATTCTTTCCCAGGAATACAAATATTCTCAGCAAAATAGTTTGTGCATATAGCCTAATCAAATTAAACTGTATATGACTATAACAGCTAATATAGATTAAAATGTGTATGACTGCAGTAGCATACTAAGCAATAGTTGAATGGTTGTTCAACCATCAAGAGAGGTTTATGTAATGTAAATGGCAATTTGTAGGCTATAAGTCAGCCACAAAACAAGCATCATGTGCTTATTGTGATTCTCTTCCCATTTCATTTAGATTGTAAGCTCCTTTAATGTGAAATCACGCACCTTTTCCCAATATTTATTTGTATTTTGCTTCCCATTTGTCAGCAGGGCAGAGAAAACTATTTTACATATTTTTACATGGTGCTGCTTAAAACTACACTACTCATCATTGAAATTACAACCAACAAGAATAAGTAGTAGAATTCTGCAAATCCAAAGGTCAATAAATATGGTGATGATGTGCAATTATAGAAAAACTAGAATCAACGTTTAAAAAAAAAATCTCAATTTGTGCCATATAATTATTTTATGATTTCAATGCCTAAAACACCTTGCTGTGCCCCCTCAGTGTGAGCCTAACATTCAATCTGCTCTCCCTGAGGTGCCAGCTCACTTTGTAAACTGAAGGGAATATATGTCAGACTGATAACAATCTGCATATCAGTCATGAGCACCAGCGTTACTCATGGAGTAATGAGTATCGCGAATACTGTACTATCCATGCGAGTAGCGAATAGTAATGATTACACTCACTCATCACTATTCATTATCCAATGACATCCCAAATGTGTTCGATCAGAGACATGTCGTACAGACCAGGTTAGCACATTTATGCCACACAAGTTGCTCACAGTACCACAAGCATTACTTACTTCACTGAAATTTAGGCCACATAAGCTGTTCAAAGTAATATAAGTATTAATAGTCTCATGTATATCATGCAAAGATGTGTGTGTATTTCTGCAAGTTCAAAATTGATACTGAAAAAAATCTAAATATTTTGAAAGTTTGTTTCCATTTTTATCGTCATTTTCATCATAATAAAATATCTATTAATCCAATAATTTTAATAAGTCCACAAATTTTCTTTCTTGGTGTTGCAATTTTAATTTTGATGAGTGTATATCTCATAGATTATGTTCCTCTGTTGAAAAAATTGTATTATGCACATTTATCAAGGGATAGATTCTACTGTGTTATGATATTCATAGATAGGCATTCATATACAGTAGTTACTATTTAGTAATTTCACTTAATTGTCAATATTGAATGAAACTGAGACCAATCCCAATTAGACTTTTAAATTGCAGTAATTTGAAAAATTAATTTATACCTTTGTTCTTACCGATTTCAAATTCCCAACATGTAAAGTCACAGTACAATAAAACTATTTTGGAGATAAGTTTCTGTTCCATTTTACTCTCCTATGTTACAGAAGTCTTCTTGTAAGTTCCCCTACAATGCCCTGACCCAGATTCAGGAAACAAGTTGTACGTTCCTTTAGGCTTTGATAACTATAGATGGTACATTGAGCCCACGTTGTCTTCATAAAGGTGGAAAGTAACTTTTTTCATACTTTGAGTATTACAGCGCACTCTTTCCCAACCTAAAATAACACTGTTGTAAATAGATGAATGACCTAGTTCTGTCTAATTCTTCCCACAGTTGTTGCTGTTTTCTTTTAATTGCTTACATCAGTTCAAGGATTTATCGTTTTAGATCTTTCTTAAGACAGTAAGTCTCTGTTCAGCTTCACTTGGCAATTTCTTTGAAAAGCTAGACATAATATTTTTGAAATGTGTATTTTTTTCTAACTTTCATCTGAGTACAAAATGTTTTTCACATTATGGGTAAAGTAATTAGATCTTCTGGGTATCTAAGTAAAGGAAACAAGAAAGTCTGTCTTCAACTTCATTAATATTTAAACAGGCATTCAATGGCTCCTGAAATAAAAAAGGGATTTTCCACTACTTGGACAACCCCCTATTATTCCCCATATGCACTCACATAAAAACAAAAAACCCTAATCTCTCCTCTGGTGCTGGCATGGTTCCAGCAACATTGGAACTTGCGTTCCTGGAGCTCACATAACATTACATGCAGCACCAGACTGGGGTGTCTGGGGCCCACCAGGGAAATTGAATGCAGAGGCCCACCCACCCATCAGCTATATGCATATACCTATTAGCCGTTATACCCATTATATTGGCGTCTCCTGCACATTACTCTGCGCTCACCATAACTGTGATGTAAAATTACTGTAATTTGCATTAAAGGGATTCTATGGTGAAAACAAGTTATCAGTGATCCACAAGTTCGGTCAGTGATCACTTATTTATTGGTGGAATCTGAGCAGAGGAAACCGCACCATCAGAAGAATGTGGCACTTTCATCCCCATTATAAAATGCAGCGGCCGGTAATGATGTGGCCGCGGCTCCATTCATCATCGTTGGGGCTTCCAGAAAAAGCCAAACCCAGCGCTCACAGCCACTGAGGGAATAAGCCGATCAGTGGTGCAGCTGTACATGAGCTCTAGTCTAATGGGGAGAAAAAAAAACTCTGACTAAGCACGGTCTTTAAAGAGGATGGTTTTAATATATGTGTTTTAATTTTTTTTCTAATAAAATTATTTTTAATGATCTATATCTCAGGACTCTGCGCTGGAGATTTTTCTATTTTTTTGGACATGTTATGGGGCTAAAAGTTGCACATTAAGCAGTCGGACCCCCACCAATAAATAACTTATCACTTATCCTTAGGCATTGTGCATACAGTAAGTATTTGGTGAGTTTTTTAATTCAATATTTGGAAGACAAAACCAGGAGTGGAGCAATCAGAGGTATTATGTCAGCTTTTCTCACCCACTCCTAGTTTTGTCTTACAAATACTGAGGTAAAAATCTCACCAAATACTCAATGTGTTCACGTGGCCTTAGAAGAGGTGATTACTTGCTTTCTCTGGAAAACCTCTGTATGTGCATCTATGCTGCTGTGTAATAGGCACAGGATAGGGGGGTTCAACACCCAAGTATTTAATATCTATTGGAAATAAAAAAAAATCCCCTTATTGATATCAGAAAAATTAAATGACTGACCACAATCCACTATACCAAGACCAATAATACCACATAGAAAAGAGAAACACCACCACACCATGACCATAGCATATATTACCATCACATAGTGATCAAATATTACCACGTACAAGGTATAAATACTGCCACACCATGGCAAGAGCACATATTACCACCACATAGTGACCAAATAATACCACATACAAGGGACGAAAACTGCCACACCATGACCAGAACACATAATGCCACCACATAGTGACCAATAACAGTACAATAATGAAAATTTTAAAAAGCTCTGTATCTTGGGTCAGTGTACAGGTAAAACAGCAATTATAAGTGACATTATCCACAGAAGCTCTGCATATAGCGTCTAGTGTACAGGTAAGACTGTGATCACCGGTGGCATTATACATAGGAGCTCTGTACATAGTGTCAGCATACAAGTAAAACAGAGATCACCAGTGACATTATACACAGGAGCACTGTATACAGTGTTAGTGTACAGGTAATGCAGAGATCACCTTTAACATTATGCACAGGAGCTCTGTATATAGTGTCGGTGTACAGGTACTATAGTGATCACCAGTAACATTATACACAGGAGCTCTCAATATAGTGTCAGTGTGTGTGTATAGGTAATGCATATACTCACCAGTGATGTCTCTAGGTGGAGTCATTCATCTTCAGGTTTCTTCTTCAAATAGTGCAGACCAATATCACATCTTCTTGCCAGGAAACATCCCTGCAGAAAATAACACAATTATCTATAGCTGATCACTTCCAGAGCACATTCCACACTTTTCCGAAGATTTCTACACTGTGCCCTCACATAATAATGTCACCACTGTGCCCCCACATAATAATGTCACCACTGTGCCTACCACATAATAATGCAAGAGAAAATAAAGAGAAAGGGGCGCAATAGTGCGGTTACCAGGGGGCTTTTTTTAGCGTGGCGTACTAATAGGTGGCCACTCACCTTATTGGGTTGTGCTGTCCCCGCACAACCCGGTAATACATTTGATAAGGCGCCCTTCACAGGCTCTAGCTCATCCGCACACCGCGAGCTCCGGGGGCTCCGAGCATCCGGTCACGTCACCGCAGGTCCTTAAGTTAAAGCTCCTGTTGCCAGGCGACACCAGGTCCTCACGTTAAGCTGCACTCTGCGCCTAGCTGCTCCCCGCCGCTTTACCCTCAAAGAGGGATTTATATTAGAAGGTAAAAAAACTATGATGGCATGATAAATGAAGATAAGTACATGGGCATTGATATATCTATAAGCACTAGGAAAGGCTCTAGTATTATGATAAGATTTAAAGAGCCTTCCACTCATTAACCAATTGAACAACTTTGGTAGCCATAAAAGGGTTGTGGAACCCGCCCCCCCTCACCACCTGAGGAAGATAGAGAATCTATCGAAACATGTTGTGGAGTAGGAGGGGAGCCTGAATAAAGGTCTGTTGAAAAAACATCTCAGTGCCTGCTGCCTTTGTGCCTGAGCGCCTCCAATTAGACCGCTTATAGTTTTTTTACCTTCTACCACATAATAATGTCACCACTCTGCCCCGCAAATAATACCACCAATGTGCCCCCACATAATAATGTCAATATTTATATAAGTCCCTCATCCTGGCTGGGTCCCTGCCTCATATATGTGGGGCCCTTCCTATATATATGTCCCCCACCCTTGCTGGGCCACTGCCTTATATATATATGGGTCCCTTCCTGTATATATCTCTCATCCTGGCTGGGCCCCTGCCTCGTATATATGGGCCCCTTTCTGTATATATGTCCCCTGTCCTGGTTGGGCCGCTGTGTCATATACATATGGACCCCTTCCTGTATATATCCCCCGTCCTGGCTGGGACCCTTTCTCATAAAAATGTGCATCTTCCTGTATATATATGTCCCCCATACTGTCTGGGTCCCCGCCTGTCATATATGGGCCCCTTCCTGCCTGTGTATATGTCCCCCGTCATGGCTGGGCCCCATCCTCATATATATGGGCCCCTTCCTGTAAATATCCCCCATCCTGGCTGGGACCCTGCCTCCTATATTTGTGGGCATCTTCCTGTATATATCCTCCATCCCGGCTGGGCCCTTTCCTCAAATATACAGGAAGGAGCCCATAAATATGTGAGGCAGGGGCCCAGACAGGATGGGTGACATATATATATATACTGTATATATATATATATATATATATATATATATATATAACTAGAAAAAGTTCTCTGCAGCACTCAGTTACTACCAATGACGTACAAATGCTAACAAGCTATATGTATATGAGAAAAAAGTTTAAAAACTTACGTTTTTTCAAAAAAACTCAAAAATCTTATCTTTTTATTTCTGAAGTTCTTAGTACACACATTGGCCAATGTCTGTTTGCTCATCGACTGCGACAAAGTGACTTCAGATCCGATGAGTCCTATCGCTGAAATCCCTGTCCTCCTTGTCCACCCCCCACTTCTCAGTGGGCAGACTCCATCTTGACCCTAGATCACCTGTGGTCAAGGAGGGTGCAATTGCAGCATGGAGCCAGCATCTCCATATGATACAAAAAAGAAAAAAGAAAAAACTGCAAAGCACTCACAGACTAAATGTGAACTGGTGCCAGCAGGGACGCTGGGTCAAATAACTAGAAAAAGTTCTCTGCAGCACTCAGTTACTACCAATGACGTACAAATGCTAACAATACAGTATATATATATATATATATATATATATATATATATATATATATATATACACACAAGAAGGGACCCAAATAAATGAGGCAGGGGCCTAGCCAGGATGGGAGACATATATGAGGCAATGGCCAAGCCAGGATGGGGGACATATATATATATAAATATATGTGTCCCTTCTGGTATGTATATATACCCCATCGTTTCTGGGCCCCTGCCTCATATATATGTTCCTCCTTCTGGTCCCAGATCTGCATAAAAAAAAACACTTTACTCACCTCACCGACGATCCAGCAGAGTCCAGCACTGAAGAATCATGGTGACAGAGCTGTTGGTGCAGAGTCCTAGAGTGATGACATCATTGCCCTGGGATTCTGACCTCCAGTGCACACGCGCCTGCACCACTAGCATTGCTGTACATAGGAGGCAGCGGTACACAGCAGGGAAATCGCATCTCCCCACTCTGCACTGCTCAGCCTCTGAGACTAATCACATCTGGTGCGCTGTGCATGCCGGATATGCTTAGTAGCGAGGGCTTTGGTGGGGGACCCACGGACCCACTCTGTGCGATCGGAGGGAGGTTTAGGGGGGCAGGGTGAAAGGGGTGGGGCTACTGAGACCTGGGGCCTACTGGACAATCTTCTGGGGCCCCGATAGCCCAGTCTAACCCTAATTACATGACATGACAGGTGAGCCCAGCAATCAATGAATGCTTGCTTCTTTGTCCCTGCTTTCAGTTAAGTAATTAACAGGAAGTGAGCGCAGCAGCTACCACTCACTTCCTTATAATCACTCATGCCTCCAAAGGCAGGGAGAAGGAAGCCGGCATTGATATGGGCGTGAGTTCCGAAATTGCTTGAACTGCACCAGCACCAGAGGTGAGTATAGGGTTTTATACTTTTATGGGTGCACACATTGGAAATTAAAAGTAGTTGTCCAAGACAACAACTTTAAGTCTGTGAATCCTGTCCATCAATAAAAACTAATAAACAAGTAGAACTGCTCCTTCTGTCTTGTAAAAGAAATTACTCGACAGTTGTACTATGCATTATATAGTTGCTCCCCATATTGCATGAGAACAACAGAGATGAGATGTGTACTGTAGGAAATAATGCAAAACAAGCAATGTTTCCTTTCTAAGTAATAAACAAAGTAATCAGGCCTGGGATCGTTCTTCATATTTCAGTGGTCCAAAAAGTGTTGTACTGAAAGGCTGTCAATTGGTTTATGATAATATGTCGAGATAGAGTATGAATTGATATCTTTAACCTGTCGCCTTAGATAGTAAAAGGTTAAAATCTGCATTCCTGATAGTGTAGTGTAAGGAAAATATTGGTGTCAGTATCCCTGATGGCCTCAGCAGTGGTGAGGTGAATGTTAGTATCACTGGTCATTAATTGAAGGAAAAAGATTTATGATAGTATCCAAAGTTGTCTATGGCATTAGAAGGGTTATTGTTACTTAATTAGTGGTAATGAATTCCTATTTCCAATAGGCTTTCATGTTGCTCTTGTAACAGGAAGGTTGTAACTAGAAGGTACCAAGGGACAGAAAACACAGATACATGCTTGTACACCCTTAGGGGTAACCTTTCAAACGCGGCTACCATTTCTAGGGTGGCTACAGGTAACTTACTGGTTGCAGTGAAATCATGGAGAGAATTATTCCATTTGTACACAGCAACAAGATAGACCTTTGTCTCCATGATTTCACTGCAACCAGTAAGTTAGCTGTAGCCACCCTAGAAATGTAGACCGCGTGTAAAGGTACCCTTAGGCCCTTTCACATCTGGATTTTTTGAAAATGCGGCAGTTGTGGTAAAAAAAACGCATCTGCCGCATTTACAGCATAACGGCTGCACTTGCGGCACAGGGTTGTGGCAAGCCCCATGCATTGTCTATGGGGCTTGCGGTAAGTGTGCGGCAGGTGCAGCAAGTGCGGTTACAGAGTTGCAGCAGTTGCGGGCGGAAAAAAACCACGGTCACTGCGTTTTTTTTTCGCGGCCGCATCTGCCGCAACGGGCGAAACCGCACTTGCTGCACCTGCCGCACACTTACCGCAAGTCCCCATAGACAATGCATGGGGCTTGCCTCAATTGTGCCGCAAGTGAGCCTTTATGCGTAAATGCTGCAGATGCAGTTTTTTGACCGCAACTGCTGCATTTTCAAAAACCCCAGATGTGAAAGCAGCGTTACGTGTGTTTTATTGCATACTTTTTGCACTAAATATAAAGCATTGGATAGATACACCAGTAAATATGGAAGCCTCAACACTGTGTTAATTTTGATATGAAATCTCTATAAGCAAACATCTGATCTTCACAGGTGATTTGAATATTAAGAAAATGTATTTAAAATAAAAATTACAATTAATAAATATCAAATAAATTCATATACGAGACCCCTATGAATGTGAGAGTGGTATCTGTAGTGTTGCAATTCAATAAAACATAAATCTAATGGATTATTCTGTCACAGGACAACTCCAGATGCCCAATTACTGTGAACACATCTTATCTATAGAACAACGTGTTACAATTAAAGCATTCTAAAACTATCTCTTAGTCTTAGGGGGAATCACACTATCCGTGTGATATGCGAGTCTCTCGGACGAGTGTCAGATCATCATTAACCCTGAACAGCCTCCCCCTCTCTGGGACGGGAAGTGTAGAGCTACAAAGAAATACAAGCAGCTGACACTCCCATCAAGACAGGGAGAGGCCGTTCCAGGTGACTGATCCAAGACTCGTCTGACTGCCTCGCATATCACACGGACAGTTTGATTCCAGCCTTAGTTTCTTTAACAGAAACAAAACCTGATTTTTAAAGCTGGTATCTGGTTGGTATATAAAAGTAGTATAACATATTGGAAAATTAGGATTAAAATACTGTATTGACTACTTTCTTTTTCTGTTTCTTTGAAACCTGTCATCTCATCATTCTGCCCAAAACCACAGAATGATTGAATCAGAGTATAACTGCATAATTGCAAACATGAAAAAAGAGGGAGGCTAATCAAAGTCCATGTAATCAGGATTGAGGCTAAAAGAAAAAAATATTGAGGATAAAAGGGGCAACACATGCATGAAGACCAAAGCAAACAAGAGGGTATACAACCCAGGGTATATGTGTGAAGAATAATATTTATATGCATAAATATAATGGTAGCATGTGAATAATAGCTTAAATAATGTCCTTACATTAATAGTTTACAAAAGGCAAGTAGCATAACACAATATCCATAATGAATTATCTCTTAAAGTGCAAGGTGCCAACAGAAATCAAAACTACTGCTGCATAATTTAATTTTATGGTAATAGATTCATCACTGAAAAAAATAATAGAATGGTCCCACAGCTTGCCGCATCCACCCCGATGCACGTTTTGGCAAAGCCTTGCTCAGGGCCAACAAATTACATTAAAGTTGGATGTGCATGGAAACAAATAACCTATCAATTCAAAATCACAAAGCATTCATTGATCTCAGGGAGACCAATCCATGCAAACACTGCAGGTAGCCGGCTAAAGCGCTCAACACAGTGAATTCCTAGGCGCATTGCCCCCTGGGAATTATGAATATGCAAATAGTCTGTGGAGCCTTGGTTAGGAGTCTCAAACACAGGACTAGCAAGATATCCCTCCAGGGAAGGACCCAGCCAAGGGGTGGCTCCTTGCTGAGAACACCATAACTACCATGTTGAGTGTCCCTTTCAGTCAATATCCAACTCTTTTACCAGTTTAAAGATATGACAAGGGAATAGCAAGGCCAGATATCCATCCACAGACAGTTGTTTCGGGGTGTTGCCCCTCATCAGTGTGGAGTAGGATTCTGGCTAGGTGGGAGCAATGCCTAGTAGATCAACATCACAAAGCATTCACTGATCTCAGGGAGACCAGTCCATGAAAACACTGCAGGCAGCCGGCTAAAGTGCTCAACACAGTGAATTCCTAGGGGCATTGACCCTGGGAATTATGAATATGCAAATAGTCTGTGGAGCCTCGGTTAGGAGTCTCAACCACAGGACTAGCCAGATATCCCTCCAGGGAAGGACCCAGCCAAGGGGTGGCTCCTTACAGAGAACACCGTAAACAACCATGTTAAGTGCCCCTTTCAGTCAATATCCAACTCTTTTACAAGTTTAAAGATATGATAAGGGAGTACCAAGGCCAGATATCCATCCACAGACAGCTGTTTCGGGGTGTTGCCCCTGATCAGTGTGGAGTAGGATTCTGACTAGGTGGGAGCAATGCCTAGTAGACCAACATCACGAGGCATTGGGGAGAACGTCACCTTCATGAAGTTGTGGGGCAGCAATGGGCGGTTTGTGGTTGACATAAGTCAGGTTGCCACCACTGACCAATTTGAGAAGTGGCTTGAGGTTGACCAGGATAAAATGTGGCATTCGGTGGAGAATGGATCTCCCTTGGTTAACCAGCCAGCTGCAACCAAACAGGGCATGTCGGTGTGCTACAAGTTTCTCCTGTCTGACCTATAGGGCATGGTCATTCCCTAGTTCCTCTGTCATCTTCTCCAGCAGTGGCCATGATGGAGTGAGCTGTGGAGCAGGTGGATGTGAAGAATGCCCCAGCAGGAGTAGCCCTTGCAACCTTGCGATACCATCCAGCATTGGAGTACCATCACCAACACCGACCTTCATTCTGGATAGAACTGAAAATGCTGGCACTCAGTTTTAACATCAAGTAAAGTGAACTTTCCTATAAAAAGTAATATTGTCTGGTCGATGACCCATCTCTTAGTTTGCATTTTGGCTATAGAAGGACTTTTTGAATTGTTTTTTTTCCAGTTCTTTCTTGACCAAGGCCTGTGTTTGTTAAAGTAATATTTCTCCTTCCCAACGTGTTTCCACCATTTGCACTTCCACTACTGGATATGTGGGGGTGCATGCAGCCTTTGGGGTCCACTTTTGTTATATTTATATAATATGTATATTTTATTTTGTGTTTGAGACTTATAGTCTGTGTAATAGTAAAGTTTTCTGAGTTCACTCCTTGTGTGCAGGACTGTTTCTGCAAACAGGCGTTTTGCTACTGCCCTAACCAGACTGGTGAACAAGCTGCAGGCTTCTGGCCTGATGGTCTAAGGTAGAACACACACTCGGGTAGAACAGGGCTTGCCAAGTGCAGTTCTCAACGTCCACAAACAATGCATTTTTTCAGGCTCTCCTTAGCATTGCACAAGGTGCTGGCATCATCACCTCTGCAGGTGATGAAATTAGCACCCATGCAATGCTAAGGAAATCCTGAAAACTTGCACTGTTTGAAGACTTTGATGACTGTATTTGGCCACCTCTGCCCTTGAAGTCTCTATAGAAGTAGCCAGGGGGCAAGAGAATTCCTCGAACCCTCTTACCATAACTGTGGCTCTCCCTGGACGTTCTTAGGTCCTGTGCCCACAGTGCATTGTTTGATGCTATTTTTGATGCAGAATTCGAGAATCTACATCAAAATCTGCATGTCTATCCTGAGGCCAGCAAAGTCTATGACAGGTTATAATGCTCACGTTGCTTTTTTTTCTTTAAACATGTGGCTCAGATTTATTTTTTCTGCCACAAAATCTGCACCAAATCTGCAAGGAAAAAAAAAGCCATGTTGGCAAAATCTGCTTAAAGAAGAATAAAAACCCATACCGTGGACACAGGGCCTCTATAACAATATTGTGGGGTCATGCTCCCAGAAAGCTTCCCCAATATGCTGTTAGAGCAGGCACGTGTGAGAGTGTGACAGACAGTGCCATAACAAACATTACTGCACTTCACACTTGAGGGGTCACAAAAGGGTTATCCAACAAGTGTGAACTGCACTGGACTCTCTGACGTCACCGCTCCTCACACGCTCTGTCTCATGATACCGGTGAGATGTGTATGCTACGTCTTGCATGATATCGTGGCTCTAATGAGACAGCTAGTGTTACAAGCATTGACGCCTCTGAGGATATCTCAGGTCACACAGGAGGATTCTCCACTGCTAATTACCCGCTGTGAAACCTGAGACAACCTCAGGAAAGTCATGACGATGTTGGAAGTTCATGAGCGGACCCGGAAGCATGGCGAGTGTGGAAAGCGGCGCTGAAGCTTGCTAAGTAATAGTGTAGGAAGCTAACGTCTGTGCCAAAACAGTGAGGCTGCACTGAAAAATGGTTTAAACTGTGTTCGGACAGCTGTTTTGACCCTTTTGAAGGTGTTTTCTAGGCCCTTGATTTTTGCCTCCCATTGATTTGAATGGGGTTCAGATGTTCGGTGAACTTTTCGTCAAACTGTTGGATGAACATTGGCTGGTTTCACATTGCAGGATTTTCCCTGATCATTGTCCATGCAGTTTGTGTGCCAAAAGCAGGAGTGTCTCCAAGACTAAAAACAGGTGTCAATCTTTCAATTATAGTTTTTCTCTACAAGTTCCTCTCCAAGTTTTGGCACACAAACTGGATGGACATGGATTAGGGAAAATCCTGCAGTGTGAAACCAGCCATTGCCATTCAGCAAACTGAACCAAATTTGCACTTCCAAAGGTTCGCTCATCTTGACGCACTAATTCATGTTAATTCTAGAGGTGAGAGGGGTTGGAAGCTCAGTGTCAGCAACAATTTGGTTACCAAAGAAACATTATGTGGCAATATGGTGGATAATATTATCCTTCTGTAGCTTTTCTTTCTTTAAAATCTGCCAAAGGTAGTTGATGGGGGGTGCTTGTCACTTAATGAAGCCTTTGAAAAAAGGTACAAAATTGTTTATTTTCCATTGCCCAAATTTTTAGTTGGTGTAATTGTACTTGTCATGCCAGCTTCAGACTCTCACATCATTCGTCGTTCACTACAATATCTGGTGCATTGACTAGGCTATAGTCCTGAGGAGAGGACTTGGGTGCCTGTGACAGATATCCATGCTGATCGACTAGTTGCTGTTTTTCATCATTGTCATCCTGATGAACCAGGTCTGCAGCATCCTGAGGACCCTGGAGTCCCTCGCAGAGGACAGGGTGATAACATGCTGGCTTCAGAATCTGTTCACACTGGGGAGTCTGATGTACAGTCTTGGAGCACTTTGTTGCTCAGCATGAGTTAGGGCGTCAGCAGTTGTTAGCACACTGATTTTTAGCTTGATAGGAGTTAGCTTTTTGATTAGTGTCAATTGAAGGTTTAAGCTACTGGAACGCCTTCTCCCTTTAAGCATGGCTCAGAACAGTCCTGGATGCTGACTATAGAATTTGCGTGCCTCTTGTATACTGGTACTGTGTTGGAGTTGCTGTTGAAACTCTAATCGTTGCTTGGTGTCTGGTGAAGTATAACTTGTTGTTTTTTCATTCCCTATTTGTATTTGAGTTCTCCCTACACACATATTGTATCCTGATTGTTTTCTGTGTGGTGTTGTTTGCTTTATCCCTGTCTATCTATAGCTGTAGATTCCATTACTGTTCTCCTACTGGGGTGGGGGTTTGGGGTTCAGCTCAGGGCTGGACATGAGAAAGGGACAGGTTGGAGACTCAGGCCTCTCAATCATCAAGGTTACCCCCTGAGTTAAGGAAAGTGAGGGTTCCAGCACAGGGGCCAAGGTTCCTTTCCTCCTTTTTCTCCCAAGGCTCTCCATGACATTACTCTTCATTATTAGGTAAAGTATTTTTTGAAATTCAACATGTGGGGTGAATTTGACAGGTACGACCCTGCACAGGTTTGGGTCCCTTCTCAAGGATGGGCATAAATGGAAAAAAATTGTTATTAAAAATTATTGGGCTTCTGTGACTTCCAATTTTGTTTCTGTTATATGTAGAGAGAAAGAGACAGCGAGCGCCCATGAGCCGGACCTGTGGTCTAGAAGAATTGGTATGCCAAGTGGTCACTCACCCCTTGGGGTTGTGCACCCCTGCACAACCCCAGTGAAAGCGTGGAGGTGAGAATCAGCATGAATGAAGTGATTCCCAGGTCGAGCCGCTGTCTGACATTTCCTGGTTGTGGTCACGGGACCCGATCACATGACAGTAGATAGGCATGGTGATGATCATATCACTGCAGGTCCTTTTGCTTCGATCTACTTTCTATGCCCGGAGCAGCTCCTACCACTCACTGGCATGGGGAGATGTGTACATGTAAATAAACAGGAGAACCACGGTCCTTGGAGCACTTCCTGGTGTGACACGGTAAGACCTATTGTGAATCGTCACGAGTCACAATGGGTAATACTGGGTCACATGGTACACCAGGAAGCCCTCCTAAAACCGTGGTTCTCCTGTTTATTTCCAATTTGATTTCAGTTGGCTAGCATGTGCAACCATTCAAGAATATAACTCTCTAGACCATCAATAGTTTAACATCAAATCTTTTTTGCTAGATGATGTTGCATTCAGCATAATATTCATCATGGCATCTCTAGCCTCTGTTATGCCTGTCTCCTTGTTCAATTTTACATTAGCTATGTATATCTCTATTTTCAAATATTCCTATAGCAGTAATGCAATGACAAATTCTAGAATGTTTTAGCATTATAGAGTGCCACTGAATATGAATTTGTAGCTATGCTGTTTTTTTCAGCTAGCACCTGTTCCGACTTATTGAGGTTGCTCATTAGTCTTTTGTTATAATTGTAGCCTCTTTTATGTGTCAAGTAAATTGAACTGAAAAGTGCTAGGTTGTGAGCAAAGGTCCCACTAGAGGATGTTGGCCAGTCAAACCACATTCACAAAGTCTGCTTCTGACAGTTTGATAAGAAAAAGAAATATCAAGGGCTTTCTTTGTTTTTTTGTTTTTGCCTTTTTGATGATGCCCTCCAATGGATCTATGTCACTTTTATTTGCCTCAAAGAAGTTGAAAAGGTTCTCGTTTCCTTATGCTCTTAATCAGGCAGATTGATATCCCTGAAATTTAGGATGTTACTGAGCTGGGATTTTACTGTGATTCTTAAGTGTACCCTTACTATTTTGGGTAGTGAGTCTTTGGGTGGTTGCATATAATTGATTTGTAAATCAAATATGAAAAATGGTTGACAATTTTTTTACATTTCATATGAAAATAAATTCCAATAAAAAAATAACCTGTATTATGTATGTATAAAAATCCAATAACAGCCATGCTCTAATGCTCTTGACTTCAGGATATAAGATAGGAAAAATTGCAAATCTAACTATTTAAGCACTCTTTTTTATAAAAACTGCTTCTTAATATGCACTACAAATAAGTATGTTGTATAAGAAGGGTAATATCTATAACTCGAAAACAGTATAGATACCTTTACACGCCGCCCCGGCATGGTAGCAACTGCCTGGCAATCGGGATTTTTGTCACTGTTGCCTTGAAATTGCTACGAAGTTGCGGCGTGTAATTTGGGAAAGTGATCGGGTTTCTCGCAGTTGCTCCGGGTAGCGGTATCTGAGCCGTGTTCTAAAATCCGAGGCAACCCAAAGGGTGAATTGCCCTGGTAGTGGCGTGTAAACGGGCGATAGGGATGGAATCTGAGTCACCTAGTGATTTCCCAGAGGCGTGCCACAGCGTGTTGGATACCGCGCCCCATCAGCGATGATTGGTGGGGGCTACTGTGTTACCATTGGCTGACCCTTCACAGGGCGCCATATTTAAAGAGCTGTCCATTCACACTACACAATTGCAATGGCGTCATGTATTAGCCAGCCTTCCTGCGCAGGCTGGCCAATCATGACGCCATTGCGTTGTCCAATCAGAGTGTTAGCGTCACGGAATACACAACTCTGTCACGCCTATGTTTTGGCGCCGCAGAACATGTACGCCCACATTCCCCTACTGATTGCGGCATGTGAAGGGGCGACGGGATTCAACAGGAAGTTATCCGCAGGATCTGTTGGAACTTCCGGGGAACCACGATACCTTGAGTTTACAACGCAATTGCAGCGTGTACATGCGGAATCGGCGATCGTTAGCAACCATTAAAAACGTGCACGCGTACGTACGGTTGATACCAATTGCCAGTGATAGTGGCGGCATGTAAAGGTACCTTATTAGTTATTTCTTTAGATCACAAGTGCTGATAATTGAATTACAGAGCAAAGTGTAAAGATGCATACTATAGGTAAACCATGCATATGAACCTAACAATCTTTCTATACATGGAGACATATATAAAACGTGTCCCCTAAAAAATTACTGATGGAACAGGGGAAATGGAACAAAAATATTTGTATTCTTCCTTTACAGATAGACTTTATTATCCAAATATACTCCAAGTAATCAAGCAGATAATGTATACATTTAATGTTAAAGTGAGCAAGGTTATAGGTCATCAACTAATAAGATAGTTCAGTGATAATAGCATACAAAAATATAATGATATCCCTTCAAGATCCTTAACAAATTTATCTCTCTGATGGTAAAGGTTAGCACCTATAAAATGAAATGGCACGTGTGCTAAATATCCATAACTTCTCCCAAAGGAGACACTAACATTAATATAACACACAGATCGAGTAATCGGCATAAATTCCTCCCTAGGATACAAGAGACATAAACAATGGATGTATAGGTAAACAATATCAGGTAAATAAGTGAATCCTCTAAACAAGATTAACCTCAAAAAGTATTATATATCTAGTGCGTTTTCCCCTGAGGAATAGTTAGTTTATCAAGAGAAAGATAGTGGGTTCCAAAATAAGATTACCGTACCTATGTTATTACTTTCTTAGGGATAGAAGGAGGAACCGGGGAGCCATGTACGTTTGCTCCATTGGTGGTGAATATGACATCATGGGGAAGGCTTTTTTGTGAAATATTAAAGTGGTTGTAAACAGTCAAGATTAAGTATACAATACGTAATTACAATGCTTTGAGAAAAACTATGTAATCTTGATGTAAATACCTTATACCGTCATATAAAAATTGGATGCACACAAAGAGACAATAAGGCCACACTAAAGTTGTACAGTCATCACATGTCTGTGCTTATGAGCTTTTAGTTTGTGTTAATATTTTACCACTACTTAAAAATGTAATTTTCTGTAGATCTTTCTCTACAGTGCTGTGCAAATTAATTGGGACAAAGCATTTTTTAAGTAAAATTGTAAGTTCGGGTTACCAGTCAGTGATTCAAACCAGCTTTAACTGCTTTGAACAGGTGTGAGTGTACAACCTTGAGTAACAAAATGTGGTTTGACTGGTTTTAGTCAGAAAATAACAGCTAGCTGCCCCCTCAGCTTCAGCTGAAAGCTTGTTTCTGTGAGGAGTGGTTTAGTGTACTTTTTCTCTCAGTGTGATTCGTGCCTGAAAAAATGTATGTTACTCCACGGAAGAGGTCTAGAATTATTACTCTTAATGAACATACAAGTCTGACTGTAAGAGAAATCGCTTCCACTGTTGGTATTGGAAAATTTATCGTTTCAAGAATAATTCGCACACACAATGAAACTGGATCGTTTTCTTCGAAACGAAAAAAGGGAAATGTGGAAGAAAAAGGAAAACGACACCAAGAACTAATAAAACACTTATCAGCAATAGTAAAACTAATGCAAGAAAAACAAGTAAAGACTTGCTTTGTCCCAATTCATTTGCACAGCACTGTACAAGGGAAGTTTATGTTTTAACTTTTGATTAGACAAGTATTGTCTTTTACATTTTTGATATACACATTTTCTTTCTTTGCCCTTACTCTTGGGTTCATTCTGATCTCCTGTGATTGGAGGTGCAAGATAGCTAGCTTTAGATCAAAAACATTAATTCTCAATGTTCCGTCAAACGATTTTTGTGTTTTCTTTGTTTAACATGTCTTAAGGCTGTATTAAGAGAAATTTGAGCCCTTAATGAAATTTGTGGAAAGTTATGGGTGGATACATATGTAAATATGTAAAAATCTAACTATAGAGTCCTTCAATGGATTACAAAATTCATGTAGCAAACACATTAGATACAATGACATATGAGTGAAGGATCAGACTACACAAGGTTTGTTTGTAGTTTGTATCCATGGAGGCACACAAGTCTGTACATGGGCTGTGAATTTAAAAGAAGAGAAACATTTTAATCAAAACTATGCATAAAGTTGCTTATTTTTAAAATTTAGAAGCATTGAAGTTAAATAAATTATTGCATAGGGTGACATGAAAGAAAGTAATGCTATGTTTCCTTTTTGAATTATAGTAAAATCTCTCCAAATCCCATAAAGAAGAATTTAGTAGGTCCCCTTCAAAAATTCTGTTTGTATAGAGTATTTTTGTCATACACCGGAGCTAGCTTTGTGTATACAGGTTGCTGCTACCCATCCTGGGTGATACTGCGTATGTTTCACCCTGTTATTGTGGTAAACTGATATAAAATAGTGTATTTGGACTTTGCGCTATCCCTTATGATATGGCTACCAGTTATGAGGATGTTGAATTGTGATGTTGGGTTTAGCTAAATGACCACAAATAAGTTGTAGTTAGCCCTTCTGTGGGGTGTTTATTTTCTTGATGTATTTGTTTAACAGATGTACAATCAATTTTTCTTTAATATTCATTAATTGAAAATTTTCAAAAACCTTTGAAAAATCTAAAAAATCTAAAATAAAGTATGGGTTTAAATGTAATGTTACAGAGCTATTTCTATATTAGAGATGCTCTGGAACTAATCGGGTTAGTTATTGAATGCAATCACCACTAGATTTGTGTAGTGGCTATAGTCCCTTATAGGGGAAATTTTGTTGGTTTTATCTTAATATAGTGGATCAGTTCTCCAATATCACTAAGACATAGAAATTAGTTTCAATTATATGTTGTAATTGTATTGGATGTTGCTGCTAGTTTTTGCTTGGGCTTTATCCCTGGATTCTTCAGTGAACCAGTTCTGGATCTTCTGAAGGTGTTTTTTGTGCCTTTTTATTTTCTCTTTTGATCCTCTTATAACTGTTGTGAGGATGTTTGCTGGTGTGTTACTGAGGTTCCAATGGCACCGCTATCCACCGCAACCCCAGGACACAGAGGAAGGAAGGTGGATGGCAGAGACAGCGATGGGGAGCCCAGAGAACAGCACATACCATATTTTCTCTTGTGATCCTCTGATAACTGCTGTGAGGATGTTTGCCTGGCATGCTACTGAGTGTGACTTGTCCTGGGGAGTTGAGATTCTCGATCTTGAGGTGTCACTATCCTGGAGTATTGGTGGATTAGGTGTTCAGGTGTCTTTATATTTCTACAGAATATAGGTTCTTATGGTATGTGCTGTCCTCTGGGCTCCCCATCGCTGTCTCTGCAATCCACCTTCCTTCCTCTGTGTCATGGGGTTGTGGAGGATAGCGGTGCCATTGGAACCTCAGTAGCATGCCAGGCAAATATCCTCACAACAGTTTTAAGAGGATCAAAAGAGAAAATAAAAAGACACAAAAACACCTTCAGAAGATCCAGAACTGGTTCACTGAAGAATCCAGGGATAAAGCCCAAGAAAAAACTAGCAGCAACATCCAATGCAATTACAACATATAATTGAAACTAATTTCAATGTCTTAGTGATATTGGAGAACTAATCCACTATATAAAGATATAACCAACAAAAATTCCCCTATAAGGGACTATAGCCACTACACAAATCTAGTGGTGATTGTGTACAATAACTAACCCGGTTAGTTCCAGAGCATCTCTAATATAGGAATAGCTCTGTAACATTAATTGTAAACCCATACTTTATTTTAGATTTTTCAAAGGTTTTTAAAAATTTTCAATTATTGAACATCAAAGAAAGATTAACTGTATATCTGTTAAACGATTACATCAAGGAAATTGTTTTTAAACCCATACTTTACTTTTTATTATTTTAGATTTTTTAAAGGTTTTTGAAAATTTTCAATTAATGAATATTAAAGAAAAAATTGATTGTACATCTGATAAACGATTACATCAAGAAAATAAACATCCCAAAGAAGGGTTAACTACAACTTATTTTTGGTCATTTAACTAAACCCAACGTCACAATTGAACATCCTCATAACTGGTAGCCATATCATAAGGGTTAGCGCATAGTCCAAATACACTATTTTATATCAGTTTACTCAGTCAAAAATTGTTAAATTTAAATCTACTTAGAATTTTAAGTTGCAATCTAGAATTTATATTTCAGACTTGTGTGATATATTTATAGTCGTATCAATGTCATATAACATTTCTCTTTGCATTGAAATATTGTACTATATACTTATTCAGTGTGGAAAATTCAAGTCCTATCTTTTTCTTTTAGGAAAGAGACCTTATTTTAACATTTAATGTATCAATGCATCGTTCATGGTGGATGGAAAATGGACCAGGGTGCATGGTAACTTCAGTAACTCCTGCTCCAGATTGGGCGCCAGAAGATCATCGCTACATTACTATATCAGAGTGCTTCCTAGAGTACCAGTATATAGAAGTAGCACACAGCTCTCTTCAGATCTTTTTTGCAGTAAGTACATTTCTTTATTTTTGTGATATACAAAGGACTTCACATTTTCTTTAACAAGATAACATACTATATAACCAAAATGTGACATATATATGAAGTGAAATCTGCACAAAACCTAATATTTTTGAGAGATCTATATATTTTCTAATTGCTGTTGCTTCACTACAGTCTTTCCAAGATCTTTCGCAGTTAAGCATTTCTGACTTTGGGCGTGACAATTATAAGCAATTCACATTGTGACTAGAACAGAAAGTGCAGATTTCCAGAGGACATTCCAGGCTAGATGATTAGGAAGTCATTCTGCATCAAGCTGTTTCATAGTTGCATTTAATAAGATATGATCAGTTTTCCATCGTAAATGTAGAAAGTATCCCCCTGATTCTAACAATAATATCTTCCATCTACTCTGCATGCAGTGGTGTGCTTAAGGATACAAATAATATAGAGGCCTTGTATCTGAATAGGGTCATACAGTCAGTTCTAAAACCAGCAGTTCGTAGTTATAAAAGGGACATTTTAGAGACTAGGCCAATTCATCAAAACTTTTAAGTCATAAAACTGGCATACAAAGCTTTGAAAAACTGCAACATTTTTGCACAGCGTCTAGTTGGTAACACTTGGCATTTGACAAGAAGGGTGGCGCTGGTCATTTGGCATTTGACAAGAAGGGTGGCGCTGGTCATTTGGCATTTGACAAGAAGGGTGGCGCTGGTGATCATCCAAGGCAAGACAGAGTGCGGTTATGGCTGTTGGCAAATTCTGCAAGAGTTGCCAGAGTTTCTATGTCAGAAATGCTTCTGTAGACTCTGACTGGAATAGCATTTAAGGCAAGCTTCACGGAGGTGCACACCACTGGGAAGTGCATCAATTTTATTACTTGCCACCTCCTACTCTAAGTCCTTCCATAAGTTTTGCATGCACAATGATTCAGCCCAAATCTATTTATGGTATCATGCATATTGATTAAATTACTTAATTATTATGGTGAAATAATAGCTGTGCACATTTTCACAAGAATGCTTTGGATCTTTTACAAAAGTAATCTCAATATGTAAAGCTGTGTTAAACACACACAAACAGATTTCTACTCAGATAATGTAGAAGTTCATTAATCTGATAATCACAATGTAATGACTTTGTAGTGAGCATGAACCAGGTTGATAATTACCCTGCCAACACTACATAACCCAAGTGCTTGTCTTTGGCTTGTTCATGTAACTCTGCTACGGTCATTATATTATTAGTACATGCCCTTAACTGTGACTTTAATTAGCAAAGAAAATACCTATTCAAAGGCTTTATTACTATCATCAATGGGCTTTCCAGTTTTCTAGCTCAGGGATTATTCCACCCAACAATCCGTTACATCCGAGTACATGTGGCAAAAGGTGCTTAGTAGCTACTTTCCCTAGTAATAAACAATAACTTTCTAACGCAGTTATTTATACTTCTTTCAGAGCTAGTTTTCCTTGACTCTTGCTTCCTTCTGATCTGCATGGTTTTCAGAACAATTGTTTCCTGCACAATTTAAGGAGAAATAATGTGAAGTGAATGTGCAAGGAGTGGATTTGGTATTTTCAGCGTGTGATCATCATTAAATAGATTCTGTTTGCATTACCTGTGATATAGAACAATTACGTAACCCAAGTTTTGATTTTCTGTATTAAAAAAGTTAAGAAAATATCATGTCCTGCTTCATATTACATCTAAAAATCACCTTTCTTTATTTAATGAGTTTCTATAGACAGATAATTTCCAATCCAATGTGTAGAAAAAAAGTGGCACTCATCATTCATGTATTTCTTTCTACACATTGGATTTTCAAGTACTATTTTACAATGGTGTGCACCCCTTCTTTTCTTTGCCAGTGGAGTGCCAGTGTGAGTCTGCCATTTGTAGTATAAAAAGTGGTGCTGTTAAGGCATGTTTTTCTCTATGAAATCATTTCCTATCTCCTCACAACCTGAGTTGAATGTTTTCCTAAACCCATATATTCCTCTAATATGGATGCCTATGAAAGCATTTCATGTATTGCAAGGGCTATTTTTTTTCTAGAAGCAGTTCCTCTCAGGAAAGTAAGTCTGTTAAACTGCCTGATACAGAACACTGTACAGCAGCAAACAGTGGACCTTAAGGCAATATATTGTGACGCCACAAGGACTTTATTTGAAAAATTGTAACCTCCCCTCCATGGCGCTGCCATGTGCATAAGACCAACTGACTGAATTTACTGTTAATAGCTTTGCTTAACTGGAGCGTATCATCAAAGAACATATTGTTGTTTACCTCAGGTCTTTATGTTAAATGTATTTTTTCTTTTATTGCAATGTTTTTTTTTCAGATATCCCAATCTATATTAAAAATTAAAAATAAAAGTCTTGCATTTTTCACATTGGCCACTACGTTTTTTTAAGACTCTGACTTCCTGTTGTTTTAAATGTTTAGAAATGATTAACGAGCCCTAACACCTGTCTTGCATATTTAGATATTTAACCCCATTACAACAAATGACGAGTTTAGACTTCATGAAAAGAAGTCAGTTCCCACAACATTTCCTGGCACGGCTGTGGGCTGCAATTTGCAGCGTGGGGGGCCCAGAACGCTTGGGCCTCTCCATGCTGTGGATGCCAGCTCCAAGCTGCCTAGTTGTACCTGGCTGGAAGTTAAAAATACAGCGAAGCTCACGTCATTTTTTTTTAATTATTTCAAGAAATTATTTTAAAAAAAGGGCTCCGCCGTACTTTGGCTACCAGCCAGGTACAACTAATCAGCTGGGGGTGGATTGCAGCCCATAGCTGCTTAGTTGTACCTGGCTGGAAACTAAAAATGCAGCGAAGCCAACGTAATTTTTAAAACAAATTATTTCAAGAATTTAAAAAAAAAGGGCTCTGCTGTATTTTGATTACCAGCCAGGTAAAACTAGGCAATTGGGGGTGGGTGGCAGTCTGTACCTGCCTGTTGTATCTGTGCTGGTGACCAAAAATACAGCAGAGCCCCATATCATCAGTGCAAAATCTCACATGTGGGGGAGCTCCATTGTTTAGGCACATTACGGAATCTCCAAATGCGATATGGTGTTCACTAATGATTTCAGCTAACTTTCCGCTTGGAGCGTAAAATGGCGCTCCTGCCCTTCCGAGCCCTGCCGTGCGCCCAAACAGTAGTTTTCCACAACATATGAGGTATTGGTTTACTCAGGAGAAATTGCCCAATAAATTTTAGGATACATTTTACCCTGTTGCCAAGTGAAAATGAAACAATTGAGGCTAAAAGAACATTTTTGCGAAAAAAAAGTAGTTTTTCATTTTTACAGATCAATTTGCGAAGCACCTGGGGGTCCAAAGTGTCACTATACATCTAAATATGTTCCCTGGGGGGTCTAGTTTCCAAAATGGGGTCACTTGTGGGGGAGCTCCAATGTTTAGGCACACAGGGGGCTCTCCATACACGACATGGTGTCCGCTAACAATTTGAATGGAAAATTAGCTCCAATAGTTAGCGGACACCATGTCACGTATGGAGAGCCCCTATGCGCCTAAACATTTCAGCTCCCCCATAAATGGCCTAATTTAGGAAACTAGACCCCCGAGGAACTTACCACTTTGAACCCCAAGTGCTTCAGAAATGAATCCGTAAAAATGAAAAAAGACAATTTCTGTGAAAAAAAGTACTTTTTCAATTTTACAGATCAATTTGTATAGCACCTGGGGGTTCAAAGTGCTCACTATGCATCTAGATAAGTTCCTTGGGGGGTCTAGTATTCAAAATTAGGCCATTTATGGGGGAGCTGCAATGTTTAGGCGCATAGGGGCTCTCCATACGCGACATGGTGTCCACTAACTATTGGAGCTAATTTTCCATTCAAATTGTTAGCGGACACCATGTCGTGTATGGAGAGCCCCTATGTGCCTAAACATTGGAGCTCCCCCACAAGTGAACCCATTTTGGAAACTAGACCCCCAAAGGAACTTATCTAGATGTATAGTGAGCACTTTGAACCTCCAGGTGCTTCACAAATTGATCCATAAAAATGAAAAAGTACTTTTTTTTACACAAATTTTATTTTGGCCTCACTTTTTTCATTTTCACATGGGCAACAGGATAAAATGGATCCTAAAATTTGTTGGGCAATTTCTTCTGAGTACACCGATACCTCATATGTGATCATAAACCACTGTTTGGGCACTCAGCAGGGCCTGGAAAGGAAGGAGCGCGAGGTGTGTTCTCTTAGCAGATTCAGCTCTGAAATCTACATTGTCTGAATCTGAGGCATGTGTGTAATGTGTGCTCTGAGATATTTCCTTGCGTTTATATGAACACTAGATAGTGGCCCTATTCTAATGCATCGGGTATTCTAGAGTATGTATGTAGTTTATTTATGAAGATTTAAGAATAATGCAAAGCGAAGCTGGGTTTAAATCCTGTGCCAATATCGTTGATTGCTGGCAACCGGCCTGGCGCAACCAATCAGCGAAGCGTGGTTGAAATCGTGCGCCAATTTGTGGGCGGACTGTTGCTGTTGCTGATTCGTCGTGGGCGGCTGGCCTGACCAATCAGCAACGCAGGATTTGCATTACAGACAATCAGACAGAAGTAGACAATTATATAAGAGATACCTACAGCAGTACCGGTGTGCAGCCATGCCGGAGTCCAGGAGGGGGTCGGAGGACAGCGGCCAGGTGCGGGCAGGAGGGGGCTGGGGAAGTGCGGGCAGAAGGGGAACGGGTAAGAGCGGCCGGGTGGGGGCAGGAGGGAGCTGAGGAAGAGCAGCCGGGTGCAGGCAGGAGAGGACCGGGGAAGAGGGGGCGGTGCAGGCATGAGGGAGTCGGGGAAGAGCAGGCAGGAGGGGGCCGAGTAAGAACGGCCAGGTGTGGGCAGGAGGGGGCCGGGGAAGAGCAGCCGGGTGCGGGCAGGAGGGGGCCGGGGAAGAGCAGCCGGGTGCAGGCAGGAGGGGACCGGGGAAGAGCGGGCGGGTGCGAGCAGGAGGGAGCCAGGGAAGAGAGGGTGGGTGCGGGCAGGAGGGGGCCAGGGAAAGAGCGGGCAGGTGCGGGCAGGAGGGGGCCAGGGGGACAGCGACCGGGTGCGGGCAGAAGGGGGCCGGGGAACAGCGGCCAGGAGCGGGCAGGAGGGGGCCGGGGAACAGTGGCCGGGTGTGGGGAGGAGGGGTGGGGGGCCCCTCTGCCCCCACCCGGCCACTGTTCCCCGGCCCCCTCCTGCCCACAGCAGAGTGCTTAGCAGAGTATACGGCAGCTCAGAGGTTAGCAGAGTATATTGGGCTCAGTGGTTAGGCTTTACGGTGGCTCAGTGGTTAGCAGAGAAAATGGTGGCTCAGTGGTTAGCAGAGTATACGGGGGCTAAGTGGCTAGCACAGTATAAGCTGGCTCAGTAGTTAGCACTGTACATGGAGCCTCAGTGGTTAGCACTCTATAGTGGCTCAGTGATTGGCACTGTATATGGTGGCTCAATAATTAGAACAGCAATGTGGCTCAATGGTTAGCACTGTATATGGAGACTCAGTTGTTAGCACTTTATACGGTGACTCTGTGATTAGCACTCTATGGTGGCTCAGTGGTTGGCACTGTATATTGCGGCTCAGTGGTTAGCACAGTATGGTGGCTCAGTGGTTAGCAGTGTATATGGTGGCTCAGTGGTTATCACTGTGCGGTGGCTCAGTGGTTAGCACAGTGCGGTGGCTCAGTGGTTTGCACAGTGCGGTGGCTCAGTGGTTTGCACAGTGCGGTGGCTCAGTGGTTTGCACAGTGCGGTGGCTCAGTGGTTTGCACAGTGCGGTGGCTCAGTGGTTTGCACAGTGCGGTGGTTCAGTGGTTTGCACAGTACGGTGGCTCAGTGGTTTGCAAAGTGCGGTGGCTCAGTGGTTTGCACAGTGCGGTGACTCAGTGGTTAGCACTGCGTGGTGGCTCAGTGGTTATCACTGTGCGGTGACTCAGTGGTTAGCACAGTGTGGTGGCTCAGTGGTTTGCACAGTGCGGTGGCTCAGTGGTTTGCACAGTGCGGTGGCTCAGTGGTTTGCACAGTGCGGTGGCTCAGTGGTTTGCACAGTGCGGTGGCTCAGTGGTTTGCACAGTGCGGTGGCTCAGTGGTTTGCACAGTGCGGTGGCTCAGTGCTTTGCACAGTGCGGTGGCTCAGTGGTTTGCACAGTACGGTGGCTCAGTGGTTTGCAAAGTGCGGTGGCTCAGTGGTTTGCACAGTGCGGTGACTCAGTAGTTAGCACTGCGTGGTGGCTCAATGGTTAGCACTACGCGGTGGCTCAGTGGTCAGTGCAGGATGGAGGCTCAATGGTCAGCGCAGGATGGAGGCAGAGTGGTCAGCGCAGGATGGAGGCAGAGTGGTCAGCCCAGGATGGAGGGCCAATGGTCAGCACAGGATGGAGGCTCAGTGGTCAGCACAAGATGGAGTGGTCAGCAGAGGATGGAGGCTCAATGGTCAGTGCAGGATGGAGTGGTCAGCGCAGGATGGAGGTAGAGTGGTCAGCGCAGGATGGAGACTAAGTGGCCAGCGCAGAATAGAGGGCCAGTAGTCAGTGCAGGATGGAGGCTAAGTGGTCAGCGCAGGATGGAGGCTCAATGGTCAGCGCAGGATGGAGGCAGAGTGGTCAGCGCAGGATGGAGGCAGAGTGGTCAGCCCAGGATGGAGGGCCAATGGTCAGCACAGGATGGAGGCTCAGTGGTCAGCACAAGATGGAGTGGTCAGCAGAGGATGGAGGCTCAATGGTCAGTGCAGGATGGAGTGGTCAGCGCAGGATGGAGGTAGAGTGGTCAGCGCAGGATGGAGACTAAGTGGCCAGCGCAGAATAGAGGGCCAGTAGTTAGTGCAGGATGGAGGCTAAGTGGTCAGCGCAGGTTGGAGGCTCAGTGGTCAGCGCAAGATGGAGCTCAGTGGTCAGCAGAGGATGGAGGCTCAGTGGTCAGTGCAGGATGGAGGCTCAGTGGTCAGTGCAGGATGGAGGCTCAGTGGTCAGCACAGGATGGAGGCTCAGTGGTCAGTGCAGGATGGAGGCTCAGTGGTCAGTGCAGGATGGAGGCTCAGTGGTCAGAGCAGGATGGAGGCTCAGTGGTCAGCACAGGATGGAGGCTCAGTGGTCAGTGCAGGATGGAGGCTCAGTGGTCAGTGCAGGATGGAGGCTCAGTGGTCAGAGCAGGATGGAGGCTCAGTGGTCAGCGCAGGATGGAGGCTCAGTGGTCAGAACAGGATGGAGGCAGAGTGGTCAGCGCAGGATGGAGGCAGAGTGGTCAACGCAGGATGGAGGGCCAGTGGTCAGTGCAGGATGGAGGGCCAGTGGTCAGCGCAGGATGGAGGTCCAGTGGTCAGCGCAGGATGGAAGGCCAGTGGTTAGCGCAGGATGGAGGGCCAGTGGTAAGCACACATCCATCCCCCCTCCCATACGCTCCAGTCTCACCCACACCTGGTGTTTACATCGTCACTACAGCAGGTAATGAGCAGTCATGTGATAGGCAGGCTGAAGTGATGTGCACAGAGCCTGTCACATGACCGCTCATTACCTGCTGTAGCGGCGATGTAAACACCGGGTGCGAGTGAGATGGAGGGGAAGAGAGAATGGAGCGGGGGGTAATGGAGCGAGGGGGAATGGAGGGGGAAGGAATGGAGCCGGGAGGAATGGAGCGAGCTGGGGAGGGAATGGAGCGAGAGGAGTAGGGAGTGAAGCAGCGGGTGACAAGAATGGAGCGGCGGGTATGGAGCGGCGGGTGGCAGTGGCGGGCAAGAGGGGCCGGAGGTGGGCGCAGGAGGAGGCTTACAGCGCGGTGTCTGTGAGGGAAATCGCGTATTGCTGCTTGCATCACGGTTGCAGCGTGTGGCTACTTTGCATACTCCGCTGGCGGCCACCAATGAGCGCCCTGAAGCTGGCGTGCGATTTTGGCATCTGACAGACACGATTAGGAGATTATATAGTAGATTTGATAATTTGTTCAGCAGATAAACCCATTACAAGTATGAAGGAAAACCATTGTTCATATATACAGAAATCGTTTACAGATAGAACAGACTGTAGTGATGTTACCCAGCAGCCTACAGAAGCCAGAGAGGTTCAGTGTAATCAGCACTGAGGGGTGAGACAGAATATCAGCTTGGATAGGTGTGGATCTTTGAATAACACAGACTGTGACTCCTGCTCAGAAGTCATTACAATTACTTTTACACCTGCCTGCAGGGTGTGAAGGTGCTTATAGCTAGAGAAATAGACAGGGCACATTAATGATTTTTTACATATTCTAAAAGGTCTATCCAAGCACTATTCAAGGGTACTATTAGTATCATACTGAAAAATGACCTGACAGAGTCCCTTTAAAGGCATTATCTTAGACTTTTATCATTTTTGTTTGGAGCAAAGAACTAACAAGCAAGTAGTTGTTGACTACCTACCTGTTCTGCACAAGGACAATCTCTGCCCCTGCTTTATTTAACTTCTCATAACAGAAGAGCATCTTATCATCTACTCTGCTCTATTGATGGAGCGTCACTGCAGACATCATGTTGACTTACAGCCGCTTTAGGCAACCGGGAGCTGGCTGCTAATCAGTACGACATTGGCAGAGACATCCTTTCAACAGAGCAGAGAAGAACGGAATATACAACTCTGTTGATTTGACATCAAAAGAAGCCACAGAATTGCCGGAAGGTGCAATTGGTGACTGCTCTTACTCGGCAGAGGTCAGAGTTTATGACTTGTCCTTAGATTCCATTTTTTATGGGGTGATTCACAAATAACCTATTAGATTCTATTGAATAATTATCTTGGATGCGCAATGATAACAGCAATGAAGATGATATGTAGAAAAGTGGACACTTCCATGTTCTGTATAGATAAAGTGTGAAGGTCCTAGAATAATCTCATCTAGTTGGTGCAAAAAGGCTAATCTGACTCAAAGCTTAAACTTCAACCATATCCTGTATTTTGAAGGGGTTGTGAGTTTAGAGTAGCTCTACTTTAAAGGCAAATCTAAGTTAGATTTATTACACCCACTAATGTCTTCCTTAGCAGTTCATGCTCTTAGATGCATAAGGAAATAAGAGAATGAGACAACAGGATTAACTGATAATCACACTATTCACCTTGAAGCTATCAAAGCTGGTACATTCATATATTACCTGCCATTCTACAAGGTTACCTTTTAGCTAATTTCTCCTAATCAATATTTTCTTCCTGTTGGATGCACATTTTTCCACCTGACTATATTTCCTTTAATCTCGTTATTTAATTAGTAAAGGATTTAAGTTAATTAAAACATAAAAAAGACTATAGATGAAGCACAGAAAAGGCTCAATTAAATAAAGGCCCATGTGGGTTAGTATTAATTACCATATATAATTAAGTTCCTGTAAACTTGACGTCTGAAGTGTATTTGGTAAACTTATTTATTATATTTACACTTCTTACACTTTTAGAAGATAACGGCAGATTGTCAAAAAATGTCAGCTATTATAAATAGAAATAACCTTTCCGCAGCACACGCCTTCTCTATCTTTTAGGTGTTAAGCATATGGATTGAACATTTCTACCTTTGATATCTTACTCTTACAATCTGTAAGATATTTTTTTCATTTCATAGGAATAAACTTTCTTTTGGCCTAAATCTCTGTTCTCATTCATTTTATAATTTGCCTTTATACCGTTTTTTTCCAAAAAATAGGACATTGTCTTATTTTCTTTTGACCTCTGGAAAAAGGGTCTGATAAAGCACAGGGTTTTGGTTTATACCCTAACCATTGACCTTATGGGTCTTTTTTCACAATAGATTCAAGTATTAGATATAGCATATTGTGTATACTGGAAATTAAAATATAACTTTTAATATTACCATTTAAAAAGTGGCTTTGTCCTTGCCACCCTTTGAACAAACACACATATACACCGTGAGAATATCACCCACAAACTAACAAACACTTATGGTATCACTCTCCTCCCTGATGGATCACTACTTAATTGAGAGACTCGCTTTCTAGTGACATATACCCTGAAACAAAGAAGGGGAGTCCTGGTGAGCATTATAGTGCACATGAACCCTCAAGCTATAAAATCGGGGATGATTGGATGAACTGATCAGAGTGAGTGAAAACTGATTCCTCTTCTATATATATATATATATATATATATATATATATATATATATATATATATATACGCCATAACCTATATAGGAAAATTCTACAAATAGGTAAGGGGATCATGAGGAGAATCCTCAATGTGACAAGTAGAAAATCCTAGGTATCGCATGCTTAGCAGCTAATTTGGAGCCAGGTACTGCTCCAGAACCTATTTAGAACAAATTGAGGTGGAACTATGCCGCCGAGTGTACTGTGTAACGTTAAAAAGAAAAGGTACTTCCGGTTTGCATTCCACAGGAGCGCAACCAGGAAGTGTTTGCGTTCCAAATACCGGAAGTAGTCATCAGAATGCCACTGGAAGGTATTCAGATCTTACTAACAGGGGACTGAATGATGGAGAGTTGTGTACAGCTGCCGGATATGCTCCTAATGGCACACAGGTGAGAGGGATTTGGATTGAACAGCCCCTGGTGGGCACTCACTAACAGCAGACACTGATTGGTTAACCTAAGGGGGATTGTACACCATGTGAGGATATAAGCCCTTAGCTAGGGGGGCCCTCTACTATACCGGTCTCATACTATAGCTAAAGAGGCTATTGTACTATGGAGCGCAGTAAGTGATAGGGTGCTGTGATACCCCGGAAGAGCCTGATGGGCGAAACATGTCGGGAGGCACCTGGGCATCTACATAGGGCAAGTGACAGCTAGAGTGAGCTGTGGACTGCCCTTGTCAGGGCGAGAGTGAGAAAGTAAGGTGGCAGACAAATCCCTGACAGGGCGAGTCTGTTTATGCCTACTCTTCTTCTCTGCAAGAGAAAAGAGAGAGAAAGGGGCGCAATAGTGCATTTACCAGGGGGGCTTTATTTAGCGTGGCGTACTAATAGGTGGCCACTCACCTTATCGGGTTGTGCGGGGACAGCAATACAGTTGATAAGGCGCCCTTCACAGGCTCTAGCTCATACGCACACCGCGTGCTCCGGGGGGTCCGAGCATCTGGTCACGTCACCGCAGGTCCTTAAATTAAAGCTCCTGTTGCCAGGTGACGCCAGGTCCTCACGTTAAGCTGCACTCTGCGCCAAGCTGCTCCCTGTCGCTTTACCCTCATAGAGGGATTTATATTAGAAGGTAAACAAACTGTAAGTGGTCTAATTGGAGGCGCTCAGGCACAAAGGCAGCAGGCACTGGGATGGTTTTTCAACAGACCTTTATTCAGGCTCCCCTCCTACTCCACAACATGTTTCGATAGATTCTCTATCTTCCTCAGGTGGTGAGGGGGGGCGGGTTCCACAACCCTTTTATGGCTACCAAAGTTGTTCAATTGGTTAATGAGTGGAAGGCTCTTTAAATCTTATCATAATACTAGAGCCTTGCCTAGTGCTTATAGATATATCAATGCCCATGTACTTATCTTCATTTATCATGCCATGCCCACAAAAAATATAAATATATATACATATATATGCACACACTATAAAGGTACCTTGTTCTCTGCAATCATATCAGAATCTGCAGATTAACCCCCTTCCCGACATAGGACGTTGTACAACGTCCTGTGTTTCTGCCCGTTCCTGACACAGGACGTTGTACAATGTCCTGGCAGATTTGAGCTGCTGTAGCTCCTGTGAGTGGGGTCACTCAGGTGTCACAGATGCTGCTGCTCTGTGACAACCTGTAGATGACCCCACAGGGGGTGGATTAACCCCTCCATGCCCAGGACCCCTCCGATCGGCAGTTTAAAAGTGAAACTGCCGATCGGAGGGAATCATAGGGATTCACCCCTCCAGATCTGATTGGAGCTCTCCAATCAGATCTGGAGGGGCGGATCGGCATGTGTCCACCCCTCCTCACTCCCTCCCGCTCCATGACTCACTGGGGGCCCCCCCCGTCCCTCCAAACCGCCCGCCCCCCTCTATTATTATGTATATTCCGGCGGGCTGCCCCCGCGGGCGTGCCCGCCGGCAACGCTGTCCGATCCCCTCCTACAGACCCCCCCAGGTAGCCCCCACCTCAGCCCTGTGTGCTGCCCCCCCTCACCTCCTGCGGCGGGCTGCACACCTCGGTGCACCCGCCACTGCAGCCGCCCTGCCACCGGCTGTGCGGCTCCTATGCCGGCCTGTCGGTGGCCCCGCCTCCTCTTCCCGCCTCCTCTTCCGGCCTCCTGCTCATCGGTGGATCCATAGGGTAAGTATGTATGTATGTATGTATGTATGAATGAATTGATGGATGGATGATGGATGGGTGAATGGATAGATGGATGGGGGGGTGCATGCGTGGACGTGAGCGTACATGAGTGTACGTGGACGTGAGTGAGCATAGACGTGTGCGTGCGTGGACGTGTGCGTGCATAGACGTGTGTGTGCATAGACGTGTGCGTGCGTGGATGTGTACATAGATGGATGTGTGTGTGGACATGTGTGTGGATGTGCATGCGTGTGTGGATGTGTGCATGCATGGATGTCAGCGTGCGTGAATGTCAGCATGCGTGCGTGGATGTGTGCATGCGTGGATGTCAGCGTGCGTGAATGTCAGCGTGCGTGCATGGATGTCAGTGTGCGTGGATGTCAGCATGTGTGGATGTCAGCATGTGTGGATGTGCGTGGATGTCAGCATGCGTGCGTGGATGTGTGCGTGCGTAAATGTCAGCGTACGTGGATGTGTGCGTGCGTGAATGTCAGCGTACGTGCGTGGATGTCAGCGTACGTGGATGTCAGCATGATTGGATGTCAGCATGCGTGGATGTGTGTGCGTGGATGTGTGTGCATGGATGTGCGTGCGTGGATGTGTGCATGCGTGGATGTCAGCGTGCGTGCGTGGATGTCAGCGTGCGTGCGTGGATGTCAGCATGTGTGCGTGGATGTCAGCATGCGTGGATGTCAGCATGCATGCGTGGATGTCAGCGTGCGTGCGTGGATGTGTGCGTGGATGTCAGCTTGCGTGCGTGGATGTGTGCATGTGTGTATGTCAGCGTGCGTGGATGTGTGCGTGCATGGATGTGCGTGCGTGGATGTGCGTGGATGTGGATGTGCGTGGATGTGTGCGTGCGTGGATGTGCGTGCGTGGATGTGTGTGGATGTGCGTGGATGTGGATGTTGGTGAATGTCAGCGTGCATGCGTGGATGTGTGGGCGTGGATGTGCGTGCATGTATGTGGATGTGCGTGTGTGGTTGTGTGTGTGCGTGGATGATGGATGCATAGGTGGATGGATGGGTGCAACAAGGGATCAAGTGTCCTCTTGTTGTAGTCTCTGGGATCATAGTCATGGTGCACTGTATGACAGATCATTGTCATACAGTGCACCATAACTCTGACCACAGAGGCTGTAGGAAGAGGACACTTGATCCCTTGCTGCAGTCTCTGGATTGAGCAGAGGCAATCGAGCGTCGTGGGACCTTCGTTGTGGACTACGTCGGAGGCGATCGAGCGTCGTGGGACCTTTGTCGTGGACTACGTCGGATCTTTATAATAAAGATGGAGTCCGAATTTTCTTTGTGTTTTTTTTTCAAATAAAAAGATTTTTCTCTGTGTGTATTTTCTGACTATTTGCCAGAGATTCCTAATGGCGGGTCTAACATTGGCCCTATATTATGAATCTCTGGCTTAGTGCCAGCTGCCAATAAAAAGCTGGCATTAACCCCTTTATTACCCAGTTTGCCACCAGCACCAGGGCAACTGGAAGAGTCTGGGTACAGCGCCAGAAAATGGCGCTTCAATGAATGCTCCATTTTCTGGGGCGGCTGCGGGCTGCAATTCGCAGCATGGGGGGCCCAGAATGCTTGGGCCTCTCCATGCTGCGGATTCCAGCCCCCAGCTGCGTAGTTGTACCTGGCTGAACCAAAAATATGGCGGAGCCCCACGTCATTTTTTTTCTAGAATTAGTTCTAGAAGAAAAAAAGGGCTTTGCTGTATTTTTGGTTGCCAGCCAGGTACAAACGAGGCAGCTGGGGGTTGGTGGCAATCCGTAGCTGCCAAGTTGTACCTGGCTGGACCAAAAATACAGCGGAGCCCCACGCCATTTTTTTTCTAAAATTAGTCCTAGAAAAAAAATAAAAATGGGCTTCGCTGTATTTTTGGTTGCCAGCCAGGTACAATGAGGCAGCTGGGGGTTGCTGGCAGTCCGTAGCTGCCAAGTTGTACCTGGCTGGACCAAAAATATGGCGGAGCCCCACGCCATTTTTTTTCAGAATTAGTCCTAGAAAAAAAATAAAAAGGGCTTCGCTGTATTTAGATGCATAGTGAACACTTTGAACCCCCAGGTGCTTCACAAATTTGTGTGAAAAAAAGTACTTTTTCCGTCTTACGGATCAATTTGTGAAGCACCTGGGGGTTCAAAGTGCTCACTATGCTTCTAGATGCATTCCTTGGGGGGGGTCTAGTTTCCAAAATGGGGTCGCTTGTGGGGGAGCTCCAATGTTTAGGCCACATGGGCTCTCCATACGCGACATGGTGTCCACTAACAATTCCAATAGTTAGCGGACACCATGTCGCGTATGGAGAGCCCCTGTGTGCCTAAACATTGGAGCTCCCCACAAGTGACCCCATTTTGGAAACTAGACCCCCCAAGGAATGCATCTAGATGCATAGTGAGCACTTTGAACCCCAAGGTGCTTCACAAATTGATCCGTAAGAAGGAAAAAGTACTTTTTTTTCACACAAATTTTCTTTTTTCATTTTTACGGATCAATTTGTGAAGCACCTGGGGGTTCAAAGTGCTCACTATGCATCTAGATGCATTCTTTGGGGCGTCTAGTTTCCAAAATGAGTTAACTTGTGGGGGAGCTCCAATGTTTAGGCACACATGGGCTCTCCTTAAGCGACATGGTGTCCGCTAACAATTCCAATAGTTAGCGGACACCATGTCGCGTATGGAGATCCCCTGTGTGCCTAAACATTGGAGCTCCCCCACAAGTGACCCTGTTTTGGAAACTAGACCCCCCAAGGAACATATCTAGATGCATAATGAGCACTTAGATCCCTCAGGTGCTTCACAAATTGATCCTTAAAAATGAAAAAAGAAAATTTGTGTGAAAAAAAAGTACTTTTTCCTTCTTACGGATCAATTTGTGAAGCACCTGGGGGTTCAAAGTGCTCACTATGCATCTAGATGCATTCCTTGGGGGGGTCTAGTTTCCAAAATGAGGTCACTTGTGGGGGAGCTCCAATGTTTAGGCACACATGGGCTCTCCATATGCGACATGGTGTCCGCTAACAATTCCAATAGTTAGCAGACACCATGTCGCGTATGGAGAGCCCCTGTGTGCCTAAACATTGGAGCTCCCCACAACTGACCCCATTTTGGAAACTAGACCCCCCAGGGAACTTATCTAGATGGGTTGTTAGCATTTTGAACCCCAGGTGCTTCACAAATTCATCTGTAAAATTGAATAAGTACTTTTTTTTCCACAAAAAATTTCTTTTAGCCTAAATGTTTTCATTTTCACATGGGGAACAGGATAAAATGGATCCTAAAAATTGTTGGGCAATTTCTCCTGAGTACACTGATACCTCATATGTGGTCATAAACCACTGTTTGGGCACACAGCAGGGCTCAGAAGTGAAGGAGCGCCATGTGACTTTTTGAATGGAAAGTTAGCTCCAAAAGTCAAATTGCGCTCCTTCCCTTCTGAGCCCTGCCGTGCGCCCAAACAGTGGTTTATGAACATATATGAGCTATCGATGTGCTCAGGAGAAATTGCCCAACAAGTTTTAGGATCCATTTTATCCTGTTGCCCATGTGAAAATGAAAGAATTGAGGCTAAAAGAACATTTTGCTGGAAAAATGAAAAATTGCGGATGAATTTTGAACCCTTATAACTTCCGAACAAAAAAAATTTTTTTTTCCAAAATTGAGCTGATGTAAAGTAGACATGTGGGAAATGTTATTCATTAACTATTTTGTGTCACATACCTCTCTGGTTTAGCAGAATAAAAATTCATAATTTGAAAATTGCCCAATTTTCAAAGTTTTTGCTAAATTTTTGATTTTTTCACAAATAAATCGCAAAAATTATCGACTTAAATTTAATACTGACATGAATCCCAATATGTCACGAAAAAAACAATCTCAGAATCGCTCGGATCCAATGAAGCGTTCCAGAGGTATTACCTCATAAAGGGACACTGGTCAGAATTGAAAAAAATGGCCTGGTCATTAGGGTCAAAATAGGCCCGGTGGTGAAGGGGTTAAAGGATATGCTGATCAAAAACTTCCAACAATTGACAAACTAGAAAGTAAGGTGGCAGACAAATCCCTGACAGGGCGAGTCTGTTTATGCCTACTCTTCTCTGACATACCGGTGAGCAAGGAGCACTTGAAGGACGCAGTGGCGGCGCCCCACCGTGAGCTTGGTGAGATTGTTATGATTATAGTGTTATCTTTGCTAGGAGGTATCAGCTTGTCTCATACTAAACCATTGTTTGTGTGTTATGGGAAATAGGGGATTCACTCCTTTTAAGTTTATTCAACAGCTCTGAGTGAACAAGTGTGGGCTTGACACAGGACAGATAAGATGTCAAAAGATACTATCCCTAATGAGAATCACTGATTAAATAGTGATCCAGCAGGGAAGAGAGTGACACCATAAGTGTTTGTTAGTTTGTGGGTGATATTCTCACGGTGTATATGTGTGTTTGTTCAAAGGGTGGTGAGGACAAAGCCACTTTTTAAATGGTAATATTAAAAGTTATATTTTAATTTCCAGTATACACAATACGCTCTTTCTAATAACTCTGGAAAAAGGGATAGGACTTACTTTTGGAGGAGAGCTTATTTTGGACCAGGAATAACCATTCATACAAATTGGGGCCATATATTCCAGGATCAGGGCTAAATATACCAGGATTGCGACTATATTACAGGATGGGCCCTATACACTGGAGGTATATATATGATCCCCCATCCTTCTGGTATATATGATCTCCCATCCTTTTGGTATATATGGTCACCCATGCTTCAGGTATATATGATCCTCCATCCTCATGGTATATATGATCCCCCATCCCTATGGTATATCTGAGTCCCCATCTTTCTGATATATATGCCCCCGCAACTTGCATATGGCTCTCCTGGTTTATGATCCCCAATCCTGCACATGGTCCCCATGGTTTATGATCCCCCATCATGCACATATTTCCCGGGTTGAGGATCCCCATTCTGGATATGGCCCCCCTGGTTTATGATACCACATTCTTGATATATCCCCCCCTGATTTATGATCCCAGATCCTGCACATGGACCCCCTAGTGTATAATCCCCCATCCTGTATATGGCCCCCCTGGTTTATGATCCCCATCCTGCACATGGCCCCCCATTATGCTATATGATCCCCTGTTGGCACGCACACTAAAATAAACACTGTAAACTTACCCTCTGTATCTCTCTGCTGTCAGCTCAGTGGTGTCTGTCATCCTGTGTGCTCTGGACATTGGATCATGTGACTGGGAAGCACAGTGATGACATCACTGTGCTCCCTGATGTGTCATCGCTGTGCTCTCCAGTCACATGATCCAGTGTCCAGAGCACACAGGATGACACACACCACTGAGCTGACAGCAGGGAGATACAGAGGGTAAGTTTACAGTGTCTGTTATTTTAGTGTGCATGCCAGAGGGGGGCAATATAGGTAACAGGGGCGCCATATAAAGCATGGGGGTGAGCACACTTATGCATATGTAATATTCCCCCTCGTCCACTTTTCAGTGCTGGTTTCAGCACTGAGGTGATGGACAGTGGGATGCAGTGAATATTACATGAGTATAATGAGCTTGTGACTTCCCACTACCTCTGTAGCCTCCTCCAGCAGCTCCAAAGTTGCCCCCCTCCAGCACAGCACCACTATAGAACTCCACTAGGGCTTATTTTTGGAGTAGAGCTTATATTTCAAGCCAACTCCAAAATGCAGAGAAACCCTACTAGGGATTATTTTTAAGAAAAACAGTGTGAAATGTAATTTCTGTCTTTTTGTTGTAGAGCTCAAGTCCTTTTCTCCCCATCATAGATTCTTAGATTTAAAAGAGAACTCAAGGCAGAGACCTGCAGAGGTAACTGATTGACATGGATTCAAATGAACACTTAGACCCTCCTTGTAAGCCATAGTGACAGACACTGAGTATTACAGGAACCTCAAATAGTGATTGGATGATTAATTTGGCTTAAAAAACAGACGTATTTAGGCAAACATTTACAATGGAATTTCAACATGGGTATCACTGGCAATACTTGGGCATACACTTCAATTTCTTGCAGTTCCTATCCACTCCTGACTATTAGAATAAGTTGACAAAACTATATTTTTTATGAAGAAATCAGGTGGCATTCACCAAGTTGTAGTTGCTGTGCAAAAACTTTATTCCGTTGTTCCAGGAATTTTCGGTTACATTATTGCAGGGGGGGCAGGTGGTGCAGGGCCGACGACGGGCGCCCCGTTACGCAGATTACTGCTTCAATGGATCCAGTGCGGATCCGTGATGTCAGTTCCTCTCCTTAAACAGGCGTATCCTTACTCATCATCGACCCTGAATTAAAACAGGTGATTAAAACCAACTTTGATTAAGTGCTGTGATAATAGATATGATACAATATACATTATATACAATGTATGCAAATATACATACACAGAGACCAGTATTGGAACCAGGGGCGTAACTAGAACTGGCAGGGCCCCATAGCAAACTTTTGAACGGGGCCCCCTCTAAGACACGCCCCCAATGACACGCCCCTCCAAGACACGCCCCCCTCCCAGACACGCCCCTTCAAGACACATCCCCTTACAGGCCCCAGCAGTATATACAGCAGCCCCAGTGGTATACGGCAGCCTCTCCAGTGGTATATACAGGCCCCAGCAGTATTACAGCAGCCCCAGTGGTATACAGCAGCCTCCTCAGTGGTATATACAGGCCCCAGCAGTATTACAGCAGCCTCCGCAGTGGTGGTATATACAGGCCCCAGTGGTGGTATACAGGGCCCCTGGTGGTGGTATACAGGGCCCCTGGTGGTGGTATATACAGGCCCCTGGTGGTGGTATATACAGGCCCCTGGTGGTGGTATATACAGGCCCCTGGTGGTGGTATACATGCCCCTGGTGGTGGTATATACAGGCCCCTGGTGGTGGTATATACAGAGCCCCTTGTGGTAGTATACAGAGCCCCTGGTGGTGGTATATACAGGCCCCTGGTGGTGGTATACAGGCCCCTGGTGGTGGTATATACAGGCCCCTGGTGGTGGTAGTATACAGAGCCCCTGGTGGTAGTATACAGAGCCCCTGGTGGTAGTATACAGAGCCCCTGGTGGTGGTATATACAGGCCCCTGGTGGTGGTATATACAGGCCCCTGGTGGTAGTATACAGAGCCCCTGGTGGTGGTATATACATGCCCTGGTGGTAGTATACAGAGCCCCTGGTGGTGGTATACAGGCCCCTGGTGGTAGTATATTCAGGCCCCTGGTGGTAGTATACAGAGCCCCTGGTGGTGGTATATTCAGGCCCCTGGTGGTAGTATACAGAGCCCCTGGTGGGTATATACAGGCCCCTGGTGGTATTATACAGAGCCCCTGGTGGGTATATACAGGCCCCTGGTGGTAGTATACAGAGCCCCTGGTGGTAGTATACAGAGCCCCTGGTGGGTATATACAGTACAGGCCCCTGGTGGTAGTATACAGAGCCCCTGGTGGGTATATACAGGCCCCTGGTGGTAGTATACAGAGCCCCTGGTGGTAGTATACAGAGCCCCTGGTGGGTATATACAGTACAGGCCCCTGGTGGGTATATACAGGCCCCCCTCACAGTGTCCCTGGCAGCAGCACACACACAGGGACAGGGTTAGGGTATATACAGCCCCCCCCCCTCACAGTGTCCCTGGCAGCACACACACAGGGACAGGGTTAGGGTATATACAGGCCCCCCCCCTCACAGTGTCCCTGGCAGCACACACACAGGGACAGGGTTAGGGTATATACAGGCCCCCCCCCCTCACAGTGTCCCTGGCAGCACACACACAGGGACACAGGGTTAGGGTATATACAGGCCCCCCCCCTCACAGTGTCCCAGCCAGCACCACACACACAGGGACAGGGTATATACAGGCCCCCCCCTCACAGTGTCCCTGGCAGCACACACACAGGGACAGGGTTAGGGTATATACAGGCCCCCCCCCCCCCTCACAGTGTCCCTGGCAGCACACACACACAGGGACAGGGTATATACAGGCCCGGGGCCCCCCCATGCTGCCGGCTGCTCACTAACATGTGTCATTCAATAAATATTATTGTTATTATTAGCGGTGCGGTGCCTCTCACCTCTCCGGCCTCAGTAGCTCCTGCCTCCTGCTGCTCCTTCCAACCCTGCTTCTTGTTCTCTGGGCTCTGGCTGCTCTGTGTCCTCCTGTGTGCTAAGTGACCGAGGAGTCGGACAAGTGAGGGAACAGGAAGGACTCCGAGCGAGGTCACAGGGCGGCCAGGGGGCGGGGATCTGCAAAAGAACAAACACACAGCGGCGCGTCAGGCAGGAGGCAGCAGCAGGCTACAGCGGCGGCAGCCCCTTTATCTCTCTGTGCGGCGCCTGCGGCCGCTTTGAATAGGCATCATCCACCTCACCAGGGGGGGCCCGTGGGGCGCGGCCGCCCCGGCCGGGCCCCCACCCCCACAATGACAAGACCAGACAGAGGCTCAGAGCACAGCCACAGAGGTAATATATCGCAGCTACCGGCATAGCAGCGGCTGCGCGCTGGGTCCGGGCCCCCCACAAGCGCCGGGCGGCCCGGGCCCCAAAGCAACTGCTACGGCTGCTATGCCGGTAGTTACGCCACTGATTGGAACAATGAGCGAAAATAAAATACTGAAGGGATTATTGCATTAAAGTTTGCCAATCCCTAAAATGTTAAATTTGACAAGTTAATGGTAGAATGGAGCTCTTTTTTATGGAGCTCTTTTTTAGAGCTCTTTTTAATTTTCATTTTTTTTAGAGGCTTCTAAAAGGTTAATTCAGCATGTAAAATATTATCACGATAACAATCACAATGTGCTATCGTTTGCAGGCTTGGAGCAAGTTTTCCCCGCTCCAAGAGGTGAAGACACCCATAAAAAACTGTTGACGACTGAGGCCCATTGGATTATAAATACCAATGCACAGAGACCCTGTGGCCTTAATGATAAATTAGATATGGCTGTGTTTTTGTAAATAAGCAGGTTTTGCTGCTGAAATGTTTTTTTTTGTATTTATTATAACGTCAGTAATTGCTTGCAATTATGAGCGAAACATTTAATCTGGTAGATTGTATAGTTGGTTTATTAAATATCCTCAAAAAATATATATACATATGTAGGGAGACAACATATTGATTCAATATTGATACTAATGTATATTAGGATAAAAGTTTTTAATATTCTTAATCAAGATAAACATATGTGTGTGCACACATAAATATATGTATGCACATATTTGTGTTTAATTTATTCATTATTATTTCTTCATATTTTGGATATTAATGCTCAAAAATAAAAAAGAGCTCCAAAAAAAGATCTCCATAAAAAAGAGCTCCATTCTACCATTAACTTGTCAAATTTACCTTTGCAATGTGTGCACACCAAATTGTTACCTAAAATGGTCGGTATACAGACTTCAAACAGGGGTGCCGGGGCGACTGCTGTGTTTTACTCGCTGCACCCGGTCATGTGACTTCCCACGTGACCGGACATGCGATGACATGTTGGTTGCCCCACCTCCTCATTTCCGTGAGAGCGGAGATGCGACAGCGGACACCCAGATCCAGACTCCCAATTGGCTGACCAGCCTTTTTAATGCACACTCACCCCCCAGAATAATTGTCTCTGATGAAGGATGGGCCGAAGCGGCCGTAGGGGCCAGCAGCACTCCTGTTTGGAGTCTGTATACCGACCATTTTAGGCAACAATTTGGTGTGCACACATTTATTATGTAAACGTGTCTAATGCTTATTTTCACTCGCCTCCAAGTGGTCATGCTGCAGGACTCTGCATGCATGTCCTACGAATGATGCACTTAAACTATTCGATTAACATACATTTATAGAAAATAGGAGGTTGTGAATAGACCTGGTCTCCAATGTGTATACATGCAATATTGTACCACATCTTGATGTATACATTGTACTTGGTAACACATAGTCTACCAAACTGTCTGTATAATTATATAAGTGATTGTACAGTAGTGTTGTTTGGTTGATCGTGCCATTCTGCCATTTTTACAGTTGCATAACTGTAAACTCCTTGGGTGCTAGCTCGCCATCTTGTGCTGCAGATCTTGTTTTTGTATACTCACCACTTTCTTTCTAGTTAAAATTAACTGCACCTTGCTTTTTCATACATAAAACAGATATCTGGTCGTGTTGTTTCTCTATGTTGTATGTTGTTTAAGGCAAGACGTATATGGTCCAGGGTTGATGTGTTAAACATTGAAGTGTGAAAAAGCATATCTGATGAAGTCTATTAACATATTCTTCAATTTTACATGCAGAAGAAGGACATATTCCACAGATGTGACTATAGCAGAAGATATCACCCTATGAGAGCTTGTTTTTTTTCAACTTTTGATTCTGAGAATACCCTTGAGATCTGAGTCACCAGGGTAATCTTCTGTTATGTTATACTGTATATTATTTTTATTTCATAGCATTATTATTATTTATAAATTAGATATTATTTTACAGCCTCATGTCCTAAAGACATTAACAAACAAAACATCAATAGGGCAGCCCAGTTATTTAACATTGTTGCCTTGCCAGGGATCTTGTGTTTGAATCTCAATAAGGGCAACATCTGCATCTTAAAAAGAACAATAGTAAAACTGAGAAACTGGAGGTAAAGACTGGTTAGAATGTCCAAAATATATTACCATTATACAATCAATGTTAAATAGACAAGATTTCTTATATTCTTATGGGTCACTAGCTGTGAGCCCGATGCAAATGCATCGGGTGTCTAGAATATTTTTAATTTTTTTTTTAGATTTTCAAATAATAATCCAATTATTCCAATGACATCTTTACACCAACCTGCAAGTGTAGCGACTCGCAATGGCCTCGCGGCCATTGCTCGCGCTACACAGCGAGTCGCAATAGATCCCCATTGAAAGTATAGGGGGAGTTGCGACAACTGAGGTAGCGACTCGCAATGGCCTCGCGGCCATTGCTCGCGCTACCTCAGCGGTAAATCGCTAAGTTTGTGGCCGAGGCTCTGGTTCTATTTTCGGGCAGCGACTCGCAATGGCCGCTTCGCGCATGGTGACGTCACAGTGTGACATAGCCACGGCGATTTCGGGGGCCGACACGATTTTGCCTACGGCAATTATGTAGTAGATAAGAGGCAGGTGCTCCTAAATCAAGTCAGCTCCATTCATTCTCTTTGTGGTTGGTGAAAATCTGACATGTCAGGATCTATTAGTGATAAGGTAAAAAATGTTTGTACCGTGTTAGCCAGTAGATCCTAACATTATTAGAATCTGAGAGTCCTCAGTGGTTGATACCTTTCATGCCTAACTGAAAACAAGGTTTACCTGTGCCTAAACACTTTTTTAAGCCTGATCATACAATATTGGATATGAAAATACTAATTCTGAAAGGTAACTTCAGATCACAGAGAATCAGGAGAGTGTGGGAATATAAACTGATGATTAACTTTAACACTTTTAAAGCAGGAATGAATGTCTTGCATGGATTTATGTCTTTCTACATTCATTGAGTAATTTTCCGGTCTCGGACCAACCACTAATCAAAAGACAATAAAACTATCTATACCTCTTATCTTGTAACTCTGATTTTACTTCCCTAGCAGCTCTCACCCCCCTCCCAAGACTGGCCACTATTCTCTGCTTCACGTCACGTGTCGTATTTACTGCATTATTCCACCCTGTATTTGTATGTATATATATATATACGTCTTCAGAATTTGTGTCATTATTAGCCTAATGAAGAGGCCATAGAGTCTCGAAAGCTTGTGAATATTCACCATGTTTTTAGTTAGGTATGAAAGGTATAAACCACTGAGGACTCTCAGATTCTAATATTTTTAGGATCTATTAGTACAAGACAACAATTTGGATATTGTTCTATTTCAAAGATGTCTATCCTAATGATTTTATTTTTGTGTCCAAACTCAACTATAGGGATGCACCTATAATTTAAGAACAGTAAGCAGATTTGTCACTTTCCAATCAATAAAATTCTTCTTTACTTGAGAATATTAAAATAGGGAATCATATTTTAAAAACTTCGTGTTTCAGGCATGGTATACCCAATTTTCATACACTTTAATTAAAATAATTTTTAAAGGCAGGTTACCGTAGTCTAATGTTTATGGAGGAGCTTTAGACTTTTGCTAATTGGTAATATATTTTATATCAAATATAATATAGCCTTATTTGTTTAGAAATCATTTAGATATGCTTTCGTGAGGCCCTAGTGGGGCACTGGAATCTTAAAATGGAAAATCTGGGAAGATAAAAGAATTTTGTACTGTGCCTGGTTTCCTACATGATGAAGAAGAATTGGACGCTACAGTTTTAGGATCTATAGATTGCTTATAAATCAATAAAATTGTATCTGCTACTCAGCTCTCTCTCCTCCCTTCAGGGACAGAGAAATTCAGTCATGCATAGTGCTAAGGTTTCAGGGGAGCGGGAAGCTATCAAGTTGATATGGGAGAGGGGGGACCATGGCAGTGCTGAATTAATCAATGCAGTTCTTTGTCTCTGCTCCAAGCCTGATACATGACAGCACACATTATGCACCATCATATCATTATACAGCAGAAGATCACAGTGTGTATTTATATCTGCTTGGTGACATGATTGCTATTGGAAGAGAGAGCAGCACTATTTTTTACATTGCATAGGATGGTATTTGAGGGGCTTGGTTGTAGTGTGACCATGGGGACGGCGGCCACAAACCTGTTTATACAGAAGTATGAGGGGTCAGAAATGTAAGATGATCCTGGAGCTCCCAGGGCCAATGTCCCTGACACACCTCCTGTTAGTGCTGGAGCCTGAGGCTGAATTTCTCTATCCTGAAGGGAGGGGTGAGAGCTGAGGAGCAGATATGATTTTATTGATTTGTAAACAATCTATAGATTCTAGAACTGTATTGCCCAGTTCTGCTTCATCAAGTAGAAGGGCAGAAACAGTACAAAATAATGTATCTCCCCTTTAAGTCAATCCATAAAGAAAGATATTTTTTCATGCTAATTTAAAGAATTAATTATTGCATTTGACAATGGAAGAATAAATGATGACTTTCATAGAAAGCAGATTTCAGTGATCATATTTACATACATTTCTATGAAATCTGCTGGTTATGATCTTTTGATGATGAAGTAAATAGTCTTGACAGTATCTTTTGCTCAGTTGCACGATCTCACTAGCAGTTGCTGATACCATCATTTCCACAAAAAATAATTTGTCATTCTTTTTTGACTGTCTTGGAAATTCAAAACATTTACTAAATTATATAAATATTACCCTTGATTTTCTTTTATGCTTTTAAGTAGTTGTATTAAAATATAAAAAACAGGTCAAAGCGACTGACATCTAACAAAATGACAGCCCGAGGCGACAAGGTATTTTCGCTCAGTAGGATGCCAAGAATTGGATATCTGACAAGGAAAATAATAGTATCTTTACCCACTGTTACATTTTAGAGTTCTTAAAGAGACAATAAAGTAGAAGATAAAAAAGAGGGCTATTCTACAAAAAATAACACGATTGTGCAGCACCGTTTTTCTTTTAAATGCAAATTAAAAAAATAATTTCTTTTTAACTTTCCTGAATTTCACACATTCTGTTATGTTAATGTAAAAAAAAGTTCAAAAATCTGAAGTGCAGAAAAGGAAAAAAAAATGATTGGAAAGAAATGAAAAATGTTGACAGATTGCTCATTTTAGACAGCCCCTGTTAATTGAGAAATTTGCCTACTGTAAGTCTTTATGGATAAAGCACACAACAAAATTATTTGTTATAGTGACTTTAATGGTAGCTTCACACACCGCAATCTTGGCTGGGAATCCTAAAGGCGATATGTCACCCCGGAGCAATCGCTGTGAAATTACCTCACAGTTGCGACATGTGTTTGGCGAATTTCGCGGCGATAAACCGCCTCTCGCCTGTCGCCTGATTCCTGAGCACTGCTCTGAAATCAGCTTCAATCATTAAGGCGATATTTCCGTGTTGTGGCATGTGAACGGGCGATAGTGATGGAATCAGCGTCACCTATGATTTCCCGTAGGCGTGCCTCAGTGTGCTGTAGTCCGAACCCCATGTGAACTGATTGGTGTGGGCTACTGTGGTCCCATTGGCTGTCAATTGACACCGCGCCATATTTGAAGAGCTGTCCGTCCAGCACCACACAATGGCAATAGCGTCAGGTATTATCCAGCCTTCCAGAGCAGGCTGACCAATCGGAACGCTGTTGCATTGTCCAATGAGCGCGTATGGGGCGCGGTGTAAACCACTGTGGCACGCCTATCTCTTCGCCGCTCTGAACATGTACGCCCACATTGCCTTTGGGATTTCTGCGTGTGAAGTGGTGAGGGAATTCCACCAGATTGGTTCCACTGTGGGTGAGGTGATTTCCGGGGCAACACATGGCCTTTCTTTCAGGGTGAGATTGCGGCGTGTAATACAGCCATCGGCAATCTGAGGCGACTATGAAAAATGTGCACGCGCACATTAGATGTCCTCATATTGCGAGCCGAGATTGCGGTGTGTGAAGGTATCATAAAACATATTAGCAGAGGTTTCTTTGCTCCATAAGGTCAAATTGCATTCAATGTAGCTGATTGTTCTTGCAAGTGTAACAGGATGCCAGAGGGCAATGTAGTCATGTGCGAATCGGGGTTTGGTATCACACAAGACCTGTTACATGGAATACTTGTCCCTAATAAAATTCAGGTTACTCCATCTCAGGATCCCCACAAACACATTGTTTGATAAAACTGACATTTTACTTAATAAAATCTCCTTATTCAAGGTCTACGCTTTTACAACGGGCACATATACTACTCTGTTTCAGTTTCTGCTTGCACTATTCTTCAAGGCCGTTCCTTTCTCCTTCCCACACTGGTATAGCCTTACCTGCTTCGTTTAGTTCCCAGGATTCACAGTTCCAGGTTCTCAGTACTTCCAGGGTCACATCCCTCTCAGTTTACAGCAGCCCCATGTCTGTACCCCCCCTCAAAGTGTTCTTTAGGGGTAGAGGTATGTTACAGCCCCTTCTCCAGGTAATGTCAACTGGGCCTCGATCCACTCTTACCTCTTTTCTTCGACTCAATGACCCAGGCCACAAAATTAGCCTCTTCTAGGGGAGAAGCCAGGGGCTTCTTCTCCACGTATTGCAGAGCAGTTACTGTGGGACCAATTGTTCACTTTGTTTAGGCTGCAGTCTTGGCACCACAATCATTTCCAGGTTGGGTATCTTCTCCAAGGGCCCTGGCTTCAGACTGGCTAGCTGTGCTTGTAGCTGCCTGATCCTCTTCCCATGGCTCCAGGGCTTAGGTGTAACCGCTGCTGCAGCCGCTGGTTCCTGGAGGGGTGTTCCAGATCTGGAGCCCTCCTGACCGCACTACTACCAGCTATGCAACTTGTGCTCCCTGGAATTGGTACTACCCAGTCCAGGCCTGCATTTCCATCCAGAGTTCCTTACTCTTCTCTTGAGGCTCCATATACTGGTGTTCTTCTGCTGCCATCTCTCTCCAATTTGGTGTTGGTCTGTACTGCAATGGAAGTCTTCACTTTTCAGGCCACACCTCCCACTGTGGGGTCTCTTCCGGTTTGTCTACCTGTTTCTTCATAGCCGCTGTCTGTACTTCCTCAGCGCTCAATGACTGGCAGGATTTCTTTCTTCACTGCATTAAACAAAGGTGGGTATTGCTGACCAGAGGGTGTCTCTTCAATTCAAGATGTCGCACAGGATGGTCACATCTTCGCGCCCATGATGGACAGAGTTTCGCTTCTCTACCTCCCCATTATACATAATCTTTTCCATTGCCGCGGTCGCCATCTGTTTTGCCAGCAAAGCGTTCCATGCATCCATCAAGTCTTTACAATGTATGGTTTCATACTTCTGACTACACCAAATGTAAACAGAGGCCAGAGGGCGATTTAGTTGTGGGTGAACTAGGGGCTTTTGTATCTTGCCCAGGCCTGTTACATAGAATATGTGACCCTTATAAAGTTGTGGGTTGCTGGGCTAGCCACTATATTCAGGTTTCTTCCATCTCCCTATGAACTTAAGAGACACCACATTGCTTTATAAAATGGAACTTTTACTTCATAAAATGTTCTCATTTACAGGTTTATACATTTATAATGGGCACATACACTTCTCAGTTTCAGTTTCTGCTTTCACTTTTCTTCAAGAATGTTCTCCTTCTCCTTCCCAGACTGGAAAAGCCCTGACTGCTTCCTTTGGTTCCCAGGGTTCCCAGATCCAGGTTTCCAGTACCTCCAGGGTCCCATCCCTTTCAGCTTCCAGCAGCCTCACATCTGTATCTTATTTTGATCAGAGGGTTCAGTTTCCTCCCCTGGGTCACCTTACTCGAGCTGTATGCCCCAGACTTACAGGCGAATGTATCTGCAGAGTTCTGGTCTCACTCAAGTATCGATCAGAGTGTGATGTCTTCTCAACACAGACTTTTATTTACTAAGTTCCCTCTCCCTTTGTCAGGAAGGAACTTCTACCATTTGGGCAAAACCTATAGTTAACCTTTTGTGGCCAAGCCTTAGGCTGGACACTGAGCTACCCAGCCGAGCATCCTACTAGAAGTTCTTCCCTTCCTACAGAACACAAATGATTCTGCTACATATATACCTACATAATATGTCTGCAGAAACTGTGGGGAAGGAATGAGAATATGTTGGCTCCCTGAGGAAGGAGCGAGGTGTAGCTCTGAAACTCATTGGAATAAAGCCAGGATTTTGACTATTATCTCTGACGAATTGTGTTCCTTCCACTGTTTGAGCAGCACGGATCCAGAAAAACACGGTCCCTTCCAGGTCCATTACATAATATGTCTATTTGACAACATAACTGACTCTGCTACATCTATATTACATAACACTTCTGTCGCGTTAGTGTACAGGAATACTTCACATAAATCACATCCTAAACCTTTACCTCACACTACATTTTACTTAACATTCTCTACATTGTGTAATAATTACCGTATATACTCGTGTATAAGCCGACCCGTGTATAAGCCGACCCCCCTACTTTTGCCCCCAAAACCTGGGAAAACCTATTGACTCGTGTATAAGCCGAGGGTGGACTCCAGCACAGGTATACAGCCCCCAGCAGTGTGGTATACAGGCCCCCCAATGGTAGTATACAGCAGCCTCCCCAGTGGTAGTATACAGCAGCAGCTCCAGTGGTATATACAGCAGCAGCTCCAGTAGTTAGTATACAGCAGCCCCAGAGGTATATACAGCCCCAGTGGTAGTATACAGCATCCCCAGAGGTATATACAGCCCCAGTGGTAGTATACAGCAGCCCCAGAGGTATATACAGCCCCAGTGTAGTATACAGCAGCCCCACAGGTATATACAGCCCCAGTGGTAGTATACAGCATCCCCACAGGTATATACAGCCCCAGTGGTAGTATACAGCAGCCCCAGAGGTATATACAGCCCCAGTGTAGTATACAGCAGCCCCAGAGGTATATACAGCCCCAGTGTAGTATACAGCAGCCCCACAGGTATATACAGCCCCAGTGGTAGTATACAGCAGCCCCACAGGTATATACAGCCCCAGTGGTAGTATACAGCAGCCCCAGAGGTATATACAGCCCCAGTGGTAGTATACAGCAGCCCCAGAGGTATATACAGCCCCAGTGGTAGTATACAGCAGCCCCACAGGTATATACAGCCCCAGTGGTAGTATACAGCAGCCCCAGAGGTATATACAGCCCCAGTGGTAGTATACAGCAGCCCCAGAGGTATATACAGCCCCAGTGGTAGTATACAGCAGCCCCACAGGTATATACAGCCCCAGTAGTTAGCATACAGCAGCCCCAGAGGTATATACAGCCCCAGTGGTAGTATACAGCAGCCCCAGAGGTATATACAGCCCCAGTGTAGTATACAGCAGCCCCAGAGGTATATACAGCCCCAGTGGTAGTATACAGCAGCCCCAGAGGTATATACAGCCCCAGTGTAGTATACAGCAGCCCCAGAGGTATATACAGCCCCAGTGGTAGTATACAGCAGCCCCAGAGGTATATACAGCCCCAGTGTAGTATACAGCAGCCCCACAGGTATATACAGCCCCAGTGGTAGTATATAGCAGCCCCAGTGGTATATACAGCCCCAGTGGTAGTATACAGCAGCCCCAGAGGTATATACAGCCCCAGTGTAGTATCCAGCAGCCCCAGTGGTAGTACACAGCCCCCCCTCCTTAGTATGCGTGCCCCAGTAGTAATAAACAGCCCCCCCTCCTTATCATGTCCCCCCCGGCTGCGGCAGCTGTGAAAATAACAAACACTTTATACATCACCTTCCGGCGCAGCTCTCCGCTCCTCCGGTCCTCAGCATCTCCGCTCGCCGGCTGCTTCTTCTTCCTTGATGTGCCGGCTTGTGACCGCGCGCAGGAAATGACGTCATCTCCTGCGCCCGGTCACATGACACCGGCACAACAAGGAAGAAGAAGCCGGCGAGCGGAGATGCTGAGGACCGGAGGAGCGGAGAGCTGCGCCGGAAGGTGATGTATAAAGTGTTTGTTATTTTCACAGCTGCCGCAGCCGGGGGGGACATGATAAGGAGGGGGGGGCTGTTTATTACTACTGGTGCACGCATACTAAGGAGAGGGGGCTGTGTAGTGCAATATGCACGGCATCCCCCCGCCGCTGATAGACGGGGGGATGCCGTGCATATTCATTGCACTAATGAGGCGGCCCCACGTGACCGCCTGTGGTCACCGCGGCCCCCTCCTGCCTCCTCCAGCCCCCGGTCACAGCTCCCCCCCCCACAGCATACCGTATTGACCCGTGTATAAGCCGAGGGGGGGACTTTTCAGCCCAATTTTTGGGCTGAAAAACTCGGCTTATACACGAGTATATACGGTATATGAAAATTTAGGAATTTCTTAGCTTGAGACAATGATTCAACTGAACAAGGTTATGGTGAGAAAGTCTGTATTTTACACACGTGATTGAAAAGAAACATGAAGTGCAGCAAGTGAGCAAAGTTCATTAAATACACTATAAACAGAGTAGTCACTAGGAATAGTTCATCTACAGTAATGTCAGTAAGGAAAGTCTCTTGGAAGAAGTGGGAGATGCAGTTTAGTAGAAAACACAGTCCACACCCAGGGAAGGAAGATCACATGAGCAGGAGCAAAGCAGCAGATTCCAATTTGGAAAAGGGCTAGAATGCACAAAAATTAAACAGGAGATACAGAGTACTGACACTCTGCTATCTCTGCTAAAACATTAATATTTTATCTAAAGCCTAGCTAACTATTACACTTCATTATGCATTGTTAACACATCTACATATTACATGACAGCATTTACAATTAGATAATAGAGTCAGCATCTTCAGGGGTAGAGGTTTTATGATACTGAACCTTCTTACATATAAACTAAGGCTGGTTTCACATTGCGTTTTAGTTAAATCCGATGCTGTCCGATGAAAATCAGACAGCATCGGATCCGAATAAGCCCCCATGTTATCCAATGGGGATCGGATTTGGCATAATTGCCATCCGATTTGCCTCTGATCCGATTCTGTCCGATTTTTTGCAGGAGCAAAAATTATAGACTGCTGCGATTTTGGCTCCTGAAAAAAATTGGAGAGAGTCGGATCAGAGACAAATCGGATGGCAATTATGCCAAATCTGATCCGATGCCTTTAACTTGGGGCCCTATAGATCAGGGTCCGAGGAAACATCTGATGTCTCCTCGGACCCGATTTTAGTGTACTGAGCATGTACTATTGTGTGCCGCCTAATTTCACTTCCGCAATGTATATACATACATTGCGGAAGTGAAATATAACCAAAATCAAGTGTTTAAAATAAAAAATCTTTATTCTCACCTGACAGCACTCCCCCGGCATCTCCATCAGCTCCCGCTCGGTAACCAGGACCTGGGATGATGTCATAACCCGATCAGCTGATCGGGTCACATGAGCAGTTACCGCGTTAACCGCTCATGTGACCCGATGACGCTTCTGACATCATTGCAGGTCCTGTAAAACCGAGCGGGAGCTCTATGGACAAGCCGGAGAAGCATTGGCAGGTGAGAATTATGATCTTTTATGTTGGAATGACAGGAGGAGCATGGAGATGAGGTAAGGAGAGGGGAGAACAGGGGGACAGCCAGGGGAGAACAGGGGGACAGCAGGGGGACAGTAGGGAGAAAACAAGAGGACAGCAGGGAACACGAGGGCAAAACACGTTGACAGCAGGGGACAACAGGGGGACAGCAGGGGACAGCGAGATGACAGGAGGCAGAGGGGAGGGGGAGCGAGGTGACAGGAGACCAAACTGATCCTGCAAAATGTCGGAATCGGATGCTTATTTGGCATCTGATTGCAGGGATCAGTTTGGATCCGATGCTGTCCGATATTCATCGGACAGCATCGGATTTAACTAAATCGCAATGTGAAACCAGCCTAACACGTTTAAGGATTGTGCAACTCCCTGACACAGCATACCATACCTAGGGGTTGTATGTGTAGTTACACCAACCAACTGTATGATGATCCACTGTTAAGTATGGAGAGATCTTTACAACCACAAGGCCCCTACCTCCTGACCTTATACAGCTGTGTATATCACCACCATTGGGATAACACTAAATAGGTGTTTTTGACTTGCATTTAGGTCAGGGTCACACATGCCCATCCGCTTTTTTAAGCCCTTAGAAAACCGGATCCGTTTTTCTAAGGGTGCCAATAGTGTCCCCTGAGTTCTTGGATGTTTTTTGGAACTTTTGGGACTCAGTAATTTTTTCACCAAAAACGCATATGCGTTAACGCATGGTGCCTATATGTACCATGCGTTAACGCATGCATCTCCCATAGGGCTCCATGTTAAAAAAAGCATGCATTTTTTTAATGCACCCAAAAATGCTGCTAGCATGTGTTTTTTTGAAAAACGCACACACACAAATGCATTAACGCATATGCGTTTTTGGACTTTGAAAAAAAAATCTCCAAAATAATCCCAAAAATGGATTTTAGCCAAAAACAGATGGCATGTGTGACCCGGGCCTTACTTTACTCAGTTGAAGATAAAAGTCTTTAACTCCTTGCCGACACAGGACATTGTACAACGTCCTGGGCTGGTAAGGAGGGTTTGATGTGAGCGCCGGCGTGGTGCTCACATCAAAGCTCCGACATGTCACCTGATCTTATCAGCTGAGATGTCGGGGTAACAGCACTGATCGGATCCAGAATCCGATCGGCGCTGTTAACCCCTTGGATCCGCCCGTCAATCGCTGACAGCGGGATCCATGGTGGCCACGGGGGGGAACGCGCTGTTCCCCGCCTGTTCCGGAGATCCCGCGATAGTATCGCGGGATCTCCGGTGCTCATAAGACAGCCCGGAGTCCTGGCTAGACCCCAGATGCTGTCAGAGCACAGTTACGTGTAGTGGTTGGCAGGTGCTGCCAACCACAACACGACCGCGATTCTGGGAGATACAGATGAGCTGCAGCAATCGGAGCAGAAGCGATCGGATTGTGCAGCAAGGTGCCTCTTAAAGAGGCAGTGTAAAAATAAGAATGAATTGATTAATAAAGTTTTTAAAAAAATTTCCCTGTACTGTATGGTAAAAAAATATAAATGAAAGTACAACTCGTCCTGCAAATAACAAGCTGTCATATGTCTATATTGACAGAAAAATAAAAAAGTTATGGCTCTTGGAAGCAGGGGAGCAAAAAAGGAAAATGAAAAATGAAAAATTCCCCAGTTATGAAGGAGTTAATTAGGGTTACTTTCAAGATCAGCACTAAAACCAAAATGGTGTGAAATTACATTATTGTCTTCTACTGGTATTGCCTGTTTAGCTACCTGTATGCGTAAGGCAAGGGTCACACATGACAATCAGTTTTTTCAACTGGTTTCAATAACAAATCCGTTTTTTTTGGCTGTTTTTTGAGTCTCCTGTTCAGCTATGCATTTTTTGGACTTTGCCATTTTTTGCCAAAAAATGCTAGCAAAAACAGATCCGTTTTCCCATAGGGCCCCATGTTAAAAAAACGGATACTTTTTTTACTGCACCCAAAAACGTTGCTTGCAGCGTTTTTTGGGTCAAGTAAAAAAAACAAATAGCTTTTGTTTACAATGCAGTCACACTTGATCCCAGGATCTGTTTTTAGCATCAGTTTTTGGACTTAGAAAAATAAAGTTAAAAAACTGATGTCAATAATGGATCCAGGGCTTATGTGAGACCCTAGCCAATGCATAGCTTCCTAAAATTTCAGCACATGTTCTAGCCTTTGACCAGGCTCTAGAGCAATTATTTCGTAGGTTGACAGGCATAATAGAATATGGCATCCGATGCAGAGAATCAGATGTAATGTGCTAGTGACAATTCGCTCAGGCTCTGCTGTAAAGGCCACTTTACACACACCAACTTATCTGTCCAACTTCTGACCAACTTGCTGGTTGCAGTGAAATCATGGCCACATTGTTCCATTGTACACAGCCACAAAATGGAGCAATGTGTCCATGATTTCACTGCAACCAGTAAATTGGTCAGAAGTTGGACAGATAAGTTGGTGTGTGTAAAGTGGCCCTGAGAGTGAGCTGAGTGTCATGCAATTAGATTACAGGTGCAGAGAAGAGGGAGAGAGCAATATCTCTAAACCCAGCATTTTCAGTCTCGGCGTATATTGACATCCAAGTGCAGTATGATGTTTCACTTGCACCTAAGCACTTGTATGGGTGTGAGTGATCTGAGACTCACAATCGCAGCATGCTACAATCTTTCCTCAGTCTGATTAGGGCTGAGAAAAAAATTGCAACTCTGAGCTGCAGCATTGTCTTACATGGGGCCAAGTGCAATGCAAGATTTTCCTGAATTGCATTTGTTTGAGTCACTCAACATTGGGACTCTACACTTAATATGAAGCTAAACTAAATTAGGGAAAATATAAAGTTCAATTGATAGACATCCAAAGACTCTACAGATTCTATGACAGTCTCTTTCTGACAGACCCTAATGGCGGGTTTACACGTCGCGATATCGCAGTACAATTTCAATCAAAAGTCACGTGGTTCAATCGTTGGACCCGATATCGTGCCTGCGTTGTATGGTGTGAACGTCCAATGCGATGCAGGAACGATGTCAATGCGATATCGGGGATCGAATGAGCGTGCTATTCAATGCCCCGATATTGCATAGCGATTGAAGCCAGATCGTGCTGTGTAAACACCCAATTACGATGCGATTTGATACGTCACCCATTCACTCCCATGTTAACTATGCGATCCTGGATTGGGAGGCGGAGACATCGCACGGACGTTGTATTACGATATCGCAGCGTCTAAACAGTCAATGCGATGCGGGTGAAACGTGCACTAATTGCGCGCTCCCGCGCCATTGAGTTGCGATATCGAAACGATATCGTGGCGTGTAAACCCACCATAAGGGCTTCAAGACTCATCTTTCTCACATCTCGCACAGAAATTTCTAATTCTTTACACCTTCCCAGGCTTCAGTCACTTGCTTTTTGCCTCAGCCGCAGCACAACTGCATTCACTTTAGAGGCTCTTTATCATGTGCCCAGGGCGTAAACACAAGCATGGAACCGAACTCCATTCCTTGTAGTGGACACACCACAGCCTCAAATAAATATTCTACTGCTCAACATTTTTTATATCAAAATTTCAAGTCCGCACAGGACACCAGAAAAATGTACCCCCTACTACAATTGTATCCTTAATTAACACAGGCCATGTTACTGAAACCATGGTTCTCTAGCTTTTGGTAGTAAGTGATAAGACACTCCTGAGTTACACCAGTGTGCAGCAAAAACTAATTAATTTAGCTCTTACACCACACAGTTCACATCAGTCACTTACAGGCTCTGATTTGCATCACCCATGACTATTCAATGTGTCAATGTGGTCTGCAGCCTCTTAAGCTACAGGTGCAACTCAATGAATTAGAATATCATCAAAAACTACATTTATTTCAGTAATTCAATACACAAAGTGAAAAGCATATATTATAGAGAGTCTTTAAAACAGAGTGATCTATTTCAAGTGTTTATTTCTGTTAATGTTGATGATTATGGCTTACAGTAAATGAAAATCCAAAGGTCATCATCTCAGAAAATTAAAGTATGGAGAGTGCAGGGTTAAAAACTGCGCTGATGTATACCACGAGACATCAAAGGGTGAATATAATATTAATTTATTAGTCAATGCATTTCAGACCTCCCTGAAACATGGCAATATGATATTGATTTGGCCTCAGAAAAGGCCCAGGGAACCCTGAAATGACACTAGACCTGTAAAAGACAACAACTTAGGGTTCCCTGTGTGGTGTTCTCTAATGTAATTTATTAATCTAGGGGAGAACTTTCCAGACGTTATAAAGTTAAAATGTTCCCTGAGTATTACGTATATAGATCTCATTGTTTTGCCTATATAAAAATCATTTACAGGGACATAGAACTGTATAATCTCCCCATTTTGTTTTACATGAAATAAAGGAATTTACCCTATGATATTTGTTCACAATATGAATAGTGTTCTCAAATCTCTGAAAACTACAGACGTCACAATTTTTACATCTGAAGTTGCCTTTTGGGCAACCACTCTCTAAGGTTGCTTTCACATCAGCGGTTTTCGCTGATCGCGGCAGTTGCGGTGAAAAAAACACAACTGCCGTGATTACTGCATAACGGCCGCACTTGCGGCTCACTTGCAGCAAGCCCCATACAATGTCTATGGGGCTTGTGGCAGATGCGGCAAGTGCGGTATCGGCACTTGCGGCAGGAGCGGCCGCGAAAAAACTGCGGCATACCGCGGTTTTTTTGCGGCCGCCCCTGCCTCAAGTGCCGAAACCGCACTTGTCGCACCTGCCGCACACTTACCGCAAGCCCATAGACATTGTATGGGGCTTGCCGCAAATGAACCTCAAGTGCGGCCGTTATGCGGTAATCGCGGCAGTTGCGGTTTTTACACCGCAATTGCCGCGATCAGCAAAACCGCTTTTATTCTTTATTTTTAACCGATTACCGTATGTTTTAAATTTTGACAGCATCTATACGTAATTAATAGGGGTCCAATGTCCCAAATTGATAATTTAATAGCATCTTGTAAAGGCCACTTCACACACACAGATATCTGAGTCCAATATCTGAACAGATCTCTGGTTGCAGTGAAATCATGGACACATTGCTCCATTTTGTGGCTGTGTACAACATGGAGCAATGTGTCTATGATTTCACTGCAACCAGAGATCTGTTCAGATATTGGACTCAGATATCTGTGTGTGTGAAGTATAAAAGAAACAAGGTTGCGCCAACCTGCTAGTAAATAGAACGCGGAATCGCTTAAAAGACCCCCGTGCTCACCTGATCTAGTTGTGCTGACTGCACAACTAGTTAGTAGGCTAGGTATCGACCCCGGGAGGTCTCCACGCCGACCGGAGCCGAGGGACAGGGAAAATCGCGTGGTTCACAAGCTGTTAGTTCACATGATAGCTTCAGAGGAGTGGTGATGTGACGTAACACAGGTCCTGGAGGCCGAGCTGCTGGATATCACTTGTGTGTGTGAAGTGGCCTTTAAGGACCTAACATAAAATTGAATACAAACCTCTTATTCTTTCCATTAGGATTTTTTTCTGTTCTCTTTGGTTTTTTATCCATATGTGATTTCAATGCTTTTTCTTTAGCCTCATTAATGATTTTAGCAGAGTCGCCCCTACTTAAAAAATCTTTCTCTTGCTTTAACTAGTTTTAAAAGACAGTTATCATCATTATTGATCCTTTTTATGTGTAAAAATTGGCTAAAGGGCAGAGAAGGTTTTGTGTGTAACGACAGATAGTCGAATAGTGCTGCTTGTCATCCTTGTAAATAGACCTTCATATGATGAAGATACAGAATAAATATTTGCTTCCAGCTAATTTATACTGACACCTCTTCTGATTACAGTTATTTTCTTTGTTTCTTCTCCACCTTATCAAACCTTCTAGACAACATCCTAAAACTGTGATGTGGTCACTTCAGAATTTGACGCATTGATCACTGTCCCTCAGAAAATAAAAATGTCAAATATAAACATTTACACATACATTGGTTTCCTGGAAAAAGAATCCCCCGCACTGCTCCGCTGAATACGAAATGCAGGGCACCATTAATAATATAATTAGCCATTGTACAACACAGCATCCAAAAATATAAATGAATAGACCAGCACCATGTCCCCGTTAACTATAATTAGCCACTTTCTTCACACAATAGAATATAAATTAATTACGGTAGCCACTGTACTATTTCATTATCATTCTCTTGTGTCCTCAACTCTCTCCACCAACAATCTGCACCGCTGGCTCCCCCAATTCATTATGATTACACAACTTCTCATCAAAACATTATAATTACATACACTTCATTATGCAATGTCCTTTTTCCCATCCCACAACCCCAATTCATTATAATATATTGTGCTTTAAACCATCCCCAACTTCAATTCATAATAATATGCTGTACTTTCACCCATCTCCACCCCAATTCATTATCATATACTGTGCTCTTGCTCATCCCTCACCTTATTTCATGATAATATACTGTGCTATCAAACATCACCCACCCCCAATTTATTATTATATCCTATGATCTCTCCCATCCCCCACCTCAATTTATTATCATACACTGTGCTCTTGCTCATCCCTCACCTAATTTCATGATAATATACTGTGCTATCAAACGTCACCCACCCCAATGCATTATTATATCCTATGCTCTCACCCATCCCCCACCCCAATTCATTCACTTTAAAGAAAAAAAAAATACTCACCTCTGCTAGTGATCTCCTGGAGCTCTGCTGTGCTCAACTTCTTGCCCATACAAGAAGTACATGATAAATTAATATCAATGCAGTGAAGTCATAGTGTGTCGGCTGAGTCATAGAGGGGCTGCACCTACACTACATCTTTTTCTTGCCGGCAGTGTAGCAACAGGAATGCTCCCTGACAGCAATAGGCACTGCCAATGGTGGCATAGCCATGGGTACCCTTGGAGCCTTGGGCATGGGCAGAAGCTTAGATTTCCATGATGATAGTTTGAATACGTCTACAGTTATTTAAGAATCACATTTATGTATTTTTATTTTCTTCTATTTTTCTCTTCAATAATTAAAATAAATTTAATGATTCATCACAATTTTATAATATTTTATGACAGTGCTTAAACTGTTTAGCTTTAACTATAGAAATATTATTCCCTGTAGTTAGAGTAAGCAGTTGGATATAATGTAAACTTATATCATCTAAACTGAAATGATTCAAAAGTGAATTGCAATGATAAATTCTTCTTTTCAGCAGCTTTGTTCTACCTGTATTTTTTTACAAGGGGTAAAATATGGACTCTCCATGAAAACATCTTTATTCACATAATGGCTATTGATTTTGGCACACTGACCAAAAGGGCCCATTTCATTAGGTGCTTGTTAGATAGCTATGCAGGATGTTATTAAATCTTTTACGGAACTGGCCATTTCAAGTTTAAGGTGAGGTCATTTTATCATGTCAAAGTTGGTAATGGAAGTGCTACCTTCAATGTGCTGATAACAGCTTTCATTCAATAAAACAAATTGTATGTCCTGAGCTCAGAGATATCCTTTAAATTCTTTTAAAGAATAAGGTTGAATCACACTAGCATTTGTTTTTAAAGGCTCCTTTGCAAAAGATTTTTTTAGAGGTTTTGCTACGATTTTCAGAGTTCATCATAGGAATTTTAACATGCATTTGGTTGCTTGTTTTTATTGTTTTATTTTGATCCAGATTTAAAACAAAGGCAAAGTATTGGAAAATATGTTAGTTCATCTAGTCAACACAATTTTAACAATGCAGTCTTGATATTTTTTAACAGTTTTTTCAATAAAATTTATTAATTGAAATGGGACATAGTGGGATACTACACAACCATAATAAAACTTTATTTTATGGTGGATATTATACCTGCAACAACCAGGCACTGATATGGATGTCTTAAGGTACCTTAACACGCTGCCACTGTGCCTAGCAACAGTTGTCAACCGCACGTGCACGCGCACATTTTTGACGATTGATACCGATCGCCAATGCCGCATGTACACGCCGCCATTGCGTTGTCAACTGAAGGTATCTTTGTTCCCCGGAAGTTCCGACAGATCCTGCGGATAACTTCCTGTTGAATACCTTCGCTGCTTCACACGCCGCTACCACAAAGGAATATAGGCGTACATCTTTCGCGCCGCAAGTACATAGGCGTGACAGAAATGTGTATTCCGTGACGCTAATACGCTGATTGGACAAAGCAATAGCGTCATGAAGGCTGGCTAATACATGACGCCATTCCAATTGTGTAGTGTGAATAGTCAGCTTCTTTAAATATGGCACCCTATGAAGGGATAGCCAATGGTTACACAGTAGCCTCCACCAATGATCGCTGATGGAGCGCGGTATTCATGAGGCTGTGTCACGCCCCTGGGAATTCACTAGGCGACGGAAATCCCATCCCTGTGCCCCATTTAGACGCCACTTCCATGGCAATTGTGCCTTTGTGTTGCCTTGGGATTTTGAGCACGGCTCAGAAACAGGTATCCAAATCAACAGCGGGTATCGCAATCAACTTCCCAATGTATACGCCGCCATTTCGTGGCAATTTAATGGCAACAGACCCAAAAGTCCCCAATGCCAGGCAGTTGCTACCACCCAGTGGAGGCGTGTAAAGGTACCTTAAGGGTATGGACACGCTGGCGTGAAAGTTGGACGACTGCAATACGAGTTTTTCTCGCATTGCAGTCGGAAAATGTTACTCAATGTCCAAGAGCACATTTGTGAGTGTCGGGCATTTTTTTCTCATCCGATTGACGGACGGGAAACTAATCGCAACATGCTGCGACAGTATGTGATTCACGTGCGAGACTCGCCAACGCAAGTCTATGGGTCCAACAAAATAAATGCAATGCAATTTTGGACCACTCTTTTTCTGCAAACTGCTCCAGGTCTCTTATTATTGAATGGTACCTTCTCTCAACAGGAATTTTAAGGTCTCTTCACAGGTTGGAAGTTAGATGCGGACTCATTACTGATCTCTTTGTAATGATGCTGGCACTACATTGCAACCAAAAATCCTTGGGTAATCTTCAGATCTCATGATTTCTTAAAAACAATCAAGGCCCCAGTGCCAAAGGCAGCAAAACAACCACAAAATATCTTTAAACCTCCATCATATTTGACTGTAGGTATGGTGTTCTTTTCATTGTAAGCCCCATTTTGTTTTTGATAAATAGTAGAATGATGTACTTTACCAAAAAGCTCTATTTTTGCCTTATAAAGACAAAGACCTTCAAAAGACCTTCCTAGAAACGAAGTTGTTTACCCACAATTTTGGAGAGGTGCCAACAAATTTGTTCTTTTTGGGTTTTTGTGTGAAATTATGTCCAAAAAGAGTTTTTTCTTTCCAGTTTTTTTGTGTTTATATGAACATGTGTATGACAAAACATGTGTAATTGCTGTAATTTTCTTGAAGAACTACAGTAATTGGTGATTGGTTCTTCCTACTAACTTCACAGAAGTGGGTGTGGTCAGCAGGACTTAGGGCAGACTGGCATATGTTTGCTCCATGTATTTGCTTAAGCGTCCTTTTACCATAACCAGATGTCCAGGCTTTAGATTATGAGTCCCTTCCTGAATGTGTAGGTCTGGAATGGAAGAAAAGACCTGCCTGTGCAGAGATAATAGCCTGTTACATAAACTCTGCATATAACAGAACGAGTCATCATACTTCAAAGTAGGAACCTGATGGAAATAAAATCCTGTATTCTCTGTCCTCCCAAAGAGAATCTCAAATGATGTCAATCCTGTCCTCATGTTTGAGGTATGTGTTACAGACAAACAAGAAAAGTGGTAAGCAGTCTGCCCAGGGTTTAGCTGTCTCGGCCATTGTTTTCTGTATCTTCAGCTTCAATTTTCCATTCAACCATTTGATATTGCCACTATTCTGTGGGTGGTAATGGGTGTGGAAGGCTTGCTCTAGTCTTAAGAAGGTCAGTATTTCTTGAAGAATCTCTGCAGTGAAATGGGTACCTCTGTCACTCTCTATCACCTCAGGTACCCTATACCTACAGAAGACATCAGCCAAAGGTTTATTAAAAGTTTTGTGCACAAGCGCTTTAGCTACCCAGATATGCCTTGACTGTTCAATGTAAACTAACACATATTCATAAGTACCTACTCAAGGTAACTATATGTAGTCTATTTGGAAATGGTACTGACCTTTGAGTGTGTTTTTCTTAAGTGTTTTTGCTGCTTTTCCTACATTGTTCCAAGCATACACCAGACAATATTTTGGAAGGGCCCATTTGATAGTTTTATTCACTTTCTAGAGGTTTAAAACACTAATTCCATTGATCTACAATTTTGTATGGGAAATTAATATGCTTAAACTCGTATTTCTGGAAATGTTGGTTACAAGGGAGAAGAATAGTTCAATTTGAACCACAATCTACTATAAACCTACATTCACTAATTCCCTTTTTTGGTGGCATAGCCATATGGCCATCTCTTGATCCCACAGAAGAAGATGATTACCAAAGGCCAGTAACTGGGCCTTAGACATAATTGCTCCAATATGAACGACTTTATAATACAATCCCACGATTTAATAGAAAAGTTATACTCAAGTGGTTAGCTAGACTTGACCCTGATAAATTTGCCCATCTTGAGAGCAGGTCGATGCAAACCAACCCAATTTCATAAGTTCGTAAGCACCTAGTTGAGATAACAATATGTATTCTATTTGTATCCTATAGAAAGTGCTTTTCTAAAGTGCTTTTACTACTTTGCCTACATTGTGCCAAGCACACACCAGAAAATACTTTGAAAGGCTCACATGAAAGTTCTATATGCTTTGTGGCTGTTATAAACACAAACGCCATTGGTCTACAATGTACGTGGGAAATGAATAAGGCATGAATCATTTCTGGACCTGTTGTTTACAAGGGAGAATGGTTCACTTTGAGGCAAAATCTACTGTATACATACATCCACTAAACTCCCTTCTTCGGTGGCATAGCTTTCACCTTGTCTACACAGGGGACAGTAACTGGGCACGAGATGTAATTGCTGTAATACAAACAACGTCACAATATAATACCACAGCTTAAGAGACAGGTTCTGTTCAAGGGGTTACTCAGACTGTATTCTGAAAAAGGCGTAACAATTTGCCCTTAAACAACAGGGAGATACACTTCCCACACCCCTCAGAGAAAAACATAAGGGAGAACAACTAACTACAGTAGATTGTTACATAAGATAATCAAGCGCAACAAACAAAAGCAATCATTGAAAGATATTGAGGGATTCTTAAAATGTACGCTGATCTTAAGGTCAGAATAGGAACAGAACAACAAATTACTTTTCATAAAAGTCATGTGATCGGGGACAGGATTGTACAAAATAATTTTTTACATCATCGGACAGACCTAAAGGGTGCTTTAAGTGGAGTGTCAATGTGGCCTAAAAGGACATTACCTCGACGAAATCCATCGCAAGTACAACTACTTGGGAAACATTCACAATTAGAGATTTTGTTAAATGCAAGTCCAAAATTGTGGTGTATATGTGGTAAAGAATATGTTGATAAAACCACAAGACAAGAGTGGGTGGGCATATTGGTGACATTACTAACAGTAAGAACACAACTATTGCCAGGCATGTTAACCTCATTCATGGGGAGGAAACACTGGGATTTCTGGATTATCAGAATTGTACTAATGAAACTGCTCAAGAGAGGGGGCACATTATCTAAGTCCTACTACAGAAGGAAAGCAGGTGAATTTTCTGATTACAAACAGTGAAACAGTGAGTTTAAAGAGCATCTAAGTTTTAGCGGCTTTATCTAAAATCACCTATTCTTACTAGTCATTGTGTCCTGGTCTTTATCACAACCAGTGATCTTATCATAATGTCCTTCCTCTCACCTCTCCTTTTTTCTCTCTCTCCCCCTTCTGTTTGTCCTGGCCTTCCTCATTGTTTGTTACCCTAATGTATGCTTCTTTTGTTTTTATTTTTGTACTTGCATTATTTATGTTACTGCCATCCTTAATGACTGACCTATAAATTAAATATTATTTAGCAACTTATTAGGCATTGTTGCTTTTTGTGCATATTTTGCCGTGCCTTTTTCTCTTCTCTCTGAGGAAAGCACTCCAGATCAGAACTAGGCACACTGGCCTCACTGAAAAGGAAGTCTGGCTTGTGGACCCAACAGTGATGCATTATTTATCACAGACTCTTGGGTTTATAGACCTCATCTCTATCCTTTGTGGGATTTACCTTATATAGTTCCTCCTTTTTTAGGTACAAAATATCAGTAGATCTGTTTAATACTCGCCGAGGCTTGTGATATCGGTCCACCCCAGTGATTACATCACTAGCCTCTCCATTATAACAGATGCCTTCAAATTATACGCTTGTATTGTGATTTGCTGAGCATTTGTAGTCACATTGACTCCCAGCGATAATGTGATCATTATACCCAATTAGCTTGCTATTTAGTGTCTCTGAGGAGATACAGATGGGTGGCTGGATTGGTTAGTCTAGGTTATGCTGACTGTCACTGTCTGGGACCAGCCCATGGGAGTTGTGCAGACTCAGATCCAGCCCTTAGCATTAACGGAATTACTAGTGGTGGTTGGCTAGTTATTAGGGGACACCACTGGGATATAAATTGGTGGTCAGGTCACTCTGTCTACATTATGCCCACATGGGTTGCATTATCAATAGGATTATGAACCCCTATCAAATCAGGTGACTCTTACAATTTAACTAGAGTCTACTTCACATACAAGCTCCACCTTGTAATAATGTCACACCTTTCATTTCAGAATTTTATATCCTTTTGTACCTTTATAACCATATGGTACACCTTTTTAGATAATCTTTTAACAGCTTTTTGCTGCCAGCATTTAATCCTGATTATTGAGGAAGACGTGCATCGGTAGGGGACATATTTGTCTTTTTGGGGACACCTTAGAATAGTCTCACACTTGGGCATTGCCCTTGTCAGAGCAGAAGCCATTGCACAGGACATGACTAAGGCCAGGGTCACACATACCATCCGTTTTTGGCTTAAATCTGTTTTTGGGAACATTTTGGACATTTTTTTCTAAGTACAAAAACGCATATGCGTTAACGCATGTTTGACTGTGCGTTTTTCAAAAAACGCATGCGTTTTTATGCAGCCTCCAAAAAAACGCTGCTAGCAGTGATTTTCGGGTGCTTTAGAAAAATGCATGTGTTTTTTTAACATGGGGTGCTATGGGAGACGCATGTGTTAACGCATGGTACATATGGGCACTATGCGTTAACGCATATGCGTTTTTGGAGAAAAAATGACTAAGTCCAAAATTTTCCCAAAAACCTCCAGAACCTCACTGAACACTATTGGCACCCTTAGTAAACTGGATCCGGTTTTCTAAGGGCACAAAAAAGGGCATAGGCATGTGTGACGCTGGCCAAAGTTAGTCAGGGGAAAAAAAATTACTCCAGTACCCATCTATCATCCTCCTTGGGGCTCCATGTACTTTTGCACATTTTCATCTACATCGGGTAAGATTGAAGCATTTATTATTGGAATGGTTGAGCATTCTGCACCTTGCTGTAGTATGTTTTAGGCTTTTCTAGGTATAATGCCTTGCAAACATATTCACACACCTTTGCTTTTTACCTGTTTTATTACATTAGAACCTGTGTTTATTTTTGTAATCTGATTTGTGTGTGATGCAGCAGCACTAAATTGTCTGAGTTGGGGAACATAGGCATACATTACATTTTTGGAGGATAAAATAAATACCTTGTGCATATGTATTCACCATTTCTGCTTTAAATCCCCTAAAAACTTCTGGTGCAAGCGATTTCCTTCATAATTCACATGCTCAGTGAAAGGAAGTCCACCAGTTTACAATTTAAGTGTCACATGGACTGTCCGTATGTACATACAGAGAATGAAACACCATTAGGCAAGAGACACCACTAACCAAACAACACCAATGAAGACCAAGGAGATCTCCAAAAAAGTCAGAGAAAAGGTTTAGAGAAGTACAAGTCAGGGTTGGGTCTAAAAAATATCCCAATCTCCGATGATCCCCTGGAGCACCATCAAATCATTATTATCTAATGGAAAGATGGTACCACAATAAACCTGCCATGAAAGGGATGACCAACAAAACTCTCAGCCCAGGCAAGGAGGACATTAATCAGCAGGCAGCACAGAGATGAAAGGTAACCCTGAATGAGCTGCAGAGTTACCAATCAGAGGCTTGAGTATCTGTCTATATGACCACAATAAGCTGTACACTCCATGGAGCTGGCTCTTATGGAAGAGTGGCCAGAACAAATAGCCTTTACTTACCGCAAAAAATTGGAAGGTTTGTTTTGACATTGTCAAAAGAGATGTGGGAGACTCCTTTAATGTATGGAGGAAGGTGCTGTGACCAGATGAGACCAAAATTGAACTTTTCATCTCCAAAATAAACACAATGCTTGGCACCAACCCAACATATCTAATCTCCCCAAGAACACCATCACAAAGTGGTGGCAGCATCATGCTCTGGGAATGTTTTTGGCAGCAGGGACAGGGAAAATGGCCCACGTCAAAGGGAAGAGGGATAATCTTGAGCAATACCATTTTCAGTCTGTCAGTGAATTGAGACTGGGATGGAAGTTTACTTTCCAAAAAGACAATGACCCAAAGCATACTGCAAAAGCAACACTCGAGTGGTTTAAGGGGAAATGTGTAAATGTATTGGAATGATCTAACGAAAACCCAGACCTTAATCCAAATGAGAATCTGTGGTCAGATTGCTGTTCACCAGAGGAAAACATTTAACTTAAAGGAGCTGGAACAATTTTGCCACTAGGAATGGAAAAAAATCCAAGTAGTAAGATGTGAAAAGCTCATAGAGACTTACCCAAAGTGAATTGCAGCTGTAACTGCTACAAAAGGAGGCTCTACAAACTACTAACTTTAGGGGGGAGAAGAGCTATGCACAGTGAAGTTTTCAGTTATTTGTCCTACTTCTTCTTTGCTTTACAATAAAAAAATAAAATAATCACAGCTGTAGGCATGTTCTTTATATGAAATGATGTTATCCATAAAAAACAGTGAAAATCCAAAAAAGGGAGTGAATAATTTCACAAGGCACTGTACATATTTGCCTGGTGTCTTAGTCTTAGTAAACAGACTAGGCATGGGATAAATTTTGTTTTGAGATCATACTTCCATGTTTTAACACTGGAACTGGTGGAACTTTGTATACATCAAACAGGAAAAACTGGGACTGGTGTGTATACATCACTTAGATACACCTGGACTGCTGTCATCACATTAGGATGTATTCCAGCATGTCATACACCACAGCCCTCAATTGTTAACACTGCAAGGATGTGCTCTCATTTTAAGTAAGGATTAAAGGGCTGGCAGCTGAGCACTGTGATCCCCAGGAATCCTCCATAAATGAGCTGCACAACAGAGGTTCCACACCTTTCACCTAAGCAATCACTGTACCTCATGGCCATGACTTGGCCTCTAGTTACTATGTCAACTTTTAGAATCCCCAATTACAATTGCTTGGATCCAATAAGGTTCAAGAGACTGCTTTCTCACTCAATTATTCATCCAGATACTGCCATTATCATTGACAGCACCAACAATGGCAATAAACCAATCATTGTTGAAACCAACAAAGGTATCTTAATGATCACCATAAAAACACATATTGTTCATATTAGTTCATTAAGGGGTCAATAAACTGATGCAATCTTATGGATTTATGGGTTTTGTTTTAACAATTTAGGATAAATTATAAAAAAGAAAAATAAATATAGAGTTGTAGGCAAATGTTTAACACAGATAGGGAAAACATATTGCAAAATAAGAGTGCTTCAAATTAAATTGTTAATAATTATACTATATTTATATAATTTATATATTTTATATAATTTATTTTAAATTTTAAATATTAAATATTTTATATAATATATATATATTTATATTATAAAAATAAAAATTATAATTTACATTTACAAATTAACAAACCGCATCTTGATTGAACAGAAGATATATCTGAATCAAAACAGAATTTTGTGAGGCTATCATCAGCTTTCTAAACAGCATCAATTCTCCTAGATACACTTCTACACAGTTTCTAAAGGATCTCGGAGGTTGTTACAAATATTTTGGAGGACTAACCACTGATCTTCTATAGATGCTAGCTTGTGCAAATCCTTTTGTCTCATTATGTCATACCACCTACACTTGATGATGTTGAGATCAGGGCTCCGTGGGAGCTATACCATCCCTTTCTAGATTTCTTCTTCTTCTTTATGCTGAAAATGTTTCTTAATGACATTGGCTTTATGTTTTGGGTCTTTTTCCTCCTGCAAAATACATTTTGACCCAATCAGACACCCTCTAATGATATTACATGAAGGATAAGGTAATTACTGTATTTCTCAGCATTGAATACACCATTGATCTAAATTAAATACCCAATAAATTTGCTGAAATGCACTTCCAAACTTGCAAGAAACTGCCACCATGTTTCACCTGCAAACACCCATTATTGTGCAGCTTTCCAACCCATTAGTTAGCAAACTGTTTTCTGTTACAGCCAAATATTTCAGTTTGACCCATGCGGCTAGAGCATCTGCTGCCATTTTTCTCCACCAAAGTTTCCCCAGCAATCAATTTTATTTAGATTTATCTTTTGTTCATTCACTTTGCATTTTGTTAGTTGATAAAAATACATTATTACAACTACTATTTTTAAAAGCATTTTTACTTTATAGAATATTATCCTCATTCACCAAAAATGTTTACATTGTACTTTTTGTCAACTAGTTAGTACATACATCATTGGTGCTTGAATTTCTGCATCTAGAAAGTGCATTTTCTATAAGGTATTAGAAAACTTCAATTTTTCTGCTCCTTAGCAGATCTCTCCTGAAGCGATATAGATACTGAACAAAAATACAAAGCTCCTGTGAGATGTGACATTCATTGCTTTCTCACTGATGTCTTCCCAGTGGGCATGCTCTCTAGTTAATCCAATTAAATAATTGTGGAAGTTAAAACCAGAGCCATTATCCATCGAAGCCTGTACTGCATCCAGAAACAAGAGAGCGCCATCGGCTTATCAAATCTCAGAGGTTCTAGCATCTGTTTGACCTTGATGAGTTCTGGTAAAGAACTAATTATAATATATATATTTTATTCCTTAAAAATGGATTAATGTGACAATCACTGACTCACATGGAGAAATCTTAAAAATATACTGTAGAAGTGGAATTGCATGAATACACTATGAGTGGTTGCAAAAACTCTTTTAGGCTAGGGTCACATTTGCAATCCAGTTACTAGATCCAGTTTGTCATCCTAAAAATCTGATCAGGTACCTGACCCATAGACTCCAATGTTAACAATTGATTGCCAAAGTGCAATCTGTCTACTGGATCCAGTTTTTGAGAAGTCAGGTTTTAATAGGGTCTGCAACATTTGGCCTTTTAGCAAAACCTGATCAGTTTTTTAACATGGGACCCTATGGGAACCTGATCCAGTACCTGATGGTACATATAGGTACCATCAGGTACCTGATCAGGTACCTGATCCGGAAAAAATGCCTCCAAACAGACAAGGGGAAAACTAGATCCAGTAATGCATCCAGTTACTGGATGCAGGCCCCCAAGTGTGACCCTAGCCTTAGAGGAGTTGACTGAGAATGAGAAGTATAAGGCCCCTGTGCCCACACTGAATATTTGTTTAAGGCTAGGGCCACACTTAAATCTGGAATTGCGTTCACCGCAATTGTCTTCTGACATTCAGCAATCCGGTAACCGGATTGCTGAAGCCGCAATCCGGTAACCGGATTGCTCAGGATATGTAATCCTGAGCAATGCGGTTACCGGATAGTTTGCTCATCCCTGCTACTGCAGGGATGAGCAAAGTGTTCTGTGATTGTTTAAACTATTTCTTTTATTAATAAATGTTTGTATAATGTCTCTAGGGGGTGCCCACTCCCCCTAGAGACCTTCCACCCACTCAGGTGGGCATATAATGCTATAATCACCTCTGTACAGCAGCTGTCTCCTGACAGCTGCTGTACAGTTTTATGAATGAAAGCGCCGGGCTCCTCAGAGCAGCGTGCATACTATTGCTATTGCTGTAGTATGTGCGCCGGTGTATGAGGTCCTGAAGCCTTAAACAGTAGATCTATGGGCAGCATCTTCTCCAGTCTTCTTCAGCACATCCTACCACAATATCCTTAAAAATAGCAAAATTATCAAAATTCTCATCAGTAAAATGCCTACGCTGTGCCCCGGAATAAATAATTGCTCCTCCTCAGTGTTCCCTGCACAAAATACGATTTACACACTGTCCCTCTTTTGGCGCATGCCCTCCAAAACTGCCCCCTCATAACACTGCCCTCTCCTTTCCATATTGGGCTCCCTGGTCACACTGTCTTCTCACACTGTGTCCCCCTATACTGCCCACGGTTTATACTCCTTCTCCCTCATCAAACTCGATTCTCTCCTCACTCCACATACTGTGTTGGCAGCCATCCACCTCACTCCTTGTACTGTGTCCACACTCTTGCCCCCTCATTCCACATATTGTACTGCAGCCATCCCCCTCTCTCTCCATATACTGTGCCGCAGCCTTCCTCCCTCACTCACAATACTGTGCTGCAGCCATCCCCTCTCACCGTACTGTGCCGCAGCCATCCATCTCACTCACCATACTGTGCAGCAGCCACCCCCTCACCATACTGTGCCGCAGCCATTCCCCTTACCATACTGTGCCGCAGCCATCCCCTCTTACAATGCTGTGTCGTAGCCTTCCCCCTCACCATACTGTGCCGCAGCCATCCTCCCTCACTCAGCATACTGTGCTGCAGCCATCTTGTTCACCCCTCATACTGTGTCCACACTGATCCTCCTTCACTCTTTTATACTGGATCCTCAAATTTACACCCTTGGTTAACATATACTCGCCCCACTCTCTCCCCGAAGTTTGGTTCACATATACTCCCTTCATTCTCTATCCACCGGTTTGATTCACATATACTTCCCCCACCCTCTCCCTCTTGTCCAGTTTGGCTCACATATTCTCCCCCCCCACCTTGACTCACATATACTCCCCCTACCCTCTATCCCCAGTTTGACTCCCATATTCTCCCCCAATTTGGCTCACACATTCTCCCCTCTGGTTTGGTTCACTTATTCTCTCCCCCTCTTCCCCCTAGTTTGGCTCACTTATTCCCCCCACCTCTCCCCCCAGTTTGGCTCACTTATTCCCCACCTCTCCCTTCCAGTTTAGCTCTTATTCCCCCTTCCCTCCCACCAGTTTGGCTCACTTATTCCCCCCCCTTCCCCCCTATTTTGGCTCACTTATTCTCCCCTTCTCTCCCCCCAGTTTAGCTCTTATTCTCCCCCCAGTTTGACTCTTATTTCCCCCCCCCTCCCCAGTTTGGCTCACTTATTCCCTCCCTCTCCCCCCCCAGTTTAACACTTATTCTACCCCCAGTTTGGCTCTTGTCCTCCCAGTTTGGCTCACTTATTCCTCCTTCTCTCCCCCTCAGATTGGCTCTTATTCTCCCCCCCTCCCCCCTAGTTTGGTTCACTTATTACCCCCCACCCTTGCCCTCCTCCCCTAATTACATACTTCTTCGGGTCTTCAACTCCTGCAGCTGGAGCACTTTTTGCCATCCTGCTGCCTCTGCACCTCAGGGCCGCCGAGTGACCTCAATAACGTGATCAGGTGACCTGATCATTTTACTGAAGTCCCCCTGACCCGGAAATGCCGGGTATCAGGGAGCTATTCCATCATACAGAGCGGCTCATAGCCGGTCTGTACGATGGATAGCAGAAGCCTGCATCCGGCACTTGCTCTGCTCCTGCTGTCAGCTAATAGTGGGATCAGAGAATAGCCGACTCCCACAGCGGGGAAAGGGGTGGAATATGCGGCCGGTGGGGAGATACCTCAGGCGCTGCAGCAGGAGGCTGAGGGTGCCCCCCTGCCTGCTGCGCCTGGTGAAGATAACCCGCCAGCCCCCCCAGATATGGCCCTGCATTTACTTCATTATAAAGTACGCACCAAAACCAACCAAAAATATGATGAATTTTGGGTGTGTTTTTTTCATGAAGTAGATGCATATTTAGAGCAGAAATTTTTGCAACCAAATTGCAGATTTTTCTGCACCAAATACGCAGTATGGGCACAAGGCATAAGGTTGGAGTAACATTACTGTATGACTCATGCATTGTACTGCCCAGATCGGCCGGTGGCTCTCCTGACCTGAGGGTGACAGCCACATAGAAATACGTGAAGTTGACATGCTCAGGTCAAGAGAGCCACCAGCCAGTCCTGGAAGTGCAATAAGATACTCACCCGAGTGATATGGTATGGTAACGCCAAAGTAAAGGGGATCAAATAGAAGCTGGTCAGTTGAAAAAATGTAAAGAGACAAGAGTGTTGTGGTGATTCTAAAACCTTTAGAGACCAAGATTTTGAGCATTGGAGAAATTGACAATCTATTTTAGTTCAGACATCATTTTAAAAGCTGTTTCATAGAATTGATATGGTTACATATTGTCTAATAGGTTTTGGAAAAACAGCTTTATATTTTGATATACTGTACTATAATCTGTTTCATGTTATTAAAAATAAAGAAATAGATTTGTGTTACTATACTCAAACAAAGGGCCTTTAAAGTGAATTTGTCATGTTAAAAAATGTATCTAATTGACAGGTAGGAAGAGCTCAGATCAGGAATTTTTGTGGAAAGGTTTCAGTAAAGCTTGCATTTTATTCATTGACATAACATGTTTTTCTATGCATATGCATCCAGTAGGTGGTCCTATTCCATGATTTACAGTCTTCTGTATGACTGTTCATGAAGAGATAGCAGTAAATTACTGATTAACACTGCCCACCGGACTCATATGTAGACAAACATTGAGATTTTAACGAATAAAATATGTTATACTGAGTTTTTTCCAGCAAATCGGTAAATCATTCTTCTCTTTCTCTATACCATGATGTCTACAGATTGCACCACATGTATACTGTGATGTGTTGGGATTGTCGATGGATGTAGACTCATTGCACCACAGGCCGGGCTTACCTTGGAGGTGCATAACTAAGGGACTACATGGTCTTCACTAGGGCCTCCAATGGTAAGGATCAGATGGTACCCTTCCAAGGCACTCCCCGGGTCTGCGTCAATGGATGGAAGGGTCAAGGCAGGTGTACTTGGTATGGGTGGGCGATTCTAAAGGCATAATCAGGCAATTGGGGATGGCAGCACAGGCTCAGAATACAAGCCAGGGTCAGGAGTAGAGGGAGAAGTCAGGATAAATGGAAGACAAACCTGTTAAATATCAGGAAGAGTAGTGTAGAAAACAGCAAGACACAGCACAAGACAAAGTCAGCACAGGGGTGTAACTACAATAGGTGCAGGGGTTGCAATCATACCCAGGCCCTGTAGCCTAGGGGGGCCCAAAAATTAATTTGGCCTATAGAAGCTGACTAATGGTATTAAAGATTTGCAATAATTGGGGACCCCATTAAAGCTTTTGCATTGCGGCCCTTGGCTTCAAATTACAACACTGTGTAAAAATAAACCAGGCAAGGTGTGGAGAGGAGAGCTGTCTAATGTGGCATCTGCTAGTAAGGGATAGGCCAGGGAAGCAGAAATCTGCTGGACACAGTAGATATAAATTCCAGCAGTGTCTGGTCATGCCTCCCTATAGCCAGGTGGAGAGACTCCAGACCGGAGGGTGCAGCAAAGCAAGCTAGGAATGCTGTGAAGTTGTTTAGAAAGAAGACTTACAACTAGGGGGAGCAGAACAGTGAGCGTGGTGAGTAGAACGATGTTGAGACGGCTGCAAGATACCAGGCAAAGGAAAACCCCTTTACTCCCCCTCCTTAACTGGTGAGAGACCAGATTTACAGATGACTGTATATGGGTAACAGAATTACTTGAGACTAGTTAGTGATGAGCGAGTAGTGAAATATTCATAATCGCTATACTCGTAATGAGTACTTTGTATTACTCGCGTACTCATCTGAATAGGGAGTCCAATGTTAGTCAATTAGTGATAGGCTCCACTCACACACAGCCAGCTATAAAATGAGTTTTTCCGGGACTGGGTGACAGGGTGGACTTTTTAGAATTTTCACTGCATGAATCATATTACTGTGCCCCGTAGACAGAGCTAACATTCAATCTGCTCTCACTGAGGTGCCAGCTCACTTTGTGTACTGTAGGGAGCTGGCAATGTGTGTCAGATAGTTCACAATCGACGCATCACTCACAAGCTCTGTCTACAGGATTTCTTGAGACCACTTGTAGATGTGGTAGGAAGTGTGAGAGACACCAGGATAACAAAGGTTGTGTTTTAGGAAAATCTAAAGGTACCGTCACACAAGGAGATATCGGCGGCGATGTTGCCGGCGATCGCGGGAGCGCGCATCCCTGACAACATCGCCGGGGAGATGTCAGACTGAGCAACTTACCGGCGATGTCGCCGGCTAGTTGCCGCGACTATCGCTTGCTGGGTTGCCCAGCAACCCAGCGAGAGATAACTTGCAATGTTGGAGATAGGCGGAATCGCCCGCAACATTGCAGGTTGCCGCGTTACACAGGGCGATCAGGCATGATCGCCTGACCAACATCGCCAGGTTTCCCAACATTGTTGGGAAACCTGGCGATGTGACTCAGGCGATTTTTCTCCTGATTATCGCCCTGTCACACGAGACAACTCTCCGGCGATGTCGCCGCAACCTGGCCACGCCCCTCAGTTGCCGGCAACATCGCCGGTGATATGTCCCTGTGTGACGGTACCTTTAAAGAGACTCTGTCAGGTGAAGTATCTGATCTAAAGTGTCCAGATATGAAATAGACTTGAAATTGACCGGAATTGACTGGGATAGACTGGTAGGTAATGAGAGAGAGCCACTCAAACAATGTCCATAACTCTATTCTCTACTAATCATAACCATGTCTTTAACTTCACTGTTTGTGTTTCTATGTGCCATCACCACCAACTTGTATCACCGTATCCCCCCTCCAACACCACTCATCCACATCAGCCCCTCTCTCCTGCCCTACCCTATGTACAGCTCCCATGCCATCTTCAGTTTACTGAGGATTCTCAGACCATCATATTCTAACATTTGTCATAATAAACCCAGTCCTAAATCTAAAAACTATCTGCTCTTCGTCTTTTTGCTGCTGCTCCTGTCAGGTGATATCTTCCCCAACCCTGGTCCGCCCTCTAACTTCAACTTCTCTCCCACCACACATAGAAACCCCACTAACCTTATTACCATCACTTGCACTCCTTCATCTCCCTCTTTTAACTGCGCTTTCTGGAATCCACGATCTGTATGCAACAAACTTCCCTTCATTCACAATTACTTCCTTACTAACTCTCTTAACCTGTTGGCCCTCACAGAAACCTGGATCCAGGATTCAGACACTGCTTCCCCTTTTGCTATTTCTCACGGCGGCCTACATTTCTCTCATTCCCCTAGACCTGGGAACAGATATGGTGGTGGAGTTAGACTCCTCCTGTCCCCACTATGTACTTTCCAGGTCATTCCCCCAGCCCCATTACTCTTATTCCCTTCTTTTGAGGTCCATACTATTAGGCTATTCCATCCCCTCCCCCTCAAAGTAGCAGTGGTATACCGTCCCCCAGGGTCACCCACCCAGTTCCTCGACCATTTCTCCGTGTGGCTGCCGCATTTCATGTCCTCATAATTACCAACCGTTATTCTGGGAAACTTTAACATTCCCATAAACGGACCCATCTGCATCCCAGCTCCTATCTCTAACTACCTCTCTTGGCCTCTCACAGCTCTCAACCTCTGAGATGCACAAAGACGGTAACACCCTTGACCTGGTCTTTACCCGGCTCTGCTCTACCTCCTCCTTAGATAACTCATCTCTTCTCTCCGATCACAACATTCTCTCCTTCTCACTCATTAACCCTCGACCACCACAGCCCAATCCTACCTATCACACATCCAGAAATCTACAGGCCATTAACCCTCATGCACTCATAGATTCCCTCATCTCATCACTGTCCCCAATCTCTTCAATCTCCTGTCCAGATCAGGCAGTAAACCACTACAATGACACTCTCCGAAGCTCCCTGGACCAAGTAGCATCCCTCACTCTCAGAACCCCCAAACCTAGAACAAAACAGTCTTGGCTCACATCACAAACTCGATTCCTCCAGGAGTGCTGAACATCTATGGAGGAAATCTCGCTCACCAGGAGACTTTATCCATTATAAATTCATGCTCAAAACATACAACTCTGCCCTTCACCTTGCCAAACAGACCTACTTCAGCACCCTGTCCTCCTCACTATCCAACAATCCAAAAAAAACTCCTTGACACCTTTCACTCTCTCCTCAATCCTAAAGTGCAGGCCCCCATCACTGACCTCTGTGCTGATGACCTGGCTTCTTACTTTATGGAGAAAACAGACAACATTCGCCAGGAAATCAGCTCCCAGCCTCCAAGCGTTGCCACTCCCAATCTTCCCCACATTCCCTCTGGCTCACTCTCCAAATTTGACCCAGTCACAGAAGAAGAAGTCTCCAGGCTCCTCTCTTCCTCTCGTCCCACCACATGCACCACTGACCCCATTCCTCACACCTACTCCAGTCCCTCTCTCCAGTTCGTCACCACTCATCTAACCAAAATCTTCAATCTCTCCCTCTCTTCTGGCATCTTCCCTTCCTCCTTCAAACACTCGATCATTACTCCATTATTAAAGAAAACCTCTCTCGACCCAACCTGCACAAATAACTACAGACCAGTCTCCAATCTCCCCTTCATCTCTAAACACCTGGAGTGCCTGGTCTACTCCCGCCTCACCCGTTACCTCTCCACTCACTCTCTTCTAGATTCATTACAGTCTGGTTTCCTCCCCCTTCACTCTACAGAAACTGCCCTCATGAAAGTGACCAATGACCTTCAGATGGCAAAACGTAATGATGACCACTCTGTGCTTATTCTCCTTGACCTCTCTGCAGCTTTTGACACTGTTGATCACCATCTCCTACTCTCCATGCTGAATTCCATTGGCATAAAGGACACTGCTCTCTCCTGGCTCTCCTCCTATCTTTCTGACCGCTCTTTCAGTGTATCATTCGCTGGCTCCACTTCCTCCCCTCTTCCTCTCACTATTGGGTCACTCAGGGCTCAGTCCTCGGTCCTCTTCTCTCTCTACACAGACCTGATTGGACACACCATCAGCAGATTTGGCTTCCAGTACCATCTTTATGCTGATGACACACAATTATACACTTCAGCCACTAACCTTACCCCTGCGGTATTAAAGAACACCAATGACTGTCTAGCTGCAGTTTCAAACATCATGTCCTATCTCTACCTGAAAATCAACCTTTCCAAAACTGAACTTCCTGCCCTCCACTAACCTCCCTAAATCTGACATCTCTCTCTCAGCTTGTGGCACCACGATAACGCCTGGGCAGCAGGCTCGCTGTCTGGGTGTTATGTTTGACACCGATTTCTCCTTCTCCTCCCACACACAATCTCTCGTATGCTCCTGTCACTTACACCTGAAGAATATCTCTAGAGTCCGCCCCTTTCTCACCATAGAAACAACCAAAACCCTCACCGTGGCCCTAATCCATTCCCTCATTGACTACTGCAATTCTCTATTAAGTGGCCTCCCCCTCACTAGACTTTCTTCTCTCCAGTCCATCCTTAATGCAGCAGCCAGGATCACCCATCTGGCCAATCGCTACTCAGATGCCTCTGCTCTGTGCCAGTCATTGCACTGGCTACCCATACATTACAGGATCAAATTCAAATTGCTTGTTCTCACCCACAAAGCTCTTCACAGTGCAGCACCCCCCAACATCTCCTCCCTTATCTCTGTCTATCACCCCACCCATTCTCTATGTTCTTCAAATGACCTTCGACTAACATCTGCACTAATCTGATCCTCCCACTCCCGGCTCCAAGACTTCTCCCGAGCTCCACCAATCCTCTGGAATGCTCTATCTCAAGAAATCAGGACTATCCACAACTTGCATGGCTTCAGACGATCCCTAAAAACACATCTTTTTAAGGCAGCCTATCATACTCCCTAATAGAAGTCCTTTGCACTGTAGATAGTGAATGGGCTATCTCTCTTGACATAACTCTTCTACAAACTCCACCAAACCAAAAAGGTCTACACAGACTGTCTGATGACCATTCATGTAAGCTTATTTCTATCCCCCATTTCCTCAAGATGCCTGGACCATTAGTGCAATAAGCCCCTGTACCTTGTGCAACCCCTATCCCGTTGTAGATTGTAAGCTCTTTTGAGCAGGGTCACCTTCATTTCTTCCTTTATTTATTGTATTTTCTTTGTTACATTGATTCTATGCCTATTGTTTTTTAACCAATTATTGTACTGTATTTGTTCTCTTCTGTAATTACTTACTGTATCATATTTTCTGTACTCTAACAACTGTATTGTAAAGCGCTGCGGAACATGTTGGCGCTATATAAATAAAGTATTATTATTATTATTATTAATAAGATTATTATTATTATTATTATTAAGGACCAAGCCTCATATTTGCAATTCTGACCAGTGTCACTTTCTGAGGTAATGACTCTGGAACGCTTCAACATATCCCAGTGATTCCAAGAATGTTTTTTTCATGACATATTGGACTTCATGTTAGTGGTAAATTTAGGATGATATTTTCTGCATTTCTTTGACCAAATAGAGTGGTTACATGCAGATACATTTCAAAGCCATGACGGGTATAGCCGTCATTGGTCATTAAGGAGTTAAATATCCACACATCCATATTTGTCTCTCCCCTCTGACGAAATTACACTGAATCTATCAGGCTTCTACAGGCTGCTGAGGAGTGGGTTGAAGGGGGAGTTGTGCTACAACTGTAGCAACATCACTACAGTCTATGCTATTTGTAAAAGATTTCTGTTTATATGAACATTGTTTTTCTTGCATATATGTAATGTGTGTATCTGCTGAGTAAATTATCACATGTTCACATAAGCACAAATAAATATCTCAGACTGCACACACTATACATATGCCTCAGATACACACAATGAAGATCACAGGGCTGCATCTGCAGAGAGAACACACCGACTCATCCGTCCCTTCTCTTCTGTCTGCAATGAATCACACAGAATACAGATCAGAAAAAGGCAGGACTGTGTAGTGATGCATGAATATTCATTCCTCGGGGAATGGGCAGCAGAGATCTCACTTTGATTGACAGATGGAATGAATCTTTTATGTTGAAGTTTACACAGGATAGGAGGGGAGTATAAATAATAGAAATACATGAATAAAGAGAGCTTAGAGAAAGGAATAAGAAAATGATAGCAGTTACATATGGATTTTTGACCTGACAGATTCCCTTCAAATGGGTTATCTTTAAAGAACATAGTTGAATCATAGTGTGCCAAACTGTAGTTGTATTGGGACAAAGTGTCTCAGAATCCGCTCTGCTGAATGAATGAAACCAGAAAACTGGAACACTGGTTTCAACGGCTGTTCTTTACCCTACGCGTTTTGGAGCGTTACCGTGCTCCTTCCTTTAGGGACAATCCTTGTTTGCCCCTGAGTAAGTAACATGGTAACGCTCCGAAACGCGTAGGAATAAAGAACACCCATTGAAACCAGTGTTCCAGTTTTCTGGTTTCATTCATTCAGCAGCGCGGATCCTGAGACACTTCATCCTAATGCAACTATTGTTCGCCACGTCGATCATGGATATGTGGGTCCTGCAGCAGCTATATCCAGGCGGGCATATTTGTGTGTAACACAATTTTTCCAGGTGAGCAACTTTCAATAAGATTCTTGCTGATATCTGTAGGGAGATAAGACCCTGTTTGCGCATTGTCTCACCCCCTATAGTGTGCCAAACTGGCAGATGCCTGTGATAAGCTGTAATCTAATGTTCAATATCATAGAGACAAACAAGCTGTGTACAATAATCATTGACTGTGAACAGATGAAACTGAGCCTGTCACTCACTTACAAGAGTTAAGGATATGTGCTATGCAAACTCCACTCTACTGTTCAGAACAAATCCATTGCTGTGGCTATGAGTTACAAAAAATATATATAGATATAGTTAGTAATTCTTACCAGCAATATATCTTTGAGCTATGCCAGTAAGATCACATACATTTATGATTTACTTTGGGAGTCTTCTAAAACTTGGCTGCACTGCCATTTGGCTGTCCTCACAATAGAAGTCTATATCATTCAGAAGCTCTAGTAATTCATCATTTCAGTTCTATCCTTTTTAGAACTAAGAGTGTGTTAAACTTAATGTTGTCCTGTTTTACTGCAGCTTTTTGGATGCGCAGTTTATGCAGATGTACCACAGTTCGGTACAATGACTGCAGACCAATTTAGGTATCACAATACTACAGCGCTTAAGAGCTTCAGTTGATTTGCATAAGGGAATCATTCCTTAGCAGTCAATAATTTAGCTTTTCTTTTGAAGTGGCTATAGAGGGATAATTTAGTTTTAAACTTTGTATTAAATTCCACAAATAGACTTTTGCTGGGAGATATTTGCCTTTAAATGGAGATGAACAAATAAAATAATTTCCACTTAATATTCTTACCCTTCCTTTTTCTTTACAAAATCATGATTGCAGTACATATAATGTGATCTAGAGTATCTTGGTTATTGTAGCTTTATGCATGTATATTTTGTGGGAAATATTTATGTTCTTAAGAAATAATGTCTACAAATTATAGCGCAAATTGTGATGCATTTTGCAGAATAGAGAATGATAAATTTGCCATAACTTACTTATCATGTTAGAAACTATCTCCGCATATCCCATATTTAATATATGGTGCATTTTGTGTAACGTAGAATAAATATTATATTTCTCCAGCAAAATATATTTTAGATTTGTGTTAGCAAAAATAATTCTATACCAATTGTTAATTAAACAAGTAACATATAAGAATTCCCAGAACTATTGATCATACACTTACGATCACGTATTTACCATTTTTTATTCTATTTCCAAATTGAGACCGTTGAAAGATGGCATTTAATCATAAGTATGCAAATCACGTATGGAGTGACCTTGTGACGAGGGCAAGGGTTGTGCCAGCAGCAAAATCCTAAAGGTCAGTACATTACACACTATTAGGATTCAGCATGGTAGTGTCTAATTGTAAATGGCACAAACAGCTCAATTAACAGAAATTTAGAAACAAAAATATGCACATAAATATTCACTAGTGGGAAGATAGCATATTTCACCACAGTAGCACATATATAATTTATTGAGCATTTATTACACAATGAGAAACAAATAAGGACACAACCTGGACATTATAATAATAATGGGGATAAGGGTAGAGTCAGACCTGTGTCAGCCACTAGGCTGACAAATCTGTTAGGAACTTAGACATTTTAAGCCTAAGCGCATGGCGTTACATAATGTAACAATGTGCTCAGGCTCTGTATTCATCACTAATTCACTATGGTTACCGGTCTCCTTGCGCTGCCGACAGCTTTCCCCAGTGGGGCTGGATATGCGCTTTTGCTGAGCGAACAGGAAATGCGGTTTGCAGCATTTTCCTGGGAACTCAGCAAAAGCGCATATTCAGTCCTTGTGTGTGGAGCTGCCGGTTGGGCGATGAGTCTGGTAACCGTAATGAATACACAGCCTGAGCACAGTGTTACATGATGCTCAGGCTTAAAATTTCTACATTTCAAGCGGATTTGTCAGCCTTATGGCTGACACAGGTCTGACCTTAGCCTAGCCTACTTAATATAAATGCAACCACAAAGAAAGAAGAGTCCACGTATAATTGCACAAAGAGGAGTCTACACACCAGTGTTCATAATGCAATAGTATGTTATTAAGACCCATCACATTGTGCACAACAAAATTTACAACTTGGTGATGTGTATTGTGTCAGCTGTTAGTACACACCTCTCAAAGCAGCCGATGCGATACACGTATCGGGGCCCGTCCTAACATGTATCTGACAAAAAGGGCCACTTAATATGGTGGTTATGGTGGTCTCCTCAAGGAGCCACCCCATGGCTAGGTCCTTCCATGGAGGGATATCTGGCTAGTCCTGTGTTTGAGACTCCTAAACGAGGCACCACAGACTCTATCTGCATATTCGTAATTCCTAGGGGGCAATGCGCCTACGAATTCACTGTGTTGAGCACTTTAGCCGGTTGCCTGCAGTGTTTTCTTGGACTGGTCTCCCTGAGATCAGTGATTGCCTCGTGATGTTGGTCTACTAGGCATTGCTCCCACCTAGCCAGAATCCTACTCCACACTGATGAGGGGCAACACCCCAAAACAGCTGTCTGTGGATGGATACCTGGCCTTTGTATTCCCTTGTCATATCTTTAAACTCGTAAAGAGCTGGATATTGACTGAAAGGGCCACTTAATATGGTGGTTATGGTGGTCTCCTCAAGGAGCCACCCCATGACTAGGTCCTTCCCTGGAGGGATATCTGGCTAGTCCTTTGTTTGAGACTCCTAAACGAGGCTCCACGGACTCTATCTGCATATCTGAAAGGAGATGCACTATTTTGATTGGAGAAATGGGTAAGCAGTAAACTTTGTTTACATGGAGCTTCACTGGCTGCTTAAGAGAGGGATAGAGATCTAAACTCAGAGGGAATTAGGGCTGGTACCCTTTATACACCGCAACCCCTTTCACAATTGTGATAACTCCTTCTTATCACTTTATACTGCTACCTTCGTCCTGGTACATCAAGTGCATACCTTCTCCTTGTTTGTACATGTCGGCTTTCTCCTTCCTTGCCTTTTTCTTTGGTCTTTGAACTCCTCATGCTTCCATTCCAGGCTCCTCTTGAGGCACAGTGCATTTGTGACTACTGACAATGCTACTGGATCAGGGTCCTACAAATCTTTTTCTTCAGTTATATTTAAAGGAAACCTATCAGGTCGGATAATGCTGTTAACCTCAATATATAGGGACAATCTGCAGGTGACTGATGCGACACTTTGGAGAAAATTAACTTTATTCCTCAACAGGCTTTTAGTCACACAGGCATGCCTTAAAGGGAACCAACCAGCAGGTTTTTGACCTATAAAGAAGTGATAGCGCCATAATGGCATTGGAATGCTGATTAAAATTATACCTTTAGTGCAGACATCTGAGTCTTGATTGCAGAATAATCATTGGTCAGACCTTCAGAAATTATGTAATTGGTACAGTGGCTTGAGCACTTTGTTGATCGGGTCTTCTTAATCATTCCTCCTTCTTTTCTTTATTTAGATATTGCACTGCTGCCACCATATACACTGATGGTGGCGCATGCGCTTTGTCATTGTGAAGTTGTCTTCAATAAAATTGCGTCAGAATCAGCGCATGCACTTACCATTTTATTGAAAAAGCTGTGGAGATGATTATCAAAGGCAGTGGTGCATGCAAAGATTTAGGCCCCTTTCACAACTCTGCGTTTGCCACGTTTTGAGCTGCGTTTGTAAAAACGCATGCGTTTTGCGTTTTTGCAAACGCACATGCGTTTTGACATGCGTTTTTGCATGCGTTTTTCATGCGTTCCCATTAAAATCAATGGGGACAAAAACGCATGCGTTTTCATGCGTTTTTTGCGGTAAAAAACACGGAAAAAACGCAAATGAAGCAAAACGCAGCAAAACGCAGCAAACGCAGAGATGTGAAAGGGGCCTTAATTTTTTTTTCGTTTGTGCATGCAACCCTGTAGCTTATGTTTGCCTCCACAGTGTCTTCAATAAAATAGCGTAAAAAATTATGATACGTACTGTACATGCGCTGATTCCCAGCGCTTTTTTATTAACAACAACTTTACAATAGCAGTAATGGTGGTGGTGGCGCAAAATTTAAATAAAGAAAAGGGACCAATTCAGGAGGAGAAATAAATAAGATGACCTGACCCACGAAGACCCACAAAGTCCACACAGATACCCAAGCAAGGTTTGAGCAACAATTATTTTGCAATCAAGATTAAAATACCTTCACTGCAGGTATCATTTTAATCAGCATCATAGTACCATCTACTTTATAATGAAAAAATCTGCTAGTTGGTTCCTTTTAAGTCATTGCTCACAGTACTGTGAATGGCAGCTGTAAGTATTGCCTGACACTTTGCCACCTCTTCACTAATGCAATGCACTTCAATTGTCGGACTCAAAGTGTCAGGGCAGGTCTACTTCCTGTGTACTGAGTGGTGACTATAGCCACTCTGTGCACACCTGTATGACTAAAACCAGCAGCTCCCAGGAGGAATAGTTAATTTCCTTCAGAAGCCATATCTGCAGGTTAATAGTGTTATCCAAACTGACAAATTCCCTTTAAGTCTTTTATTGTGTACATGTAAAATGATGGAGTTAGTCTATAGCTTATTTTAGTGTACAAATGAGTTATAGCCATAGACCTAAATAACATATGTTCAGACACAGGGGCGGACACAGACTGTAGTGGGCCCTGTGTAAGAAATTTTTTGGGCCCCCCACCCCTCAAAGTGCAACAAAGTTATGTAAACATATAGATTGTAATATTTATTTAGAATGCAACTATCAATTCTAAACAGTAAAGTTGTTAATTTTTTTTAATATGATCCTATATGATTGCGCTTGTGCTGATTTACAATGTATCCGTTGTAACGCACAGCATAAACGCAATGTTAACCCAGCCTAACAGCAGCGAGGAGGGGAGACGGAGCCCTGGAGACCGCTTAATCACTTTACTGGTGGTACTATCATGCCCATTGCCCAGTATGTCCTCCCAGCCTTTGTGGTACTATTACGCCCATTGCCCAGTATGTACTGCCAGCCTCTGTGGAACTATCATGCTAGTACTACCACGAGTGACTGGCTGGCAGGACATGCCGGGTTAGCATGATAGTACGACAGAGGCTTGCAGGACATAGTAGGCATGAAAGATGCCAAGTATCTCCTGCCAGCCTCTGTGGTACTATCGTGCTCACCTGGCATATCCTGCCAGCCAGTCGTGGTAGTACTAGCATGATAGTACCACCAGTGGCTGGCAGGATATACTGGGCAATGTGCATGCATGATAGTACCACCAATGGCTGGCAGGACATACTGGGAATGATAGTACTACAGAGGCTGGCAGGACATACTAGGCATGATTCATACCTACTATGTCCTGCGAGCCTCTGTGGTACTATCATGCCCACCCAGCATGTCCTGACAGCCACTGGGGGTAATCTCATGCATGCCCATTGCCCAGTATGTCCCACCATCCTCTGTGGTACTATCATGCCCACCCAGTATGTCCTGCCAGCCACTGGGGGTACTATCATGCTAGTACTACCACCAGTGGCTAGCAAGACATGCTGGGTGGCCATGATAGTACCACAGAAGCTGCAGGACATACTAGGTATGAATCATGCCAAGTATGTCCCGCCAGCTTCTGTGATACTATCATGCCCACCCAGCATGTCCTACCAGCCACTGATGGTAGTACTAGCATGATAGTACCACACCACCAGCGGTTGGCCTGGCAGGACATGCTGGGTGGACATGATAGTACCACAGAGGCTGGCAGGACCTAGTAGGCATGAATGATGCCAAGTATGTCTTGCCAGCCTCTGTGGTACTATCATGCTAACCTGGCATGCCCTGCCAGCAAGCCACTGGTGGTGTGGTACTAGCATGTTTGTACCACCAGTGGCTGGCAGGACATGCTGGGTGGGCATGATAGTACCACAGAGGCTGGCGGGATATACTCGGCAATGGGCATGCATGATAGTACCACCAGTGGCTGGCAGGACTTGCTGGGCATGCTAGTACCACAGAGGCTGGCAGGACATAATAGGCATGATTCATGCCTACTATGTCCTGCGAGCCTCCATGCTACTATCATGCCCACTCAGCATGTCCTGCCAGCCACTGGGGGTATTATCATGCTAGTACGACTACCAGTGGCTGGCAGGACATGCTGGGTGGGCATAATAATACCACAGAGGCTGGCAGGACATACTAGTCATGATTCAAAGCCCGGAGAACCCCTTGAACTACCCTGGTACAGTATGATCCCCAACTATGACCACCACACAGGCTTCCATCTCTTTGTACGGTATAATGGCCACCAACGCAGCCCTCCATTAAGGATAAAGACTCCCTCCAAGTATTATCATGTCTCCCACAGAGCCCTCCAAATATTAAATGACTTCCATATAGTAGAATTGGCGCCATATATTATAATGCATCATTCACAGTCCTACATATAGTATATTGCACCGCCATAGTCCTCCATATAGTATATTGCACCGCCATAGTCCTCCATATAGTATATTGCACCACCATAGTCCTCCATATAGTATATTGGACTGCTATAGTCCTCCATATAGTATATTGCACCGCCATAGTCCTCCATATAGTATATTGCACCGCCATAATCCTTCATATGGTATATTACACCGCCATAGTCTTCCATATAGTATATTACACTGCCATAGTCCTCCATATAGTATATTGCACCGCCATAGTCCTCCATATAGAATATTGGACCGCCATAGTCCTCCATATAGTATATTGGACCGCCATAGTCCTCCATATAGTATATTGCACCGCCATAGTCCTCCATATAGTATAATTGACTCCATATAGTACATATAGTATAACGCACCCCCAAATGCCTCCAGTATTACGCACCCCCACAGCCCTCCATATACAATAATGCACCGCCACAGCCCTTCATGGACAATAATGCACAGCTACAGCCCTCCATGTACAATAATGCACCGCCACAGCCCTCCATGTACAATAATGCACCGCCGCAGCCCTCCATGTGCAATAATGCACCTTTGCAGCCCCCCATGTACAATAATGCACCACTGCAGCCCTCCATGTAAAAAAATGCACCGCCACAGCTCTCTATATACAATATTGCACCGTCACAGCCCTCCATGTGCAATAATGCACCGCCACAGCCCTCCATATACAATAATGCACTTCCACAGCCCTCCATATACAATAATGCACAGCCCTCCATATAAAGTAATGCACCCCATAGCCTTCAATAGATGGATGGATGGATGGATGGATGGATGGAGAGATAGAGGGATGGATGGATGGAAGGAGGGAGGGATAAAGGGATGGATGGATGGATGGAGGCAGAGAGGGAGAGGGATGGAGGAAGGGATAGATCGATAGAGGGATGGATGGAGGGAGGAAAGGAGGAATGCATATAGGGATAAATGGATGGATGGATAGAGGCAGAGAGGGGAGTTGGGATGGAGAGAGGGATGAATGGATAGAGGGAGGGATAGATAAATAGAGGGATGGATGGATAGAGGGTTAGATGGATAGATATGGAGGGTGGATGGATGGATAGATGGATGGAGGGATAGAAGGATGAATGCATGGAGGGAGGGAGGGAAGGAGTGATGAGTAGATGGATGGAGGGAAGGAAGGAGTGATGGATGGATGAAGGAAGAGAGGGGGAGGTATGGATGGATAGAGGGATGGATGGATGAAGCGATAGAGGGATGGATGGATGGAGGCAGGGAGGGAGGTTGGAATGGAGGGAGGGATGGGTAGAGGGAGGAGGGATAGATAAATAGAGGGCTGGATGGATAGACAGCACATAATACAGATATCACACACAGTGCACACATTGTACACACAGCCACATCATAGTCACTAAGGGCCACGTCACACACACAGATATCTGTGCAGAGATTGTTCGCAGATCTCTGGTTGCAGTGAAATCATGGACACATTGTTCCATTTGTACACGGCCACAAATGGAACAATGTGTCCATGATTTCACTGCAACCAGAGATCTGTGAACAATATCTGCACAGATATCTGTGTGTGTGACGTGGCCCTTACAGTATGTGGCAGTCTGGCAGCATGTTAACTTCGGCTGGGAGATCAGTACTTTCACATTCTCCGGCCCTGCAGGTACCTCTCCCCCTGCTCCTAGAACAACAAGTGACGTGAGTTTTGCTGTCTCCCTCCCTCTCTCTGTTGTTGTCTGCCAGCTGGCAGTGCTCTGTGCGTCCACCCCACTGGCGCTTATATAAAGCAGACAATGGCCAGAACTATAGGAGCGGCATCTGCGGGGAGGGGGCCGCGCTACCACTGGCACACCCGCAGATGCCGCTCCTCTGTTTATTAGCAGGGGCCGCAGTCTGAGGCGAACAGCTCAAATCGCCTTATTGTTGGTGCGGCCCTGCCCATAGCAACCCGATGTTTACCTTAGCAGTGGCCCACTGCTAAGGTAAAGATCGGGTTACCAAGGGGCTCCCTTGACTAGCAGCAAAGCGTTCATGCTCTGTAACGCTATGCTGCTAGTTTTTAGCCCTTTTGTCAGGCTGGGGTCACAATGCAAATGCGACCCTAGCCAGACAGAAGTGCTGGGGAGCCTTGAGGGGGCCCCTACCAGCTCGGGGCCCCGGTTCACTGAACCGGCTGCACCGGTGGTGGGTCCGCCCTGTTCAGACATATATGATAGATTCCTTTTATAACCTAGGAAGATGAGTTCTGCCATTGACATGTTTCTCTATTTGCAATGCGCTCTGCATTCATTAAGGCTTTTATCCTTGTTAAATGCAGACAATGGGATTGTCATATCATTGTCTCTTCGAAAGACAAATGACGTGAATTAGGAATTATTAAAATGATTGTATTTACACCGCTGATACTCTAAAGACCAGACAGACTGCATCCCCCACAAACAAGACCTGTATTATCTTGAATGATTCCTTTGCATATTTATCTGCCTTCCTCTCTCGTGTCACCTTTATATAAACCTGGAAAGAAAATATATTTGTATCATCCAGAGATAGCCTTTCCTTTTAAGACAGGCAGTTTATAATCTTACAGTATGTCTGACTTCTTAAATGTCATGGATGATGTGCTTCATATCAGTATCCAAAGTGTTCATTGTTAAATATCACATTTTATCATGTATAGATAACTTGCAGGCTATATGACAATTCTGCATTAGCAGACAACAGTGGATTATTCATTTTCCAGTTCTCCTGTTTTTGTTCTATAATATCCTGAAGTATAATCATATCGGGAGAGTTGTGGAGGGTTAGTTGATTCCAACTCTGAAGCCCAAAGCTTCATAATATGCCCCTCTGCACCACATTGTAAGGCTGGGTTCACACTTGCGGACCCCTCCGCAGCGTCCTGCGGAGGGGATCCGCAAGCTAAGCGCAGCCAACGCAAGCCCCTATGTTTATAATGGGGACGCACGGTGCTGCGCCTAACTGCGCATGACCGTGCGCTCCTATTCATTTGCCCGCGTGATTTGTACGCAGGCGGATGCCTGTGCACAAACCACACACTCTCGTCCGCACCAGGAACGCGACATGTTGCAGAACGCTGCGGAGGGGTCCGCAAGTGTGAACCCAGCCTTAGAGACTGATAAGTATTCTATCAGTGTTGCTTCTGATATAATATATTCTCATATTGTTCAACTGATTGAGAGTTAAATAGTCGAAGACATGAGTTTATATTGATTTATGCAACATTTTTGCGTTAGGCTAGGGTCACATTTGGAAGGCACAATCCAGTAACCGGATCCAGTATTACTGTGTGCCATCACATTTGGCATCATATTGCAGATCTGAATCCAGTAATGGATCCAGATCTGCAATGAGAAAAAATTCTGACACCAAAAACCGGATTCGGTACCGCAAGGTACATTCATGTACCTTGCGGTACCGGATTTGGTTGCCATAGGCCTCCATTATAAAAAAACGGATCCGGTTTTTCAACAGCTCCGAAAAATGCAGCCTGCATGATTTTTACCACAAGCTGCAAAACCGGATGCAGTAACCGAATTTCATTAAGTGCAATCCGGTTTTTCAAATGCAGCCTATGGCTGCGGATCTGGATCTGGTTTTGAAAACAAAACTGCAAATGTGACCCTAGCCTTACACTTTCATTATTAAATGAAAGCATACATGTTATGTTATGTTCTTCTATTAGGTTACTGGGAGCTAACTTATTTGTTTTTCTGGGTTCAAGATGCTAGGGAAGTTTGCCTTACACAATTTTGCACCTTTAGTTTGCACATATGATATGTCCTGTAATTTGTACTGCGGAAATTATCGCTATATTCCCATAATCATTAATAAAGAAAGTATTTTTCATGTGGCGAGAAAGCTGTGTGAGCAGAATTGGCATTACAAGAGTGTGGTTTAGAAGGCGGTGCATTTTTTGTATCTGGTAATTAGGTCAGGAGACATCATTACCATTTAGATGTTATTACTATCCTGCCTGCACAGTCAGAACAAGAGTGCTCCAAAATGGTGAGCAAGGTGGACTTGTTGGTGTCCTCAATTGGTGGTAGTAGTAGAATACTTTAAACAGAGTGAGGCTACATTTTAAGGTGAGTTATTGTTGATGTGCGGTTATCTTCAGTACCTTTCCAAGGCCAAAGAGTAAAGGTACCTTTACACGCCGCTACAACAAGGTGGAAACAACCGGGTGCTTCACGTACCCGATATCGCCTTTACACGCCGCTACAAGGTGCTTTACAGAAGGTTGAATGTATCTCTACATGCACCGCTGGGTGCCTAAAGTTACCTTCTGTAGAGCACCATCCCTCATTTACACGCCGTGACAGAAAGTAATATGGGAGGACCTGGTGCAGCAGGTTCAAAACATAGGTGTGCCAGAATTGTGGATTGCGAGACGTTCGTACGCTGATAGGACAAAGCAATAGCATCATGATTGGCCAGCCAGCGCAGGAGGCTGACTAATACATGACGCTCGAGCAATTGTTAGTGTGACTGGTGAGCTCCATAAATATGCCGCCCTATGCAGCGACAACCAATCGCAACACAGGAGCTTCCACCAATGATCGCTGAAGGGGGGTGGTTTCCCGGAAGCTGTGTCACGCCCCGGGGAGTTATCTAGGTGACGAATAAACCTTACCCTACCGTATTTACACGCCGTTACCATCGGGTTGAAATCAACCTGTTTTAGAGCACTGCTCTGAAACAGGTGCCGCAAGTGACGGGTGGCAACAACCGCCTTTACACGCCGCTACCTCGGGTTGACTTGACGGTGCAAGATACATTTGTCTCATAAACCCGGTTGTTTCCACCCGGCTGTAGCGGCGTGTAAAGGTACCTTTAAACTTTGTTGCATTATATGCTTACTTTTGACTGTGCCCTATTTATACACTTTCTTCTTTCTTCCCACGTGGACCGTTGTTAAATGAGTTTACACTTCTTACTTGTTGCTTAGCAATATATTAGGCTGGCTTCAGACTTGCAGATGCATCTGCAGTGTTTTGCAGATGCATCTGCAAGCATCTGCATGCAGACCGCGGCCCCTATGTTTATAATGGAGCGCACGGCGGTCTGCAGATGCTTGAGGACCGCCGTGCGCACCCATTCACTCCTATATGTGATCTGTGCGCAGGCGGGTGCCTGCGTACAGATCACACACTCTCGTCCGCACCAGGGACGCGACATCTCGCGTCCATGGTGCGGGCGGGAGTGTGTGATCTGTACGCAGGCATCCGCCTGCGCACAGATCACATATAGGAGTGAATGGGTGCGCACGGCGGTCTGCAAGCATCTGCAGACCGCCGTGCGCTCCATTATAAACATAGGGGCCGCGGTCTGCATGCAGATGCTTGCAGATGCATCTGCAAAACGCTTCAGATGCATCTGCAAGTCTGAAGGCAGCCTTATTTTGGTGGTGGACCAAGACCTGGCACTGCGAATAGCCGGCAGCAGAGAAATGTAAACAGTATACAGAGCTCCATGAACTCTGTAATGGGTTTCTCAGGGGATCAGATCATTATCTATCTACCTTAATAGGAGCTGAGCTTCAGTACTTGGGAACAGCCCCTAAACATAGTAGTTCTAATTACATATCTGGCCACCACCAACACAATCAGCTAGCAATACCAGGTGCCAGACTCTCAAGAATCTGATAGGGATGATCCATTCTAAAAATAGGTCATAAGTATCATAGTACAACACTTTTAACACATTTTCTGCATCAAAGCACAAAATGTTTGTGCCAATCAATTCCATTCCCTATAAAAAAAAAACATGCTCAGTGGCTAGTCTTGTCTTATGATCACAAGATAAGTAAACACATTTATATTCTACTAGATGGGGGTCTGATGCTATCGCATTGGGAGGGTGGTAATGTCACTATAGGGGTGGGTTCTGTGGCAATGGGGGAGGTGGCTGTCATACCCCCCTTGGTAATCTCCCCCATGTCCTCTCTTTCTCCCCTGTGCTGTCTTCACCCCTCTGTGCTCTCTTCTTTGACCTGTCTCCCCCCTGGGTGCTGTTGCTCTAACCCCTGTGTGCTGATTTCTCCCCTCATGTGTTCTCTCCTTGAGCTTGAGCTGTCTTCCATCTGTGTGATCACACCCTGCATGTGGCCTCTCTCCCACCTTTGCTGTCATCTCCTCTCTGTGTTCTCTCCTTTGAGCTGTCTCCCTCCTGTGCACTTTCCCCCGTGTGCTGTCTCTCTCCCTCCTGTGCTGTCTTCCCTCCTCATGTGCCCTCTCCTTTGAGCTCTCTCCCTATGCACTCTCTCTACTTGTTGTGCACTCCCCCCTCCCCTGTGCACTTACCCCTCCCCCTCTGTGCACTCTCTTTTCCCTGTGTGCTCTCTCTGCCCCCTGTGTGAACTCTCTCTGCCCCCTTGTGCAAACTCTCTCTGCCCCCCCATTAAAACTCTCTCTATCCCCCGTGTGACAACATGCCCAACAATGTGAACTCTCTCTGCTCCCTTGTGCTCTCTCCCCCTGTGGTGTCCAAAGATGCTGGTGGCATAAGTGTGCATGCGCGCATTGGGTCACTCTGCCGCTATCTTTGTATACTCAGGAGTACAAAGATGGCAGCCGCCTGATTAAGTGCAAATGTGTGCTGGGTATGCACATGCACACTTAATCAGGAGATAATGTGTAAGTGGTGGCTGTGGTTTCATTACTGCGCAATGATCCATTACAGCCAGCAGGCACCATATTTTCACATCCGTTACATAAATGTGCAAATATGGTGGAGGTTCATGAAAGCAGGACAACCGGATGCTGGAAGTGACAGATGAGAGCGCAATTATGTATCTACCCTGCTGTGTGCTTTCTCTTCCCCCTTGTGCACTCTCTCTGCCCCCTGTGCACTCTCTCTGCCCTCCTGTGTGCTCTTTCTGCCCCGTGTGCTCATTCTGTCTCCCCTGTGCACTCTCTTTGCCCCCCGTGTGCTCTTTCTTCTCCCTATGCCCCCTCTGTTCCTCTGTGTACTCTCTCTGCCCCCTCATGTGCTTTCTCAGCCCCGTGCATTCTCTCTCACAACCATGTGCTCTCTCTCTCCCCTGTGCACCCTTTCTGCCTCCCGTTTGCTCACTCTGCCCTCCATGTAAGCTCTCTCTGCCACCCTGTGCATAACACTGCCACCATCTTTGTATACCCAAGTGTCCAAACATGGTGGTTTCATGAATAACTGTGCATGTGCATACCCGGCGCACTGTGGGCGGTGATGTGGGGTGGCATTTATGGTGGCGGCTGCTTGCAGGCAGCTGCGACACCACTGACAGTACTGCACCAGTGGGCACAATATTTCCACACCCATTATTTTAGTGTGCAAATATGGCTGCTGCCGCTGCATGACAGAAAGGCACAGAAACGGCACAGAGAGTGCACAGGGGGCATAGAGAGTGAACATTGGCACAAGGAGCACAGAGAGAGCACAGAGAGCACACAGGGGGCACAGAGGGCACACAAAGAGAGTTCAATCAAGTAGAGAAGAAATGGAGCCGCACTCAAGGCTTCTGGCAGTGGATATTTATTCAATCTTCAAAACACAAGGAGAAAGAGGAAGGGGCACTACCTTCTGGGGGAATTCCAATTAGGAGGTGAGTAACAGATGCCACAGAGATCTCTTAGGGTGCCAGCCAAGCAAAACCAAAGTCCAAATAAAAATGAAGAAAAGCTGCACTCACCAGAGATGATGAAAAACGGTCCTTTATTGGGGTTGCCAAGACATGATGCAGGGAGGGGGAGAGACCAGAGTGACTACGGCACCGAAACGGTGCCGTAGTCACTCTGGTCTCTCCCCCTCCCTGCATCATGTCTTGGCAACCCCAATAAAGGACCGTTTTTCATCATCTCTGGTGAGTGCAGCTTTTCTTCATTTTTATTTATTCAATCTTCATACAACAGGTTGTGCACAGCGGGTGGGAGGACGGGGGGTACTACGTCGTTTTGCGCCCTGTCTTGGTGATCTGCAAAATTGGCTGGCCAATTTGCCGGATCGTCGGCGGTTGCAGGTGTGATTGCTACGTGTTACATCTCCTATGCGATCTTGGACAAGTGCCAAAAACAAGCGCTCTCCCGTGAAGTTGCATGCGATATCGGAGCGATAATGCGACGTATAACGGTACCCTAAGATTACAATGCTCATAAACATGTTGGCACAGCCAATATGATGATGTCATGTGTTTGGAAGCTTCTGGTTTATTCGCAACATCTGAATTAATTAGAGACACACCTGGGGATGAATTGTATTGTAAACCTGAAACACACTGCTTCTTTGTGTAACATCATGGGAAAGTCTAAAGAATTCAGCTAAGATATCAGAAAGAGAATTGTGGACTTGCACAAGTCTGGTTCATCCTTGGCAGGGCCGCCATTAGGTGGTTAAACGTCATACTGATTAAGGAGCCCGGAGCCTGACTGCAGGGGGCATGGCCATTGGATGAGGGACAGGGGGACCCGGCCATGAGTCCGTGCTGTGGGGGGCGTGGCCGCTGGCCCCCGCCCCACCCCCGCTGATACACGCTGGCTGAAGTTGCATTGCTGGGCCCGTGCAAGACTGGAGGGGGTGAGCCCCGATCTTCTCTGGGCCCCACCCCCTCACATCTTGCACAGGCCCCCTGTCGTCGATCACCACCTGGCCCCGCCCCCTCACCTCTTGGGCAGGCTGTCCATCACCGCATCATTGGAAGTCACACGGCCTGGAGGAGAGGTGATGGTGCGGGCCCTGATCTCATCACCTCTTCAGCAGCTGCGGCCCAGCCTCAGGCACTGGCAGGATGCAAGGGGGACTGGACTGAAGTCACAGAGCTGCTGCTGCCTGCTGGTGAGTATACTGCTCTCTCTGTCTCTCTGTCTCCCTGTCCTGTATTTCTGTATACTATGCCATTTGATGTGTTGTAACCTTTCTCCGTTTTCTATTAGCTGTATACTATGCAATTAATTGTGCTGTAATTTAACATGTCTCCTTTCCCCAAGAATTGCATTTCTGGACTGTAATGTAATTAAGTATTGGTCAACAGCTAGTGAAGGATTAGCCATTCTTCCTCCCAGCAGGTGGCTAGTCCAATCCACATACTACCAGACACACTGGAGCCATACGTTTCTGGAATCATCTGATGGACCAAACCATTCAATAGTAGGTGTGAACCCCTACTCCCTTTCACATGGGCTGATCCCAGGAGCCCAGACAATACATTCATGTTTTAGGATCAGATGTGAGTTGACTGTGGAAGTGAACGGAGCGAGACCTTGTGCTGAGGCCAGATCTCGTCGTCCGTGGGATTGCGTTGGTTCCATTGGACTCTTGCAAGGACTATTGCTTTCGTTTATCTGGCCCAAGTATTATAGGGAGATGCCCCAGATCTGTTTCCTTTGTTTAGACTCATTGCGGACTCTGCAGATTTACCTTCATGTGTGTTGTTCCAGCTTTCTTGTTTAATAAATCTACTTGGATTGATCATCGGTCGGGTGTCCCTTCCTGCTCTGTCGCACACCCCGTCACACTGTGTATACAAGATATACAGCCAGCAGTCTCAGCATACGGCCAGCAGCCTCTGTGTATACGTACTGCACAGTCTCCAATGTGTATACATCCCGCAGCAGTCACTAATGTGCATACAACCCGCAGCAGTCTCTAATGTGCATATGTCTCCCAGCTGTCGCCATTGTGCATTTGTCCTGCAGCCATCTCCATTGTGTATACGGGCAGCAGCAGTCTCTATTGTGTATTCTCTATCGTGTGCATAGCCCGCAGCTGTCTCCATTGTCTATACGGCCAGCAGCCATCTCCATTGTCTATACGGCCCGCAGTCATCACTATTGTGTATACAGCTAGAAGTCATCTCTATTTTGTATTCTCTATTGTGTTTACGACTATTGTATTTTCATCCCACAGCAGGCTCAAGTGTGTAGGTGTGTAATATATAATAGAGTGTTAAAAAAAAGGGAAAAACAGTACAATAATATAGCAAAAAGTGGAATTTATTGCCCAATGGCATGGCCATGCATTGGTCCATAAAGTCCACTTTTTTCTAATTTTTTTTGTGCTGTTTTTCCTTTTTTTACTCTATTGTAAGGAACCATCTGGATTGCTGGTTGGGAAAGCTTTGCACATAAATTGAGGTAATTGTTGGTGCTGTTCCATTTTTTCACTATAAATATAATATATGTTTAGGTGGAGGCGGAGCTTGGGTGGAGGTGGAGCAGGGGTAGGGGCTGGGCGGGGTCTCAGGGGGCCCCAAAATTTTGGCAGTAAGGTGCCCCGAAATTCCTAGTGGCAGCCCTGATCCTTGGGTGTAATATCCAGATGAAACAAGTACTGTATCAACATGGGCTGAAATGTCACACTGCCAGGAAGAAGCCATTACTCCAAAAAAAAAATTAAAAAGACAGATTCATTTTTGCAGTTGCACACAGGAACAAAGACCTACATTTTTGGAGACATGTCCTGTGGTATGACAAAAGTAAAATTTAACTGTTTGGCCATAATGACCATGGTTACGTTTAGAGGAAAAAGGGGGAAGCTTGGAAGCCTAAGAACACCATCCTAATCATGAAATACGGGGGTGGCAGCATCATGTTGTAGGGTTGATTGCCTGCAGAAGGGACTGCTGGTTAACCCTGGTTACAGGATTAGAATAGAGGAATGGCCAACATTTTTGCATGTCACACATTTTGACCCTCTTTTGCATCTGTAAAAATTGAGAGATATGTCATACATGGAACATAAGCATGGTAAAACTTGTTTAATTTCAGGCAAAGTATTTCTCAGGACTTCTCTATAAACATGTGTGCCTGGTTCAACCAAGCACCTTATTTCTGTGTTTAATGGGTCAATAAGCTAGGAACAAAGGACCGAGCATGCTAAAAATCTCATGCAAAAACTCCATTTCCCCAGTGATATGCTGTTTGAGGGCTGGAGATATTCAGGTACCCTTAGATACTATCAACAAAGTATAGTTAGCTCAGAGTCGTAACTAGGGAATTAGCACAGGGGGAAGCAAACACATCTGAGTGGGCTCCCTGCCATGTAACACATATTTTCAGCTGCAGAATTGCATCTGTTTCATGGTTCCATGGTGATTATAAGCTCCCCGGTGTGCACCTCAGCAGATGACAATGTATTCTAAATTAGTTAATTTTGCTACATTTCATAAGATTAAAATTAACTTGAAAGCAATGTTAAAGGCTTTTAATTATTTTTACATTTTTTTCAACTTTTTTTTTCTAATTTCTTCTAGTTAAACTTGAACTTGCTTGATTATACACTAATAAATGTATTATGTAGTGTATTGTCACATTAACTATCTCCTTTCTAAATTCTGTGCAGTACAGGAGTAGAGATATGACAGATCCACGAGCTTGAGGCCATATTCATAAATTTAATATATAGTCGGCAATTGCACCTCAGTATTTGTAAGCCAAAAACCAGGAGTGGTTGAAAATCCAGAAGTGGTGATATGTTTGTATTAGACTTTTCCTCTGATTGTTCCACTATTGATTTTGATTTACAAATACTGGGGTAAAGAAAATCACTAAATACTAAAAATATGAACATGGCCTTAAATAAGCCTTTAGCTGAAATGTATAATCTCGCAGACACATGTTGGATCCATGCATTGTTAGAGGCCGGCAGCTGAGAATCAGTATGCACATAACTGGGGGTGCATGACAGTTACGTCATATGCCATGGCGCGCACGCTAATGTCAGCTGCCAGCTACTTCGGCGGCAGTTTCTTTTTATTATGCAGTATGGGAAACAATAGAAAAAAGGACATATATGCCAAGATGGGGGACACATATACCAGGAAGGGGTAAATACATTACGTACCAACATGAGTGCCAGGATGGAGGACATATATACTAGGATGAAGAACATATATAACATGGTGTGCCAAGCATGGAGGACATATATACTAGGATTCAGGACATATATGGGAAATATACAGTATACACCAGGATGGGGCATACATATACCAGGATGCGGAACCTTTATATCAGGATGGAGGAAATATATACCTAGATGGGGAACATATATACTAGTATGGGCCCAGAATGAGAGACATATAAATACCAGGAAGGGGCATATATACTAGGATTGGCATAGGATGAGGGACATATATGCCAAGATGGCAGACAAAAACTACATACCAGGATGGTCCCATGATGGGGTACAATATATAACAGGATGAGGAACATGTATATCTGGAAGGGGCCTAAAATGGTAGACATATATACCAGGACTGCCACCAGGATTCTGAATATATCTATCAGGATAGGGACATATATAACAAGATGGTCCCAGGATTGGGGTCCTATGTGGACATACATACTACCGTGTTTCCACGAATATAAGACAGTGTCTTATATTAATTTTACCCCCAAAAGTCCCACCCTGTCTTATATTCGGGGTATGACTTATATTAAAAAAAAATGACATTTTTTTTTTTTAACCATAAAATTAACATTTATTAACAAGCTGAACAGTATGGTACCAGTAGTCACCACAAAACAGTTTTATTGAACCAATGTCTCAAGAATATCTTGTTACTACCGTACCGTATCATTACGGTATTTCCATGTATAACATGCAAAACAATGAACAATATGTTTGCCGTAAAACAAAACAAGATTTATTCCAGGACAACCATATCATCATCCTCTGGAACATCACCAAACACATCTAAACTCTGAGGTTCCTCTGGAATTGCTTGGGACTCCATTTGCTGCTGAATCATGGGCCCATATCGCTCATGTGTAGCCACGGCACTGTCCAGAAATGAGCAGGTCTTGTCGAGGTAGCCAGCTCGTAGGGCATTTGCAACGCAGGTGTCAGTGATCTTAGCCCATGAATTCTTGACCCAATTCACAGATAGTCCTTGAAGGGCTTGTTAATGGCGATGTCCAGAGACTGGAGATAAGCCGTCATGCCTGCAGGAATCATGATTTGGTCAATTCTCCGCTCATGAAGGAAGTTCTTCATGTCCTTGGCACGGTGTGTGCTGGCTGCATCCCAGATCAGCATTCCTCTTTGGCTCCCTCGCATAACAAGCGGCAGCATTAAATCGAGCCACTTCCTTATTACCGCTTGTGTGGCCCAGGCTTTTTCAGTTTCCAGCACATAAATGCCAGAAACCCGCTCAATCTGGTCCTTCTTGCCCTTTGCAATGAGTAAAGGTGGGACTTTAGTGCCATCCAGTCGAATCGCCAAAACACAGGTGACACGGGCACTTTCATATGCAGTGGAGGGAACGTACACGGAGGAGGCACCTCGTTGTTCAATGGTGGTTTGAGCTGCTTGACCCATGAACACTGCAGTTTCATCCATGGCAATCATGTTGGCAAGATTGTATTTGGAGGTCTGCGTCATCAATAAACTTCTTGTAGGCAAAAGCGCGTTTAACAATCTCAGCATCCTCCAGCCTAAACAGTGTTGTCGATCTTCTCAGAGACAGGTCATTCCGTTCAAGGAAGTTATCCACCCAGTGTTGTGACGCCTTGAAATCTTCAGTGGAAATGTCGAACTGTGGGGCCATTGCAAGGGCATATTCCTGGATCTGAGCCCTGGTCACCACCAATGTCGTTGCTCTCCTGTCAGCAACCCAGTCAGAGACCAGGTTTTCCAGCTCGATATACATGGGTTGCCGACCAGATCCCACATTGCGCTTTTTAGCCTTTCCACTCTCCGCTTTTTCACTCAGGTCACCATATTCTGCTTGCTATCTGCGCACCAATCGTTCACACAACATTTTCTCCTTGTAGAATTCCACTATATTTTTGCCCCAAGATTCTTCCACGATTGCTTTTTTGTACTCCACAGAGTAGCTCTTTCTTTTACTCGGACCAGAAGTGCTCATCTGGGGGTAAAAATATACGGTACTGTATCAGCATTGTTTATGGTTACGGTACATACCGTATGTGTTTTACGGTACAATACTGTCACATCGCCATTGGACTCGGTGGCTGGTGTTCCTGCCTCGGCTGCTGGGAGGAGCCGGATTCCTTCGGCTGGTGGCGCCAGTGATAGGAGGGCCTTGTCCTCATATGGAACTGCTCCCGCGACGTCTGCCTCTGTCGCTGAGCGCCGCTGTGTTTCCCCTCTGGGTGGTGTTGGTCGCAGAGGAAAGGGCCCTGCAGAGGTGTCCGTTAGGCGCAGCCTGCGTTCTTCTGTCAGAGGTGGCGTGGGTGGAGCCAGTCGTGCATCTCCATCTGGCCTGGATCTAGGGGCGGTCCGGATGAGGTCATCAGGTTGTGAGCTCCAGCCTATGGGAGGTAGCCGTGCCCTTCAAGTACATTGGAGCCTGGCTTGCAGGCCGCCAGATATAGTTTTGGTTCCCCAGTGATAGTGTGTGTGTTTAGTTTCGTGTCTGAACTTGCCTGGATTTCTGACTCTGCCTCTGCCTATTGATTTTGTACCTCAGCTGCCCTCTTGGTTTTTGCCCTTGACCTTTGCCTGGATTTTTGACTCTGCTACTGCCTGACGATTTTGTACCTTCGCTGCCCTCTCGGTTTTGACTCGGACTTCTGACTTCGTTTTTCGGGTCTTGATTTTCCCCTGGCGACCTCCCCGGCTCTGTTGCTCATATAGGCAGCTACCCCCTGGGCTCCGCTGTAATTCCAGATCCCTGTATAGGGGTTAAGGGTCTCGGGGTTTCTCGGGGTGCTGCCTACCAGCAGCTCGGCCTCACGGTGGATGGTCGTCACATTATATCTGGCCATACCATTCTTTATATATATAGATAGACTATATATATATATAAAGCATTCCTTTTACCTTTTTTTTTTTCTCCTCTCCTTTTCCCAATGTTTTTTTTTTCTTTTCTCTGAGCTGTGTCTGCTGATTGCTCCCTCAAAGCACCTGTGTTTCCAGCTTCTCAGTCCTGTGGAGGAACACTCCCATCATCTCATTCAAACATGCTGTACAAGCCACAAGCTGGAGTCCTCTGCATGACCACTGGAGATCAGAAGGCCTCATACCCTGGATGTCAGCACCTGGGGGGCTCTGGCTCTGCCTGCCCGGGTGCACAGGTATTGCCAGCGGATGCTGCCAAAGTTTTATTACCTATTTCTTTATCTTACCTTAAGAAATCTGTGTGTTTAGAGGCTTATGTTGACACTGGTTCAGAGGGGAATTTCATAGATCTCCATGTAGCGAGAACTCTTTGTGTACCACTACTAAGGCTTAATGCCCCCATTAGAACCACTGCAGTTAATGGCACCCCCCTCATCCAGGGTGGAGTGGAATTTGTCACTAAGGAAGTGTCAATGCTGGTGGGGTCGTTACATGCTGAAAATGTGTCATTTTTTGCTATCAATAATCTATCATCTGCAGTAATCCTTGGCATGCCATGGTTACGTAAACATAACCCAGTCATAGACTGGCACTTGGGTGATATTGTGCGCTGGAGCCCAAAGTGTCAGGAAAATTGTATCTCGCTATCTGTAAACCAAGTGAAGGTCAAGACTCCTCCATTTGTGCCATATGCCTTTAGAGATTTTGAGGATGTGTTTTCTATTCAGGAATCAGAGAAATTACCCCCTCACAGAAAGTATGATTGCGCCATAGAGTTGATACCTGCTTCTCGTCTCCCAAAGGGGAGAATATTTAACCTCTCTGGTCCTGAACGTCAGGCTATGAATGATTACATAGCAGACAGTCTGAGAAAAGGGTATATTAGACCATCCACCTCACCAGTAGGAGCTGGTTTCTTTTTTGTGGGAAAGAAAGATGGCGGCCTCAGACCTTGCATTGATTACCGCGAATTAAACACGATCACTGTAAAAAACCAGTATCCTCTTCCACTCATCCCTGATCTTTATAATAAGCTGTTGGGAGCCAGGTATTTCACCAAACTGGACCTCAGGGGAGCATATAACCTGGTCCGTATAAAAGAAGGCGATGAGTGGAAGACCGCGTTCAATACGCCTCTCAGCCATTTTGAGTATCTTGTAATGCCGTTCGGGTTAAGTAACGCACCTGCAGTGTTTCAGAATTTTGTCAATGATATTTTCAGAGATATCAGTGGTGTATATGTGGTCGTGTATTTGGACGACATTCTGGTCTTTTCTCCTGGTCTTTGGTCACACGCCCGACATGTCCGTACTGTACTCCAGAGACTCAGAGAGCATTCTCTATTCGCCAAATTAGAGAAATGTGTCTTCATGGAGGAAGAGATAAATTTTTTGGGATATATTATATCGGCTAAAGGTTTTCGCATGGATCCTGCCAAAATTAAACCCATTAAGGAATGGGTACAACCCAAGTCTCTGAAGGCACTGCAGCGATTCTTGGGTTTCGCTAACTATTATCATAAATTTATTAAAGGGTTTTCAGAGATAGCCAAACCTCTCACTGATTTGACACGTAAAGGGGCGGATGTGGTTAATTGGAAGCCTGAAGCCATTCATGCGTTTTCTAAGTTAAAAGAGTGTTTCTCCGCGGATCCAATATTGGTGCAGCCTGATTTGGACCGCCCCTTCATTGTAGAGGTAGATGCCTCTGAAGTTGGAGTGGGAGCAGTGCTATCACAAGGCACCGCATCTCTCACTCAACTTCGTCCGTGTGCCTTCTTTTCCCGGAATATTTTCCTCTACAGAGATGAATTATGATGTAGGTAATCGGGAATTGTTGGCAATCAAATGGGCCTTCGAGGAATGGCGCCACTTCCTCGAAGGCGCCAAACATAGGATTACCGTAATTACTGATCACAAAAATCTAACCTATTTGGAGTCAGCGAAAAGACTGAATCCTAGACAGGCTAGATGGGCCTTGTTCTTCTCCAGATTCGATTTTGTGATCACTTTCAGACCGGGTACTAAAAATGTGAGGGCTGATGCCCTGTCTCGAAGTTTTTGCCCCTTACAAGTCGAGGACGTGGAACCGACTCCCATTTTAGCCAAGGGGATTATTGTCTCAGCTGTGTCTTTGGATCTTCTGGAAGAGATTCGTAGATCTCCAGAACAGGCCCCTGACACTACTCCTGCCCAGAAACTATTTGTCCCTACCAAATTCCGCCTCCAAGTTCTTAAGGAATCTCATGATTCCGTCCTCGCAGGGCATCCTGGTATCAATAACACCATCAGACTTGTAACCAGGAGTTTGTGGTGGCCAACCATAGTAAAGGACTGTAAGGAATATGTACTGGCTTGTGAAACCAGCACTTGCTACAAATTGAAAAATATTTTTTACAAACAGAGAGCTTTTTTTGTGTGATTCCTGTGCGGTTTTTTGCACTGATCTTTTGCAGTTGTGAAACCTGTGCTCGCGCTAAGTCTCCCCGCAACCGCCCTGCCGGGTTGCTCCAGTCCTTGCCTACCCCTGAGGGTCCTTGGACTCATATCTCCATGGATTTTATTACTGACCTGCCACTCTCAGAAGGGAAGACTTGTATCTGGGTAGTGGTAGACAGATTCAGCAAGCAGTGTCATTTTGTTCCGCTGTCCGGGTTACCTAATTCCGAGACCCTGAGCAAAGTATTCATTAATCATGTTGTGCGATTGCATGGTGTTCCTGTGAATATTGTTTCTGACAGGGGCACCCAGTTCGTTTCTAAGTTTTGGAGGGCATTCTGTAAACGGATTGGAATTGACTATTCCTTTTCTTCTGCCTATCACCCTGAAACCAATGGTCAAACCGAGCGCGCAAATCAAGCTCTCGAACAGTATCTACGTTGTTATGTCTCTGAGCATCAATCTGATTGGGTGGAACATCTGCCACTAGCAGAATTTGCCATGAATAACCAGTACCAGGAGTCCATCAAGACTACCCCTTTCTACTGTAATCATGGGCTGCACCCGCGCTTTTGTTCATTTTCTTCTAGGCTTTCTGACGTCCCTGGGGTAGAAAGGTCCGTAGATCAGTTAAAGACTATCTGGTCTGAAGTGAACAAAAATTTAAAGGGGGCTCAGACTAGGCAGGCGTCTTCTGCTAATAAACGGCGCTCCAAGGGTCCGGACCTGGGAGTTGGGGACAAAGTTTGGTTGTCTACAAAAAATATCAAGCTCAAAGTGCCGTCTGCCAAACTAGGTCCCAGGTTTATTGGTCCGTATGAAATAATTGACGTGATTAACCCTGTAGCCTTTCGTCTGAAGCTCCCTCAATCATTCAAACTGCCCAATGTATTCCATAAATCCCTTCTCAAATTGTACCGATCTCCGATTTGTCCTGTCCGGTCCCCTCCTCCTCCGGTCTTGGTCGGGGGTGAAGTTCAACGGATCCTTGATTCCCGTTTAGTGAGAGGATCCGTGCAGTATCTGGTACATTGGAAGGGCTATAGTCCGGAGGAGAGGTCCTGGGTGCCTGCCAGTAATATCCATGCCAAGGGTTTGATCAGGAAGTTTCATCTTCTTCATCCCAATAAACCGGGTTTTGTGGGTCCGGAGGCCCCTCGTAGAGGGGGGGTACTGTCACATCGCCATTGGACTCGGTGGCTGGTGTTCCTGCCTCGGCCGCTGGGAGGAGCCGGATTCCTTCGGCTGGTGGCGCCGGTGATAGGAGGGCCTTGTCCTCATATGGAACTGCTCCCGCGACGTCTGCCTCTGTCGCTGAGCGCTGCTGTGTTTCCCCTCTGGGTGGTGTTGGTCGCAGAGGAAAGGGCCCTGCAGAGGTGTCCGTTAGGCGCAGCCTGCGTTCTTCTGTCAGAGGTGGCGTGGGTGGAGCCAGTCGTGCATCTCCATCTGGCCTGGATCTAGGGGCGGTCCGGATGAGGTCATCAGGTTGTGAGCTCCAGCCTATGGGAGGTAGCCGTGCCCTTCAAGTACATTGGAGCCTGGCTTGCAGGCCGCCAGATATAGTTTTGGTTCCCCAGTGATAGTGTGTGTGTTTAGTTTCGTGTCTGACCTTGCCTGGATTTCTGACTCTGCCTCTGCCTATTGATTTTGTACCTCAGCTGCCCTCTTGGTTTTTGCCCTTGACCTTTGCCTGGATTTTTGACTCTGCTACTGCCTGACGATTTTGTACCTTCGCTGCCCTCTCGGTTTTGACTCGGACTTCTGACTTCGTTTTTCGGGTCTTGATTTTCCCCTGGCGACCTCCCCGGCTCTGTTGCTCATATAGGCAGCTACCCCCTGGGCTCCGCTGTAATTCCAGATCCCTGTATAGGGGTTAAGGGTCTCGGGGTTTCTCGGGGTGCTGCCTACCAGCAGCTCGGCCTCACGGTGGATGGTCGTCACAAATACCACACAGCCTCCCATACCATAAGGTTGCAGCCCCCATACAGTATCCTACATAGAATCCCATACTGTAGGGTTGCAGCCCCCATACAGTATCCCACACAGCCTCCCATACTGTAGGGTTGCAGCCCCCATACAGTATCCCACACAACCTCCCATACCGTAAGGTTGCAGCCCCCATACAGTATCCCACACAACCTCCCATACCGTAGGGTTGCAGCCCCCATACAGTATCCCACACAACCTCCCATACCGTAGGGTTGCAGCCCCATACAGTATCCCACACAGCCTCCCATACCGTAGGGTTGCAGCCCCCATACAGTATCCCACACAGCCTCCCATACCGTAGGGTTGCAGCCCCCATACAGTATCCCACACAGCCTCCCATAGGGTTGCAGCCCCCATACATTATCCCACTGCAGCCTCCCATGGGGTCCCATGGGGTCCCAGCCCCATACATTATGCCACTGCAGCCCCCAGCACAGTACGGTTAAAACCGCAATTCCGCCGCACAGCCGACTTGTGGCCGACTTGCGGCCGACTTGCGGCACACTTGCGGCAGGTCCCCATACAATGTACGGTACTGTATGGGACACTTGCGGCAAGGTGCGGCAAAGGTGCGGTAACCGCACCTTGCCGCACCTTGCCGCAAGTGTCCCATACAGTACCGTACATTGTATGGGGACCTGCCGCAAGTGTGCCGCAAGCCGGCTGTGCGGCGGAATTGCAGTATTAATGGGCAAATCAAGGAAACTTCCTTACTTTTTAATGGCGGCACCTGAGGGCAGAGGGGATCCCACGGGGGACAGGGGACCTGCGGCTGCACCTGAGGGCAGAAGGGAGCCCACGGAGGACAGCGGGGCCAGCGGGGACACAGGTAATATGCAATGGGCAAAAAATGGCACTGTAGCGGTCCCCTGTCTTATATTCCCCGAAAATAAGTCACCCTGTCTTATTTTCGGGGTATGACTTATATTGGCAAATTACGCGCCAGCCCTGCCCTGACTTATATTCGGGGGTGACTTATTTTCGGGGAAACACGGTAGGATGGCTCCAAGATGGAGGGCATATATACCAGAATTGGGGACACATATACCAGGATGGACCCAAGATTATTAGCAATTAAATCAAGAGGGGAATGGTATATCTGTAAGTGGAATAGGATGTGGGACATATGTACCAGGATAGGACCCAAGATGGGTAACATTTATACCAGAAAGTGGGACATATATTCAAGGATGGGGGATAGATACACTAGGTTGGACCCAGGATGGAGGACCTGTAGTCAACGATGGTGGGCATATATACCAGGATGGGCCCAGAATAAGGACATATATATCAAGATGGGGGACAGTATATCTGGAAGGTGCATAGGATAGGGAAAATATATACTAGGATGCAGAACATATATGCCAGAAAGGTGGACACATATTTCAGGATAGGACAGATATATAGTAGGATGGGGCCAGGATGAGGGTCATATATATCAGGGTAGACCCTGGATAGAGGACATATAAAAAAACAAGCCTGAGACACCTTGTAAGTGTGCCCTCATACCGAAGGTTCAGCCACAGTCTGATTTAGCCAGTAATCTTGTACGGCTGACAGAACAGAGGGACCAAGAAGAAATACACCAAATGCCTTCTCGAGAGCAGAGTAGGGGCTCCCACCTAAGGTACCCAAGCAGAGGAGAAGACCCAGAGTGATTTCCTGCCCCGTTGGCCATCAGACAAAGCCTCATGGTATACCTCCCACTGTCACTGAGAGACAGAGAAGATGAGCAATTCACCCCATAGGTGGAGAACCCATAACGCAGCACGAGAGGGGAGTCAGAATAACTGCAGGCCTTCTAATATAGTCATTAGATAGTGAACCTTCCCTTCTCCTAACTTACTAAGCTCACAAATAAGAGCTAACCACAGAGGGAAGGAGACCTTGGACATTACTTTGAGAGTGGTTTTAAATTTTCCCTCAAACTGTGGCATCACTTCTTACCTAATCTCAGACAGAATCTGACCCTGCATTAAAATTCCTATGGAACCCCCCTTCCCCAGAAGTGGCAGAATAATTCACCAACAGGCCATTTCCAGATCTGCAGGAAAACGTAACTAAATATAACTAATTTAACCATGCAATTAACCAGTGCTAAAAGGCCCCACCTGAGGATAGTAACTTGACAAGCATGTAAGGTGGATGTGAGTTGGAAAGGCTCCCAGTTATTATCCTGAATTTACCTGTACCATCAGCGATAAGACCACAATTTCATTACCTGACCAGAGACCGGGACGCACACGGCAAGGTGAACTACCAGGGAGTTTAGAAGAGTCATGACCCGTGGTTAACGAGGCAAATGGGAGCAACAGGAGGGAGAGGTGTCAAGAACTGCAAGCAGAAATTAAGGTGCTGAGGCTGCTGTGAAGTTGAGTAAATTCCCTTATACCCTTAAAGAGCAGTAAATCCTGATAAAGAGGGGGAATAACCACTGGATACAGAGGTGGAGAGAAAAGCAGATGCACTGGGTACAGAAACTGTGCATAAAACGACTGAGGCTGGGGATGTGTAGCCACAGCAATACCCTAGTAAGGAAACCCATATGCATGAAAGAGAAGCTGTGGAAGTCTAAGATCACAAAATAACAAAATACCAAAATAACAAAAGATGTCAGCAACTCTGCCATTAATATCTCACTTTTCCCTCCTGGTAAGGTGAATGACATGGAGAATCAATCCCAGAGGAGTAACCTGTGAATTGTGGGGGTCCCAGAGAAGATGATGGGAACAATCCTGTGGGTTACTTTGAGGATTGGTTGCCTAGGGCTTTGTGGAGGGGAAATTTTGTAACCTTTTTTTTTTTACAAATGAGAGGACACACGGGGACCCAATTCGGCCCGTACCACCAAGCGCCCCCCATGTCCCATACTCCTTAAATTGCTGCACTTTTGGGACCAATATGTCATACTGTGTAAAGCAAAGACATTAAAGAGTTATTGATTAATGGCAACAGGATCTCTATCTACCTTGACTTTTCAGAAAAGGTATAGAAGAGGAGAATTTAATTTACTGATATTAAGCGGCAGCTCAGTGCTTTGTGGGTCTCATGCTCAATGATGTACCCAGCTAAACTATGGGTGAGCAGAAGAGGGAAAAGTGCAAGTCTTTGATAGGAGACTCCGCAAACATACACCCTGACCCTATTATCCAGTGGTTCTTGTGCTTTTTAAAACTCTGGAGCAGGGCATAATTTATTTTAGAAATGCTCTGGCAGTTAGTAATTTTGTGTGGGGCCTTATTAGATTCTTGCGGACTGGATATAATACTATATGAGGCATCTGGAATGTCTTGTGCACCATGGCCACTGCGTAACCCCATATCCATCTGTTGGAGAGGAATGTTACAGGGTTTTTTGACACTTGTTTTATATATTGTTTGTCTTGTTTTATATATTGTTTGTCTTGTATGCAATTGATGCTTTGGTGGTCAGTAAGAATTTTGGGGAAATATATAGAATTACGGATAAAGTGCAACAGCTGATGAATCTGTTAGGATGGAAAAATGGTGTCAACAGTTAATGTGGTGGCGTCGAATGTTCAGGGGATGGAGAAGGCGACTAAACAATGCGCCATGTTTACCTACCTCAAAAACCTACAATCAGCAATAATTTGTATCTCAGAGACAAACTTGGTGGAGGAAAAAACCTATTTGTTGCAGAGAAATTGGATAGGCCATGGGTATCATGCTGTGTAAACCACAAATTCTAGGGGGGTGAGTATCCTAATGTATAGAAGAATTCCCTTTACTTGCCTAAAGGTATTACTGGATCTTGAGGGGCGATACGTGGGCTTATATTGCACAATCTACCTTATGAAATACATCATAGTTGCAATATACATACTCCCACCAAATTCAATTGAGCCACTGAAACAGACCTTATCTTTTATCGAGTTTCCTGGCAGTCCCAACTTTATTAATAGGAGATTTTAATAACTTTCTATAGCTGTACTTGGATAAGATGCATTCTGGTGGAATATCTGAGTGGTCCCCTCCAACTTCTTTGTCAAAAATAGTGGGCAAAATGGGGTACACTGACTTGTGGTGGGATCCCGCCAATTCTCTTGCTATTCTAGCTCCACATCAAAGTCTTTGGCGAATTGATCTGGTTATTGGTAACACTCAGTTAATGCCTTATGTGAACCTGGTCAAGTATTTAGCCAGAGGGTTCTCAGATCACTCTCCCCTGCAGCTCTGGCTCAGGTTTGGGGAACAGGGCCGAATGGTGGGAGTGTCCTGGCATCTTAATCCTTTTAGATTCAACTGGTTCAGGAACTATAAACTCTAATTTTGTGGAATACTTTGCTGTAAGGGTCGGTCCCTGTTCACATAGTATGGGACACCATCAAGGCATTTGTAAGGGGGCTATACATTAGGTAAACGATCAGGTGTCACGATTCAGATGATCCTCCACTCAAGCACCTTTCCCCTTTTTGTTAAACTATCCTCAATAAATATCCTTGATTTTATGAAAGTCCCTCTGAAAGTCTCTTGAGTATTGTGTATACATCTACCTCTGTACCACCAGTTGTCCAGTGAGTCCACTTTACATCATCACACCCTGTGGTCATAACAATAATGATCCAAACATTGAAAATTCAACCACTGATCCTTTTGTTTGAAAGAAAGATAGGCTGCAGTTAAAGGAGTACTGGAGTGGCTTTCAGATATTTAACACTGGAATGCTCAGGTGAGATAGCCTTATTATGTGTATGGGGACATTAACTCTTGATAAAAATAGGCTATTTAAAAGATTATATTATTGTTAAAATTTTAAGGAAATGCAACACTGAGTAAGGAGAAACAGTGCCAGTCTGGGAGGTATCAGTTATTTAAAACTCTATGGGTCCATTAGTAAGGGGTATTTCAATGAATCTTTTAGCCTAAAAAATAAATAATTAAAGAGAAACTGTCAGGTCAAAAATCCATATGTAATTGCTATCATTTTCTAATTCCTCCCTCTAAGCTCTCTCTATTTATGTTTTATTTATATTTCCCTCCTATCTTCTGTAAACGTCAAATAAAGAGATTCATTTCATCTGTCACTCACAGTGAATGATCCACTTAGTTCTCTGCTGTCCACTTCCCATAAGATGAATATGCATGTCACTTACTCACACCACATCACTGCATAAGAGATCACTGGGGGGCTGTATTCTCCTCTCTGCCCTCTGTTTTGAATCACAAGAGGTCAAATACAACACATAACCTGTTACAGCAGAGATACCTGCTTAGAGAAACAAATGGAGTCTAGATAAGGCAGATCTGTAATAGCTCTCTCCCTCTGTGTCCTCAAAAGAACAGAAGCTCCTATGGGAACTGAAAATACACTGCATGGAGAGTAAAGGCAGGAGGGGTGAGGGAGGAGAGAGGGAGGACAGAGCTGCTGAGAGGGAGTGCATAATTACAGGACCGTTTATACAGCAGCCGGATTAATTGTCTCTGCTTATAATGGAGAGGACTAATCCAGGAGCTCCCTGCAGGGTCTGACAGTGCTGATGACATGCAAAATACATATGGTACAATAATGATTTTACATGTTTTTAAAAGGTCTGCCCAGGCACTATTAATGGGTAATATTAGTATCATACTGAAAAATGACCTGACAGTGTCCCTTTAAGTAAAATTGCATACATTAAACCAGATACATTTAACAGTAAATTTGCATGACCTGCATGACTGTGTGTAGGTGGGACATAGGCTGGGGTCACACATAAGCCCGTTATTGGCATCAGTTTTTTAACTAAATTTTTCTAAGTCCAAAAACTGATGCTAAAAACGGATCCTGGGATCAGGCATGACTGCATTGTTAACAGAAGCTATTTGTTTTTTTTACTGGACCCAAAAAACGCTGCAAGCAACGTTTTTGGGTGCAGTAAAAAAATGGATCCGTTTTTGCTAGCATTTTTTGGCAAAAAATGGCAAAGTTCAAAAAATGCATAGCTGCACAGGAGGCTTTAAAAACAGCCAAAAAATGGATTTCTTATTGAAACCAGTGGAAAAAACTGATTGGCATGTGTGACCCTAGCCATAGTCAAAGGGATGTCATTGAATTACCTTCCTGTTCTATTACAAATTAAGTGGTAATGGAGGTGTCTTTATACACCTAATTATCTTTATACTGCCAGTTGAGCTTTTAACTTACGTATTGTACAATGGCATGCAAACGTTTTGACACCCCTGGTCAAAAATACTGTTATTATGAAGGACTTAAACAAGTTGAAAATTAAATGATCTCTAAAAGGTATAAAGTTAGAGAAGAAACATTCCTTTTGATTCATAGGCAAATATATATACGGTATATATATCACATAAAATTTAGCAGCACACTGGTAGAGCCAATTACATGCGAACAAGGATGTTACGGGTCATTCCATGTCAAGTGAACCAATGATTATTACCTCTATATTTTTAATTCTTTTGAGATTTTGTTATTTGATAATAGCATGTCAGACAATGCAAAATGTGAAGAGAAAGTTTAAAAAAAAAATTTTTTTTTTTTAAATGATTTTCAAAGTTCGGAAAAAGTGCGAATTTCGCTGTTGCCTGCCTTTATGTTTCTCCTCATAACTAAGGCTAGGAATAAGATAGAGAGACAAAATAAACACCATTCTACTATTTTACCCATGTGATCGCAAGCGCAAAACTTTAAAACGCATTTCCGAAAAATCGGCGCGCTTTAAATATTTCAAAAACTGCCCATGTGTCTGCTTTGCTCTTAGCCACATCTGTACCAAATTTCAAGTTTGGATCGCGATGGGATCATATTTTAAAATATTTTAATATTAATAGCGTCAATGGGTCATTCCATATCAAGTGATCTAAATATGAATATTTTTTTTTACCTGACGTCTTTAGATTTTTTTAATTTTTTTTCCTTTATGAAGTACTACTTTAGTTAATTACAAATTAAAAGTTTAGAATTTTTTTTTTCATCAGTTAATTTTTTACAGATTTTTAAAGTTTAAAAAAAGTGTGAATTTTGTCCTGGTATGACTTTACATTTTTTTATCTTGGGCTAGGAATAAGATAGAGAGACAAAATAAACACCATTCTACTCAGAACTGTCCAGGCTTTCACCAGATATTTCACAAGAGTATATTTGTTCATTTTAATTTTTTACCCATGCGAACGCAAACGCAACATTTTGAAACGCATTTCCGAAAAAAACGTATTAATAAAAATTTTCCAAAACTGCCCATGTGTCTTTTATGCTCTTAGCCACATCTGTACCAAATTTCAAGTTGGGATTGTGATGGGATCACATTTTAAAATATTTACTATTATTGTGTCAATTCAAAAATCTTGAATTTAGATCTGTTCAACCTGTGGTCTAAAAGCGTGGGGTCTATATTTATCAAATCCATTATTTTTAGACATTACTGTATTATTTTGATATGCTTAGAAGCAGGAGAGGACACATAGCAAAATGCTTTGTTAGGGCTCAACCTGGGAAAGCACAGGGATAGACAGTGAATGCAGAGCAGATGATAGGCCAGCAGCTCTGTCAATCATGTTAAGTGTCTACCCACTGCATTCAGGAAGTAAGACAGCTCGTTCAGACCTTTCATGTCCTGACATGTCTGGACATCTTCACTCCTGAACAAACAATAGTCTGTACAAAGCCATCAAGGCTGTGTACTAAAATATGGGTGAGTAAATATATTAATAGTTTAATGCTTTTATTATTAAGGGCCAATACACACAGTGCTATTCTTAGGGATCATCATTCAGAAAAACAGCCCCATTGATTTCTATGGGGTTCACCACATGCAGTGTTTTTGGAAACACTCAAGAGTGAGTAAATCACTGCTTGAACTACTTTTTAATCTCTACAATAAACGCAGCATTTATCATTTATATAAAAAAAGCTGCCATTTTTTTCACTAGCGATTAAAAAAAACTAACGCATATGTGGTAAAAACTTGGTAGAAAAACAAGCTGCCAAAACTGCAGCGTGTATCTGCAGACAGAAAAAACTGTGTGCGCTAGCCCTAAAACTCACTTTATAGTAATACAGTTCTATCTCAAGTGTACTGTAAATCTTTATTTTTATTAACTATCTTCCTTACTTAATATTAACTGTATTTTTCCCACACAGCAATGGCTGCTACTTCTCAAGAAACAGCATTTTATCATAGACACTGTTGCAATCCTTTTGAAAAAATATGAATATGATTGGCGCTGGTGGCTGGCTACTGTACTCTCCAAAGATTGTGAAAATGAAGAAGTAGAATTGACTTTATTGCATCCTTCTGGTCCAGCGCCATCCTTTGTGTATCCAAGAAAGCCAGACATTTTAAAAGTGCACAAAAATCAGATATTAACTCAGGCGGAGCCTAACACCGTGACAGGCCGGACATACTCTTTGACACACAACAAAATGGCGATTGCTAGTAAGCGTTTATGGACAAGATTACATTTCACCCACTAGAAGGGACAAATTGATAAAATGCCACTTTAAAAACATACTATTAATTGTTTGATTAGTTCATAATTTATAGAACGATGATTTAACTACTGTACTATTCTTATTAAACACTTCATAAATCACATGTTTAGTGATAGAATAGAAAACACATTTATATGTATAAATAGGGGTTAACATTTTTGGTTCTTTTAATCTTGTTTAATCAAACTTGAGGATATGATCACCTTTCTTCTTTTGGTTTGTTCAATACATTCAAGTTGAAAATGCTGAGCGTTGTGTTCTGATGATTAAGATGTATTTATCCTGGCACTTATGGGATTTGTTTTTTTGTGTTTCTTTTTTGTTGCATATAAATGTTTTATTCAATAAGTTGTGATAACTCATACAACCATAAAATAAAAAATATATAAATTTGACAGGTCCCAAGTTGAATCTCTGCACAAATAAAACCAAGAACACAATCAGTCATTTTTTCACACTTGCCCGTCAATAGTTTGAATTTGATATAAAGAAACATAGACTTGTAACATATCAAATGAAAGCTGTTACCGTTCTGAGTAAAATTCCACTTCATTATCTTATTTCTAGCCTGAGATAAAAAAATGTAAAGTCATACCAGGCCAAAATTCACCCTTTTTTTAAACTTTAAAAATCTGTGAAAAATTAACTGATGAAGAAAAAAATTCTAAACTTTTAATTTGTAATTAACTAAAGTTGTACTTCATAAAGAAAAAGAATTAAAAAAATCTAAAGACGTCAGGTAAAAAAAAATATTCATATTTAGATCACTTGATATAGAATGACCCATTGACGCTATTAATATTAAAATATTTTAAAATATGATCCCATCGCGATCCCAACTTGAAATTTGGTACAGATGTGGCTAAGAGCATAGCAGACACATGGGCAGTTTTTGAAATATTTAAAGCGCGCCGATTTTTCGGAAATGTGTTTTAAAGTTTTGCGCTTGCGATCACATGGGTAAAATATTAACAAAGATCCTCTTGTGACATATCTGGTGAAAGCCTGCACAGTTCTGAGTAGATTGGTGTTTATTTTGTTTCTCTATCTTATTTCTAGCCCGAGATATGATAGAAAATGTAAAGCCATACCAGGCCAAAATTCGCACTTTTTTTAAAACTTTAAAAATCTGTAAAAAATTAACTGATAAAGAAAAAAATTCAAAACTTTTTTTTTGTAATTAACTAAAGTTGTTCTTCATATAGAAAAAAAATTTAAAAGATCTGAGGACGTCAGGGAAAAAAAATATTCATTTTTGAATCACTTGACATGGAATGACCCTTACTTGACATAGATGTTTTTAGAGAAAAAATTAAAACTAAAAGTTTAAAAAAAAAAAACTATATATATATATATATATGTATATGTATACACTAGATGCTGGCCCGATTCTATCGCATCGGGTATTCTAGAATATGTATGTAGTTTATTTATGAAGATTTAAGAATAATGCAATGAGCGATCAGTAAGGTACCATCACACTTGGCAACGCTCCAGCGATCCCGACAACGATACGACCTGGTAGGTATCGCTGGAGCGTCACTACGTGGTCACTGGTGAGATGTCAAACAGTCAGCTCTCACCAGCGATGCAGCAACAATATGGCGGTCATTGTCCCGCGTGGCTTGGCAGGGGATTTGAATCCCGGCCACCATATCGGAATACCCATAACTTGGGTGTTCCAACATGGCAGTCGTGGTACTTCTGCTGCAAGCAGCCCCGGTCATCTCCCGGCTGCGTTGCCGCTGACCTCCGTGCGGCAGGAGATGACCCACGGCTATGGTCGGGAGTCCCTACCAGGTCATATTGTTGTAGTGATCACTGGAGCGTCACAAAGTGTGATGGTACCCCCATTCTGACACGATCAGCGATCTCTCATGGGGGCCTGGTCGCTGCTGCATGTCACACTGAGTGAGATCGCTAGCACCAGTTGGGGTATTTCCGCTGTGAGCAGCCAAGAGCTAACCAGCTGGCACCGGTCATCTTCTGGCTGCGTCACCGCTGACCTTCGTGCGGCAGGAGATGACCCAAGGCTACTGTCGGGAGATCAGCGGCTAGCACCGCTGATCTCCTGATGGCAGCAGTGGCATGTGTGGTTCAAATCCCACACCAATTCGCAGCGGACTGCGCCTGTCTCTGATTGGTCATGGCCGGCCAGCGTGACCATACAGCGACGCGGGATTTCCGTTACAGACAGACACAATTAGACGATTATATAGTAGATTTCATAAATTACAAAAAGGAAAGTGGGCCAATGCAAATGTTTGCAAGTATTCTTTCAATTCTTGTTTGAGGTATCTTCATCCATTCTTCTTTGTTAAAGTCTTCCAGTTCTGTGACATTTCTTGCTCATCTTGCATCTTTTGAGGTCTAGCCACAGATTTTCAATGATATTCAGATCAGGGGACTGTAAAACCCTCAGCTTGTGCCTTTTGGGGTAGTCTATGGTGGATTTTGACATGCGTTTAGAAATCATTATCCATTTGCAGCTTTTTTACAGATATGTTATGTTTGCATAAAGAATTGTTTGAAATTTCATTGAATCCTTTCTTCCCTTTACCCTCTACCCGCAAAATGTTCCCCGTTGCATTGTCTGCAACACAACCCCAAAACATGATTGATCCACCCCCATGGAAATGATTGGGAAAATGTTCTTTCCTTAAATTCTTTGCCTTTTTTCTCCACACATACAGTGAAGTAAATCATTATTTGATCCCTTGCTGATTTTGTCCAAAGACATACTGATAGGTACAGTGGGTACAGAAAGTATTCAGACCTCTTTTTAAATTTTTAACTCTTTGTTTCACTTCAGTCATTTGGTAAATTCAAAAAATTTCATTTTTTCTCATTAATGTACACTCTACACCCCATCTCAGCTGAAAAAAACAGAAATGTAGGAATTTTTGCTAATTTATTAGAAAAAAAAACTGAAATATCACATGGTCATAAGTATTCAGACCCTTTGCTCAGTATTGAATAGAGCTAGTACAGCCATGGGTCTTCTTGGGAATGATGCAACATGTTTTTCACACCTGGATTTGGGAATCCTCTGCCATTCTTCCTTGCAGATCCTCTACAGTTCTATCAGGTTGGATGGTGAACGTTGGTGGACAGCCATTTTCAGGTCTCTCCAGAGATACTCAATTAGGTTTAGGTCAGGGCTAAACCCATTGTAATTTAGATTGTAAGTCCCAGTGAGGACAGTGTTGCTAATGTATATAAGGTGCTGTGGAATTAATGGAACTACATAAGTGACTAAATATTATAATACTATCATTGTTATTATTATTTGGTGGAATTTGGTCTATAGGCTGCAAGTTCACAGATCATCGGGGAAAGTGGTGCCCTCTATTTATGCTGCAATCACACTTCTGTGTGTTATGATCCAAGCGCGGACCAGGGTGTATATACTGCCCACTGTACTGATGGCCCTTCCTGACCGCCACATGTATGAGACACATAGACTCATTAAAGTTGGTCAATACACAGCGTCTTAGGCCCCTTTCACATCAGCGTTTTTTTCAAATCGCGGCAGATTCGGTGAAAAAAACGCATCTGCCGCAATTACCGCATAACCGCGACACTTGCGGCACAGTTGCGGCAAGCCCCATAGAATGTCTATGCGGGCTTGCGGCAGGTGCAGCAAGTGCGGTATCGGCACTTGCGGCAGGTGCGGCCGCAAACAAAACGCGGCTGACCGCGTTTTTTTTCACGGCAGCACCTGCCGCAAATGCCGATACCGCACTTGCCGCACCTGCCACACACTTACCGCAAGCCCCATAGACATTGCATGGGGCTTGCCGCAACTGTGCCGCAAGTGTTGCGGTTATGCGGTAATCACGGCAGATGCGTTTTTTTTCACCGCATCTGCCGCGATTTGAAAAAAACGCTGATGTGAAAGGCGCCTTAGAGTAATATTTTAAAAAGGATTAACATAGCACCAAATACATTATTTCTGTGCCACATAACACAATATCTTCATAATTAAATAACTGTACTCTTATTACATTAAAAATTTACTATATGAATTAGGCAGTTAGCAAATAATCACTTGAGAAGAGGTGAAACGCTAACGTATTGGCTAGATATTATATCAAGTCTTGGTTAAAGTTTTCTGCAGTACTTTACAATGTAATTTTGTGATGATTGGGTAAACTTATATTTTTAACCTAAAAACAATGAATTTTCCAAATACTGTACAGAAATAGAATTTTACTTGCATTGCTGCCAGTTCATTTCTGCTTTGTCCTCGGCGCCTCCAGTATATGCTAACATTTTACAGTATTATTTTTCTAGGAAATTCCCTAAAGGCTTTTCCTGATATCACGATGCACTGCAGCCTAATAATACTATTTTATAGGTTAGAAAGAAAAAAATAAAAATATATCATTCATATACAAGAAATTATTAAATAAAAAAATTATCATTAGAGGAATATGACAATTCTTCACATATTTTTATGCAGTTTCATAGTGAAACTTATCATGTTAAATTGGAATCCCTAATTTTGTGCTCTAACTTTATACAAGACCCATCAGACAACAGTGTTTCATGTAACCATTTGCTGTTCTTGTCCTCCTGCTCTTGGGTTTAGAGTCCATGGTCCATCATTGCTTTCTCATTCATTGCCCCAAGTCTCCTGCTGTCTTCTAGTCGATGTAGTTGTGGTCTCATTAAACCTTATACATATTCACTGCATTCCCCGATCACTGTATGTGATTGGTTGAACACAGATACCCTCCGATGTAAAATAAAAATAATAATTTAAAAAATGGCGTGGGGTAACCCCCAATTTGATACTCAGCAAAGATAAAGCACACAGCTGGGGGTTGGTATTCTCAACCTGGGGAGACACATTATTATTGGGTCCTCCAAGTGTCAAAATACCAGCCCGCAGTCACCCATGAATTTGGCACATTCATTAGATGTGCCAAATCCGTGCACTTTACCCAGCTGTTCCCGATTGCCCTTGTGCGGTGGCAATCGTAGTAATATAAGGGGTAAATGATAGCTGTGATTTGTCAAAAATTAGAGCCGCCACCAAGCCTTAGGTTGGTGAAGGGTAGAGGTCTATGACACCCTTCATCAGTAACCTGTAAGTAAAAAGAAAATCAGAAATAGTGAAAAATCCTTTATTTGAAATTAAAAAACACACAAAACCTCTTTCTCCTCGTTATGTCAATGGAGACATGAACAGGTATGGATTTTGGATTTTAATGATGCAAAAATCAGGGCATTCAGTATCACTTCAATGCAAAGAGTAAAAAAATCCTTTAGGGATTACGGTAAATGCTAAAAATTATATTTTTTTATGCTTATGTAAAAAAATACATAACAAGTATAAAGATATTCTAAATATTGAAATATCACTTTATTTATTATGGTACTTTTGTTTTCCATACCATAGTAAAAATTTTAAATTCTCATTCCGAAGATTAAAGCTTTAACATCTAATAAGTCCTATAGGAATGAGAGAATACCCATCAATTCATTTAAAGACACCTAGACATGTCTCATGAATTTAGAAACTGTTCGACTATTAGTTAATTAAAAGTCCATTTAAATATATGCAATTTTACCATGAGTCATTAAATTAGTTAATTAAAAAAACATTGTGCACTCTAATGAAATATACCCGAAATGTTAAACTGTATTTTTTAGCTTAGATAAAAATGTATGTTTTAGCATATTGTATTAAATATGATTTTTCTAGAGAAACACATTAAAATCATGAATATTAAAAGCACATTAAAACAGTGAATGTAAGCCAGTGATCTAGATAATAATAATTTATATTTCTATTGCGTCAACATATTCTACAGCACTCTAAAATTCAGAGGGCTATGTACAAAGAACAAGATCTAATTACATAAATGTCCTGTCCCATCTTTCATCCACTTCCATCCAGATGTCTTCCTATCACGCACTGGCAGCAGCCATATTTGCACACCCAGGTGATGGAAGTGCAAACATGATGCCCGCTTGTGGTACTGGCCCATTACACAGTACCACAAGCGGTGCTGCAGCTGCCTGTACCTGTCACCACCCAAAACTGACAGACACATTGTAGTCGCTACTCCTGCCACTCCTCGCTGCCCACCACCATCACCACACTTCACCAACGCATGAAATGCCATCTCAGTAACTGCGCGTGTGTGTACTCAGCACCCATGAGCAGGTGATCAGGCTGCCGCCTTCTTAAGACACCTGGTTGTCCAAAGATGGAGGCAGCCTAAGTAACTGTACAGGTGCACGCCAGATATGCATACATGCAGATTCTCATGCCACCACTGACAGGGGGGCACAGAGAGCGCACAGGTGGCAGGGAGAGCACACAGGGGGCTGGAGACAGCACACAGAGGGGCAGAGAGAGCACACAGGGAGGCAGAGAGAGTGCACACGGAGGCAGAGAGAGCATACAGGGGGGCAGAGGGAGCACACAGGCCTCAGGGAGAATGTACTGGGTGGAAGAGAGAGCACACATGGGGCATAGAGAGAGCACAGGGGGCAGATATAGTGCACAGGGGCAAAGATAATGAACAGGGGAAGAGAGAGTATATAGGGGTGACAGAGAATGCATTGGTGGCAGAAAGCGCGCACTGGGGGCAGAGAGAGCACATGTGGACAGAGAGAGAACACAGGGGACAGAGATAGCACACAGGGGGACAAAGGAAATAAACAAGGGGAAGAGAGAGTGTGGCTCCCCTGGGGATCCAGTCGCCACAGAGGTACTGCACCCCAGCCAGAGATGTAGTACCCCGCTCTCAGGTAAGGAGGGGACACTGACCGGTATACAAACACCCAGGCCAACACCACACCACTCCAAGTCAGGGTTGGAGTGAGATTGCTCCTAAGGGAGAGCACAGTCCCTGATCCTGTCTGGAGAGGAGGAACCAAGGTAGAAGGGATGGGCGGAGAGCTGAGTTAAGGGGAGCACCCAGGAGGGAGTGAAGTCAGGGAGGACAAACATTAGTGATGTAGGACACGTGACAGAGAGTATAAAATGATGGTAGAAACACCTAGAAAGCAGTTGATGGGTGGCTGGCAAGAGCAGTAGGAGTCTGTGAGAGTCAGAGAGCCTGTCAGAAGGAAGACAAGACCAATAACAAGGTGTCCAGGGACTGGAGCCAGTGGATGCTCATCCTAAGACCTGAGAGAGAGACAAGACCTGACAGAGGAGTTGAGAGAGAGAAAAGGGGTGCTCCCGAAGACAGAAGGGGTCCCAGGGGACCTGATAGTGAGCATTCCACCCAGAGACACCGGCATCCACAGTGACTGAAACCATGTGGAGGGACCAGGGCACAGACTAGTGGAGAACAACCAGGCTCAGCTAGCAACCCGTAGGCTGTGGTATCTCCAAGTCCCGCAGCCGAATCCGCACACACACCCATCGAAAAGATGGCCACATAGTGTCCAGGGGACTGGAAGAGTGAAGTTGCTCTGCAAAGGCCTGTGGCTACTGGCTCGGGGCTGTGTGTGAGAGGCACAAGGCAGGAGGGCGAAGCAAGCGCAAAGTGAGATGACCGTGAAAGGACAGTGGAACAGGGTATCGGTTAAGTGACAACAAGCTACCTGGGAGTTAGCTGAATCCCACCCCCTCCAAGAACTCAGTGCTCAGCGGATTGTTACCCAGTGACAATTGTTGTAACCCGGAACAACAGACTGCACCCCGCTGTGTTTGTGAACTTAATCATTGCGCTATCAACCTTGCGCTGTAACATCAGTACCAACTCACCCAGTAACATCTGCTTCCCTGGGGTTAGCACTAGCCACGGAAGGTTTACCAACTTTGCTGCGTTGTTACCAGCCCCAGAGGAACTATATAGCAGCATTGGCCACCACTAACCGCAACCCGTGGGTGGCGTCACAAGAACAATTAGCAACCCCAGGTCCCGAGTCCAGTAATCCCCTTAAAGCTACAAAGATTTTCAACACATTCCACCCCTTTTTATTGACCGCTCCGGGGCCACGGACTGGATCATGCCATCGTGACATCCCCATCAAACATCTGCCAGCCTAGCTCCAAGTACCATATGGCCCCCATGGGGCAAGTCAAAAGCACACAAGGAGGCAGAGAGTGCATTGGGGCAGAGAGCACACTGGGGCAGAGAGTGCACACAGGGGTGCAGAGAGAGCACACTTGGGACAGAAAGAGCGTACTTTGGGCAGAGAGAGCGCACATGGGGGCAGAGAGAGCACACATGGAGCATGAAGAGCATAGAGGGGGCAAAGAGAGGGCACATGGGGGCAGAGACAGACCACAGGGGGCAGAGAGCCCGCACAAGAGGATAAGAGAACACACAGGAGGGCATTTGCATGATTTTGCTGTCCGGTCTATCATTTCTGGATGGATGTCTTGCTTTCACGTGCCTCCATCATATTTGCACACCCAAGTAATGGGTTTGCATATGGCACCTATTAGGGGTGCTGGCATATTGCGCAGTACCCCCAGCGGTGTCGCAGCCACCCGCAACCAGCACCACCACTGATACATTACCTTCTGAGTAAGCGCACGTGTGCACTTACTCAGGCAACAGCCAATTTTGGATACCACAGGGGGACAAGTGAATAAGGGGGAGACACGAAGCACAGGGGGTGAATGCACAGGGGGCAGAGACAAAACAAGGGGGGCTGATAGAGCACAGGGGTAAGAGAGGGCACAGGGGGAAGAGAGAGTGCACAGTAGTGCAGAGAGAACACAGGGGGCAGAGAGAGAGCACAGGGGGAGGGGTGTATGCACATGAGACCAGAGACAGTGCACAGGGAGGAAGAGAGAGCACCCAGGGGAAGAGAGAGCACACAAGGGGGTAGAGAGAGAGTGCATAGAGGAAGAGTGAGTGCACAGGGGAAGAGAGAACACAAAGTGGGCAGAGAGAGTGCACAGAGGAAAGAGAGGTAACACAGGGGGAGGGGCAAGTGCACAGGGGGAGGAGCAGGCACACAGGGGAGAAAGAGAGCTGACAGGTGAAGACAGCTCAATTTGAAAGAGCACACAAAGGTATTTGACCTCATAGGAGGAGAGAGACCACATACAGGGGGAGAGTGCACAGGGAGAAGACAGATCAAAAGAGAGAGCACATGAGGGAAGAAGGCAGCATAGAGGGGAGAAAACAGCACACAAGGGGGAGAGAGCATGTATTGAGACAGGTTGCAGAAGTGAGAGCACAGAAGGTGGAAGACAGCACAGGGAGAGAGCAGAATGGGAGAAGATGGAGGAGACAGAGTGGAGAGCGGATGGGGGGAGAAAGCCACCACCCCTAGCACCACAGAGCCTGCCCCCATCATAATGTCACAGCACTCTTGATGCAATAGCATCGGGACCCTATTTAGTACTGTATAATATCCAATTGTAGTTCTATAGGCTCTAAAGAGGTGTTTCAGCTAGACAGTGCAGGCTCTACACAGAAGATCAATAAACTTAAAAGCTAGAGACTTTAGCTACAGGGAAGGGTGCTTGTCATTCCAGAGAGCTAGTTAATATTATAAAAAAAGAATACACTATATGACACATTGCTTGCCTGTGGATCAATGTGAGATTGTGCGGTGCTTGTGGGAGCACCTGTAACATTATTTGTAACATTATTGACTAAAAGTTTTTCCTACCCAACATTCTCTATGTGGGCTGTGATTTATCCATCTTGAGACTGTGTAGGAGTCTCAGGAAGGTACTTTGTAGGTGGCGTGGGCAAATACTGAGGTAGGGAACGAGAAAGCAGTGGGAGTCAAACTAGGAACTCCATTTCCAGATAAGTGTTGTGATGTGTTTTATTTGGTTGGATGAGAAACCTCAGCTAAGGGGTAGCATTGCTCCTTGTGGAGAGTGTCAAACCATCGTAAGGAGACTTTTTGGCTGTACAAGAATTCCCTGGGAATTTAAATAGGCAAATAGTCATTTTAGAGGGGAAGAGGACTGAACCTCTAGTGCCACTGATTTAATGTAGCAATTATTAACATGCATATCAACCCTTTAATGAGCATTGCTTTCATAATTACATAGGTTGTAGGGTAGTGATGGGCGAGTCCTAAATTACTCGGAATCGCTTGACTCTAGAGAGTCCGAGCCCGGGACTCGCTACTCGTTGCGAGTCTAGCGAGTCCAATGTTAATGAATGGGGAAGCGAGTAATAGCGAGTAATGTGCGATTTACAAATCGCAGATGTCTCGGAAAGTGCTCGCATTGCGGTTTTGGAAACCCCACTCGCAACAGTTTTTTGCTGCTGTTTCCGTGTCTGTGGTTTTTATCCAAATTATATGATAACAAGAGAACAAGAGACAGGGTTTAATAGGGATATTGTCCCATCCCTGTCTGTAATGTGTGTTTTATAGACACTAGGTGTGGGAGAATACTTTTTTGTTATTTTAACAAATATTTATTAAAGGTTTTAAAAGTGCACCTTAAGTAAGAAATGTGTCTGTGTAGCAGCACACTAGTCCCTGCAAAAATTATTAAGTGCACACAAGTAGTCGCACAAGTAGGTGGCGTACATGCTATTTGCAGCTAGGAGAACAGCAACGCACTGGTCTGCCACAGAGAAAAGAAAACTGAAGGGGTTAGTATGACCCAAAATCTATCAGGTGCAAAAAAATAGGAAATAGTACCTCAGCTAAGCCTCTGACTTCAGCTATAAGGACAGCTGAGTGAGTAAGCTAAGCTATGAGGTCGGTCCTGTGTGCACTGTAAGGCTGCACCTCCCTGCCTGCCTGCCTACAGTCCTCTACACAGTACTCCTCTGTCCTCCTGGTAGCTCTCAGAAGAGCTGTTTGGGTTAAATATAAGGAATTTTTAAGTTTCCCTACACTGACTGACACTCCCTATGATCTGCTCCAGCATCTACCTCACCCTGCACTAGGTCAGATCTCACAGGAATGTGGAGAAAATGGCGGTGGCAAGGCTTATATACAGCCTCGCCTCTCATACATGACATAGGCATCACGATGGACAGAAGCCACAGAAGCCAATCATAGTCCTGCCACAACCAACATGGCTGTGGCATTACTGAATATGATTGGCTAACATGCTTGTCCATCTTCACAAGTTTTCTGACCTAACACGCTAGGCTGTCTCTGAAGCTTTGTCGGAACATAACAGATTCTGTATTCGCGAGTCCCGATTACAGTATACAGGACTCGGATTCGTAGACTCACTCAGACTCGCTCAGACTCACTCAGACTCGCTGCTGACAGCGGGTATCCGTGAAGCGGTGCGATTGTTTACACGATTTGGGGAGATTCAAGCTACATAGCGATATGATATAGCGAGTCTAGCGAGTGAGAAAAAGTAAACACTGATAAAACTAGGATTGCCATTGACTTGCATTGGACTCATTGTAGGGATGAGCGAGTAGTAAAATAATCAGACTCGCTATACTCGTAACGAGTAGGTTCCAATACTCGGGTACTCGTTACAAGTAGCAAGTCCAATGTAAGTCAATGGGAAAAGAGAGTAATGTGAGTAATTGTCTCTGCTGGACCCTACAAAGTGGCCTGGTGGCTGAAGAAAAGGATGAAATGGGTGCATAATTGTTCAAAAGCCAGCAGTAAAAAGCCGTCGGCATTTAAACAATCACTCAGCCCATCCTCCATTTCCCCGTAGCCTCCCATCCCGATCCTCTGCTCCCCCGCCACCTCCCATCCCGATTCTAAGTTAGGACTGGGCAGGGAGCGCAGCATCAGTGAGTGGGGAGCAAAGGACCCGGGCAGGGAAGCCGGCAGTGAAAAGACTTCACCGCCGGCTTTCCCATTCGGTGCTGTGCTCCCCGCACCCTGATGTACGCTCCCCACTCCCTAGCACTTCCCTCCCCGCCTGGTCCTAACTTGGGATAAGGCGGGGAGGGGGCATCAGAGAGCGGGGAGCGTACATCAGGGAGTGGGGAGTGCAGTACCGAACAGGAAAGCTGGCAGTGAAGTCTTTTCACTGCCGCCTTTCCCGGCGGTTATTTCAAATGAACAGCTGAGGTATCAGCTGATGCTGATCAGTTGTTCATTTGAAGTAGCCATGTAGTGCTGTCAGAGGGTTCATATGAGTTCATACCTGACTGCATGAACTCACATGAACTTTCCCACGGCCTCACAGCTCAGCTACATCTCTGGTAAAAGTTCTCTACCAGGGTTGTAGCTGAGCTAAAGAAGAAGACTCCATTGGACTATGTTGGACAGAAGATTATTTTTTTTTATAAAGATGGAGTCTATAAGCGTTGTTTTTTTTTTTTCTAAAAAATGATTTTTCTCTGTGCTGTGTTTTTTTGTACACTTCACTAGAAATTCATGGTGGTCATGTCTAATATTGGCGTGACCTCATGAATTTGGGGCTTAGGGCCAGCTGGTAATACAAAGCTGGCCCTAACCCCTTTATTACCCAGTGAGTCACCGCAGCAGGGCCTTGAATGATTTGGGTACAGCGCCAGAAAATGGTGCTTTTATTAATGTGGCATTTTCTGGTGTGGCTGTGGACTGCAATTTGCGGCGGGGGGGGCAGGAAGCTTGGGCAGATTCCAGCCCCCAGCTGCCTAGTTGTACCTGGCTGGACACAAAAATAGCGCGAAGCCTCTCATATTTTTTTTTATAATTATTTCATGAAATTCATGAAATAATTAAAAAAAAGGGCTTCCCTGTATTGTTATATCCAGCCAGGTAAAAATAGGCAGCTGGGGGTTGTGGGCAGCCCGTTCCTGCCTGCTGTACCTGGCTGGCATACAAAAATATGGCGAAGCCCACGTCAAAATTTTTTTGAAAAATTCAGTAAAAAATAAAAAAAATAATAATAATTTAGGGACTGCATCTTTATTAACCCCTCAAGTGGAGGGGTTAATAAAGAAGCAGTCCCTAAATGTTGTCTTTTTTATTTTTTTAATGAATTCTTCACCAAAAATTTGACGTGGGCCTCGCCATATTTTTGTATGCCAACCAGGTACAGCAGGTAGGAACGGGCTGCCCCCAAGCCTCAGATGCCTATTTGTACCTAGCTGGAAACAAAAATACAGGGAAGCCCTTTTTTAATTATTTCATGAATTTCATGAAATAATTTTAAAAAATTTGACATGGGGCTTTGCACTAATTTTGTGTCCAGCCAGGTACAACAAAGCAGCTGGGCACTGAAATCCACAGTTCAGGGTGACCCAAGCTTTCTGGGCCCCCACCCCCTCTGCTGCGAATTGCAGTCCACAGCCACACCAGAAAATGACACGTTCATAGAAGCGCCATCTTTTGGCGCTGTACCCAACTCATCCAGGGCCCTGTTGCGGTGGCTCACTAGGTAATAAAGGGGTTAAGGTTAGCTTTGTATCAGCTGGCCCTAAGCCCGAAATTCATGGGGTCACGCCAATATTAGACCTGACAGCCATGAATTTCTAGTGAAGTGTTAAAAAAAAAAGCACAACACAGAGAAAAATCTTTTTTTAGAAAGAAAACAAAACACAATTAGTGACTCCATCTTTATTAAAAAAAAATTATCTTCCGTCCGACGTAGTCCAATGGAGTCTTCTTCTTTAGCTCAGCTACATCTCTGGTAGAGAACCTCTACCAGAGATGTAGCTGAGCTGTGCGGCCGTGTGAAAGTTCATGTGAGTTCATGCAGTCAACCATGAACACACATGAACCCTCTGACATCACTGCGTGGCTACTTGAAATGAACAGCTGATCAGCATCAGCTGATACCTCAGCTGTTCATTTGAAATAACCGGCAGGAAAGCCGGCAGTGAAAAAACTTCACCGCCGGCTTTCCCGTTCGGTGCTGCACTCCCCGCTCCCTTATGCCTCCTCCTCACCCGATCCTAAGTTAGGAAAGGACTGCCTGAGGAAGATAGATTGCTATCGAAAAGCGTTGTGGTTGGGAGAGTGTAAAGCTGTATTAAAGATGTGTATTTTAATCCTTACCCTTTTGCCTCAGCGCTTCATTTACACCACTATTTGCTGTTTCTATGCGATCCTAAGTTAGGACCAGGCAGGAAGTGAAGCATTAGGGAGCGAGCATCAGGGGGCAGGCAGTGCAGCACCGAATGGGAAAGCCAGCGGTGAAGTCTTTTCACCACCGGCTTTGCCGCCTGGGTCTTTCACTGTTCACTGGTGCTGCGCTCCCCACCCGGTCCTAACAGGATCGTGATGAGAAGCAGCGAGGTGAGTGGAGGATCAGGATGGGAGATGTTAGGTGTAGCGGAGGATCGGGCTGAGTGATTGTTTAACGCCGGCTTTTAAACAATCATGTGGGGCATTTCAGGCTTTTCCTCAGCCCCCAGACCTCTGTATAGGGTCTAGCAGAGAATTTACTCGCATTTCCCATTGACTTACATTGTACTCTTTACTCCTAGTGAGTAATTACAAGGAAACTCGCTGAGTAACGAGTACCCCGAATACCATACTATTCGGCGAGTACCGAATAGTAATGAGTATATTCTCTCATCTCTAATAGGTTGGAAACAAACACAGGTCCATCAAGTTCAACCTTTCTCATCCAGTTATATATTCTATATCATTAGATTATTTATAACCCACAAATGCATTTGTAGTGAGAAAATAATTCAGTCTTTTATTAAATGCTGATAAAATATCTGTCATCACTACCATTAAGCAGTTTGATTGCTCTAAGTGTGCTATTATTGCTATTATTATTATGTATTTATATAGCACCATTAGATTCCATGGCGCTTTACATGTGGAAGGGTAGACGAGGACAGGTACAATATGTATGAACAGTCAAGTCGTACAGATACAGGAGGGGAGAGAGCCCTGCCCGCGAGGGCTCACTGTCTACGAGGGACGGGTGGGGATACAGTAAGAGGTGGTGGTGTGCATCGCCCACCAGGGCAGTGGGTTACTTGGGACCGGTCCCTGTTTTTCTGGTCACAGGGGTATGTCACAGTAGTGCCCGCGGACCAGTTCCTTGGCCCTGGGGGGACTGCAATTAAAAGGGGAAAAATGTAAAAAGGGGAAAATAAAATTAAAGTTTATTTGTCACTGTGAAACCACCCATGGTATGCGGCCAGATGTGACCGCCGCTGCTTATCTCAGCTCTGGGGGCTGGTGATGTGACACAGCAAGGTGATGAGCCCTCCACAGGCATGGCTGGTTTATCCCTTGGCCTGTAATAATAGTCTATTGTGAGGTGACCGTGGGGATGCAGGAGTTAGCTCATAGAAGGATGTATGGACACAAGAGTCACAATTTCTTTACCTTTAATGATGTAGTTCAGGTATTACCGGATACTGATTGAAATTGTTTATGGGGTCTAGAGCTTAGAGGCAAATTAGGGCATTCCACGCCAGGCAAGTCCTGAGGCTTTCCTATTGTAACGTGTTCAGTGAGCTCTGGCTACATAGAGCTGAGCTGTGACCCTTTCTATTCTGGACTAGCCATGTGATTGGCAGCGTCAACCCTTCTTCTGGCTATACCTTTCTTTATCTCTCCTGGGCTCTGTAGTGTGGGTGTGTCTCTTAGTGAACGGGGTGTATAAAATCATCCGTTCTCCGGATTTGGTCACTGGGTATGGAATCCCTAATGATCTCGGTCTCTGGTGACCATACTTTGCTTGATCCAGGGCGAATTGGCACTGCTATCACTCCCCTGATCTTCTTTCTCTCCTCCTCAGCCCTTCGCTACGGGCTTATCACATCGTCAGTTCCCTAGGACAGACCTAACACGGTGCCGTCCCTAGGGTGCCTCTCAGTCCTTTCCTGAATTCAACTGTCACTTGAGCTCTACTGACTGGAATTGACTAGCTCCGCCCCATGCACCTGTATTTATAGGGGATCTCAACTGATATCAGCAGCTAACCTGACATCAGCCTTTAGAGCTCCCCCTACAGGCCCAGGGTGGAAGATGTTATATGTGTGTTTTACCTGGTGGATGCCTTGCCTCACCTCCAAGCTTGTAGTGTGATTACCGGACCCCGTGGCGACACACTTACCTATAGTGAGACGGTGCGGTGGACCAGGTCTCCTTGTAGGTTGTAGGCCTTACGGAAGAGGTGGGTCTTCAGGTTTCTTTTGATGGTTCCCAGGGTAGGCAAGTGTCTGATGTGCTGGGACAGAGTGTCCCAGAGTAAAGAAGAAGCACGGGAAAAGTCCTGTTTACGGTTGTGGGAAGAGGAGATGAGAGTAGAGAAGAGAAGGAGATCTTGGGATGATCGCAGGCTGCATGAGGGTAGGTATTGAGAGACCATGTCAGAGATGTATGGAGGGGACAGTCTGTGGATGGCTTTGTATGTCATGGTTAGTGTTTGAAACCGGGATCTCTGGGAAGTGGGAAGCCGGTGAAAGACTTAATGTAAATGTGTAACTAGCTTAGTGTAAATAACTCTATCCTACTTAGCTGGCAAAAAAACCTTTCCTCCACATGTCATCAATGTCCCCTGGTCCTTTTTAAGGTCCATGGAAAGAATAAATCATGTCATTTGTATTTGCCACACATGTATATATACATGTCAATGAGATCACCTATGAGACATCTTTTCTTTGAGCTAAACAAGCCCAACTTTTCTAACCTCTCATTATATATTAATTAGAGTAGTATGCAATAGTAGTGATCTTTCACCCCTACAATTAAGAAAAGCTGCTAAATAAGAAACATATTTGTACACATAACATTTGTGGTCTTTTCTCTCATCAGTGCAATGCAGAAGGTCTGATATGGCTGGATGAGAGGGCTCTGACAGCAGGGGCGGACCTACCGTGGTGCAGCTGGTTCAGCTGAACCAGGGCCCCGACCGGCTAGGGGGCCCCTCAAGCACCTGTAGGGGGCCCTGCCCAGCCGCCCCCACGACCCTGTGTCAGAGGAGAGGAGGTTAACTGAGGGAAGCTTCCTGCTTCCCTTGGCTGTTCCTGCCCCTCCTCTCCTCTGCCGCCCCGGCTTCCAGACCTGCAATGCTCGGCTCTTGGCAGGTAGGAGCCGCTCGCAAACTCCTCCTCGCTCCTCACCTACTACTGCTAGCACCCTCCCCCCCTGGTCCTCACCACAACTGATAGCACCCCTCACCCCCGGACGGTCCTCAACTGCAACTGATAGCAACACCCCCCGCCGCTCCTGCACCAGGGCCCGCCAGGCTCAAGTTCCGCCACTGTCTGACAGTGGGTACAAAAGATAATATTTGTTCTTGCGGCGAGTGCTAAATTGGTTTAAAGAGACTAATAGTCCATGCAATTCTTCTTTGGGAATTTAAATATGTAATGTTGATATATGTAGTACTGTGACTGATAAATTTGTCATCTTGCTTTCATAGGAGCTATAGTCATGACTGAAAATGTTGGCACCCTTGAAATTGTTACAAAAAATGAAGTGTTTCTTCCAGAAAATTATTGCAACTACCCGTTTTGTTATGTACGTGTTTAATTCCTTTGTGCAAATTGGAACAACACGAAAAAGAGAGAAAAAAAGCTAAATTGTACATATTTCACACAAATCCCCTAACATGACCCAACAAATATGTTGATATAATCACTGCAAAGGAAGCAAGCGCTATAAGGTCTTATTGTTTTAAATGCAGAGTGGGTCTGAAGCCGTTATAATCACTGCTCACTTTCTCAGGCTGTATAACGCACAACCAGTATGAGAGACACGTAATGGTGACTGCTGCAGGACCCACACCTCCACCTGCAATGTGGTAGATAATCCAAGGATTCAAAGGGACAATGTGTTACCGGTCCGCGCTGCCACAGAAGACACATAGCAAATAGCTTTAGATGACTTCAGACTTATTGGATCCATCCGACGCGGTTTGGAGCCTGCTATGCTCCTTCATCAGGGAATGCATTGAACTCAATGCATTCCCTGATGAAGGAGCATAGCAGGCTCCGAAATGCGTCAGATGGATCCAATAAATCTGAAATAATCTAAAGCTAATGGCTACGTGTCTTCTTTGGCAACGCAGACCAGTAACACATTCTCCCTTTGAATCCTTGCCGAACAAATATGTTGGCACCTTTCTAAAATTATGGGTAAACTAGCTGTGAGCCCGATGCAAATGCATCGGGATTCTAGAACGTGGCAATATTATTTGCATTAATAGCATTATTATTACCATTAATAGCATAATTATTAGCATTAACAGCATTATTATTAGCATTAATAGCATTATTAATAGCAATAATAGTACTAATAATAGTATTGTTATTAGTATTAATAGCATTATTACCATAAATAGCATTAATAATAGTGTTAATAGCATTATTATGAGGAGTAATACCATTATTAGCATTAATAAAATTATTAATAGCATTAATAGAATTAAAAATAGCATTATTAATAGGATTAATAGCATGATTATTAGCCTTAATAGCATTAATAGCATTAATATTAGCATGAATAGCATTAATAGCATTATTAATAACATTAATAGCATTATTAATAGCATTAATAGCCTAAATAATAGAATTAATAGCATAAATAATCGCATTAATAGCATCACTATGAGCATAAAGAGCATTAATAGCAATAATATTAGCATTAATAGCATTTTAATATCATAAATATCATGATTATTAGCCTTAATAGCATTATTAATAGCGTTAATATGATTATTATTAGCATTATTAGCATTAATATTAGCATTAATAGCATAATTATTAGCATAAATAGCATTATTATTAGCAGTAATAGCATTATTATTAGCATTAATAGCATTATTAATAGCATTAATAGCATTAATAATACAATTAATAGCATTAATATTAGCATTAATAGCATTAATAGTATTATTAATAGCATGAATAGCATTATTAATAGCATTAATAGCATTATTAATAGCATTAATAGCATAAATCATAGAATTAATAGCATAAATAATCGTATTAATAGCATTACTATGAGCATAAAGAGCATTAATAGCAATATTATTAGCATTAATAGCATTTTGAATATCATAAATAGCATGATTATTAGCCCTAATAGCATTATTAATAGCGTTAATATGATTATTATTAGCATTATTAGCATTAATATTAGCATTAATAGCATAATTATTAGCATTAATAGCATTATTATTAGCAGTAATAGCATAATTATTAGCATTAATAGCAATATTATTTGCATTATTAGCATTATTATTACCATTAATAGCATAATTATTAGCATTAATAGCATAATTATTAACATTAATAGCATAATAATAGCATTAATAGCAATATTATTTGCATTAATAGCATTATTATTACCATTAATAGCATGATTATTAGCATTAATAGCATAATTATTAACATTAATAGCATAATTATTAGCATTAAATAGCATATAAAGCATTATTATTACCATTGATAGCATAATTATTAGCATTAATAGCATAATTATTAGCATTAATAGCATAAATATTAGCATTAATAGCATAATTACATTAGCATTAATATAGTATTAATATTAGCATTAATAGCATAATTATTAGAATTAATAGCATAAATAATTAGCATTAATAGCATAATTATTAACATTAATAGCATTAATAGCAATATTATTTGCATTAATAGCATTAGTATTACCATTAGTAGCATAATTATTAGCATTAATAGCATAATTATTAACATTAATAGCATAATTATTAGCATTAATAGCATTAATAGCAATATTATTTGCATTAATACCATTATGATTACCATTAATAGCATAATTATTAGCATTAATAGCATAAATATTAGCATTAATAGCATAATTATTAGCATTAATAGTAGAAATATTAGCATTAATAGCATAATTATTAGCATTAATAGCATAAATATTAGCATTAATAGCAATATTATTTGCATTAATAGCATTATATATTACCATTAATAGCATAATTATTAGCATTAATAGCATAATTATTAACATTAATAGCAGTAATAATAGCATTAATAGCAATATTATTTGCATTAATAGCATTATTATTACCATTAATAGCATAATTATTAGCATTAATAGCATAATTATTAACATTAATAGCATAATTATTAGCATTAATAGCATTAATAGCAATATTATTTGCATTAATACCATTATGATTACCATTAATAGCATAATTATTAGCATTAATAGCATAAATATTAGCATTAATAGCATAATTATTAGCATTAATAGCATAAATATTAGCATTAATAGCATAATTATTAACATTAATAGCATTAATAGCAATATTATTTGCATTAATAACATTAGTATTACCATTAATAGCATAATTATTAGCATTAATAGCATAATTATTAATATTAATAGCATAATTATTAGCATTAATAGCATTAATAGCAATATTATTTGCATTAATACTATTATGATTACCATTAATAGCATAATTATTAGCATTAATAGCATAAATATTAGCATTAATAGCATAATTATTAGCATTAATAGTATAAATATTAGCATTAATAGCATAATTATTAGCATTAATAGCATAAATATTAGCATTAATAGCAATATTATTTGCATTAATAGCATTATTATTACCATTAATAGCATAATTATTAGCATGAATAGCATAATTATTAATATTAATAGCATTAATAATAGCATTAATAGCAATATTATTTGCATAAATAGCATTCTTATTACCATTAATAGCCTAATTATTAGCATTAATAGCATAATAATTACCATTAATAGCATTAATAATAGAACTAATAGCAATATTATTTGCATTAATAGCATTATTATTACCATTAATACCATAATTATTAGCATTAATAGCATAATTATTAGCATTAATAACATAAATATTAGCATTAATAGCATAATTATTAGCATTAATAGCATTATTATTAGCAGTAATAGCATTATTAATAGCATTAATAAAATTAATAATACAATTAATAGCATTTATTTATTTTTTTTATTATTATTTTTTATTTAATTATTATTATTATTTTTTTATTTTTTTATTATTTTTTTATTATTTTTTAATTATTTTTTTTATTATTAAATTTATTATTTATTTAAAGTGAGCCTGAGGCAGAGACCCAGTTCTCTTTCAGGTCCGCTGAAAGGGCTGATATTATTAGCATATATTTATTTTTTTATTATTATTTTTTTTAATTATTAATTATTTTTTATTTATTTTTTTATTATTTTTTTATTATTTTTTAATTATTTTTTTTATTATTAAATTTATTATTTATTTAAAGTGAGCCTGAGGCAGAGACCCAGTTCTCTTTCAGGTCCGCTGAAAGGGCTGATATTATTAGCATATATTTATTTTTTTATTATTATTTTTTTTTTATTATTTATTATTTTTTATTTATTTTTTTATTATTTTTTTATTATTTTTTAATTATTTTTTTTATTATTAAATTTATTATTTATTTAAAGTGAGCCTGAGGCTGAGACACAGTTCTCCTTCAGGTCCGCTGAAAGGGCTGATATTATTAGCATTTAATTTGTTTTTTTTATTATTATTTTTTATTAAATTATTTATTATTTTTTATTTATTTTTTAATTATTTTTTAATTATTTTTTAATTATTTTTTTTATTATTAAATTTATTATTTATTTTAAGTGAGCCTGAGGCTGAGACACAGTTCTCCTTCAGGTCCGCTGAAAGGGCTCATATTATTAACATTTAAATTTTTTTTTTTATTATTATTTTTAAATTAATTATTTATTATTTTTTTATTTATTTTTTTATTATTTTTTAATTATTTTTTAATTATTTTTTTTATTATTAAATTTATTTGTTGACATACATTAGCGGTGTGTCGGCGAATTAACGGCCGGGCCCCTGGTTCTATTTGTCGGCCCCAAAATCGCGGACACACCGCTAATGTATGTCTATGGGCAGTGAGGTCGAATTCTGATTGGTCGGCGTCAGCAGAGAGCGACCAATCAGAAATCGAGCTGACTGCCCATAGACATGCATTAGCGGTGTGTCCGGGATTGTAGGGCCGACAAATAGAACCAGGTGGGCAGCCATAAAATCGCCGACACACCGCTAATGTATTTCAACGGGATATGAGGTGCTCTTCTGATTGGCTGAGGGCATTAGACAGCGACCAATCAGAAGAGCGGCTCACATCTCATACAGATAGAATGGCGGAATTTTCGTCCATTCTATCTTAATGAGAAGTGAAGAGGACGTCGGAGATGGAAGTTGGCGGAAAGAAGACAGAAGAGCCCGGGGGCCGGACGAAGAGCCGGAGATGGCGGAAAGAAAAGAGAAGAGCGGCGGGGCCGGAGGAAGAGGACGGCTGGCCGGACGAAGGACTTGTGGATCGGACGGACGATCAGATGACTAAGAAGGCATGTAAGTGATCGACGGGGGCGTTAGGTTAGGGGACGGCGGGGGCTTCGGGTGTAGGGCGTTAGGTGTTAGCGGCGGGAGCTTAGGAGGCGGCGGGGCTTAGGGGATAGGGGCTTAGGGGGTAGGGGGGGGTAGGGGCTTAGGTGCGGCTTCGGGGGTAGGGGGTTAGGTGCGGCAGAGGGTAGTGGCTGCGGCGGGGTAGTGGGCTTGATGCGGCGGGGTAGTGGCTGCGGCGGGGTAGTGGCTTAGGGCGGCAGGGGGTAGGGGCTTAGGTGCGGCTTAGGGGATAGGTGCGGCGGGACTTAGGGGGTAGGGGCTTGCGGCAGAGGGTAGTGGCTGCAGTGGGGTAGTGGCTTAGGTGCGGTTTCGGGGGTAGGGGGTTAGGTGCGGCAGAGGGTAGTGGCTGCGGCGGGGTAGTGGGTTTGATGCGGCGGGGTAGTGGCTGCGGCGGGGTAGTGGCTTAGGGCAGCAGGGGGTAGGGGCTTCGGCGGCGGGGTAGTGGCTTAGGGCGGCAGGGGGTAGGGGCTTCGGCGGGACTTAGGGGGTAGGGGCTTGCGGCAGAGGGTAGTGGCTGCGGCGGGGTAGTGGGTTAGGTGCGGCTTCGGGGGTAGTGGGTTAGGTGCGGCTTCGGGGGTAGGTTGTTAGGTGCGGCTTAGGGGGTAGGCGCTTGCGGCAGAGGGTAGTGGCTGCGGCGGGGTAGTGGCTTAGGTGCGGTGTCGGGGGTAGTGGGTTAGGTGCGGCTTCGGGGGTAGGGGGTTAGGTGCGGCAGAGGGTAGTGGCTGCGGCGGGGTAGTGGCTTAGGGCGGCAGGGGGTAGGGGCTTGCGGCAGAGGGTAGTGGCTGCGGCGGGGTAGTGGCTTAGGGCGGCAGGGGGTAGGGGCTTCGGCGGCGGGGTAGTGGCTTAGGGCGGCAGGGGGTAGGGGCTTCGGCGGGACTTAGGGGGTAGGGGCTTGCGGCAGAGGGTAGTGGCTGCGGCGGGGTAGTGGGTTAGGTGCGGCTTCGGGGGTAGGGGGTTAGGTGCGGCTTAGGGGGTAGGGGCTTGCGGCAGAGGGTAGTGGCTGCGGCGGGGTAGTGGCTTAGGTGCGGCGTCGGGGGTAGTGGGTTAGGTGCGGCTTCGGGGGTAGGGGCTTGCGGCAGAGGGTAGTGGCTGCGGCGGGGTAGTGGCTTAGGGAGGCAGGGGGTAGGGGCTTCGGCGGCGGGGTAGTGGCTTAGGGCGGCACGGGGTAGGGGCTTCGGCGGGACTTAGGGGGTAGGGGCTTGCGGCAGAGGGTAGTGGCTGCGGCGGGGTAGTGGGTTAAGTGCGGCTTCGGGGGTAGTGGTTTAGGTGCGGCTTCGGGGGTAGGGGGTTAGGTGCGGCTTAGGGGGTAGGGGCTTGCGGCAGAGGGTAGTGGCTGCGGCGGGGTAGTGGCTTAGGTGCGGCGTCGGGGGTAGTGGGTTAGGTGCGGCTTCGGGGGTAGGGGGTTAGGTGCGGCAGAGGGTAGTGGCTGCGGCGGGGTAGTGGCTTAGGGCGGCAGGGGTAGGGACTTGCGGCACAGGGTAGTGGCTGCGGCGGGGTAGTGGCTTAGGGCGGCAGGGGGTAGGGGCTTCGGCGGGGGGTAGTGGCTTAGGGGTTAGGTGCGGCAGAGGGTAGTGGCTGCGGTGGGGTAGTGGCTTAGGGCGGCAGGGGTAGGGGTGTTTGGCTTAGGTGCGGCGTCGGGGGTAGTGGGTTAGGTGCGGCTTCGGGGGTAGGGGGTTAGGTGCGGCAGAGGGTAGTGGCTGCGGCGGGGTAGTGGCTTAGGGCGGCAGGGGGTAGGGGCTTGCGGCAGAGGGTAGTGGCTGCGGCGGGGTAGTGGCTTAGGGCGGCAGGGGGTAGGGGCTTTGGCGGCGGGGTAGTGGCTTAGGGGTTAGGTGCGGCAGAGGGTAGTGGCTGTGGCGGGGTAGTGGCTTAGGGCGGCAGGGGGTAGGGGTGTTTTAGAGCATGGCGCTGTAGTGTACAGCGCGATGGTATACTCCAGTCCCATGGGCATACGCGTGTCGGCCCTTAAGCGCCAGCGGACATTGCGAGTCGTTGGCGCTTATGGGCATGGGACTGTAGTATACTATAGAGGTGTACACTACAGTCGTACACTATAGCAGTGTACACTACTGGTGGCAGGGGGTAGGGGCTTGCGGCAGAGGGTAGTGGCTGCGGCGGGGTAGTGGCTTAGGGCGGCAGGGGGTAGGGGCTTCGGCAGCGGGGTAGTGGCTTAGGGGTTAGGTGCGGCAGAGGGTAGTGGCTGCGGCGGGGTAGTGGCTTAGGGCGGCAGGGGGTAGGGGTGTTTTAGAGCATGGCGCTGTAGTGTACAGCGCGATGGTATACTACAGTCCCATGGGCATACGCGTGTCGGCCCTTAAGCGCCAGCGGACATTGCGAGTCGTTGGCGCTTATGGGCATGGGACTGTAGTATACTATAGCGGTGTACACTACAGTCGTACACTATAGCGGTGTACACTACTGTGGCTTGGTTAGCGGTGGGTGGCAGCGACTCGCAATGCCCGCTTCGCGAGCGAGCCTGGACTCGCTAACCAAGCCACCGGAAGTTGCGCCGCTCCGATGGAAGTCAGTTACGGCAATTATATAATAGATAACTGTTTCAAGCATGTGATACTCATTCGAACCAATTTATGGCAAATAACCAGCGCTCACTATCTGGCTAACTATTTTAAAGACAAAATTGACCACATACGATAAAAAATTTCTTCCCAGCCTTAGAACATCATGCATTTTCTTCCCTCCTACACTTCATCCAACTCACTTTCGGTCTTCGATCCAGTCACAGAGAATGAAGTTACATGGCTCCTTGCATCAGCTCGTCCTACAAACTGCACCTGTGACCCTTATTCGCTCATAGCTTCTTCAATCCCTTTTCCCCGGCTGTCATCTTTAACCTAACTAAAAGTGCAGGAGTGTGGACTAGTTAAGTAAGAGTGCTGGCAACAGGGGGATGCCTGCAGCCAGACGGGACCCGATCTTCCTGTACCCTGGAGACGGGTCCCACTGGCAGGATTGTTAAACTATGCCACTCTAGCTAATATATCTGGACTTGAATGGCAGAGAAAGATTAATGAAAGAAATTCCAGAAATTTCCTGCAGGCTCAGGGTGCATTAGTGTCAGCGTGAACAATGTGACAACATTTGAATGAAACAAAATACCTAGGTTGAAGGCCAAGGAGGATCCCACTGATGACACAAAGACATAAAAGAATTAGACTGTAGTTTGCTAAAATATACGTGAGTAATCCAAAATCATTCAGAGAAAGCGTCTTGTTAACAGAGGAGACCACGATAATGCTTTTTGGTAAACCACATCATTTTACTGTTAATAGAATAAAAACCTGTAGTGAAAAGAACACACTATCTACAGTAAAATATACTGGAGATTTTTGGGATTGTTTTTCTGCCACTGGCACTGGGTGCCTTGACTGTGTGCAAGGAATCATGAAATCTGAATATCACCAAAGGATTTGGGGTCACAATATAGTGCACAATGCAGAAAGTTGGATTTGCATCCTTGGTCATGGGTCTTCCAGCAAAACAGTGTCACCAAACCTACTTTAAAAAATATTCCAGAAATGGATGGAAACTAAGCGCTGGAGAGTTCAGATGTCACCACAATGAATATGGATCTAAATCCCATTAAACACCTGTGGAGAGATCTTAAAATTGCTGTTAAGAAAAGGCACCTTCAAATATGAGAGACCTGGAGCAGTGTGCAAAAGAAGAGTGGTCCAAAATTCCAGCTGAGGTGTAAGAGGCTTGTTATAGGAAGCAATTGATTGCAGTTATTTGTTCCAAAGGGTGTGCAATCAAATCTTTAGTTGAGGCTGCCAACTATTTTTTTCTGGATAATTTTTGGAGTTTTATGTGAAATTGTGTCCAAGTTACCTTTATTTTCTCTGCTTGTTGTGTGTAATTCAATACACACAAAAGAAATAAACGTGTATGACAAACATGTGACACTTGCAATAATTTTCTTCATGTTCTGGAACAATTTGCAAAGATGCCAACACTTTTGGCCATGAGTGTATTTCTCCTTACTTTTAAAAAGTAAAAACATTCACACAAGGGATTGTTCAAATCCTGAACTATATCCATCCTATGGCAGCACATTTTCTAACTTAACGCGAGAAAGGATACACACAGTACATGGTTTGAGTTTTCCATAAGTTGGATATCAGAAGGTCAATCTAAATGATATGTAATGTTAATGGAATTTACCGTATATACTCGTGTATAAGCCGAGTTTTTCAGCCCAAAATTTGGGCTGAAAAGTCTCCCCCTCGGCTTATACACGGGTCAATACGGTAGTCGGGGCCCGGCGCTCATTATATATGCACTGCTTCCCCCTGTCAATCAGCGGCAGGGGGAAGCAGTGCATATGTGCCCCCAAATGCTGGCACTCTCCCCCCTTGTAAGGGCCCCCCCCCGCTGCGTATCTTACCATCCCGGTCTTCTGCACAGCGCCGCTCCTCGGTGCTCCGTCCTCGCTGCTCCCGTCCTGCTACATCCGGGATCTCCGGCCGTCGAAAGCATATGACGTCATCGCGGACGGCCGGGGATCCCGGATGCAGCGAGGACGGAGCATGAAGAACGGAGCACCGAGGAGCGGCGCTGAGCAGAAGACCGGGATGGTAAGATAAGCAGCGGGGAGGGGGGGGGGGCCTTACAAGGGGGGCGAGTGCCAGCATTTGGGGGCTGCTATATACCCCCTGGGGGCTGCTGTAATACTACCACTGGGGCTATATATACCACTGGGGCTGTATATAACTCTGGGGCTGTATATACCTCTGGGGCTGCATATACCTACTGGGCTGCTGTATACTACCACTGGGGCTGCTGTATACTACCACTGGGGCTGTATATACCACTGGGGCTGCTGTATACTACCACTGGGGCTGCTGTATACTACCACTGGGGCTGCTGTATACTACCACTGGGGCTGTATATTCCTCTGGGGCTGCTGTATACTACCACTGGGTCTATATATACCTCTGGGGCTGCTGTATACTACCACTGGGGCTGTATATACCACTGGGGCTGTATATACCTCTGGGTCTGCCGTATACTACCACTGGGGCTGTTATATACCACTGGGGCTGTATATACCTCTGGGGCTGCTGTATACTACCACTGGGGCTGTATATACCTCTGGGCTGCTGTATACTACCACTGGGGCTGTATATACCACTGGGCTGCTGTATACTACCACTGGGGCTGCTGTATACACCTCGGGGCTGCTGTATACTACCACTGGGTCTGCTGTATATACCTCTGGGGCTGCTGTATACTAACTACTGGGGCTGCTGCTGTATATACTACTGGGGCTGCTGCTGTATACTACCACTGGGGCTGCTGTATATACCTCTGGGGCTGCTGTATACCACACTGCAGGGGGCTGTATACCTGTGCTGGGGTCTACCCTCGGCTTATACACGAGCCAATAGGTTTTCCCAGGTTTTGGGGGCAAAAGTAGGGGGTCGGCTTATACACGGGTCGGCTTATACACGAGTATATACGGTAATATTGGTATGATCTCTTGATTATCTGTTACACTTGTCGAAGAATTAACCTTGTTAGGAATGTTACATTGAATCATCTGTGGACGGACCTCATTGCCATTGTGTTAATATGTACTGCACTAGAAACTTTAGTGCTCTGTGACAGAACTGCCCTTACTTTAGAGGTATCTTGCTTCCTGATCTCTGAACATGTACTGAAAAAACTCTTTCAACCTGTTTTTGGCTTTTGGTAGGGATGAGTGAACTCATACTGTAATGTCTGGGGTTCGTACGGACATTTAGTGTCTGGTGCTCAAATCTGAACAAGGACTTTGCACAGAAGTCTGTTGTTGAGTTCTGATGCTGAATAAAGTTTGTTTAAAGGCTTCAGTGCAGCCAGTCAACAATATTTTTGACTGTTGGAACTTGCACAGCCATCAAAACCATACCAAGCATTGGCATGGCAGTGATTGGCTACATCACTGGTGTTGCTGTCATTGTGCTCTGACGAGCATAGGGATACGACACTGCTCAAGTGATGGACAGTGTTAGGTTACTCATTTCTCTACATACATAAAACACATTCTGTGTGGCCACTCTGAACTAAGCTCTGTGAGGATACTCTCAAAAAAGGTTCTGTTAGAGTAATCTTAAATAAGCTCTGTAGTGTTACCCTTATAAAAAGCATTGGGTAGCCACTCTGCACCAGGCGGCTCTGTGAGGGATCTCTGAAAACAGGTTCTGTGGGGGAACTCTTTGAATATTAGCTCTGTTGGGGAACTCTGAAAACAGATTCTAAGGGACACTCTTAAAATGTTGATTCTGTGGGGGGATTCTATATATTTTTGCTCTGTGGGACAACTCTGAACACAGGCTTTGAAGTGGCATTCTTAAAATGTTGGCTGTATGAGGACACTCTTAAAATTGTAATTATTTTAATTTTATTAATTTGCTTCTTATTTGACCATGATTGCTATGGTGACAGAACCCCACTTAAGTAATTTCCCTATCCACACTGATTTGCAAGGTAATTGTCTTGCCCTTACAATGACCATTTTACAGCCATTTTAAAGCACAAAAGTCCAGGTCCCAATTGACTTCTAATGGGTTTGGTGATCGGGTTCTAGTTCGGGTACTGAACTGAACTTTTAACTACAGTTCATTTGGGCCTGGCGGACCCAAATATACATTGGTTCATTCATCCCTAGCCTTTAGCCTAAAAACCTGTAAAACTCATGTTTCGGGGTCTGTAACAACTTATATATACATTTTGAATCTCTGCATTTTAAATCTTTGAATTTCTGTACTGTGAAATCCTGATTTGTATAAAGTATCTTGTAACCTGTGGCTTTATACAGAGTCCATAATATGAGCCTGCTGAGACAGCACTGCAGAATTCAAATTGCCTACACACCATTCTTGCCGTTGCTCTTGAGCTATGCTTGCGGTTCTCTTGCCTTCACCTTAAATCTTACATTCGGAACTGCTGGATTTGTAACTCGATCCTTGTTTCCTAAGGATGGTCTGGCTGAAAGCATCCGTTCCAATGTCTCCCATGTTTAATGTCCTAAGCTTCAAGAAGTTGGCTTGATTTTTGAATCATAAACCCTGAAATCAAGGTTTGTATCCTATATCTGTATTTATTTCCTCATTCATCTTTTTTTGCTTGCTGATAATCAAAGGATCCATTGTGGTATAAACCTGACTATATATCCAATGCCTGTACCAAATCCAGAATATGTAACTTCTGGATGTGAACCCGCTATGGCTGGGGTTACACATAGAAATCCGTTTTTGGAAGTCCTTTTCATCACCAATCCGTTTTTTATAGGGTGCTTTTTGTGTCTCCTGCACTCCTGAACGTTTTTGGACTTTTCATTAAAAAAACGCATGCGCGAACGCATGCGCAAACGCAAGTGCATGCGTTTGCATGCGTTTGCGCATGCGTTTCCCATAGGGCCCCATGTTAAAAAAAACGCATGAAAACGCATGCGTTTTTTAACTGATGCCAAAAACGCTGTTTACTGCGTTTTTGGCTCAAAAACGGACAGGGCAATGTTTTGAGCTCCAGAGAAAAACGCACAGGGTGTTTATTACACCCAATGCGTTTTTCTGTCAGTTTTTGGACTTAGAAAAAAAAAATGACAAAACTGAAGCCAAAAGCTGACTGAGGCTGGGGTCACAGTACCATTTTTCACATGCATTTTTGGAGACCTGCGTTTTCAAAAACGCATGTAAAAAACGCACCCATAGGCCCCCATGTTAAAAAACGCATGCCCTAATAGCCAAAAAGCATGTGTGACTGTCCCATGCGTTTTTGGAGCATATCCAAAAACGCATGCGTTTCTGTAGAAAACGCATGCGTTTTTGCAGAAAACGCATGCGTTTTTATAACATGGGTTCCTATGGAAAACGCATGCAAAAACGCATGTACAGTTAGTACCTTTTAGTGCCATTCAAAAACGCATGCGTTTCCCATAGGAGCCCATGTTAACAAAAACGCATGCGTTTCCGGAAACGCATGCGTTTTTATTAATATGGGCTCCTATGGGAAACGCATGCGTTTTTGAATGGCACTAAAAGGTACTAACTGTACATGCGTTTTTGCATGCGTTTTCCATAGGAACCCATGTTATAAAAACGCATGTGTTTTCTACAAAAACGCATGCGTTTTTCAAAACGCTCAAAAAAATACTACAAGCACTATTTTTAGGTGCAGATTCAAAAACGCACCCAAAAATGCAGGGAGCCATCACACACCTTACAAAACTCATGCTGACATGAAAAAAAGCATGAGTTTTGTTAAATTACTTAAAAAAACGCATGGCAACTGTGACCACAGCCTGAGGGCTTATGTGTAACCCCAGCCTATGCTGAGGATGCCCATGTTAGGCTGTGGTCACAGTTTTTTTAGTGCCTTTTAAAAACGCATGCTTTTTTACATGCATTTTTCATGTCAGCATGACTTTTGTAAGGTGTGTGATGGCTCCCTGCGTTTTTGGCTGCGTTTTTGAATCTGCACATAAAAATAGTGCTTGTAGTATTTTTTTGAGCGTTTTGAAAAACGCATGCGTTTTTGTAGAAAACGCATGCGTTTTTATAACATGGGTTCCTATGGAAAACGCATGCAAAAACGCATGTACAGTTAGTACCTTTTAGTGCCATTCAAAAACGCATGCGTTTCCCATAGGAGCCCATGTTAACAAAAACGCATGCGTTTCCCATAGGAGCCCATGTTAACAAAAACGCATGCGTTTTCTACAGAAACGCATGCGTTTTTGGATATGCTCCAAAAACGCATGGGACAGTCACACATGCTTTTTGGCTATTAGGGCATGCGTTTTTTAACATGGGGGCCTATGGGTGCGTTTTTTATATGCGTTTTTGAAAATGCAGGTCTCCAAAAATGCATGTGAAAAATGGTACTGTGACCCCAGCCTTACAGAACATGGACTGCATGGTTGTCTTCCTAGTGGTTGTTTTTTTGCGATGGTCTCTCTATATAAACACACATGTGGAGATGCCAGCGGGAACCTACCTATTGGATTATACATCTGAGTTACATAGTCCCTGGCTTCCATTTCTCTCCTCGTTATTAAAACATACATCGCTATAATAAAGGAGCTAACCTCTGATTAATAATGGACATGGTTCATGTTGCTTGAATCAGATAATAGTTTCCATTTAAATTTACAAATTTGTCTTTACATCTATTGCTTCTTTAATTCTCCAAGTGGACTATTTAGCTGAGTCAGACCACAAGCAACATTACTGGGAGCATTTACCGTATATACTCGTGTATAAGCCGACCCGTGTATAAGCCGACCCCCCTACTTTTGCCCCAAAAATCTGGAAAAACCTATTGACTCGTGTATAAGCCGAGGGTGGACCCCAGCACAGGTATACAGCCCCAGTAGTGTGGTATACAGGCCCCCCCCAGTGGTATACAGGCCTCCCCAGTGGTAATATACAGCAGCCCCAGTGGTAGTATACAGCAGCCCCAGTGGTAGTATATAGCATCCCCAGCAGCCCCAGTGGTAGTATATAGCATCCCCAGTGGTAGTATATAGCATCCCCAGCAGCCCCAGTGGTACTATACAGCAGCCCCAGTGGTAGTATATAGCAGCCCCAGCAGCTGCCGGGGCTGCCGTATTGACTCGCACCTTTGCCGCACCTTGCCGCAAGTGTCCCATACAGTACCGTACATTGTATGGGGACCTGCCGCAAGTGTGCCGCAAGTCGGCTGTGCGGCGGAATTGCGGTTTTAACCGTACTGTGCTGGGGGCTGCAGTGGCATAATGTATGGAGCTGGGACCCCATGGGACCCAATGGGAGGCTGCAGTGGGATAATGTATGGGGGCTGCAACCCTATGGGAGGCTGTGTGGGATACTGATGGGGGCTGCAACCTACGGTATGGGAGGCTGTGTGGGATACTGTATGGGGGCTGCAACCCTACGTATGGGAGGCTGTGTGGGATACTGTATGGGGGCTGCAACCCTACGGTATGGGAGGCTGTGTGGGATACTGTATGGGGGCTGCAACCCTGCGGTATGGGAGGTTTTGTGGGATACTGTATGGGGGCTGCAACCCTACGATATGGGAGGTTGTGTGGGATACTCTATGGGGGCTGCAACCCTACGGTATGGGAGGTTGTGTGGGATACTCTATGGGGTGTATGGGGGTGAACTTGGCGGCAACTGGGTAGGGGCTGTGTGGGATACTGTATGGGGGCTGCAACCCTACGGTATGGGATTCTGTGTAGGATACTGTATGGGGGCTGCAACCCTACGGTATGGGAGGCTGTGTGGGATACTGTATGGTATTGTACCGTAAAACAATACGGTATGTACCGTAACCATAAACAATGCTGATACAGTACCGTATATTTTTACCCCCAGATGACCACTTCTGGTCCGAGTGAAAGAAAGAGCTACTCCGTGGAGTACAAAAAAGCAATCGTGGAAGAATCTTGGGGCAAAAATATAGTGGAATTCTGCAAGGAGAAAATGTTGTGTGAACGATTGGTGCGCAGATGGCGAGCAGAATATGGTGACCTGAGTGAAAAAGCGGAGAGTGGAAAGGCTAAATAGCGCAAGGTGGGATCTGGTCGGCAACCCATGTATACCAAGCTGGAAAACCTGGTCTCTGACTGGGTTGCTGACAGGAGAGCAAAGACATTGGTGGTGACCAGGGCTCAGATCCAGGAATATGCCCTTGCAATGGCCCCATAGTTCAACATTTCCACTGAAGATTTCAAGGCGTCACAACACTGGGTGGATAACTTCCTTGAACGGAATGACCTGTCTCTGAGAAGATCGACAACACTGTTTAGGCTGGAGGATGCTGAGATTGTTAAACGCGCTTTTGCCTACAAGAAGTTTATTGATGACGCAGACTTCTCCGAATACAATCTTGCCAACATGATTGCCATGAATGAAACTGCAGTTCATGGGTCTAGCAGCTCAAACCACCATTGAACAACGAGGTGCCTCCTCCGTGTACGTTCCCTCCACTGCATATGAAAGTGCCCGTGTCACCTGTGTTTTGGCGATTCGGCTGGATTTCACTAAAGTCCCACCTTTACTCATTGCAAAGGGCAAGAAGGACAAGATTGAGCGGGTTTCTGGCATTTATGTGCTGGAAACTGAAAAAGCCTGGGCCACACAAGCGGTAATAAGGAAGTGGTTCGATTTAATGCTGCCACTTGTTATGCGAGGGAGCCAAAGAGGAATGCTGATCTGGGATGCAGCCAGCACACACCGTGCCAAGGACATGAAGAACTTCCTTCATGAGCGGAGAATTGACCAAATCATGATTCCTGCAGGCATGACGGCTTATCTCCAGTCTCTGGACATCGCCATTAACAAGCCCTTCAAGGACTATCTGCGTGCCGAGATCAATGATTACATTGAGAACAGAATGGAGAGAAATGTCCGTGGGAACTTTGTGAAGCCTAAACTGCCAGAGATTGTGAATTAGGTCAAGAATTCATGGGCTAAGATCACTGACACCTGCGTTGCAAATGCCCTACGAGCTGGCTACCTCGACAAGACCTGCTCATTTCTGGACAGTGCCATGGCTACACATGAGCGATATGGGCCCATGATTCAGCAGCAAATGGAGTCCCAAGCAATTTCAGAGGAACCTCAGAGTTTAGATGTGTATGGTGATGTTCCAGAGGATGATGATATGGTTGTCCTGGAATAAATCTTGTTTTGTTTTACGGTATAACATATTGTTCGTTGTTTTGCATGTTATACATGGAAATACTGTAATGATACGGTACGGTAGTAACAAGATATTCTTGAGACATTGGTTCAATAAAACTGTTTTGTGGTGACTACTGGTACCATACTGTTCAGCTTGTTAATAAATGTCAATTTTATGGTTAAAAAAAAAAATTGTCATTTTTTTTTAATATAAGTCATACCCCGAATATAAGCCATAGTGGGACTTTTGGGGGTAAAATTAATATAAGACACTGTCTTATATTCAGGGAAACACGGTAGTAACTTTTATCTCGGATGACACTCTGCTCTGCCCATAGATGGCAAAAACATCAGGTGTATACACAGATCTTTGGTTCTACTGCACATTTCCAAGATTGGCAGTGAGCTATGGATTATATAGAATGTGTCATCCACATCGATCAAGCCAGAAGGTTGGCAGATTGAGTTATTGATGAGGAGCAGAGAAAAGAAAAAAAGATGGCTATTGGACAGGACTGCTCAGTATATACTAAAGATATTTTTTGACCTATATAGCCAAAATTGGGAGTTTAAAAATGGGTCAATGGAGTGAGGTAATTAAGCAATTAAGGGTGGTAGCTTTAGATTAAATTGAAATAATCTGATGGCAGGATCTCATTATAAAATTGGTGACATTAAAGGGGAACTCCAGTGAGAGAAAACATTTTAGTACAGTCCTTGCCTTGCTACACGATGAAGCAGAGCTGTACACTGCAGCTCTAGGATCTAAAGGTCTCTGATAAATCAATAAAATCATATCTGCTCCTCAGCTCTGACATCCCTCATGGGACAGACAAATTTCAGCCTGGCAGCTTCAAGCAGGAGCAGAAAGTAGAAAGGTGTGTTGGGGGGTCTGGATGCTGGGAGCTGCAGGATCATCCTACATTCCAGCCCCCTCACACTTCTGTATAGGGAGGGGACGTGGTAGGGGGCATGGACGCTGGCTCCATGCTCACATTACAATTCTGTCCCTGATATACCATCCATATACCATAAGTGACAGGGGGTTCCAGGCTTGAAATAGTGATCATGTTACCTAGCAGATACAAATACATGCTGTGATCCACTGCTGTATTATGAAGCATAATGTGTACTGTTATTGTGAGGCTAGGAGCAGAGGCAAATCATTACATTGATCGATTCAGCTCTGCATGGTCTCCCCTCCCCCATAGGAACATGGTAGCTTCCTAGCCCTCCAACTTTCAATGGATCGTCATCTTCATCATCACTTTTCACTGGAATGTAGGATGATCCTGCAGCTCCTAGGGTCCAAGCCCCTGACACACCTTCTTATCTCTGCTACTGCATGAAGCTCTCAGGCTGAAATTTTATGTCCTGTGAGAGAGGGAGGAGATCAAAGACCAGGTATGATGTTATTGATTGATTTATAAGTAATCTAAAGACCCTAGAACTGCAGTATACAGCTCTGCTTCATCATTTAGCAGGGCAGGGACTGTACTAAAAAGTTTTCTCTCCACAGAGTTTCCCTTTAAGACCATAAAATCAGGACGTTTTCTGCTATTTTTGGCAATGACAATAATTTCATGAACAAATTGTATTCAATAAAATGTTCTATCTATTCCAAGGTTGTATTGTTTGTCTCTGTGTATATATATATATATATATATATATATATATATATATATATATATACACAAAATGTCGCAGCACTCCTGTGGTGATGTTCTGTAGATCTTTATTCCGGCATCTGAGGTACAATGGCAATGTTCCAGGCTAAAGTGCCCTTAGTCATGCGCTTTAGCCTGAAATGTTGCCATTGTACCTCAGATGCTGGAATAAAGATCTTCAGAACATCACCACTGGAGTGCTGCGACATTTTGTATGCATACATCAACAATTGGAAGATTGTTTTGGGTCGCTTTGCACCAGTGATAGCTAGCGGACCGTGCTGCTCCTAGCTTTTGTTCATTATATATATATATATATATATATATATATTTCATATACATATAGATAGATTGAAGTAAAACACCTATGTATTTGAGAAAAAAATATAAAAACATGCGTTTTTAAAAAAAAAACTATTTTTGGATTTTTTTGTGTGGATATTTTATCTTTGTAAAGTAAGTTAAGTAAGTATCCAAAATAAAAAAATCCAAAAATTGACTTTTTAAAAAAAAAAAACGCACGATTTTATATATTTTTTCAAATGCATAGGTGTTTTCCTTCTATATATTCATACGTAGGTATACACTAGGGATGGGCGAATCTACTCGCTAGGACTCGTTACTCAGCGAGTAGTAAGGGACTCGCAACTCTGAGTTTCCCAGTGATTACTCGCACAGTAAACGAGTCCAATGCAAATCAATATCAATCCTAGTTTTGTCACAGACTCTGACAAAACTAGGATTGCCATTAATTTGCATTGGACTCATTTACTGTGCAAGTAATTGCTGGGAAACTCGCAAAATAACTGCTGTTACTTTGCGAGCCGAGTCCAGCTGTCTTCTCTGTGCAGGCTGCCGCAGCTCCAGGGTCCTAGAGCCCGCCTGCTCACAGAGATGATGTAGCAGAGCTGCGATTGTTCTCAGTCTGCTCATTCCCTGTGCATAGACATCTATATCTATGCAAAGGGATGTAGCAGAGAGGACATCGCGTTTTGGACTATGTCGGACGGAAGAGGATTTTTTTAATTAAAGATGGAGTCCCTAATGGCTTTTTTTTTTATTTCTAATAAAAAATTTTCTCTGTGTTGTGTTTTTTTAACCCTTTATTGGAGAATCTTAGTGGCTGGGTCAAACGTGGCCTGACATTAAGAATCTCGGGCTTAATACCAGCTTGTATAACAAAGCTGGTATTAACCCCTTTATTACCCAGCGTGCCACCGCCACCAGGGCCGCTGGAAGAGCGGGGTTCAGCGCCAGAAAATGGCGCTTCAATGAACACGCCATCTTCTGGGGCGGCTGCGGGCTGCAATCTGCAGCGGGGGTGCCCAGAAAGCTTGGGCATCCCAGCGCTGCGGATTCCAGCCCCCAGCTGCTTAGCTGTACCTGGCTAGACATAGAAATTGCGCGGAGCCCCACGCATTTTTTTTTTTATTATTTCATGAAATTCATGAAATAATTTAAAAAAAGGGCTCCCCTATATTCTTGTGTCCGGGCAGGTACAAATAGGCACCTGGGGGTTGGGGGCAGCCCGTCGCTGCCTGCTGGATCCGGCTGGTTCCAGAAATACGGCGAAGCCCACGTGAAATTTTTTTCTGACAATTCCATAAAACAAGGTAAATAAAAGGGACTGCATCTTTATCAACCCCTGGACCATGGGCGAGGGGTTGATAAAGATGCAGTCCCTTTTTTAGGATTGTTTTATTGATTTTTCAGAAAAAAAATTACATGGTCTTTCTGGAACCAGCCGGATCCAGCAGGCAGCGACGGGCTGCCCCCAACCCCCAGGTGCCTATTTGTACCTGGTCGGACACAAGAATATAGGGGAGCCCTTTCTTTTAATTATTTCATGAATTTCATGAAATAATAAAAAAAAAATGCGTGGGGCTCCGCGCAATTTCTATGTCTAGCCAGGTGCAGCTAAGCAGCTGGGGGCTGGAATCCGCAGCGCAGGGAGGCCCAAGCTCTCTGGGCACACCCCGCTGCAAATTGCAGCCCGCAGCCGCCCCAGAAGATGGCGCGTTCATTGAAGTGCCTTCTTCTGGCGCTGAACCCCGCTCTTCCAGCAGCCCTGGTGGCGGTGGCACGCTGGGTAATAAAGAGGTTAGGGCCAGCTTTGTATTATCAGCTGGCCCTAAGCCCGAAATTTATGGCGATCACGCCAATATTAGACATGACTGCCATGAATTTCTATTAAATTGTTTTAAAAAAAACACAACACAGAGAAAATTTTTTATTAGAAATAAAAAAAAAGGCCATTAGGGACTCCATCTTTAATTTTAAAAATCCTCTTCCGTCCGACGCAGTCCAAAACGCGATGTCCTCTCTGCTACATCCCCTGTGCATAGATATAGATGTCTATGCACAGGGAATGAGCAGGCTGAGAGCAATCTCAGCTCTGCTACATCAGGCAGCAGGCGGGCTCTAGGACCCTGGAGCTGCGGCAGCCTGCACACAGAGCAGAGAAGCCGGACTCTTATCTATGCGAGTTTCCCAGCGATTACTTGCACAGTAAACGAGTCCAATGCAAATCAATGGCAAAACTAGGATTGCTTCAGGCTGAAGCTTCCGAGACACATCTGTGATTTGTAAATCGCACACTACTCGCTATTACTCGCTTCCCCATTCATTAACATTGGACTCGCTAGACTCGCAACGAGTAGCGAGTCCCGGGCTCGGACTCGCTAGAGTCAAGCGATTCCGAGTAATTTAGGATTCGCCCATCACTAGTATACACACATGACTGGTAGTGACTGTGTGCTGATGTGAGCTTTTTTTTGTATATTTTTCAGTATTGCAGCTTGCATCAGTTAAGACTAGACCTACCTTGACTGCTGTTTACATTTTTTTGGTTATATATATATATATATATATATATATATATATATATATACAGTGCCTACAAGTAGTATTCAACCCCCTGCAGATTTAGCTGGTTTGATAAGATGCCAATAAGTTAGAGCCTTCAAACTGCAAACGAGAGTAGGATTTATTAACAGAAGCATAAATCTTACAAACCAAAAAGTTATGTTGCTCAGTTGAATTTTTATAAATTTTAAACATAAAAGTGTGGGTCAATTATTATTCAACCCCTAGGTTTAATATTTTGTGGAATAACCCTTGTTTGCAATTACAGCTAATAATCGTCTTTTATAAGACCTGATCAGGCCGGCACAGGTCTCTGGAGTTATCTTGGCCCACTCCTCCATGCAGATCTTCTCCAAGTTATCTAGGTTCTTTGGGTGTCTCATGTGGACTTTAATCTTGAGCTCCTTCCACAAGTTTTCAATTGGGTTAAGGTCAGGAGACTGACTAGGCCACTCCATCACCTTGATTTTTTCCCTCTTGAACCAGGCCTTGGTTTTCTTGGCTGTGTGCTTTGGGTCGTTGTCTTGTTGGAAGATGAAATTACGACCCATCTTAAGATCCTTGATGGAGGAGCGGAGGTTCTTGGCCAAAATCTCCAGGTAGGCCGTGCTATCCATCTTCCCATGGATGCGGACCAGATGGCCTGGCCCCTTGGCTGAGAAACAGCCCCACAGCATGATGCTGCCACCACCATGCTTGACTGTAGGGATGGTATTCTTGGGGTCGTATGCAGTGCCATTCAGTCTCCAAACGTCACGTGTGTGGTTGGCACCAAAGATCTCGATCTTGGTCTCATCAGACCATAGAACCTTGAACCTGTCTGTCTCAGAGTCTTCCAAGTGATCATGAGAAAACTCTAGACGAGCCTTGACATGACGCTTTGAAAGTAAAGGAACCTTACGGGCTCGTCTGGAACGGAGACCATTGCGGTGGGGTACGTTACTTATGGTATTGACTGAAACCAATGTCCCCACTGCCATGAGATCTTCCCGGAGCTCCTTCCTTGTTGTCCTTGGGTTAGCCTTGACTCTTCGGAAAAGCCTGGCCTCGGCACAGGAGGAAACTTTCAAAGGCTGTCCAGGCCGTGGAAGGCTAACAGTAGTTCCATAAGCCTTCCACTTCCGGATAATGCTCCCAACAGTGGAGACAGGTAGGCCCAACTCCTTGGAAAGGGTTTTGTACCCCTTGCCAGCCTTGTGACCCTCCACGATCTTGTGTCTGATGGCTTTGGAATGCTCCTTTGTCTTTCCCATGTTGACCATGTATGAGTGCTGTTCACAAGTTTGGGGAGGGTCTTAAATAGTCAGAAAAGAGATAATTAATCCACACATGTGAAGCTCATTGTTCTTTGTGCCTGAACTACTTCTTAATATTTTAGGGGGACCAAACAGAATGCTGGTGGTTTGAGGGGTTGAATAATAAATGACCCTCTGAATTAACTTTTAACGCTTTAAAAAAATATATATATATAAAAAAAAAATCTTTTTGGCTGCAGTGCATTTCCCACTTCCAGGCTGATCTACAGTCCAAATGTCACAAGGCCAAGTTAATTCCGCATGTGTCAACCAGCTAAATCTGCAGGGGGTTGAATACTACTTGTAGGCACTATATATATATATATATATATAGTGTATTGAGTCCTTGTTCGTATTTGTTCCCTTGCGCAAGAAGAACATGTTTCCTGAAGGTCATATAAAATACATGACAAATGACTGAACCAAGTTAAGTGAGGTGTAGACAGAAAAATAATATTTTATTATGGAGCCAAGAAGCCAGGAAGCGAATGTTGGATAATTCCCATGATATGTGACCAAATAAATCCGTACATCTAATTCTTGAAAAGACCAGTGTGATCATCGTTCAGAGGTGGCAAAATCACCAGGGAAATCATGTCCATTGTAGCATTTGAGAGATGAGTATCTGTATTTAAGAGAACTCTTAGCTACTCTCTCTCTTTTTTCCTGTGTTAAGATATTTGGATGTATTGATCTGCAACTAACAAAACAGTGTGCACAATGTGAGATGTAAAAATCAATAAGCTTTATGTCCTTCTAAAACACCCAATTATATTTGATATATGATGACACAATAGTTCACTTTGTAAAAAAAAAAAAGCACCATAAAATAACACTTACTATCCATCAGATCTATTGGAAATATCTTCAGTTACCTAACAACATCCCTTTTTAAGAACACAATTCGGTAATGTGTCCAGTTTACACTTTCCATTTCTAATAAACAAAACATAATGATGTACAGGAAGAAGTAGTAAAATGTATTAGTTAATATAGGCTGATGATCCGGAGGTTTAATGTGGATTTAATTAAAATAGTAGGATTAGCGCTAAGGCTGGTTTCACACAACAGTTGTTTCCCTGATCAGGTTCGATCAGGTTTGTGTGTCAAAACCAGGAGTGTCCCAAAACCCAGAACAGGTGTCAATCTTTCATTTATAGCTTTTCTCTGCAGGTTCCTCTGCTGGTTTTGACACACAAACCTGATCGAACCTGATCAGTGAAAAAATTTCAGTGTGAAACCAGAGCCTCACCAAAAGCTGCACTACATGGAGACTTCTAAAACAGGTGGGGAACTCCAGGCCTTGAAAGCCGCCAACAAGTCTGTTTTCAGGATTTCCTTCAATTATAACCTGTGCAATACTAAGGCTGGCTTCACACTACAGTTTTTACACTGATCAGTGTCCATCCAGTTTGTGTGCCAAAACCAGGAGTGGAACCAGGAGAGGAACTTGCAGAGAAAAACTATAATTGAAAGATTGACACCTGTTCTGAGTTTTGGAGACACTCCTGGTTTTGGCACACAAACTGGATGGACACTGATCAGTGAAAAAACTGCAGTGTGAAGCCAGCCTCAGGAAATTCTGCAAACATGACCTGTTGGCTGTCTTCGAGGAATGGATTCCCCAACCCGGCTTTAAAAATTCCCTTAGTAGATTAAGAAATACAAATACGGTAAATAAAGTTAGACTGTGCTAATGTAATACATCTAAAATTATAGTCTTTAAAATTCAATTATACTTCACTGCAAAAAAGATGATAATTTTAAAATTTTAAATCACTGAAACACACAGAAAATTACACATTAAAATTATATGCACAATTATTTCCCTAGCCAGAGCTTCCTCATAGTTATGATTCCAGCCAGAAATCAATACCATAAAATGCATTAAAATATATACCGTATTTTTCTGATTATAAAACGCATTTTTGTTCTGCCAAATTTTGGGGGAAAGTTGGGAGTGCGTCTTATAATCCGAATCTGCTATGTGCTGAGCTCTAGTGGAGAGCGGGCGGTTCTGGAGCCTTGTCTGCAGACTGATGCGGTCTGCAGGAAGCAGCAGGAGGTCACATGCTCCCGCTCAGTGCTGAAGTAGTGCTGAGAGATAGACAGGGGAGCAGCGCATAGGACCTGTGCCTACACTCACCCCCCACTGTCCTTTTTATGGCCCCCCTGTCAAGCTATATGCCCCCTGTACTGGAGGTGACCCCCCATCACACTATATGCCCCATGTTGGTTTGCACACATTAAAATAACAAACGCTGTTACTTACCCACCGTCGCTCGCTCCGTGCTCACAGCTCCTTGGTCTCTTCCTGTGTCTGTGCCGACATCTGGTCCCGTGATCATCAAAGCACAGTGATGTCATGTGATCGGATGCCGGCACAGACACAGGAAGAGACCAAGGAGCTGTGAGCACGGAGCAAGCGACAGAGGCTAAATAACAGCGTTTGTTATTTTAATGTGTGCACACCGGCATGGGGCATATAGTGTGATGGGGGGGGCACATCCAGCACAGGGGGGCATATAGTGTGACAGGGCCATATCCAACATAGGGGGGCTAATGTGCCAGCCCAAGGGGGCTAATGTGCCAGCACAAGGGGGCTAATGTGCCAGTGTGGCGCCCCGCACCGAGTGCGTCACAGGAGGGTATTGCAGCCATAAATGCAGCAGCAATATTCTCTGACCCAGCAGTCATCTGGTTAACTTAGAGGTCCATACTCTGCATGCCTCACTTAGCATAGAGGGCCAATCAAGGTCCTGGTGGGCGGAGTGCAAGGGTAGTGTGTAGTGGAAGTTTAGTCCAGCTTAGAGAGTTCTAGTCTCGGGTCTGGAGAAGCAACAGCAACTTAGAAGACCTCTGCAGATTCCAGCTCTGCAACCTAGGAGAGGGGGTTGCACAGTCGGTGCAGCCCCCTGGCCACCTTTTACCGGCCATCTCCTCACCCTTACCACGGTTGAGCACCATTACTCCCGGTGCATTACCAACCGATCTACGGGCATCAACATGCGGGTTCAAAACCACCCCACGCCCTTATACAGCCAGTTTGCTGGTACCGAAGCTAGCAGCAGTTCAGCTCTGCTATGCGAACCAGAAGAGTGGAGGAGCAGCTCTACAGGAGCACCCCACCATCGCCAAATTCAGTCGTCTAACCAGCGGTGTACCCACCAAGGGACCCAAGGCTCCCCAAAGCATCCAGAACGTATACCCCGGATAGGGCATTCAAGCAGCCTCCCTGTACCCGACCTGGTATTCCTGCGCGACAACGGCAACTTACTTAGTTAGAATGGAGGAACACCGCTGATCTCTGAGGGACACCTATCACTGCTGAGTCCACCCGGTCCACTACCCGTTAACTGTATGCCATGTACTGCTTGCTGGTTACAGTAAAGAACCTGTTACAGAGACTTACAGTGTCCGTGCTTCCTTATGACTACGTCCGTCTGCACACAAGGTAAACGCAGCTGCCGCACAACATCTTAAGCAGCTCCCGGCTCCGGGGATCATCGCTTAGCCTGTGGGGAGTGTCCCATCTTGCTGCATTCCATCCCCCGGAGGCCTCGCAGCGTCGGTAATGTTACCGAACTACTCATAGGTGGAGTCACGAAACAATTTACCCCTTAATCTGTTCCCACAAGACGTCTTCAACTTTTGATTTGCACTCAACCGGGCCCCACTACCGGCAGGCGCGGTCCATCTGTAACAAGGAGGAAGAAGCTAATGCCTGTCTAAACCGGAGTTCCCGGCCACGGTGAGTCACCAGCACAAGGGGCTAATGTGTCTGTACAAGGGGGTTAATGTGCCAGCATAAGGGGGCTAATGTTCCAGCACAAGGGGGCTAATGTGCCTGTAGAAAGGGGCTAATGTGCCAAAACAAGGGGGCTAATGTGCCAGTACAAAGGGGCTAATGTGCCAGCCCAAGGGGGCTAATGTACCAGTACAAGGGGACTAATGTGCCAGCCCAAGGGGGCCATATGCAGAATGTATCCCAGGATGAGGGACACATGTAATTTGTAAGACGGACACTGGCATTATAAGATGGACCCCATTTAACATTAACAACTAAGGCATCACATCAAATGCAAGACCACTTGCATCATTTACGCAATAATATGCCCCTGCAACAATATCTATGCAGGTGAAATGGGTCAGGAGCTTAGGAAGCGCATCCAGAAATCCAGAAATATGTGTTAACAATTCATTTGGCAAGCACAGATCATGAACACGGTTGCAGTGACTTCTGTTGCTTCTCATTTCCTCACCCACCATGCGGGCCGCTCCACAAACATGAGGGTTGTAGGACTCAATAAATTCCAATCCACCAATAGGGGAAGAGACCATCGTAAACACCTGCTCCAGGTGGAGTCCTAATAGATATTCCTGCTTAAGTATGTTTCACCCATTGGGATAAACAAGGAGCTCATATTTACAAGATTTTAGGGGAAATAAAGTCTTATTTGGATAGCATGAAGGGCTTCCGCACATTGTTTTTCTTTTGTATCGTAATGCTTTTTCTTTTGATCCCTTTGTTTATGCCACCATTTCTATCCCTATCAGGACTTGATTGGTTTTCATGGATGCACATCGGTAGGACATTATAATTTACTAGGTGTGGGTGTTATGATGTGGTAGGCTCTGTGGTGCTGAGCGCGGCAGCTGTCTCTCCTCCCTGTGCACTCTCCCTCCTTTCTGCTCTCTCTCCCTGTGCAGTCTTTTCCCCTCTATGCTCTCTACTTTTACCTGTCTCCCCCTGTGTACTCTCTCTTCCCCATGCGCCCTCCCCCTGTGTGCTCTCTCCCTGTATGCAGTCTCTCTTTCCCCTGTGCTGTCTTCTCCTCTCTGAGCTGTCTCCCCCCTGTGTATGGGGGATACTCGCTTGGCATCCATTTCAATCAACAGTGCATATTATGAACACCAGTCTGTTCCAATTGCAGGTGTGCCCACATGGCTTTTCACACATAGTCCATTACAATGTCTCAGTGAAGGCATTACAAACTTCACTCGCTGACCTCTTAGGCCACCATTCAAGAAGTTGCCTCTCTGGGATCACTGACTCCTGTCTGTTCCAGATCCTCAGCAGGAGTGTAGTTTTCTGAATCCAGAGAGCCATCCCAGGCTCTGCAGACATGGTCCCAAGCTGTCATGACATCCAGGGATGCATCTGCTCCCAAGCACAACCTCATGCCTTCCAGGGATGCCTGCTCCTAAGTACTGAGAGACATAGACTCCTGATGGTGTGTCTTCCAGGAAGATGGTCACTCCAGCAACTTCCAAACACACAGAGACCTCATGTGATCATGCTCCCCCACATATGTTATATTCCCTGAGACACACCCAGGGATGGGGGGTATGCAATCAGAGTCAGACACACCCATGCCTTTCTCAGCATACATTTCATGGACCTCAATGGACTAAAAAAACTTGTGGAACAACAAGTCCCAGCATAACATTCTGAGTTTACATTGCAGAGAATTTCCACTTCTGTGATACATAGTGGCTATTTATCATGCAGCCAGTTGCTGCCTCACAACTCCTGTGTGCTGTCTCTTCCACCCTGCACACTTTCTTTCCCCCATGTATTGTGTATCTCACCATATGTGTTGTGTCTCTCCCACCCTGTGCACTCTCCCCCTTGAGCACTGTGTCTCTTCTCCTTTGTGTGCCATGTCTCTCCTAGCTAACAGGGGGCCCCTGTGTGCTACCTGTTCCAATTCCCTGACAGGGGCCACTTTGTGCTGCATGTCCCCCTGACAGGGGCCGCTGTGTACCCTGTCTGTTCCCCCCTGACAGGGGTCTCTTTGCACTCTGTGTGTCTCCCCCTGAAAGAAGGCCCTAGTGCACTTTGTCTCTGTCCTTCCTGACAGGGGGCCTCTGTGTGCTCTGCTGCCAACTAATTCATCAGCTGCCAGCAGTCTGTGCACATCGTATAGCTGTGAGGTAGGAGACAGCGCCGGTGGGTGAGTTGAGACAAAGTCACAGGGGCCCCTTATCAGGTGTGTTTGGGGGTTCTACAGAGGACACAGGGGCCCCATATAAGGGGTGGCAGTGAGATCAGACAGAGCACACAGGTAGGTCATGCTGGCCTTGCTTGGTGCCACCACATGACTAATTTGTATGCACATGCAAATTAGCAAAGAGGACTTGTAGCACAACTCAGGTCCTGCACATGTGCACTTATGCGCATGATAGGGGGACCTCTTGCCCTGCACAGATCTTTATTGCCACCTTTATGCTCTGGGTTCAGCTGTAGGTCACTCACATCTTTTTTTTAAGGTCCGTTTTTAACTGGTACTTCTGATCACAGTGGATAGATTATTTCTAGGGTTTGATTTATCCTATTGATTGCTCTCAGTGTGAGAAACAAGATAAAAATCTTGTGGTTGTGATACCTTTTAATGGCTAACACAAATTAAATAAATGAGGTTATAAGGCGAGCTTTCGAGACGACTTAGGTCTCTTCCTCAAGCATGGTATGACAAGATATTGAATGAAACTCAAAATATATGCATGCACAACTAAAATGATTGGACATTTGACTGAATAAACATTAAACATTACAAGGACTGGACATTTGGCAAAATAAGCAAAGCAGCCTTGGAGAGGATCTTCAATCAGGCAGGCCCAGTGGTCATAAAGTCTTTAGGACACTAATTTATAAAGAAAACCTGGTGTCCAAGATTTCCATGTCTTTGAACAACATTGTTTAGACGTGGTAATGAGCCATAAAACCATCAGCGATGTTCAGTCCATTCTGTATACAATTGAAACTATTGTTAACGCTTAGCTGCCTTCCTTATATCAGCTTCTTCCTTCCTCATCCGCTCTGGTTTCTAATTGGGCTACTATATTATACGATAAAGTGAAAAAGTTCCAAGCGCGGTGAAATTGCAAGAGGAGTAAAATAACACGTTTGATTTTTTATTTTTTTTCTTTATTGACCATGTTCACCATGTATGGTAAAACTAACAAGTCAGCATGATGCCTCGGGTTGGTGTGAGTTTGCTGATACCAAACATGTATACTTTTACTGTTAACTAAGCGGTGAAAAAAAATTCTGAAGTTTTTAATGAAGAAGGGTTAGGGTGCTGGCACACGTTGCGTTTTTGCTGCGTTTTTACACGCGTGCGCTCATCTGTTTTTGTAGCCAAAACCAGGAGTGGAACAATCAGAGGAAAAGTATAATAAAAACAAGTGCTCCACTTCTGTATTTAATCACCCACTGATTGTGTTGGCTACAAAAGCTGATTAGCACGCGCGGAAATAAAATGCAGCGAATACGCATGTGAAAGCAGCCTTATGCTTTTGGTGCCATTTTCCATGACCTGTAGCGTTCTCATTTATGGGATCTGGGATTATTTGATGGCTTTTTGCGTCTATATCTGACGTTTGTAATTATCCAATTTTTGGGTAGATGTGCTATTTTGATCATCTGTTATTGCATTTTATTGCACTGTTGTGGCAGCCAAAAATACTTTGGTGTTTGGACTTTTTTTATCATTACACAGTTTACAGATCTGATTAATTGATTTTATATTTTGACAGATCGGGTATTTCTCCACGTGGCAATACCAAATTGTTAAATAGTTTAAATAGTTTTATTTCCAATGCGGAAAAAGGGGGGTGATTGCAACTTTCATGAGGTTTTTTTCATATTTTTAAAAACCTTTTTTGATGTCTTCTTTATTTTACACTTCCTTTTAGGGCCCCTCTGAACTACACTGTCCAATCGCTTCTACTGGAGAAGAAATGCTCAATTTCTGTGGATGGCAGTGCTCAGCATGGCAACCCATCGAGGTCCTGTGATAACATCACTGGACCTTCGATGCCAGCAGAGAACAACAGCTCGATCCATATGGTTAACAGCACTTATCAGATCACTAATCCGATCGGTGTTGTTAGCTACACATGTCAGTTGATCAGATCAGCTGATGTGTGGGAGATGATGTGAACTCAACACGTGAGCTCGCATCAGAGGGAGGGACACGGCCAAGGGCATTATTCCATCAGTCATGAAGGGATTGAAATACTATGTAATAAAAACTTAGTTGGCATGTTTGGTTTATATCATACCTTCTTAAAGACTCTTGGCTAGATTACTCAGCACAAAACTACCTGCATGTATTTTGAAAAGAAACAAAAGACAACAACTTTGCTTTTTAATTCATTTTTTTGCCCATTTAAATAGATGAAACCTGCTGCACATACTATTACATAAGTAAAAATAACAGTAACGCTAATCAAATGAATAAACAACAAATGCTTATAATCAGGTTTTTTTAAGCCAGTAGCTATTAAAATAAAAACGTAAAAATATACAGTGATAAGCAAAAGGGTAACATGTTTTCAACTTTTGATGTTTAGCTTCCATATCTCACCATCCACTACAGCTTTGAGCGTGACACTACCTTCATTTTATAGACAATCATCTTGGCTATCTCATACATAAATTTGACTTGCAACTATTTAGCATATGATTAGTTATGCAGAGTCTTGTCATGTCACTACATTTTTAGTGCACTTAGTTGGCACGCACATTTCCAACAATGATCCTAAATACACATATAAGGCCAATGCTGCATTGCTGCAGAAGGACAACGAAAGTATCCAGTGGTGAAGTGCAGGTGCATCTCAATAAATTAGAATATCATCAAAAAGATAATTAATTTCAGTAATTCAATACATAAAGTGAAACGAATATATCATATAGAGTCATTACAATCAGAGTGATCTATTTCAAGTGTGTTTTTCTGTTAATGTTGATGATTATGGATTACAGCCAATAAAAGCCCAAAAGTCATTAACTCAGAAAAATTGAATAATTAACACAAACACCTGCAAAGGCTTACTAAGCATTTAAAATGGTCCCTAGTCTTGTTCAGTAGGCTACACAATCATGAGGAAGACTGCTGACTTGACAGATGTGCAGAAGGCAGTCATTGACACACTCCACAGAGAGGGTAAGCCACAAAAGGTCATTGGAAATCAAGGTCCCGGATTCTGGAGGAAGAGTGGAGAAGCCACAATCCAAGCTACTTGAGGCCTAGTGAAAAGTTTCCACAAACAGTGATGTTTTGAGGAGCCATGTCATCTGCTGGTGAAGGTTCACTGTGTTTTATTCAGACCAAAGTCATCGCTGTCATCTATTAGGAAATTTTGGAAGCACTTCATCCTTCCCTCTGTCGACAAGCTTTTTAGAGATGGAGATTTCATTTTCCATCAGGACTTTGCTCCTGTCCACACTGAGTCATACTCTATGGGCCTTTTCACATCTGCGTTTTGCCTGCGTTTGGCTGCATTTGCATTTCTATGCGTTTTTACCGCAAAATTGCATCCAAACACATCCAATAATGCACCCGTAGGGTTTAATGCAAAACGCATTGCAAACGCAATGCAAAATGCATGTCATTTTGCAAAAGCGCAAAACGCAGACGCATGGGCTGCAATGTTTTTGGCTGCGCTTGCAATGCGTTTTGCATTAAATCCTATGGGTACGTTTTTGGATGCATTTGATTGCATTTTTAGTGGTAGAAACGCATACAAACGCAGCCAAACGCAGCCCAGCCTTAGATGTGAACTGGGCCTATATATATATATTTTTTAAGTCGAGATAAGTGGCCTCCAGGATAGGCTAGGGTCACATCTACGTTTTTTTTTTTTTAAACCTGATCCAGTTTTGAGCTTTCAAAAAGCTCAAAACCGGATCAAGAAACGCTCCCCATAGGAGCCAATGCTAAAAACCGGATTGCTTCACAAGCAATCCGGTTTCCGTCTCCGGCTCTGCAGCCTGCGTGAAAAATCATGCTGGCTGCAGTTTTTGGAGCAGTTTTAGCATCCGCAATGCGGGAATCGGATTGCTCAGGATGTGTAATCCTGAGCACTGTGGTTCCCGCATATACTTTGGTTATCTCGGCTGCTGCCGGGATAAGCAAAGTGCTCTGTGTTTAGTAAAACTATTATTTTAATAAATAAATCTTTGTATAATGTCTCTAGGGGGTGCCCAGTCCCCCTGGAGACCTTACACCCACTCAGGTGGGATTATCCTGCTATAATCTGTTATGTACAAAAGCGCCGGGCTCCTCAGAGCGGCGCATGACCCTACAAACTGACCCACCCACATCTTTATACTGGCTGTCCCTGCACCCCCTCTTATCCTCATATCTAGCCATCCCTTTTGCTGAAGAAAACGATGGTGTAAAGTACAGAATAGAGGTTATAATCACCTCGTCCTGTGTGAGTTCTCTGTTTCTGTACAAGTTTCCAAAGGCGGGCCTGTCTGCTGTTCCCTCCGCCCGCTTTGTAATTATGCACACCCCCTCTGGGCTTGCTGCAGTGCTGAGAGCCAGGCCGTGTCATGAAAGGGGCGGGGCTACAGGTATGATGCGCTTTTAGCCCCGCCCCTTTCATGACGCTACCAGGCTCTCAGCACTGCAGCAAGCTGAGAGGGGGCGTACATAATTACAAAGCGGGTGGAGGGAGCAGTAGACAGGCCCGTCTTTGGAAACTTGTACAGAAACAGAGAACTCACACAGGACGAGGTGATTATAACCTCTATTCTGTACTTTACACCATCGTTTTCTTCAGCAAAAGGGATGGCTAGATATGAGGGTAAGAGGAGGTGCAGGGACAGCCAGTATAAAGATGCGGGGGGGTCAGTTTGTGGGGTCATGCGCACCGCTCTGAGGAGCCCGGCGCTTTTGGACAGAACAGATTATAGCAGGATAAACCCACCTGAGTGGATGTAAGGTCTCTAAGGGGACTAGGCACCCCCTAGAGACATTATACAAAGATTTATTTATTAAATTACTGCTTTTACTACACTGAGTCCAGTTTGCTCATCCCTGCGGCTGCAGGGATGAGCAAACTATCCGGTAACTGGATTGCTCAGGATTACACATCCTGAGAAATCCGGTTACCGGATTGCGGCTTCAGCAATCCGGTTCCCGGATTGATGAATGTATGAAGACAATTGCGTTCACTACATCCGGATCTGGATGCGGTGAACGCAATTCATGTTTTAAGTGTGACCCTGGCCATAGATAAAAAGCAGAACTATTAAAATCACTACTTACCTGGAGCATTTCAGAACCTCTTCCTTGATGCTAGACTGGCACATCTGAATTAAAGCAGAACAGACCCTAGCATATGCAGCTGATGCCACACATGCTTGGACTTTTTCCACCTGGATGCTATGTTCAAGGAAAATACACACATCTCTTTCCATTGTATTGGTTTGTCCAATGACTGTGAGCGGGAGAACTGTCTCTTATTTCCCACAACTCTGAGTCTTCTTTTGATCATTTCCCCAGTCAGATTCCATTATTGTTGTATGTCACAAATGTGACTTTCTGCTAGGTTGGTTAATCAAAAGAAGAGCCACAGATTCGGGCAGGTAAAAAGCAGTTGTTTCGCTCACATGCATTGGTCACAGACAGGGGTGCATCAAGCCCCCCTGTCGCCTGAGCCGTATAGAGGACCGGGGAGGGTGCTAGCAGACTTCAGCACCGCTGCCCCTGTAGCCTCGGGTGAGGAGCAGGGGGAGTGCTAGCAGCCTTCAGCCTCCCCGCCGCCCCTGTAGCTTACACAAGTAGAGCGCCGCCGTAACCTCACCAGGTGCCATCTCGCAGAGAGGCGGCCGCTGCTGCTGGTGCCGCCCCCTTCTCTAATGCCGCTCCCCCTGGCTGCTGCCACTTGGTACTCAGGGCTCACACTGTCCAATGGAGGGTGCGGCCCTGGTCACTGATCACGATCATGGCACATAGAATAGGATGTGACTATTGGTTCATAATAGCTTTAATCAATATTTATTGACATTGAAATGTGTACAATCATTAACTCATTGATTGACAGATGACTAAAGAAGAGGGCAAACTAAATTAGTTCAACAACATTTTTGTATACCCTACAATTTCTTTCTTGCATCTGAAACCTAGAGTTTCTTAGTTTAATTTATGATTTACCTGAATAGTTGATTATTATTTACTTTTTGTAGAATAACTCTTTAGCTATTTCTGGAGCTCTTTTTATTTCATTTTATTACTGTAGGTTAGAAGAAAATATGGACTTCTTTCCTTGCGTTTTATCACAACAATAATGTGCCTTCTACTGTTACGGAAGTCACATCTGTTCATACATCTGCTTTCTTTTCAAGTTTTAATTCGTAAGTGTATTGTTAAATTGGTAATATGAAGAAGTATTAAACGTTGAGTGCAGCAGCGTATGGTCTCTGTCATTACTTTTATTTGTGGATCCTAGTAGAATGAATGAAAACTAATCCTTGACACTTACAACCGCATACAAAAATCTACAAGAATGTTTTGTTTGAAATGTTAACCACTTAAGGCGGCTTTACACGTCGCAATATCGTTCCGATATTGCATATAACTTCACGGCAGCGCATACGAATGTGGCACCCCAAGGGTTAATATGCCACAGAAACAACACAGGTTCAATCCCCACACAACACTACACTAGAAAGTGGGAGAAGCTTAGCTGGCACCTGCACTAGTGGGAGGAGCTAAAGTTGTTTACCACAAAACAAGAGTGACAGTTAGTTCAGTTTTAGTCAGTCTGCAGTTCAGAGGAGAGTTCAGAGGAGAGTGGAGTTTACCTCAGGAGCTGAGCCAAGTAGCAGTGGAGGTCCTGAGAGGTCTGAGGAAAGGAGACAGATTAACAGAGGAACATACCCGGGATAAAGAGTTACCCCAAAAGCTTGATCCTGGGGAGACGCTTAAGACGGATACCGGATCCGAGGCTGTGCCTGAGACAGACAGGACAGTAAATACCGGGATAGTGAAGGTCCACCATCTTCACTGTACCTTAGCAAAGCAACACGAAGGAGTCAGTGACACAGAGGACTCAAGTTGCCCAGCATATTGGTGCCTATGAGCAGAGACAGGGCCAGCAGTACAGCTACAAGCAGCAGCAGGGCCACACACAGCGTTTAAGTAGGAAGCCAAGGACCCGGTCAGGGTGAGAGCAACCTGGTACAGACTCCGTGGACAATACTGTGTAATACCATCTGCTAGTAAAGACTTGAAGAACAACAGAAACCGTGAGTGTGTGTGTCATCCTTATGCTGAAGCCCCACTTGCCCTCATAGACTGCCATTGCCTCTACTCTTATCATCTCTACTGCTACCCCTACTCTCCTGCAGCATCAATAACAACCTCACAGACTTTAACTACCTCTACCACTGCCCCGGGGAACCCAGTTCTGCCCACAGGAACTATTCCATCCAAGCTGCTATCCCATCATCCCCGGAGGTTCTGCAGCAGCGGCGGCCCCATTACTGGCCGCATATAGTGGGTGGCGTCACGAGTGACAAATCCCCTGTAAATAACCCCCCATTTTATTGTGCGGGCCCGGGACACGGTCCGGACCAGGACCGCCGTGACATCCCCCAGCAGCACCCCGGTCCGGCACCGAGTGCCCCGTCCCGAGGGGCTCCACACGTTTTTGGCACTTGTCCAAAATCGCATAGGAGATGTTACACAGGGAGATATAGCCAGGCAACGCAACTACGATGTCGTACGCCCCTCTTGCACACGGTGTCTGAGCAACTCGGGGAACGACCAATTAACATTGGAGTGAATAGGGGAAGTTGCACTCCAAATCGTAGTTGCGCTGTCACACAGCACGATCCTGCCAGATCGTCAAGCCAATATTGCATGGTTGAAGAGCATGCACAATTCACAAATGATATTGAAGTTGCATCGTTTTTGAATTGCGTTGCCCATTTACACGACAAAACTCACCAATGATAACTGCAATGCCCCTACCACGTGACTTTTTATCGTAGTTGCGTTGCGATATCGTGACGTGTAAAGCGGCCTTTAGTGCCGAAGACAATTGTTACTTTAATTACTGAACCAAATTTTAGAAATCTGACCAATGTCACTTTACAAGATAATAACTCTGGAACGCTTCAATGGATTCCAGTGATTCTGAGACTGTTTTTGCAAGATATATTGTCCTTCATGATAGTGGTAAATGTAGCGTGATATCTTGTGTGTTTATTTGTGAACAAGATTAGAAATTTGGCACAAATGTTGAAAATGTAGCAATTTTCAAACTTTGAATTCTTATGCCCTTAAACCATAGAATTGTCACATATAGTAGTTAATAAATGACATTTACCACATGTCTACTTTACATCAGCACAATTTTGGAAAATATATTTTTAGGGGGTTAGAAGGGTTCAAAGTTTTCTCATTTTACCTTAGGAGCCCTGAAAATGCTACATGGTGCCCACAACCTATTTAATCTAAGAAACTCTAGGCTTCAGATGCAAGAGAAAGAAATTGTAGGGTATACAAAAAATGTTGTGGAACTAATTTAGTTTGTCCTCTTCTTTAACTATCTGTCAATCTATTAATTAATGATTGTACACATTTCAATGTCAATAAATCTTGAGTAAAGCTATTATGAACCAATAGTCACATCCTATTCTATCTGCCATGATTATGATCTGTGGCCAATGCATGTGTGCCAAACAACTGCTTTTTACCTACCCGAATCTGTGGCTCTTCTTTTGATTATCCAACCTGGCAGTAAGTCACATTTGTGTCACACAACAATAATGACATCTCACCGTGGCAACTGATCAAAAGAAGACTCACAGATGCGGCAAGTAAGAGACAGTTCTCCTGCTCACATCCATTGGACAAGCCAATACAATGAAAAGAGATGTGTCTATTTTGGTTGAATATAGCACCAAGGTGGAAAAAGATAATTGCTACATTATTTTCCAGAGTATATCCTGCTCCCTTAAATCTATCAGCTCATCCTAAGGAGCAACAGCAGAGTCGTTGACATTTTATAACAGTTCTGATCTGTGTAGTGGTGACTTCAGTTCTGGGAAGAAACATACCGTAATAATTTAGTGGCTGCTGTCTATTATGTCAGTTTATCTTCCATTCAAATGAATAAGAGATGAACTGCTGTTATCAGCAATGGCCACTAAACAAAGTTAAAAGCTGCAGAGTTCGGCTCCATACTTTGCTTCCATCTGACTAATACCTAAGCATATATCATCAGATTTGTTTCAATAGTTTATTCCCAGATAATCCCTTTAAAGACCAAAATACATTTCATCTAAATATATTTAGTGCCCTAATGTGAACTAATTTCTAAAATACTTGCTACTTTTCAAATTACACTATCTACTATTTTATTTTTTCCCTACTTCCCTCCGATGACGCTTTGTTGTCGAGTCCCGGTGCAGGCTGGGATACTCCTATGAAGAGTCAAGGTCACTGTCACAGTTAGAAGAAAAGTTTTTAGGGTGTCACCAGAGCGTGATCACCAGTCACACGTATGTAGAGAAGTCTTTATAAGAAAGGTCACTGTCACAGTCTGCCCCCTCCCTGAAATGAAGCATCATCATTGGCACTCATTTCAGGGCTGAGCGAGTGCCTGTATGATGTGCACGATGACAGTACACTCTTTGTTGTCAGCATAGATCACCAGTAACGAACCAGTAACAGAGCAGAGCACACTGTCCTTGTGCGGTATCACAAAAACCAGCGTGCAGAAACAAGTGCCGCCCCTGCAAGGAACGTCACTGGTCTCTGCATGTTATGGGGCAAAGACTGTAGCTGTGACCACAGCCTTTACCCCTTGATGACGCTTCTTTTGAGTATCCCAGCATGCTCTAGGATTCTCAAATGAAGAGTCATCAGAGAGGAAGTAGGGAAATAATACAATAGCAGATAGATAGTGTAGTGAAGGAAGGAGAGGGAATATTTAATGCAAATATATTAAAAATAATTTAGATTATGGCAGTAAATAAATAGGGATTTAGATGCTAATTTAAATGGGTGGGCCGAAGGCCAAAGTACTTTTCTTTTACTAATGATCTGACAGAAGAAAAGTTGAAACACTTTTTCTTATTACGATTTGTATATGAAACAACAAACCCAGGACTCTCATGTCAATTTTAAGTTGTCAGTTTATTGTAAATTCTAAGGCTGGCTTCAAATTTGCGTATGTGAATGCAGCGTATGCTGCATTCACATACGCAGTCAAGCGCATGCGCACTGCGTTCCTATGTTTAACATAGGAACGCATAGTGCCTGCGTTTGCCAGCGTTTGCTGCGTTCGGGTGCGGATGCGGAAGATATCTGCTCCCTCCAGGCTCCTCAGTTCGCACCCGGGACGCAGCATGTTGCATTTTTTGTGAGCTTGGGGACCTTGGCAAATCAGCAAGCTTCCCCAAGCGCACAAACCATGCATTGGCGTCAATGGGTCCGCAGTGTTCTGCGCTTGACAGCGCAGGAGAACGCTGCGGATGTGGATTCCACTGGGACGGGGTACTCTGTGCCGGACCGGGGTGCTGCTGGGGAATGTCACGGCGGTCCTGGTCCGGACCGTGTCCCGGGCCCGCACAATAAAATGGAGGTTATTTACAGGGGATTTGTCAGTCGTGACGCCACCCACTATATGCGGCCAGTGATGGGGCCGCCGCTGCTGCCGAACCTCCCGAGATGATGGGATAGCAGCTTGGATGGAATAGTTCCAGTGGGCAGAACTGGGTTCTCCGGGGCAGTGGTGATAGTAGTAGTAGTCCGTGATGGTGGTTATTGATGCTGCAGGAGAGTAGGGGTAGCAGTAGAGATGAAAAGAGTAGAGGCAATGGCAGTTTGAGGACAAGTGGGGCTTCAGCATAAGGATCACACACACTCACAGTTTCTGTTGTTTTCCAAGTCTTTACTTGCAGATGGTATAACACAGTATTGTCCACGGAGTCTGTATCGGGGCCTGGTTGCTCCCACCCTGACCGGGTCCTTGGCTTCCTACTTATGCACTGTGTGTGGCCCTGCTGCTGCTTGTAGCTGAACTGCTGGCTCTGTCTCTTCTCATGGGTACCAATCTGCTAGGCAACTCGAGTCCTCTGTGTCACTGACCCCTCCGTGTTGCTTTGCTAAGGTACAGTGAAGATGGTGGACCTTCACTATTCCGGTATTTACTGTCCTGTCTGTCTCAGGCACAGCCTCGGATCCGGTATCCGTCTTAAGCGCCTCTCCGGGGTTATGTTTGGGGTAACTCTTTATCCCGGGTATGTTCCTTTGTTCCTCAATCTCCTTTCCTCAGACCTCTCAGCACCTCCACCTCTACTTGACTCTCCTCCTGCTCCAGACTCAACTGAACTGACTGACTAACTAACTGTCACTCCTGCTCTGTGGTAAACAACATTAGCTCCTCCCACTAGTGCAGGTGCCACCTAAGCTCCTCCCACTTTCTAGTGTAGAGTTGTGTGGGGATTAAACCTGTGTTGATGTTTCTGTGGCACTTTAACCCTTGGGGTGCCACATTGACCCATTGAAATCTCTCCCGGTGGCCGCCGGTGATGTCATAGGAGATCACCGATGGCCACCGGGAGATCAACTGGAGCCTCTGATGATCTCCTCCTCCCTGCCGCCGGTAATACCCTAGTGGTGTTGGTGGGGAGAAACAGCTGATGTGACAGCTGTTTGAATCTTCTCGCACCGACATCTCCTCTCGGTGTCGGCGCGGGAGATTCAAACAGCTGTCACATCAGCTGTTTAACCCCGCTGACACGTCCCGGAGCTTACCGGCGGCCGGGAGGAGGAGATCTCCGCGGCTGATCTCCGCCTCCGGCCCGCCCCCGAACACCGCCGATTTCCTGCCCGGGCTCCACAGTGATGTGTCCGCAGGCGGACATTCTTCGCTGCGGACACATCCAAATGACACTGCGTTTCACTGCGTTTGTGTCTGCATGCCATCAGCATGCAGACACAAACGCAAATGTGAAGGCAGCCTAACTTTATTGTGATACTATTTATTATATAGAATAGCCATTGGCTCTATAAATGAACACGAAAACCTCTGAAAGTCTAATCTAGCTTATCAAATTATGTGCACTCAGTGTCTTTTATACATTGGGGTATCTGCCTAGTTTTGCTATAAGAAGACACTTCAGGAAATTGTTTTCTTTGGTGTCTTTTTGGTTAGTTTTTGATGCTAGTGCCTTTTTATAAAACTTGTAAATATAATCTATCGAGTGGATTCAAAGCTGTCTGAAGAAGACAACCTAACCGGGTGAGACGCACCTTGATTTTACAGTTGAGCTGAATCATCTCTGAATAAATCCTATTGTGCTTTTGTTGACCATATGTTCTTTCAATTAATGAGCCATATTGACACGGGTCGTCTTTAAAAACAGAGAAGTCTGCAAAATAATGATCATGAACTAAGCACAATGTAAAAAAGAAAATTATATGTGATAACTGCAACCCTTTCTCAAGTACAGCACCATGGAATCAATGGTGCTCTATAAACAAATAATAACAACTGCATACCTTAAATTATTTATCAAATATTTGTGTTACATTTTTCAAAATTAAGACATAAGCTATACACATAATAGATGTTAATGTAGACAAAAGAGCCTTTAGACGTTCTTATGAAATAATAGAATGATGGATACGTTAACAAAGTTAAACAACAGCTGTCATATGTAAAAATAAACCATCAAAACAGATGGCATCATAGTGAGAAAATATCAAAAAGCTGTGAAAAAATGACACGTCCCATAGAGCCCAAATTTTTAGATGTCCTCCGGTGTCACAAAAAATAACTAAGAAGTTGATTTTTTGCAGAATATTTTATTGAAATATTATTAAGAGATGCCACTGAATTTAAATGTTCTGGGCAGTGTAAAATATTTTATTATCTATATAGTCTCTTTTTATACCGCAGACATCTTGAGCAGTACCAGTTTTTGGGGGAACACAGGAATGAGGCGTGCTTGAGGTATCAATGGAACAGATCCCCAGAATAGAAGTCCATTTGCCCATTGGGAAGCCCGCTGGACCAATGGGGAAGGAAGCCATAGCAGAATATACTTTTTATGTAGACTAGTATTCTTGAATAAGGATACAAAAAGTTAGAACAATAAATTATGTGGAAAGACTATACAAGCAAGAAGGGAATTCTGAATTATGATGAGAAGCAAATTAAGGGGTTGTCATAGGGGCCATTATTAGAGGAATGTAAAGAAATGTGAATGAGTCAATATGCATAGTGTAGTAAAAAAAAAAACAAAGATGTGTGTTTAGAAATTATTACATAGCCTTTCCTCTCACATTCAGTGGCTCCATCGGGGCTTTTAAAACAAAGCGGCATTCACGCATATAGGGGAAGGACCTGGTGCTGGCACTGGGCTCAGCCCCATCATGGTAGCAAGAGCTACCTTAGTGGTACACCATTGGCCTGATGGCGCATATGTCCACATCCTATTTTGTGGGGGTTCAGATGTAAGCCCTGATTGAGTCTTCAAATGTTGTTACAAATGGTATGCAAACCTAGTCTCTAATGGAAGGCACACAATAAACTAACTTCTCAAAGGGAATCTGTCAGCAGGTCTTTGCTACCTCATCTGAGAGCAGCACTTTGTAGGCAAAGGGATTCTGAATCCAATGATGTTTAACTTAGACTTCTGGGTGCAGCCTTTCTGACTCAATCAAACCATTCAGTTTTAGCCATACCCAGAGTCTAGAGAGCTGCCCCCGCCAACACCAGGCTCTCAGTAGAGATTGTACATTGACAGCGAGGTGTGACAAAGCAGTCCAGTAATTGTAAGCCTTTAATTTACATAAACAATAGCACACAGCTTGATCAGAGATGCATGGATGATTTTAGTTTTTTTAACCTTTGTAGCATTCTGTTGTTAGCTTACATAGCAAAACCCTATTGACACATTCCCTTTAAGACCTGGTCTTGGTTACTTATGAGATTTGTGAAGTTGTATACTGCATTGGTATGATGATTTTTTTTTTTCACTTATACTCATTTTAATATTCAAGGCCTGTGTTGTCATTTCCTCTGATAATAACATAACATAAAATTTTATATTAGTCACTGCATCTTGTAAGACACTAAACAATGTGGATTTGGTTTAGCATATTTTTCTCATACTACTTTGTACAGACTGTATAAATAATGGACAGTTTCTTGCATAGTTTTCTCCATTAGAGATTTTTACTTGTAGTTTTAAGCAGTAACAATAGGCAGAATATAACCTACTTGTTATGATATTTATTGCTGAGAAGAGTAGCTTAATTACATTTTTACAACTCGCATAAATGCATTGAAACACTGGGCAGCCAGACATTGACTTTTATCTAATTTATATCGTTGTGATGAAAGAGAATATTGGATTGTGTTGGATTTGTGTTATGTCTTTGCGCTATAATAAGTTCTCTGTGTCTTGGAAGCTTCCATTCAAACATGCTATTGTTGGAGCTAGTGGATTTTTTTTTGTATCAAGTACAATGTGCAGATTTTTAGTAGCAATGCAGGGCACAGTGAAGGAACCATTTATTGTGACCCTGCAGCACTTTGGATTCTATACCAATGAGTTCAGTAGACATAGCAATGCGAAGATTCTATTTAATCACCATTAGTTGCTCTTGCTTCATGTGGAGAAAAAGTGTCTAGATCAATATTGGCTTGAAAGAAATTACTAGCATGACAAATGAACAGTGTTACCTTGACAACTCTCAGTGCCTTTACCAAGGATTCACCAAAGTAATTGAAATTACTAAGAGACACAGGTACGGTGCATTTGATAAAAAAGAAAAATATTACAATGCAGTCACATGCTACTTGCCAAGTGAACCAGTATGAGTCACGGTTGGTAGACTTTGGAAGATCTCTTGAAAGATTTTAGATCCCAGTCAAGTGCAGCTACATTGCCTGGTTTAAAACCCAGCAAGCCCTTACTTAACCTCTTCCCGACCTTTGATGTACCGGTTCATCATAGGTTGCGGGTACTTCCTGACCTTTGATTTATCAGTTTATCAAACCTAAATCGCAGCACCATTGCCGCGGTAACGCCGATCTCATCACGATATCCTGTGATTCTAACCACATGATTCTTGAGTTTGATGTCAGTGGGAGTGGATTCCCCACCCCACACCCATGATCACTGTGATTGGGTGTTCAATGCTGAACAGCAAATACCAGCGATCATCACTCTCCACCTATGGAAGGGGGTGTACTAGGCACTTCCATAGGAAGCGCTCTAAGGGGTGGGTATCGCCCCTTCCAGCACTGATGGGAGTGATCTGATGGGATTGATCACTCCCACAAGTAAGCATGGTTGCTGTGCAGCCTGCGTGTGCCCACCCACTACCACTTCACAGACTGTGCCCGCCCGCCTGCCTGTGCCTGCTGCTCCTCCACAGCCTCATCTCTTTGCATGGAGATCAGACTGTGGAGGTGCGATGTGACAGTCAGGCACAGCAATCGCTGTGTCCTGGCTCTGTGCCACCTCCTAAGTGCTGCCATCTTACTTATCGCATCAATTAGGGTCTGGGGAGAGGGAACGTGCAGTCTCTTACTTCTCCTCGCGGTGATCAGCCCATCGTAATGTAATTGCAATAGGCCGATCTTCGCCATGGTATCCTAACGTTGAGAACATTCGGTCACCTGACCCAAGCCTCAGAGATCATGTGATCTCTGAGACTTGGGATTGCCACGCTGACAGGTGCACTGTATGGAAGATTGCCATACAGTGCACCATTAGTGTGACTCTAGAGGCTGCAGCAAGGCGTCAAGTGTACTTTTGTAGTCTCTGGAGTCACACTGATGGTACACTATATGACAGATCATTGCCATACAGTACACCATCATTCTAACCCTAGAGAGGACACTTGATCCCTTGCTGCAGTCTGTGTGGTCACACTGATGGTGCACTGTATGGCATATCATTGCCACACAGTGCACCATCAGTGTGACCCCCAGAAACTACAACAAAAGGACATTTGATCCCTTGTTACAGTCTCTGGAAGTAGCAGAAACAATTGAGCATCGTAGGACCATCATTGTGGACTACATCAGAGGGTATGGAGTAATAAAAAGGGAGTCTGAATTTGTGTTTGTGTTGTTTTTTCTAATAAAAATATTTTTCTCTACGTGGTGTATTTTTTTTTACTATTTGCTAGAGATTCATAATGGCCGGGTCTAGCATAGGCCCAACATTATTAATCTCGGGCTTAGTGCCATCTGCCAATACAAAGCTAGCATTAACCCCTCTATTACCCAGTTGCCACCAGCACCAGGGCAACTGGAAGAGTCAGGGTATAGCGCCAGAAAATGGCACTTCAATGAATGTGCCATTTTCTGGTGTGGCTGCGGGCTGCAATTCAACACATTTGAGGATTCCAGTCCCCAGCTGCCTAAGTACCTGGCTGACAACCAAAAATACAGTGAAGCTCCTCTAGGCAGCTGAGGGTGGGTGGCAGTCCGTAGTTTATTAATTATTACCTCCCATCCCCATTATTTAGCCGTCATAAGCTCTGGAAGGAGTTAGTAACATAGTAACATAGTTTTTTAGTAACATAGTTTTTAAGGTTGAAGGTAGACTTTAAGTCCATCTAGTTCAACCCATAGCCTAACATGTTGATCCAGAGGAAGGCAAAAAAAAACCATGTGGCAACACTAAGCTCCACATTGGGGAAAAAAATTCCTTCCTGACTCCAGATACGGCAATCAGACTAATTCCCTGGATCAACGCCCTATCAAAGAATCTAGTATGTATAACTGGTAATATTATAGTTTTCAAGAAAGGCATCCAGGCCCTTCTTAAATGTTAGTAGTGAGTCACTCATTACAACAGCATGTGGCAGAGAGTTCCATAGTCTCACTGCTCTTACAGTAAAGAATCCGCGTCTGTGATTATGATTAAACCTTCTTTTTACCTTTTTAATTTTATTGGGCTTTCTTAACTTTCTTTTCTCTCTACAAGTTTATAGTCTCTTATTTTACTACCTGTAAGTTAAAGGGTTAACTACTTTGCACTTAAAACCTGTGGTGTAGCTATACTTACAAGGGGTTAATTAAGGGTGGGGGTGCATAATTAAGGGTTTATAAGAAGCAGCTGGTTGGGGCTTCCAGTCCTTTGGAGGTACACTGAGCTGTAGGCTGATTTTCTGCTAAGGGAAAAAAAAAAATGTAAATCTCATTTTCTAGCGAGTGTGGCGAGCTGAGTGTGACAGAGCGCAAGTGCGACAGAAGTAAGTGTGTGACTTGTGATTCAGTGATTTTGGATTAAGGGAGTTTGGAAGGGAGGACTTACTGAATTGCTGGTTGTATTTTATTAATACTTTGCATTTCTTTTTACTTATCATTTCTGTCTGGTGCAATCCCCATTAGGAAATGAGCTCTATGATTGGCAATGCCATCCAGTGTACATCTTGCCACATGTATGCATTCCTTGACCAGCCGGTAGAGGGTGCATACTGCTGTGTGAGATGTGAGTACGTTATGCATTTGGAAGCCCAGATACTGGATCTAAATGAACAACTGACAACGCTGAGATCCATAGACAATATGGAAAGGAGTCTGCTGCTCACTGAACAGCTGCTCAATGGGATAGATGTGGGGGAGGATGGTAGTATGGAGCTGCAGGACCGTGAGGTAGCCAGCTGGGTGACAGTTAGAAGGCGGGGTAGAGTGAAGGGTGCCAGGGAGGCTAGCCCTGATCTGGCACACCCCAATAAATTTGCTATGTTGGCAGATGAGGGGGGTGTGAGTTCAGGGATAGCACTGCTGCAGCAGGGCATGACCTCTGAAAGCCAGAGGAATGTCTGCTCCAGTAAAACAGGAGAGAAGGTCAGACCAGACAGGTGCTGGTAGTGGGGGACTCAATTATTAGGGGAATAGATAGGGCAATCTGTCACAAAGACAGGGATCGTCGAACAGTGTGCTGCCTACCTGGCGCTCGAGTCCGGCACATTGCTGACCGGGTTGACAGATTACTGGGAGGGGCTGGTGAGGACCCAGCGGTCATGGTGCACATTGGCACAAATGACAAAGTTAGAGGTAGGTGGAAGGTCCTTAAAGATGATTTCAGGGAATTAGGCTGCAAGCTTAAGGCAAGGACCTCCAAGGTAGTATTCTCTGAAATACTGCCTGTACCACGTGCCACACCAGAGAGGCAAAGGGAGATTAGGGAGATAAATAAGTGGCTCAGGAATTGGTGTAGGAAGGAGGGGTTTGGGTTCCTGGAGAATTGGGCCGACTTCTCTGTTGGCTACAGGTTCTATGCTAGGGACGGGCTGCACCTCAATGACGAGGGTGCAGCTGTGCTGGGGGAGAAAATGGCTAGAAGGTTGGAGGAGTGTTTAAACTAGGGATTGGGGGGGAGGGTATTCATTGTATAGGAGGGGAAGATAGTGTAAATAGTAACCTGGGCACAAGTAATAAAATTGGGGGTGGCATGGGGGTGGGGTTAGATCAGTCAATCTAGTAGTAAGGAATAGAGGTAAAGAGAGATGCATAAAGTGCATGTACACTAATGCCAGAAGCCTCACCAACAAAATGGAGGAATTAGAATTGATTTTGTTGGAAAATAATTATGACATGGTGGGGATTTCGGAGACTTGGCTGGACGAGAGCCATGACTGGGCTGTTAATTTACAGGGCTATTGTCTGTTCAGAAATGACCGTACAAATAGTCGAGGAGGAGGTGTATGTTTATACGTAAAATCATCCTTAAAACCCATCCTGCGTGATAATATAGGTGAATCTAATGGAAATGTAGAGTCCCTGTGGGTGGAGATAAGGGGAGGGGGAAAAAATAATAAATTACTGATAGGGGTTTGTTATAAGTCCACAACAATAATGGAAGTGGAGGAGAATATCCTCATAAAGCAAATAGATGAAGCAGCGACTCAGGGAGAAGTCATTATTGTGGGGGACTTCAACTACCCTGAAATACATTGGGGATCAGAAACCTGCAGTTCCAGCAAAGGTAATACGTTTTTGAAAACTATGAGAGACAATTACCTTTCACAACTGGTTCAGGACCCAACAAGAAGGGGGGCACTGCTGGACCTAATATTAACCAACAGGCCGGACCGCATATCAAATATACGGGTTGGAGGTCACTTGGGTAATAGTGATCATAACTTAATAAGCTTTCAAGTATCCTTTACTAAGACGTGTAGTAGAGGGGCTACAAGGACACTAAACTTCAGGAAGGCAAATTTCCAACGGTTGAGAGATGATCTTAGTGCAATAAACTGGGACGATGTCCTGAGACATAAAAGTACACAACACAAATGGGAGATGTTCATTAGCATCCTGAATAGGACCTGTGCACAATATATACCCTATGGGAATAAGCATGCTAGAAATAGGAGGAAACCACTATGGCTAAATAAAGCGGTAAAAAGTGCAATATGTGACAAAAAGAAAGCATTTAGGGAATTAAAGCAAGTAGGTAGTGATGAGGCATTAAATAAATACAGAAAATGAAATAACATTTGTAAAAAGCAAATCAAGGCAGCAAAGATTGAGACAGAGAGACTCATTGCCAGAGAAAGTAAAAAGAATCCCAAAATATTTTTTAACTACATAAATAGTAAGAAACTAAAAAATGATGGTGTTGGTCCCTTTAAAAATAGTATAGGTGAAATGGTGGATGAGGATGAGGAAAAAGCCAATATGCTAAATGACATTTTTTCAACAGTATTTACACAAGAAAATCCCATGACAGACAATATGATCAGTGATAACAAAAATTCTCAATTAAATGTCACCTGCTTAACCCAAGAGGAAGTACGGCATCGTCTAAAATCACTAAAATTGACAAATCCCCGGGCCCGGATGGGATACACCCCAGAGTGCTGCAGAAATTAAGTACTGTCATAGATAGACCATTATTTTTAATATTTGAAGATTCCATAATAACAGGGTCTGTACCACAGGACTGGCGTATAGCAAATGTGGTGCCAATATTCAAAAAGGGGACAAAAACTGAACTTGGAAATTATAGGCCAGTAAGCTTAACCTCTACTGTGGGTAAAATCCTAGAGGGTTTTCTAAGAGATGCTATACTGGAGTATCTGAAGAAAAATAACCTCATGACCCATTATCAACATGGTTTTACGAGGGAACGTTCCTGTCAAACTAATCTAATAAGCTTCTATGAAGAAGTAAGTTCTGGACTGGACCAAGGAAATACAGTGGATGTGGTGTATATGGACTTTTCAAAAGCTTTTGATACGGTGCCACACAAAAGGTTGATACATAAAATGAGGGCAATGGGGATAGGGGAAAATATGTGTAAGTGGGTTAAGAACTGGCTTAGTGATATGAAACAAAGGGTGGTTATTAATGGAACACACTCAGAATGGGTCACAGTTAACAGTGGGGTACCACAGGGGTCAGAGTTGGGCCCGCTTCTATTTAATATATTTATTAATGACCTTGTAGGGGGCATACAGAGTAGAATCTCAATATTTGCAGATGACACTAAACTCTGCAGGGTAATCAATACAGAGGAGGACAATTTTATATTACAGGAGGATTTATGTAAACTAGAAGCTTGGGCTGCTAAATGGCAAATGCGCTTTAATGGGGATAAATGTAAAGTCATGCACTTGGGCAGAGAAAACAAAAGGTATAATTATGTGCTTAATTGTAAAACACTGGGCAAAACTGTCACTGAAAAAGACCTGGGTGTATGGGTAGATGACAAACTCACATTTAGTGGCCAGTGTCAGGCAGCTGCTGCAAAGGTAAATAAAATAATGGGATGCATTAAAAGAGGCATAGATGCTCATGAGGAGAACATAATCTTACCTCTATACAAGTCACTAGCGCGACCACACTTAGAGTACTGTATACAATTCTGGTCTCCGGTGTATAAGAAAGACATAGCTGAACTAGAGCGGGTCCAGAGAAGAGCGACAAAAGTCATTAGAGGACTAAGAGGTCTGCAATACCAAGACAGGTTATTAAACTTGGGGTTATTTAGCTTGGAAAAACGAAGGCTTAGGGGTGATCTTATAATAATGTATAAATATATGAGGGGACAGTACAGAGACCTTTCTAATGATCTCTTTACTCTTAGGCCTGAGACTGGGACAAGGGGGCATCCTCTACGTTTGTAGAATAGAAGCAGATGTGCAGATCTCGACAGTGGACACTACTGTCACCCACTTATGTTATATTGCGCTGACTTTGCTGCATCCTCTCTCACTTGCCTTTAAATAGGCTTCCCTTTTTTCTGTCAGACGCCACTGATAGTTTTTACACTTGGTCATTGTGATGTGCAGATGCTTGCTGCTGGGCTGAAGTCTTTGTTTTGGGAGTAGCTGTGATTATGGATCTGTGGGTGGAGGTAGGGGCCCTCAGCCTAGGGCTAATCCGGAGCTCAGGAAATAGGGTGGAAACTCGGACCTCCTCACCTTCAGAGGTACCTCTGAGAGCAAGGTGAGCCAGGGACTCCCAGTGTAAGGGTCAGTGTAGCTCCCCCTTAAAATGTCAAATAAGCATAGGTAATCAATAATATTTGACTGAATACCTCCTTTAATTTGAAAACAGTAGCAGAAAGATCAGCACCAATCATCCAGATATCCATATAAAATTAATTTTATTAAAAAATTCAGGATAAAAACATCAATGACAGGTTTGCCTGGTACAGAGCTTATCAGAATAATAATAATGCAAAGGGCAATGCGTTTTTAATCAATATGGTCTTTATTCACTGCCAAATTAGCAGTGAATAAGGACCACATTGGTCAGAAATGTGTTGTCCTTTGCGTTATTTTTATTCTGTTTAAACTCTCTACCAGGCATAACTGTCATCAATGTTTTCATACTAAATGTTTTAATAAAATTAATTTTATATGGATATCTGGATGATTGGTGCTGGTCTTTCTGCTACTTTTTTCGAATTAAAGGAGCTATTCAGTCAAATGTTATTTATTACCTATGCTTATTTGACACTTGGCACCCACAAAAATCAGCTGGTATTGGCTCTGACGGCAGCCAGATATAAAGATAAAGGGGAATTCCGGGGAGAAAAAACTTTTTAGTATAGTCCCTGCCCTGCTACATGATGTAGCAGAGCCATGCACTACAGTTCTAGGATCTATAGATCGCTTATGAATCGATAAAACCATACCAGCTCCTTTGATCTCTCCTCTCCCTTATGGAATATAAAATGTCAGCCTGAGAGCTTCATGCAGCAGCAGAGAGCAGGAGGTGTGTCAGGGGTGTGGATGCCGGGAGCTGCAGGATTAGCCTACATTCCAGTGAGGAGTAATGATGATGATGATAATGATCCATTGAAAGTTGGAGGGATAGGAAGCTACAATGTTCCTATGGGGTAGGGGAGACCATGCAGAGCTGAATTGATCAATGTAATGATTTGCCTGTGCTCCAAGCCTCACAATAACAGTACACATTATACATCATCATACAACAGAGGATCACAGCATGTATTTGTATCTGCTTGATAACACCATTGCTATTTCAAGCCAGGACCCCTTGTCACATATGATGGTATATCAGGGGGCAGCACGGTGGCTCAGTGGTCAGCATTGCAGCCTTGTAGTGCTGGGGTCCGGGGTTTAAGTCTCACCAGGGACAACATCTGCAAGGAGTCTTGACATTATCCCCGTGTATGCGTGAGTTTCCTCCGGGTACTCCAGTTTCCTCCCAGATTTCAAAGACATACTGATAGGATGTTTAGATTGTGAGCCCCAATCAGAACAGTGTTACAAATGTATGTAAAGTGCTATGGAATCAATAGCGCTACATAAATGAATAAATATTATTATATTATTATTATTATCAAGGGACAGGATTGTAGTATTAGCATGGGGTGGTGCCCACAACCCCTGCCATACCCCCTCCCTGTACAGAAGTGTGAGGGGGCTAGAATGTAGGATGATCCTGTAGCTCCCAGCATATACACCCTCGACACACCTCCTGCTTTCTGCTCCTAAATGAAACTGCCAGGCTGAAAATTCTCGATCCCATGAGGGGGGAACCAGAGCCGAGGAGCAGGTACGATTTTATAGATTTATGAGTGATCTATAGATCCTAGAACTGCAGTGTACGGCTCTGCTTCATCATGTAGCAGGTAGGGACTGTACTAAAACGTTTTCTCTCAATGGAGTTCCCCTTTAAGTGGAGCAGCATTGCACTTAATGCCTGCCAGGATCTGCACATCTGCTTCTATTTAACTCCTTCCAGAGCTTTTGCAGCTGAATAATGGGGATGCGAGGTATTGGACCTTACTCATTAGATATTAATGACCTGGCTTGATAATTAAGAATTAATATTATTTGACAGTTCAACTCCTTCAACCTCATGCTGCAATAGGGGGTACAGTTCTGTTCTAATACAGTTATGTAACTTTGATACAGCAAGCCAAGCCTGCATCTTTCATGGCAAAAAAGGACTATGATTTTCAGCTATCATCTGGTTCTAACAGGCAACCTCTGACAGTGGCATCTACAGTGCACCGGCAGGGAGTTTCTTTATCCTAACAATGCATGTCATGATATTTCTCCTGTGAATTCTAGCTTCTGGCCGGTATTCAGAGGGGACTGATTTTTGCTATACACAGCAGTACAATGGTATTTCTGTGTACAACACAAGTGATTACACGATCGTAAGTCCCCAAATGGGATTTACAAATAAAGTGAAAAGTAAAAAAAGTTCAACTCATCTTTTCCCATTAGAAATAAAGAAATAAAAAACTACATGTAGTTGGAGTATATTGGTATCAATAAAATTGTCAGCTCAGGGCACAAAAAAGAAGACTCATACTGAAATATCAGCTATTTTCTACAGTGAATGTAGAAAATAAAAAATATAAAAAAAACAATCGTGGAATTGCATTTTTTTTCCATTTTGCCACGCTTGGAATTTTTTTCACACTTTCCTGTACCTCACATGATAAAATGAATGGTGCTAATCAAAACTACAACTACTCACCCAAAAAGCAAGACTTCATATGGCTATGTTGATGGAAGGAAAGAAAAAAATGAAAACGCAAAAGTGGAAAACACCCATGATGCGAAGGGGTTCAGCATCTTTACAATAGATCTTGACTAAAGTTTTCCTAGTGATTTTGGTGCCCAGGTACTATGAAGAGTCATATGTCTCTAAAGTAAAAGACTACAAATTAAGTACAGCTTGAGTCCGCAGATATATTACCTTCCATTTTTACCCTATTTGGTTGGTTAGCAAACAGTAGGTAGTAAATATTATAGAAAAGTAACACCTACTTTGGGCATCAACTTCAGCTCGGACTCCGCTACCTGTTTCTGGTAAACCAAGACTATGAGATCCAACGATCCAGATGGAGGATAGAGTTGGTGCTTGCCAGAGAAAACCCGGAACCGCCAAAGCGATCTGGTGAAGCAAAATTAGGTGTTCCATGACTCACGATCCTTTTAAATTCCAACATTTATTTTATACCTTAAAATTGCGTCTAGACCCAAAGAAGCGCATTCTCGTGAAACGGACGGTCACCTTTGTCAGCTGGCGTCCTGCCACTCGAGGCTCCCTCTCCTGCACTGCCATGCTTGTATGCACTTTTAAGGTATGAAATAAATGTTGGAATTTTGAAGAATTGTGTGACACGGAACGCCTTATTTTGCTTAAAAAGTCGGTAGTAGATAGTTTATCGCCAGGATCAGAGACGTTTGTCTATCGTCTGAAAACTTCTTATATCATTAATAAAACATGTATGATTATTTCATTTTTGGGAGTTTGGTGGTGAAGAGGTTATTTGAATGGACAAAATCAATACTGCACCATTCTCTCCTAAAGCTAAATGTGGCCTTATATTGTTAGAGCGCATATATTAAGAGGGATAAAGAGCTGACATTCCTTTCATATTTTAAGCTTGAAAACTAGAAGAAAAGTAGAAAAGCGCACATAGGGTCTTATCCGGGTGTAACTGGGGTGTTGTATTGTGTGCTGTTGCACTATCCTTATGTTGTTGTGAGAGTCACAACAACTATTGAAGCATAAGCCGGCTTGCAGCACTCCGCCCAAGGCAAACAGGTTAAAGCATTAGATGAAAGGTGGTAATTCGCTGCCGTCTGTCCGTTGGTTCCAAGAAATCCAAGGAATCACAAGATGTTAAAAGTAATACCTTTAATGTCTAATTCTTACGCGTTTCGTGGTACTTCAGACCACTTCATCAGAGATCCACAAGGTTTACAGACATATACAAAAAAACAGGCTATAAATAGAACCTGGAGGTAGATGGCACTCCCATCATCCCATCCTGATGTCAATTAAAATCAATTAGCATATTCTTTCAATCCAATGCACTTTTTTCTAAGAGGAGAAAAAAAAAAAAAAAGGGGGTAGATTAGAGGATTCAAACTCACAAGGTTACAGTCCCTATGGCTAGTTTCCACATGCCCTTATTAATTCAGCCATCTCAGATGTGGCTGACAATTAGATTCCAAGGGGAGGAATACACAATCCGGACTCAGGCTCCCATTATAAGCGTGAAGACATCCTAACCTTCAGGATGACATCAATCACCTGAATAAGTCGCTTATTTCATTCAATCCTTGCGGCACCAAGGGTTTTAATTTATACATCCAGTAAACCTCTCTACGTGACAGAGTTCGATCTCTGTCAGGGATAAATTCATGTATGAAATCTATAGGTGTAACTTTGAAGGACACCTTTTTTGCATGATGTATTGTGCAGTGTTTAGACTCCATGCGTCATTAATCCTTCTTTTACATTAAATCTGTGGGAGGACATCGGTTGTTGTAATTTTTGTGTAGTCCTACCCACATATTGTTTACCGCAGTTGCAACTTAGCAGATATATAACAAAGGATGACTGACAATTCAAATGGTGATTGATGGTGAAGGTATCATCCCCTATATTTATACCAAAGGATTTTTTGCCATCACAGATCATGTGGCAACATAAACATTTCTTTGCACCACACTTATAAGAACCCAGTTTATCATTTTTTTCATTTTTTTCAATAGTGTTTTTATTTCCATATTTTAACCTACTGGGGGCCAGGGCCGTATTTGGAGTTCCTGCTGCCCTAGGCACTGTCAGCAGCCGCCGCCCCCCCTGGCTCCTCCGCCCATTGCGGCCCCTCCCCCCATCACGGCTCCTCCCCCCTATTGCAGCTCCTCCCCCCGTCACGGACAATCTTCCCCCCCAAGCTTCATGTAGCTTCTCCCCCCACACTTCATCATGTAGTACATATAAAAGGTTCGTACAACCACACTACAGAGACCTACTGACAGGATGTTTACATTGTGAGCCCCAATGGGGACAGTGTTGATGATGTATGTAAAGTGCTGTGGAGTTCATAGTGTAATATAAGTGCAAAAAATATTATTCTTAATATGATGTCACAATACCGGGATCTGAGGATCTTCTATTTGGAGGTCAGGGGCTCTCTGATGCCATGTTGCTGCCTGTCTCGTTGTCTTCCTCTTTTGACACTGAAGTGCGGTGGACAAGAGAGCATTAACTGGTTAATAACAAGAAGTATGGTGTACTAACTGAGCCATAAACCCTCCCCATACCATGTCCAGCAGACATTGTAGGATTACTACATGGATTTTATTATTAGGGTATGGACACACTGGCATGAAACTTGGATGAGTGCAATGTGTGATTTCATCACATTGCACTCGGACCAATGTTAATCAATCTCTGTGAGCAGATTGGCGAGTGTCGGACGCTTTTTTCTCATCCAGATTCAGGATGAGAAAAAAGTCGCAACATTCTGCGACAGTCTGTGATTCATGCGCGAGACTCAGCAATGCAAGTCTATGGGTCCGACAAAATCACATACCGCACACTGACAGCACATGGACCATCTGAGAGGCATCAGTTTTTTTCACGGATACATTCTCATTCTGTAACCGAGAACACTGTAAAATGTTCCTGTAAATGATTCTACAGTAATAGCTGCTGAGGAAATTTTAAGGCAGGGGAGACAGTGTAGCACCATGTCCTCAGCTCCGTGCTGTGCAGTGTACCACCATGTCCTCAGCTCCGTGCTGTGCACAGACAGCGTACCACCATGTCCTCAGCTCCGTGCTGTGCACAGTGTACCACCATGTCCTCAGCTCCGTGCTGTGCACAGTGTACCACCATGTCCCCAGCTCCGTGCTGTGCACAGTGTACCACCATGTCCCCAGCTCCGTGCTGTGCACAGTGTACCACCATGTCCTCAGCTCCGTGCTGTACACAGTGTACCACCATGTCCTCAGCTCCGTGCTGTGCACAGTGTACCACCATGTCCTTAGCTCCCTACTGTGCACAGACAGTGTACCACCATGTCCTGAGCTCTATGCTGGTGCTGTGCAGTGTGCCACCATGTCCTCAGCTCTGTGCATAGACAGTGTACCATCATATCCTCAGCTCCGTGCTGTGCACACAGTGTACCACCATATTCTCAGCTCCGTGCTGTGCACAGACAATGTACCGCCATGTCCTCAGCTCCGTGCTGTGCACAGAGAGTGTACCACCATCTCCCCAGCTCTGTGCTGTGCACAGACAGTGTACGGTACACTGTCTGTGCACAGCACGGAGCTGGGGACAGGGTGGTACACTGTACACAGCACGGAGCTGGGGACAGGGTGGTACACTGTACACAGCACGGAGCTGGGGACATGGTGGTACACTGTACACAGCACGGAGCTGGGGAGATGGTGGTACACTGTGCACAGCACGGAGCTGGGGAGAGGGTGGTACACTGTGCACAGCACGGAGCTGGGGAGAGGGTGGTACACTGTCTGTGCACAGCACAGAGCTGAGGACATCCCAGAAGAGACAGACAGGCCACAGACGGGCGGCGGGACAACACTGAGCCCATCTGGAAAAACAACTCCCAGCACCCAACACACTGCCCAGAAATCATATAGGACAGGCAGGAGAACTACAACTCCCAGCATGCCACACCCTGCCAACACAGGAAGGTGGTGGCAGCTGCATGGAGGCAGACACACGGTACAGCCGCCATTATCACCACACACAGCACCAGCCACAGCCCCAGTCCTCCTGGATCCCCGTCCTTGGCTCCTCTGTCCCTCCTGCACCTCCATCCTCATCTCCTCTGTCCCTCCTGCTGCTCCTCTTGCACCCCCTTCCTCCTCTTCCCTGTCCCTCCTGCTGCTCGGCTGTCCTCCTGCACCCCGTCCTCCTCTCCTGTCCCTCCTGCTGCTCCTCTTGCACCCACGTCCTCCTCTCCTCTGTCCTCCTGCACCCCCGTCCTGCTCTCCTCTGTCCCTCCTGCTGCTCCTCTTGCACCCCCATCCTCCTATCCTTTGTCCCTCTGTCCTCCTGCACCCCTGTCCTCCTCTCCGCTGTCCCTCCTGCTGCACCTCTGTCCTCCTGCACCCCCGTCCTGTTGCTCCTCTGTCCTCCTGCACCCCCGTCCTGTTGCTCCTCTGTCCTCAGGCACCCCCGTCCTGTTGCTCCTCTGTCCTCAGGCACCCTCGTCCTCCTCTCCTCTGTCCTCCTGCACCCCCGTCCTCCTCTCCTCTGTCCTTCTGCACCCCCGTCCTGCTCTCTCTGTCCCTCCTGCTGCTCGGCTGTCCTCCTGCACCCCGTCCTCCTCTCCTGTCCCTCCTTCTGCTCCTGTTGCACCCCGTCCTCCTCTGTCCTCCTGCACCCCGTCCTGCTCTCCTCTGTCCCTCCTGCTGCTCCTCTTGCACCCCCGTCCTCCTATCCTTTGTCCCTCTGTCCTCCTGCACACCTGTCCTCCTCTCCGCTGTCTCTCCTGCTGCTCCTCTGTCCTCCTGCACCCCCGTCCTGTTGCTCCTCTGTCCTCCTGCACCCCCATCCTGTTGCTCCTCTGTCCTCCTGCATCCCCATCCTCCTCTCCTCCTGCACCCCCGTTCTCCTCTCCTCTGTCCTCAGGCACCCCCGTTCTCTCCTCTCTGCTCAGGCACCCCCGTCCTCCTCTCCTCTGTCCTCCTGCACCCCGTACTCCTCTCCTCTGTCCTCCTGCACCCCCGTCCTCCTCTCCTCTGTCCTTCTGCACCCCGTCCTGCTCTCTCTGTCCCTCCTGCTGCTCGTCTGTCCTCCTGCACCCCGTCCTCCTCTCCTTTCCCTCCTGCTGCTCCTCTTGCACCCCCGTCCTCCTCTGTCCTCCTGCACCCCCGTCCTCCTGCACCCCTGTCCTCCTCTCCGCTGTCTTCCTGCTGCTCCTCTGTCCTCCTGCACCCCCGTCCTCCTCTCCTTTGTCCTTCTTCACCCCTGTCCTGCTCTCCTCTGTCCCTCCTGCTGCCCCTCTTGCACCCCCGTCCTTCTCTTCCCTGTCCCTCCTGCTGCTCTGCTGTCCTCCTGCACCTCGTCCTCCTCTCCTCTGTCCCACCTGCTGCTCCTCTTGCACCCCCGTCCTCCTCTCCGTTGTCATTCCTGCTGCTCCCATGTCCTCCTGCACCCCGTCCTCCTCTCCTGTCCACCTGCACCCCCGTACTCCTCTCCTGCACCCCCGTCCTCCTCTTCCCTGTCCCTCCTGCTGCTCTGCTGTCCTCCTGCACCTCGTCCTTCTCTCCTCTGTCCCGCCTGCTGCTCCTCTTGCACCCCCGTCCTCCTCTGTCCTCTTGCACCCCCCGTCCTCCTCTCCTCTGTCCTCCTGCACCCCTGTCCTCCTCTCCACTGTCCTTCCTGCTGCTCCTCTGTCCTCCTGCACCCCCGTCCTCCTCTCCTCTGTCCTTCTGCACCCCCGTCCTGCTCTCCTCTGTCGCTCCTGCTGCCTCTCTTGCACCCCCGTCCTCCTCTTCCCTGTCCCTCCTGCTGCTCTGCTGTCCTCCTCTCCTCTGTCCCACCTGCTGCTCCTCTTGCACCCCCGTCCTCCTCTCCTCTGTCCTTCTGCACCCCGTCCTGCTCTCCTCTGTCCCTCCTGCTGCCCCTCTTGCACCCACGTCCTCTTCCCTGTCCCTCCTGCTGCTCTGCTGTCCTCCTGCACCCCGTCCTCCTCTCCTCTGTCCCTCCTGCTGCTCCTCTGTTCTTCTGCACCCCAGTCCTCCTCTTTACTCTTCTGTCCCCTTGTTTCTGTCCCCCTGTCCTCTTCTTCTCGGTCCCCCTGCGCCTCTGTCCCCTGCACAGTTTCCCCACACTTTTAGGGTCCTCACCTGGTGCTGGCTGCTGACATTGGCTCCCTCTGAGCACAGTGATGAGCTCCGTGATGAGCTCTGAGCACAGCAGGAGCTCCGTTGCCAGCCGCACCATCCTCAAATGCCTCCGGCTGCTTTCCCGCTGTCTGGGTCAGGAGGAGGCGACTGGGTGCAGGGGCGGCTGGGTGCAAGGGCGGCTGGGTGCAAGGGCGGCTGGGTGCAGGGGCGGCTGGGTGCAGGGGCGGCTGGGTGCATGGGCGGCTGGGTTCAGGAGCCGCCAGTACCGCCGCCGGCGCCACCACCGCAGCACGGGAGCACAGGAGACAGGAGGGAACAGAGCGGGAACTTCAAACTTCCCCTCCTTGGCGGGCCCCTCCTTCTCCTTTTCTCTTCCGGCTCTTCTGCCTGTGAGGTGGGCGGGCGGGGTGGCGGCGCGGCCCAGATGATGAAGGAAGGGGGGGGGTATGGGGGCGGGGCTTGCGGCCCGGAGCAAAAAAAAAAAAAAAAAAAAAAAGATAAAAAAAGAAAACACGCCTAGACACCTCCCCCTATGAATGGCGTCGCCCTAGGCACGTGCCTAGGAGTGCCTAATGGAAAATACGGCCCTGCTGGGGGCCAGCGTACTTTTAAGTGTGGGAGCCCTCCTGAAGGTAATATTAGGTGCCTCAGGATTCAATTAATTAACGATAACATCATTTTTTAGTATACCCCAATGTTTTTTTAGGATATATCTGATACTTTCATGCTGTCTAGAGTAGACAGTAATAAAATTATAGGCATAATTTTCATTTTGCAATTTTTTCGATAAAAGGGACTTTTTTGTCGTATCAATCAATTGTTCTTGTGACATATTTTTGTTTGTTTGTGAAGCTTTCATAGAAAACAAAAATATGTCACAAGACAAAAAAGTCCCTTTTATCAAAAAAATTGCAAAATGAAAATTATGCCTATAATTTTATTACTGTCTATTCTAGACAGCATGAAAGTATTAGATATATCCTAAAAAAACATTGGGGTATACTAAAAAATGATGTTATCCTTAATAAATTGATTCCTGAGGCACCTAATATCACCTTCAGGAGGGCTCCCACACTTAAAAGTACGCTGGCCCCCAGTAGGTTAAAAGATGGAAATAAAAACACTATTGAAAAAAAGGAAAAAAATGATAAACTGGGTTCTTATAAGTGTGGTGCGAAGAAATGTTTATGTTGCCACATGATCTGTGATGGCAAAAAATCCTTTGGTATAAATATAGGGGATGATACCTTCACCATCAATCACCATTTGAATTGTCAGTCATCCTTTGTTATATATCTGCTAAGTTGCAACTGCGGTAAACAATATGTGGGTAAGACTACACAAAAATTACAACAACGGATGTCCTCCCACAGATTTAATGTAAAAGAAGGATTAATGACGCATGGAGTCTAAACACTGCACAATACATCATGCAAAAAAGGTGTCCTTTAAAGTTACACCTATAGATTTTATACATGAATTTATCCCTGACAGAGATTGAACTCTGTCACGGAGAGAGGTTTACTGGATTTATAAATTAAAAACCTTGGTGCCGCAAGGATTGAATGAAATAAGCGACTTATTCAGGTGATTGATGTTATCCTGAAGGTTAGGATGTCTTCACGCTTATAATGGGAGCCTGAGTCCGGATTGTGTATTCCTCCCCTTGGAATCTAATTGTCAGCCACATCTGAGATGGCTGAATTAATAAGGGCATGTTGAAACTAGCCATAGGGACTGTAACCTTGTGAGTTTGAATCCTGTAATCTATCCCTTTTTTTTTTCTCCTCTTAGTAAAAAGTGCATTGGATTGAAAGAATATGGTAATTGATTTTAATTGACATCAGGATGGGATGATGGGAGTGCCATCTACCTCCAGGTTCTATTTATAGCCTGTTTTTTTGTATATGTCTGTAAACCTTGTGGATCTCTGATGAAGTGGTCTGAAGTACCACGAAACGCGTAAGAATTATACATTAGAGGTATTACTTTTAGCATGTTGTGATTCCTTGGATTTCTTGGAACCAACGGACAGACGGCAGCGCACGAATTACCACCTTTCATCTAAAGCTTTAACATATTTTAAGCTTAGAATGCTTCCAATCTACCGTAAATACCAAATTGTTATACACACTAGACCATAAAGTAGACTTCAAATATTTATTATTCCTTAAGCTACCGTCATCTCAGCCAGTCTGTGACTTTACATTCACGTCCCGTGATGATGTATACTACATATTGTGTATTTAAACACAGAGTCCAAACGGAAATCATATATTGCTGCTCTGTTACAAATACTTCTTTTATACAGAAATTGGTCATTCATATTTTATTTTTATATATTAATATCTAAACTCTGGATTGCTTTTAACATTTGTTCATATTTATTCAAGAATGGAATCTGAATTTGGTTCACGCTAGTCATAAAAAAGTGGAATATTGTTTGTCAACGTAGTGAGTTCTGTTTAAATGCCAATCATAGCTCTCTTGTTGGAGATCATTGGTATGATCAATTTGTACATAGGCATATTTTCTAGAAACAAAAAGGAAAATATATATAATGTTTGAAAAACATAAAAAGCTGAAACAGCCAATATATTTGAAGGGAGTGATTATAAAAGCTTACAGTGTGCTATCCCTAACCAAGACCATTACAGTGTGTGAAATCTCAGGTTATCATTTATACAACAGACTAGATACAAGATAATTCATAATAAAGAATTTTCACTTTAACAAAAGTTAACCCTTGAAATTAATTCCAGATGCTACCAGCAGGCGACAAATTGTTACTCAGTGCAGTTCAATCATGCAGATGCAAAACAAGTTGAGTGTTTTTTAAACATAACCCCTGAATCTTTTGGTTCAGCCATTAGCTCATGCTGATGCACTCAAATTAATGCAAAGCGTTTTAGGGCCACTTAAAGGCCATCAGTGAAAAGCAAGTAAGTAAAACAGCAAAACTGATCCCAGTTCACCTCATCACATTAGCACCAGATGCATTGGCTATTTAGAAATAATAATTAACTACAAGCGCATCATGGACCATTGCTGCCGAAAAGAAAACTTTGAAATAAAAAAAGTTTGATAGCTTAAAAATCTATTTTGATATGTATGAATGATCAGATAAAAATTAATGGGCTGTCTCAGACTTAACAGTTGATGACTTATCCTCAGAATACTGTAGGTCAACAATATGAGATCAGTGAGGGTCCAACACATGACATCTCCATCAATCAGCTAAACTCTGCTTCAGAAATGGCTTAATAGTAGCGATGTGCAGGTCTGAGTACAGCAGCTTCATTCATTGCTAATTAGCTCTTGTTGAGTACGGCAGTTATTCTCTCATTCACTTGAATAGAAGATGACCAGCATCATTGATTATAAACCCTATACACTGCTTATAATCTGCAGCTGCTGGAGCAGATTTCAGCTGATAAGTGGGGGTTCTCCATGTCAGACCCATAAATCTTATTCTGTTGACCTATTTCTTGAATGGCTAATCAATTAGCAATCAGGGGCAACCCCTTTAACATTTCGTACAGACATTGTTACTTCAGGGAATATTTTGATGTGTAAATGTAATATTTAGATGGTCTGCTTGCTGAATACTTCAGCAAATGAGTATATAGGGTGGACCATAAGGTCTCTGAAAAAAATACAATGAGAGGCAAAGGGTTACATGTTTTTTTTTAGAGGGAACCTGTCACCCCCTTTGGGTATTTTATACTATGCCCAACAGCATTTACATGATGTAAATGGGGTTCTAGTAACCCCTGTATGTGCCCAGACTGGCTCCTCATACCTGAAATATGAACTTTTATTATGTCCAGAGCTGGCGTCCTACTGAGACCGGGAGGCTGCTATTTAAACATGGGGTATGATGTTCTCATCGCCCCTCCAGGCTGCTAAACCCACACTGCAGTTTTTAAATTTCCCGCCCCTCCTCTTGCCGACGCTTATCTGACAGCCGCACAGCGGCGCAGTGGAGGGGGTGTCCACACTGTATTGAGCAGGCCGATGTCTCGCGAGACTTCACAAATCTCACAAGAAGTCGGCACAGAAAGGCGCAGCTGCATTTGTGCAATTTGAACGGGAGTCTGCGCTCCATTGAACATAGTGACGGTGTCTCGCAAGACTTCACAAATCTCACAAATGCCGGTGCGAGTGCGGCTGTCACTCAAGTGCCGGCCAGAGGAGGCACAGGAAATTTTAAAAGTGCAGGGTGGGTTTAGCAGCTCGGAGGGGCGGCGAGAACATAATACCCCAGGTCTAAACAGCAGCCTCCCGGTCTCAGTAGGAGGCCAGCTCTGGACATAATAAAAGTTCATATTTCAGGTATGAGGGGGTCAGTCTGGGCACATACAGGAGTTACTAGAACCTCATTTACATCATGCAAATGCTGGTGGGCATAGTTTAAAATGCCCAAAGGGGGTGACAGTTTCCCTTTAAGTGTTGATTTCACTTAACCATAATCATTACTGTCAGCTGCCATCTTACTGATGGTCATGCCAGCTTGCGGTAGGGTTTGGTGTGCATACACAGTATGCACAATGCTCAATCTAATACTGAACTAGGCTGTTCATCCAATTAGGAAGTTTGGCGGGAAGGACAATTTGAGTCCCTCCTATTTAACCAATGTAATTGCTGAGTGCTGTATACGAATCTCCAGATCACTGGTGACAGTTCTAGTTACTGATGATTGATCATCTTACTGATTTTTTTCTTGTGGACTGTAACTAAAATATATGACCAATCCAGCCTTAAACTACATTTCTTGCATTAACGACACTGCAACTTCTCTGGCTATCCTTAAAAATGCACCTGTCCTAAGGCCTGGTAATTATGTCTAATATTTGCTCTAGCCCTTGTGACTCTGGCACTAGCTTACTCACAACAGCACACCAGTCTAGGTCCTTTGATATTAAGACTGGTTCCCATAACTCTTCTGCTTCAGCTTGCTTCTGGTTATGTTCTGAGATTCTCCTAAGAGTTGTAACATCTACACTGCTCTTCTCATAACTATACCAAACACATGCCAAGCCTACTTCACCCATCATTAGCCAGAGGCTAATGCTGTCAAGGTCAACCTTCTTCCTTGTGGGGAAGTGAGGATGAAGACTAGGCAACCTCATAAATTCTGCACTGGAATCTACATGAGCAAGTTTTAGAATGTATAAGGTTAATCTAATATATAAGCTGAATGTGTGTATGTCCGGGATTGGCATCTACACCATCACAACTACAGCCACAAAATCTTGCACAGTCACACGTCTGGACCCCGAGAGCGTCATAGGCTATGTTGTGAGGTGAAATTTTAATCCCCTGTGTTCCAATTCACCAAACAATTTTGGCCCTATCTACATAATGGAGAGAAAGTGACAGTTACCAGTTGACAGTTGTGAATGAGAGGGCTTAATGACAGCACCAAAGACTAACAGCATATACCAGCATATAGTCACTAAGGTGGGGCCCCAACATGGGATATTCACCATGCACGGGGACATGTATACACACCACATGCACACAAAGAGTAACAGCTAATTTGGAGCCTCAACATTGGATACTCACCATGCACCCGAACACAAACACACACCACAAAGAGACACACACAACACAGAGACACATAGACACCCCCCCTTACAGGGACACACACACATACACACCCTATAGGGACACATGCACTCACCACACAGGGACACACATACCACAGGGACATACACACATACACACCCCACAGGGACACAGAGAGACACACACACATCCCACAGGAACACACAGACTTCACAGCGATGGACACACACCACAGAGACAACCCTCCCCCAGAAGGACACACACCACAGGGACACCCCTCCACCACAAAAGGACACACACCACAGGGATCCCCCCCCCCAGGGACACATGCACACCACTGGGACCACACACACACCCCAGAGACACACACACCACACAGACAGACACAGATGTGCACAAATCGCCTCACACAACTCGCCTCATACGTCTGGTATCTTTAATTTCCAAAAATAAACATCTGATTAAAAACAGCCAATGTGCAACACATGTGCCATATAGGGAATTAAGGCAGATGTCAGTCACATGAGCTGTCTATTATGTGTATGTGTGAGGTAACATATACTGCCCGGCCGGGGGGAGGGTTTACTGTTAGCTGGAGATTTATTAGGCTGCCTATAGCAACCAATCACAGCTCAGCTTCTATTTTCCTACAGGTCATTAATATGACTTATTCAAATTCTATTTTGTTATAACTAACAGCAGTTATTTATTAACCCGGGAGTAGCCGGGTAGTACAGCTAGTGCTATATAAAATGTGTAGTGAGACAACTCACTTGAACAAGTTTTGCATTAATTTTTATACAGGGCAACCAAATGGAAATGAATAAAGAAAGTCTTCTCTATATGAAGAGTACCCAGAGCATCATTCAGGATGGGGTGTTGGTAGAACCCTGCTCTGGAGATAGCTGTAAGTCCCAGATGTGAGACCTGATTATGACATTTACAGCATATTCAGTGGATAAAATAAGAATACTCCTTTAATTACACAATTCTCTTTACATTTATGTACATTGACATAAAAAGGGTTTGGGCTTTTTTTTTTAATAATATTTGGGCACTGTGCCCACACAAACAAAATTCAGGCCATGAAATTTGCAAGTACATTTTGTTTTATAGTTGTTAAGCTAACTACATAGGCATGATATACTAATAGAGTTATATAAGTAGGTAAAGATAAGAGCCTCCTCAAATTGCCCAACAGTTAAGCTAAAAAATAAATAATTTCCAGATTCTTTAGAATCACTTCATATATCACATTATCCTTCACTTCCATGCAACTTGTGACTACATAAACCTAGCCACGTTTACCTTTTGCCCAGAGTCACTAATTTAACTCTGAAGGTATGTGCACATAGGTTTTTAACCCCTTCATAACCCAGCAAGATTAAATTTTTTGCTTTTGTGTTCCCTCCCCTTCTTCCAAAAGCCATAACTTTTCTATTTTTCTGTCAATATAGACATGAGGGCATGTTTTTTGCAGAGCAAGTTGTACTTTTGAATGAGATCATTAATTTCACCATAAACATAAACATTAAAGGAAAGGAGACAACCTAGGACTTAATGGTGCATACTAGGTTATAAAAGTGTTATGGCATCTTTTACAGCTGGTGTGCTCCAAAATATTGCTAAATAATTACTTGAAAGACTCTGCTTACTTATTTCTATTCTAAAATGGCCTGTTAATCATTCTTTTGAGCTTTTTTCCTTCCACTTCAGGTTTTGAAAAACACCTGGTGGGAGAAAAGAAAGTTCATGTGTATGTCACTACATTGTAACACTTCCAGATGGTAAACACCCAAAATTAGGCACTGTCCAATCAAAAAGTTGCAGAAAACGGTTCAGGAAGACAACCTTAAAAACCCTTTAAAACCATTTCAGGAACTGCTTCAGGAAAGACTCCTCCAAAAACTCTCAAAGTGAATGTGCAAATGACGTAAATAGGAAACATGATGAAAACAACATAAAAATAAAATTGCTGTGCAAGCAAGTCATGGTCAAAAGTGTTGTCAACCTTGAAATTGTTCCAGAAAATGAAGTGTTTCTCCAAGAAAATTATTGATATTACACATGTTATGTTATACACAAGTTTATTTCCTTTGTGTTTATTGGCACAACAAAAAAACAAGTCAGAAAAAAAAGCAAATTGGTCATAATTTTACACAAAACCCCAAAAATGAGAGGGACAAAATTGTTTTGCACCCACAATGTGAAGTGTAACCACCGTTTAAATTTTTTATTTAATAATAATGTAGAGCAAGTGATTTTAATAAATTGTCTAATATACTTTATTAGAAAATTCTGATTGAAAGCCATTCATAACCTTCCACAAGGTGTCCCCACTACACTGTGTGTGAAGCAGGCACATGCTTATTATCACTCAGATCCATGTTCAGTGAATACGGGGCAGCTGGAAAGGAAGCAATGTATCAGATTAGGCTCAGCATACAAAACAGTTGCTAAACAATGTCAGAAGGTCAGGAAGAGTGCAAACTACTTATCTGTCTCCACAAAGCTCACTCACATGCCTGTTAACCCCTTCTCTGCTATCACATTGCACTGCTCACTGTTATCAGCTGCTCTCAGAATAGGTGGTAATACACAAAGTGCTGGCAGGTGCTGGCCATGCCCACACAGACACAAAATGCAGTTTTTAAAAGTATTAAATAACTGCAATCAATAGTTTCCTAAAACCATCAACAAGCTTCTTATACCTCTCAACTGAAATTTTGGAAGACTATTTTTTTTAAACTGCTCCAGGTCTCTGATATTTGAAGGGTGCCTTGCCCCAACAGAAATTTTACGATTTGTCCACAGGTGTTTAATGGGATTTAGACTTCCAAAATTGTGAGTTTCAAGCATGTGATGATTAAACTTATTGGTGCAAAGTAATAGATGTGGGCAATAAAAAAATCACAGCTGAAAACAGGTTTAAGGGAAATTGTCTCAATCTTTGCATTATGTGTCTGTGTGTGCAACACTAAAAATGGAGACTAAAAAGAGGAAAAGAGAAGTGTCTCAGGGCTTGAGAACAAAAATTGTTAAAAAATATCAACAATTTCAAGATTATAAATTCGTCTTTTGAGATCTTGATGTTCCTTTGTCCACGGTGCACAATATAATCAAAATTTTTAAACCCATGGCAATATTGCTAATCTCTAATGGATGTGGAAAGCAGAGAAAAATTGATAAAAGGTTGCAAAGAAATTCAAGTTGCCCTGCAGGTTCAGGGTCCATCAGTGCCAGCACAAACTATCTATCCACATTTGAATAAAATGAAAGGCTATAGCAGTACACCAAAGAGGATCCCACTGCTGACACCGCAGTTGACCAAAAAGTACATGAGTAAGCCAAAATCCTTATGGGAAAACAGAATAAGGTCTACAAAGAAAAGAACATAGTAAAAAAAAGAACGCCGCCGTTCCTGTCAAACTAATCTGATAAGCTTCTATAAAGAAGTAAGTTCTGGACTGGACCAAAGAAATGCAGTGGTCGTGGTTTATATGGACTTTTCAAAAGCTTTTGATACGGTGCCACACAAAAGGATGATACATAAAATTAGTGCAATGGGGATAGGGGAAATATGTGTAACTGGGTTAAGAACTGGCTCAGTGATAGGAAACAAAGGGTGGTTATTAATGGAACACACTCAGAATGGGTCACAGTTAACAGTGGGGTACCACAGGGGTCAGTATTGGGCCCACTTCTTTTTAACATATTTATTAATGACCTTGTAGGGGGCATACAGAGTAGAATCTCAATATTTGCAGATGACACTAAACTCTGCAGGGTAATCAATACAGAGGAGGACAATTTTATATTACAGAAGGATTTATGTAAACTAGAAGCTTGGGCTGATAAATGGCAAATGAGCTTTAATGGGGATAAATGTAAGGTCATGCACTTGGGCAGAGGAAACAAAAGGTATAATTATGTGCTTAATTGTAAAACACTGGGCAAAACTATCACTGAAAAAGACCTGGGTGTATGGGTAAATGATAAACTCACATTTAGTGGCCAGTGTCAGGCAGCTGCTGCAAAGGCAAATAAAATAATGGGATGCATTAAAAGAGGCATAGATGCTCATGAGGAGAACATAATTTTACCTCTATACAAGTCACTAGTGGGACCACACTTAGAATACTGTGTACAATTCTGGTCTCCGGTGTATAAGAAAGACATAGCTGAACTAGAGCGGGTGCAGAGAAAAGCGACCAAAGTCATTAGGATTACTTAGGGTTATTTAGCTTGGAAAAACGAAGGCTATGGGGTGATCTTATAATAATATATAAATATATGAGGGGATAGTACAGAGACCTTTTTAAGAATCTCTTTACTCTTAGGCCTGAGACGGGGACAAGGGGGCATCCTCTACGTCTGGAGGAAAGAAGGTTTAATCATAATCACAGATGCGGATTCTTTACTGTAAGAGCAGTGAGACTATGGAACTCTCTGCCACATGATGTTGTAATGAGTGACTCACTACTAACATTTAAGAAGGGCCTGGATGCCTTTCTAGAAAACTATAATATTACCAGTTATATATACTAGATTCTTTGATAGGGCGTTGATCCAGGGAACTAGTCTGATTGCCATATCTGGAGTCGGAAGGAATTTTTTCTCCAAATGTGGAGCTAGTGTTGCCACATGTTTTTTTTTTGTCTTCCTCTGGATCAACATGTTAGGCTATGGGTTGAACTAGATGGACTTAAAGTCTTCCTTCAACCTTAAAAACTATGTTACTATGTTACTATGTTACTATCCCATAGGGTATGTGCACACGGTCAGTGTTTGTTCAGGCTTTCACGCAGCTAAATTTTCACATGAATCCTGCACCCTTTCTCCCTTGCGTTTTTATGTGTTTTTACAAGCATTTTTGCCGCATGCATTTTTGCTACATTTTTGTCTTAATAAAGTTTGTTGAAACACAGAAAGCAGAAGACACCGGAAGTTGACCAAAGCACAGTAATGTATCACCAACCTACATATTACACACATTCACCCTTTAGAGCCTTTCATGTGGCATTAAAAGATGTTTGCATCATGTAAACTAATAAATAAATAATTATTAGAAAAAAATGGCAGGGTGTCCCCCCTGATTTTTATAATTAGCAAAGGAAAAGTAAAGCAGACAGCTGTTCGCTGATATTATGAGGCTCGGAATGTCTCTGGTTATTTGGTCCTTCCTAGTCTTAAAATACTAGTCCACAGCTTCCCCAGAAAAAATGTCATGAATTTCCGAAATAACCTACTGAATCCAAAGTAGTATGGGAACCTGAAAGACGTCAAAAGAGAATTAAAGAAAAAAAACAAGTGACAGCCCCTTGTTTTCCAACTTATTGTAAAAAAAAACAACCCACAGCTCTGACATAGTCCATATCTCTCGCAGGATGTCCTTTGAATCTGTGACAAGCAATGATAATGTCAGTCACTCAGTAATTTCATCACTCGGGATACATTGCAGGTCTCATTCTGTGCTGTGTATGAATTATGATGAACAGTAATGTTACTGACATCATTACATGTCATCACAGTTGCCGGATATCACAAACTGCAGCCTGACTGGGAGGTGTGACCTATGAATAACTCAGAACTAGGTCCTATAGGTTGTACTTCAGAATTGGTAAACATTGTGGCAGTGGTATGGACTTTGTTGGAGCTGCGGGGGATATTTTTATAATAAATTGGTGAACGAGGGACTGTCTCTTGTTTTTTTTCCTTACCTCTCTCTTTTTATGTCTTTCAGGTTCCTAATTTTTGACTACTTTGGATGTGGTGAACTAGTTCTTATTTTCATGGCTTTTTTAAATAATTTGGTGAACCAGAGCAAGAGTTGGGGGGAGTTTGTTTCTTTGTATTTACTGGATTAGTTGTGGGAGTGTATGATAGATGACTGAACATTACTAACACCAGTGCTTAATGTATGTTGAAAATTTGCAGCTGACATCAACACCATAAAGACTTACCCCGATTTCTAACGCACCAAGGCAATCAGGTAGAGCCGAGTTGAAGCATCAGAATTGTCGCATCTATTGTGATGCACCACTTCTGGGGTGGCTAAGGGCTGCTAGTTTTAGGCTCAGAAGGGCCAAATAACTATAGACCTTCTCAGCCTGATGATATCAGTCTGCTGTTGTCTCTTTACTTTGGCTGGTTATCAAAAAAAAGCGGGACATCACATATTTTGTTAATTAGTTAATTTAATCATAAAAAGCTGTACAATATGCTCCACAGGTAGCAATATTATTATATGTTGTGCAATTTTATGTTTCTCAGTATGTCTGTATGTCTATATATCTGTCTGACTTTATCTATCTTACAGGAGAAAGGACTGTATGTAGCCCTGAAAATTACTTTTGTTTTAATGGTGCAGTAACAGTATACAATTACTGCAATAGCAATTAAACACTGCCTATATGCCTGCTCTAATATAAGCTCTCCCTCCTACATCTACTCTCCCTGAAATGCTTTCAGAGGGGAGTGTGCCGAATATCATGTCACCAAGTCTTATATAAGACTAGATGACACAATGTGGCTGGCCGATCACAGTAATACCAATACCAACATGGATATGGCTTTACTGTGTATGGCAGGCGATCCCCTCAAGTTGAGTGGTTGTCTAACAGTAGCTAAACATGTAGGACTGGGACTCGAGCATGGTGGTTAAGCACCCGAGATATATGATTGAGTAATGAGCATAACCAAGCACCTTGATTCTACGTCAAGATAAAGTAGTGGCGAGGATGCTTGCTCATCACTACACATGCACTAAATTATATTTCATAGCCTGAAACAGAAGAACGCTTAAAAGACTGAACATATGACCAGCAACTCGTTTTACCACAGAAATAAATAGAAAGAATCTTTGACGCGTTTCAGCAATTTTTCACTAGCAGACCAGCTTCAAAAGATGCCAATATGCTTCTACCCTAATTGGACATAACACTGGTTCTTTCACTTAAAAAAGGGCTAAGATAGGGAACAATACTTATTAAACTGTGGCATTCTGTATAAGACAAGACACTTCCTATCATACAAAGTTTTCCTTATCTCTTTAACCTTCATAAGAGACAGCTACTAAATTGATAATTAAAATTATAATTGCATTAATTAATTAAAAAGACCAAAGTTCTTTCTTGTGAAATGCTATGTGCTCCTGACAGCTCTCCTCTTAGTTACAAATGAACTTCATGCTGCAGTTCAGAAATATTTAGACAGTAACCGGATTTTTGCGATTTGGGCTCTGCATGATGCTATTTTGAACTTAAAATGAAACAACTGAGATGCAATTGAAGTGTAGACTTCCAGGTTTAATTAAAAGGGTTGAACAAAAACATCCAGAGAAATATTTAAGAATTGCAACAATTTTCTACAAAGCCTCCTCATTTCCGTAGCTCAAAAATAATTGGACAAATTCACTTTAACATAAATAAAATGCTCATTTGTAATACTTTGTATAGAATCCTTTGCAGGCAATTACTGCATGAAGTCTGAAAGCCATTTACAGCACCAAATGATGGGTTTCCTCCTTTGAGATGCTTTGCCAGGCCTTTACTGCAGCTTTCTTTAGTTGTTTGCTTATGGGTCTTTCTGCTTTAGGTTTTGTCTGAAGCATGGAAACACATGCTTGACTGGGTTGAGATTTGATGATATGTATTCCAATTCTTTGCTTTAAAAAACTCCTGGGTTGCTTCCACAGTATGTGTGTTGGGTCATTGTCATCTGTAAAGTGAAGCACGGTCCAATTAACTTTACTGCATAAGTTGAATCTGAGCAGAAAGTATAGCCTTATACACTTAAAAATTCATCCCGCTGCTTTTGTTTTGAGTTACATCATCAATAAACACTAGCGACCCTCTTACATTGGAAGCCATTCATGCCCGGCCATCACACTTGCTCCACAAAGTTTTACAGAAGATGTGCTGTGCTTTGCATCATGAACAATTCCAAGCTGTCTCCATACTTTCATCTTCCCATTTTTCTGGTGCAGGTTAATCTTAGTTTCATCTGTTCAAAGAATGCTTTTCCAGATTCGCACTGGCTTTTTTAGATATTCTTTTGCAAAATTTAATCTGGCCATTCTATTTTTATGGCTGATCAATAGTTGGCATTTGTGGTAATCCCTGCATATTTCCTTTCATGAGATCTTCTCTTTACGGTAAACTTAGATACTGCATCACCTACAGTACTTCCTGGAGAGTGTTCTTCACTTAATGTGCAGTTATGAAGGGGTTTTTCTATACCATGGGAAGGATTTTGTGATCATCCACCACTATTATTTTCCCTAGATGTCCAGGTCTTTTTAAGTTCCATGCTCATCAGTGTGTGCACTAAACTTGATTTGGCCACTACTAACCTTTCTATTATCTATCCGATGGATTTTTTTGAGCCTTAAGCCAGCGTCACACATGTCAATGTCGTCAGCGATCTGATCGTTGGGACATCGTTATCTGATCGCTGGTGAGCTGTCACACAGGCAGACTCACCAGCGATCAGTGGACCAGAGACATCGTGGAAATTATTTAAATATCGTTTACACAATGTCTTGCTACCGCTGACAGGCTGCAGTTAGCAGGAGCAGGCTGGTATCCATGGCATCGCGCTGCCTAGATACCCCATGTTTACCTTGCTTGCCAGCTTTCTCCGCTCACCAGCTGGTATCCAAGGTACACAGCGGGTAACTAGAGTCCCTAGTTACCTGCTGTGTATCTTGGATACCAGCCAGTGAGCGGAGAAGGCTGGTAACCAAGGTATACATCGGGTATTTTGGCAGCGCGTGCTGCCTAGATACCCGCAGTTTACCATGGATACCAGCTCCCAGCGCTTGCTAAGAGGCGCTGGGAGCTGGCTTATCGCGGGTCACCCGGTGTCACACACAGCGTTGCTGCGTGTACACCATGCGACCATCACCAGGTTTTCAGTCCTGTCCGAAAACCTGGCGACCATCAACCAGCGATTTATCAATGGTTGATATACCATGTCACACACGTCAATATCGCTGCAATGTCACGTGCAGCAGCAACATTGACAGCGATATTGACGCGTGTGATGGCCCTTTAATGAAGGTCTGCTTCTCTTCCTTTGAGAGCTCCTTTGAGTGCATGTTGTGGGTTCTCAGCAACACCTTCTCAATGCAAATGCCACACCTGTAAACATCAACAGACATTTTACCTGCTTAACTGATGATAAGTTAACAAGGGAATAGCCCATGCAGCCCATTAAGGAGCTTTTGAGATAATTGTTCACTAAGGCTGGCTTCACACTTGCGCTCCCCACCACTGCGTATTGCAGAGGGGAAGCGCAAGCTGAGTGCAGGCACCGCAAGTTCCTATGTTTAACATGGGGACGCAGGTGCCTGCGCTCTGATGCAGATTGGCGTGCGTCATAAACATAGGGACTTGCGGTGCCTGCGCTCAGCCTGCGGATCCCCTCCGCAGGACGCTGCGGAGGGGTCCGCAAGTGTGAAAGCAGCTTTACTTCTTGATTTCTTGAAAAAGAGGCAGCTACATATTACAAAGCTGTAATTCCTAAATCATAGAGTAATGATTTAGGAATTACAGCTTTGTAATATGTAGCTGAATCTAGAATAGGAATACCCTCAAATTAAAGCTGAGAATCTGCACTTTAAGCCCATACTGATTATATAATTATATCTTGAATGTTTTGGTAAACAGTAAAAATGGTAAAACTTGTGTCACAGTCCAAACATTTCTGGAGCTAACTGTAAGGACTCTGTTTCCATGAAGAAAGTCACATACTGTGTTTGCCCTGGTTTACGCAGATTTACCCTAAGCTGCAAAATATAAGATATGTTCATGAAAATCATCCTGTTTGTGGCTATACACACATCAATAAGCATATATTTATGATGTGAAATATAACTGGTTTAACTTTGGTTTAGATTAAAAAGGTTTTTACATTTCCTTGCAAATACACCACATGTGGACACAACTTCCTTCTAGTCACACATTTCTGTTATCATTGCATTGTGGTTCAATTTAATTTGGCCTATTCATTTAACCTTAAAAGTCAGTGCAACAGAATTAACTAGAGAAAATGACAGCAGTAATTAATTACCGTACCTGAGTTCTAAGATTAAGAAAGTCGGTTACAGAAATGGTAGTCGACAGATGATTACTTGATAGTTGTCTGTATATAAAAATGTATTTTTTTACATAAATAATCTCTTTGCATGCTGAACTGTAATTAGTCAACATATCAGTGATGTGATTATTGTCCCATCATGAGCCTCAGACACATTCCATTGAAGATAAGATAAAAGCAAAAGTAAGATGAATTGTATGCTTCTTGAATATTCCTCTATGCCGCAGAATATAATTCCATGCTTCAATACAAGAACGACTGACCCAAAAAGCAATAAAAGGTGTAAATGTGATACGATTGCTTAAAATTTTATGTAACCATTCTAGAACTGTAATCCATAATGGCTCCTATATACTGTATGTAATTTGCCATATGGTCATTTCATTTGAGACCACTTTATGAAGCTATTTGCCACTTAAACTAATATTTATTAATAAAACTCATGTAATATAGAAGTCAATGAAACATTACACAAATCTATTTCTGTAGTATTCTGCCTTAATGCTTAATGATTCAGAAAAAAAAACCTGTGGAAGGCTTTGTACAATAAAAAAGACATACATAGGTTTAATTTCAGCTTATAAACTTAAATAGAACATGTCTGCAGTATTTAACTACATAAAGTAGAGACAGGATCATATTGGTCCTGTGATACTGATTAAAGTGAATCCTAAGTTGAAAAAATGTATTTCTTTAATCAGTCTTTGAATTTTTATTTACTTCAAATTTTTGTGCATTGGGGGCCTGAGGGGAAAGACTGTGGGTAGGTTCTTCAGCTCTTCTCTGACCCCTCCGCTGTCTCTGGGTGCTTTTTCCTCAACCTTACTTACATTTTGCGATGTCACAGTTCTAGCAGTGGATGGCACATCAACAAGTTGATCTCATGGTGGGTTCCATGAAAACGGCACTGGTGATAGCACATCAACAAGTTGATCTCATGGTGGGTTCCATGAAAACGGCACTGGTGAATGCACAAATTGATCTCTTGGTGGGTTCCATAAAAACAGCACTGGTGATGGCACATTCACAAATTGATCTTATGGTGGGTTCCATGAAAACGGCACTGGTGATGGTGCATACACAAATTGATCTCATGGTGGGTTCCATGAAAACGGCACTGGTGATGGTGCATCCACAAATTGATCTTATGGTGGGTTCCATGAATATGGCACTGGTGGTGGCGCAGGCACAAATTGCTAAGTGCCTTCAGTGCCATTTTATTAACGTCCACCTCAAGATCAATATTTACATGCACCATTTTTGCCACCAGTCTCCTGACACCCACCATGAATTAGATCTGCACAAACGCCACACGTGGCTAGGACTGTGCCAGTGCAAAATTTAAAGGGATCCACAAACAGCATGGATCACAGCCTGGTTGCACAATTGCACTCTGTTCTATTTTTCACTGAAAGCTTTGTCATTTCAGAAGAAAATAAAATCACTTTGAAGATCCAGCATACATAGCCAAAGAACTCACTAGTCTGGCTCTTCACAGTGTCACTCTGACAGTTCTCTTTATTTTCTGTATAGGAAGAAACCTGTCAATCAGTCTTGAGAATATCCATCCATGGATGGAGCCAGACTAGTCTGGTCTTTGGCTATAGTCCCCTGTTTTATCTCAAAAATATTTTTTTTTCCTTGAAATGCAAGAGTTTTTCAGCAAAAACTATATCTGGCGGCAATCTTGAAGTGAGACTGTTATTCATGCTACCCATGATTTGGCCAGCATGAACTGACTGACAAGTTCCTTTTAAACCACAATCAGAAAGAACATGGCAGTATATGTGGCATAATTAAACTCAACTATATGCAATATATGTTAATTAGAGTACAATAACCCTGATGTGCCTGATATACCTGATATCAATGTCTCAATAATGAATGGATTATATTATGCAGCCAATATTATATTAAAACCAACTAACCTTTGTGTTGTGATTGTGTAATCAATGCATATGGGAGAAATGGGTTAACGCTAAAAAACTGCACTAACCTAGCTGGTTCCTGTACAGGCTATCAATTCAGACCTCATCAGTGCTTAGTGGATCCTGCAAGGGCTCAAATACCCTAATCCTAGACTAAACAATGACAACTCATATATATGCTGCCTAAATGGCCATCGAGTGCTTCATGTTCCTTCTAAGAAACTAGAGGGCTGATCAGAGTGCAATTTACCTACAGAAGGGAAGGTGTGCTGAGATAGAAAGAGACCCCAGAGTGTATAAAAGCAAACAAGGAAATATACAATGAAAAGATAAGGTAAGTATTGCTAGAGAGTATGCCTCTTACTTCCTAACTCGAAACAGAAGATAGGTGCAGGGTAAAGAGCATAAACAGCAGAGAGCTAAACGCCAATATATCTTTTCACTGACTGGCATAAATGACAGCAGTATGGCTGGCATAAAGCAAGAGAAATGGAGGAATGGTTTATATCTTCGACTGCTGATAACTGATCCAAATGAGCAGTCAGCATACAGAGAACTTCACCAAAAGATCTTTAATGTCTATGCGTTTCATCAGCCCCCTTTTTCAAGATTTTTGTCCTGAAGAAGTGGGCTGATGCCCATGAAATGCATAGACATTAAAGATCCTGTATCCTGACTGCTCTGTCAGATCCATTATTAGCAGCATGAATATATAATTCATACCTCCATTTCCCTTGTTTTATGCTGACCTTGTGAGTTTCTTGAAGCAGCTGATGTGTGTTATATGTTGTTTGTGACTTGCACAACCATATCAGATTAGTACCTCAACTACTATCCTTTCTCCAGTAATACGCAGGTAAGACCCTATTTGTGCTCCTCTCCTTCCAGCTCATACCCCTGTTATTTGTGAAACAGTATGGTTGGACATTCAAATTCAAATGAGAATATGACCATCAGTAAATACCAGCAGGGGGAAAGTATAGCCGCACTGAAAAGGTGATTGGATAGACAAAGGAATAAATGAAAACACCTGTTAACCTAAAAAGACTCAATCAAGGATAACATATACTAAACACTGAGAGAAAAAGAGTATCCACTGGGGCCCAGTGAATATATAAGATGACTATCAAACATAAGCACAAAGGTTTGAACCCTGATGCATTACATTGGGTCATGGTCTTTCTGATCCCATGTGACCATTCAGCTGGAAAATAATTCCTTGTTTCTTTGCTGTATTTGGTATCATTTTAGATTTCTTAGCCTTTATTTTTTGCAAACTCCAGATTAAGGTTGTTTTGATGGGCATGCTCTGTCCACTATTATCTTTTCCATGCTTTTGTTCAGCATTCTACTACTGTACAACAGTTTGAATGTAGATTCAATTCCATAACTGTAGAGTATTAATAGGACATTGCTAGCAACTACTTAAGGGTTCTTGCACTCTAATTAGCAGATTTTGCATATAGCTAGGTTTAGTTATATACTGCCCTGTTCTTTTGAATTGTAGTTCAAAGTCTCTATGTGCAAATAGAATTTATGTTTCTGATTGAATTACTATATAAATATGCTCTGAGCAGTAAGCAAGAAAGTAGCTAGAGTTCAAAAAAGATTTTGTCTAATTAGATGCTTGTTCAACATTATAATGATATACAGTAATATATAGTAGCAATCTCAATATTTGACAAATTTGGCACTTTACCCATGTCTTGCCTTTGATTACTTGCAAATTAGTTACAGCACTTAACCAGAATACTATACAGAATAAAAATGTAATGGTTTTTACATGTAAAATGTGTTGTTGCGGGCATATGAATAATGGGCATGTGGTAGAATTCGGACATTAACTTTTCACTCTCAAGCCTGTTTTCACCTTCCTTATGAGGCCATTTTTTCAATTCTGACCAAGCCACTTTATGTGCTAATAACTCTAAAATGCATCAGCATATTACAGTGATTCTGAGATTGTTTTTAAAACTCATTGTACTTCATGTAAGAGGTAGATTTGGTTGATATAATTTGCATTTATTTATGAAAATATCAAAAATGTTACAAAAAATGATGCAATTTTCAAACTCTAAACTTTTATGCCCCTAAAGCGTAACCACAGTTTACATTTTTATTTAATAACAACGTAGAACAAGACATTTTAATAAACTTTCAAATATACTTTATAAGTGAAATCTGGTGGAAAACCATTCATAAATCTTCCACAAGGTGTCCCCACTAGACTGTGTCTGAAGCAGTGCATTCTCAGTCAGATCCATCTTCACACTGAATACGGCCACATAACAATATAAGGGTGGAAGCCAGCATACAGCATCCACACCCCTGATTGCAGCTGATGAGTTTACAGTGTATCACTTTACCTCAGGATGCAGCACAGTGCTGAGCAATATCACAATATCAGGATCACTGAAAAATCATCTGCTTATTCCTTGGCACAAGCATCTCTGATCTGTCATCTGGCTCCTTCTTTGCTGGCTCCCTACACAGCTCACAATCTCTGATCTTGCCCTTTCTCTGCTGGTACATCACACTGCTCACTATTATCAGTTGCTGGCCATACCCACTCAGCCCTAAAATGCAGTTTTTAAAAGCACACCAAAAAGTTGAGATAATAAGTCACATGGCATAAAAAAGTATTTTCTTAGCTGCTATGTGATACATCATTAACAACCAGTGCAGTTTTTCCTTTTTTTCAATGAATTGAAATTTACACTTTTAACCAAATTAGGCATACCACACAAAATAGTTATGGATAACATTTGCCACATGTCTACTTTACGTCATCACCATTTAAAAAGATATTATGATTTGTTAGGTAGTTAGAAGAAATAAAATTTTATCAGCAATGTCTAATTTTTCCAACAAAGATTACAAAACCAATTTTTTAGGGACCACATCACCTTTGAAGTGAGTTTGTGGGGCCTTTGTTACAGAAAATATAAAAAAGTGAAACCATTTCAATAATGGGAATCTAAGAATTAAGTCACTAACAGAAGGAAAAAAATAACTCCTTGGATCCCCACCTTAGGCTTTCACGAAGCAACACCAGATCTCTTACATTGCACTGAAGGCAGGCAAACCCCTCAAAACACCATGTCTGTAAATTAAGATATTAGTTTGGTTATTATTATTCTTTGTCATATGGCAAGACTCATTAAAGGTTCAATATTGACTTCTAGAATTGCTACCTTTAATAGGTGACACTAGAGTTCAAGCCTTCTTTCTCTCTAAGGAGATAATTTGCATATTTAATTTTCCAGAGAATCATTGCAAGCATCTCTTCATACTGGAATTCCAGACCTGACATGTCACTCTCCATAAGGAGAAAACCTACCCCTTAGATCCCCATATTAGCCTCTCACCTATAAAAATAGATCTCATACTTTGCATTGACAGTGTCTGCAAATTGAGATATTGGTTTTCGTTATTATCTAAGTAATATGACAAGGCTCATTAAAGGGTCAATATTGATATTTAGAATTGCAACTTTCAATGGCTTTTCACTGGTAGAGATGGGTGAATCTTTGGAAGTTCGAATACAGTTCGGTTCAATGAACAGGTAATGTTCATCGAACAAGTCTACTGACACCTGTTGGCAGTAGTGTCATTGTGAATTTTATTTTGTAAATATTGCTCTGTATATACTGACTATTTTTTGTACATTTATAACTTGCTGCAACTACCGTGATCAAGGTCCGAGTGGGACCGAAACGTTGGTTTCTCGCTGCTCCTCAATAAAAGACTCTGATTTTTTTGCAAAAAAACCTATGAGTGTGCGATTGTTCTTCTATTTATTCTCTGAGTTTGTGTCTGATTACACAGCAGGTATCATGCAGCAGGGAATCCCGCCGTACCCATGGTGTCAAAAACACCTGCAAACTACAGGAAGCTTAAAAAATTTCATTTAAAGCTCAAAAAATTCTACAGCTTGATGTAAGATGGTAGACGTGATGGCTACGGACACTTCTAATGTAGGTTAGATGTTGTCCCCAGGCATTGGATCTTCTGGCGAGCATTTTGGCCTCAAACAAACAGGAAAGTTTTAGGGATATTTTAAATTTTGAACTTATCTCTCAAACAGCCATGTTTACCAAATTATTGGGAAAGTATTCGGATTACCAATCCCCGAGCCAAATCAGCCATGTTAGGCAGAATTTGAAATTGACGAACATGTTCAGGGAAGGTTCCCTAATCTCTAGTCACCAGTTGACTGCTCTGCAATCTGTGTACATAAAATGTTGTTAATTTCCTTTGGGAGATTAAGGGTTGATGTCACTTTTTCCTTAGCTGCTGTTTTCTTAAATCAGGTGATGAGGTTGATGACTATTCCTACACCTTTTAAATAGTCACATGACCTATCACCTGATGTTGCTGATAGAGTTCATTTTCTGCCTGACCATTGTGCTGTCTATATGTAGTCATTCTAAATAGGAACTACCATCAGGAAAAGCCGGGCACTCTATTAGGATCAATGAACACTGCTATGTCCAGCCTTCAGATGTTATGCTTATGCTTCCAGGTGCATACGCATGAGTACAGTCTATATATTCATCCTAACAAATAAAAAATGGGTAAATTTGCAGACACGGAGACAGGAGGCAGGATGGGAAATGAGCAATGGCCATTCAACGGGTTCAGCTAGTTTGAAGCATGAAACTGCCGTTGTTCATCTTCCTTTCTCCCTCCTGTCTCAGTGTCTGCATGTTTAACCTCATGAAGTGTTGTCAGCTATCCGATGAGTGCTACTCATTTTCTATTTGTCTGGATCTAATGCTCAGCTGCTACTGAAAGTTCTTCCTGGCAACCCTCTTTCTCTGCATTGATGTTTTGAAGCTATTACAAGTATCCTTATTGTAATTTCCCCTGTCTGTCTCCCTTTTCCTTTTACCATCCCGCTATCCCTTGGTGTCAAACGGACATTTCTCTGTCTGTACGTGACAGTGGCACTAAAATTTTGGCCCTCTTCCTCTCTAAATAGGCAATTTGAACATTTTTAAAACTGAACACCTCAAAGTGACCAAAACTACATTCAGCTCCCAGGACACAGTACCTCGAGGTCCGCGCTGCCACTTCAGAAAGGAACAAAAGAAGCCAGTACAAGAGAATGTCTGGATCAACGATTCTTCTTTATTGTTCTACGCGTTTCAGAGTCATCTCCCAACATTCCCTGATGAAGGAGTTGGGAGATGACTCTGAAACGCGTAGGACAATAAAGAAGAATCGTTGATCCAGACATTCTCTTGTACTGGCTTCTTTTGTTCCTTTCTGAAGTGGCAGCGCGGACCTCGAGGTACTGTGTCCTGGGAGCTGATTATACCACAGGGATCTGTGGAAAGTACGGTCCTGCAGCAGCTACTTGTATTTGAGCGATCATTACCAGTTGTGGGTCATCACAACTGTATCAGGTGAGCAGCCTCTTTATATAACCTTTTATCCTTCTCCAAAGAAGATATCACCCTATGTGCGCATTCTTGGATTTTTTATAGACAAAACTACATTCAAGAAGTTAATTTAAAGCAATGTGGAAAGAAAAAAGAAAAAAATTGAAAAATATCACTTTAGCCCTAAATTTAGCATTTTCATCAGGTCAACAGGAAAAAATGGACCATACAATTTGTTCCTCATTACTGTTGGTGTGCACTAAAAGGTTTGGAAATGAAGGAGAACTATTCAACTTTTAAAGCATAAAATTGAATGAAATAGATTGCAGATGCCATTTCGCACGTGCAGAGCCCTAATGGGTCTAAGCAGTGGAAACCATGCATAAGTGGCCCCATTTTGGAAACTGAATTCTGCACAAAATGTATCTAGAGGTTTGGTGAGCACCCTGAACCTGCAGGTGCTTCACAGAATTTCACAATGTTTTGTTATAAAAATAAGAACTAACATTTTGCCAACAAAAATGTTACTTTAGATCCATATTTTTCATTTTCACAAAAGTGATATCAAGATTCCTCCTATTGGTGTCTGGACACAATGAGATCTAAAATATGAGACAAAATGCGCATTAGGATCATATCTCCTAAATATGGAGAGTGGATCTGTTTAGTAGTGGAATCTGCTCACCTGATCTGGTTTTGTAAATCCACAACCAGTTAAGTCACTTAGTAAGCAGCTGCTGCTGGATCCACACATCCACGGGTCACCGCGGTCCAAAACAAGCAAATACAGGACGAAGTGTCGTTTGATCTGCGCTGCTGCCAAGGAAGACCAGAAGACTGGATTGTCTGGTTGAAGTTATCTGTTTAATCCGACGCGTTTCTGAGCTATTTCCCAGCTCCTTCCTCAGGACAAACCTGAGGAAGGAGCTGGGTAATAGTTCCGAAACGCGTCGAATTAAACAGATAACCTCAACAAGGCCAGCCAGCTCCAGTGAGGGCCACTCCTCCTCCCCCAGGCTCCTCCTCCTGGATGAGGTAAGTATGTATGAATGAATGAATGAATGAATGGATGAGCGGGTGCATGCATGCATGCATGGGTCGATGGATAGATGGGTGAATGGGTGGATGGATGGGTGCATGCATGGGTGGATGGATGCATGCATGGGTGGATGGATGTGTGCATTCATGGATGTGTGCATGCGTGGATGTCTCTGCATGCGTAGATGTGTGCATTCATGAATGGATGTGTGCATGCGTGGATGTCTGCATTCATGGATGTGTGTGCATGCGTTGGTGTGTGCGTGCGTGGATGTGTGTGCGTGGATGTGTGCGTGCATGGATTGATGTGTGCGTGCGTGGATGTGTCTGCGTGCGTGGATATGTCTGCATGCATGGAAGTGTGCGTGAGTGGATGTCTGCATGAGTGGATGTCTGCGTGCGTGGATGTGTGTATGCGTGGATGTGTGCGCGCTTTGATGCGTGCGTGCATGTGTGGATTTGTGCATGCATGGATGGACGTGTGCATGCGTGGATGTCTGCATTCGTGGATGCGTGTGCGTGCGTGGATGCGTGCATGTGTGGATTTGTGCATGCATGGATGGATGTGTGCATGCATGGATATGTGTGTGCGTGGATGTCTGCATTCGTGGATGCGTGTGCGTGCGTGGATGTGTGCGTGCATGGATGGATGTGTGCGTGGTTGTGTGCGTATGTGTATGTGTGTGTGCGTGGATGTGTGCGTGCGTAGTTGCGTGCATGCATGTGTGTGTGCGTGGATGTCTCTGCGTGCGTGGATTTGTACATGCATGGATGGATGTGTGCGTGCATGGATGTGTGCTTGCATCGATGTCTGCATACGTGGATGTGTGTGCATGCGTGCATGTGTGGATGTGTGCGTGCATGGATGGATGGGTGCGTGTGTGCATGGATGTGTACGTGCATGGATGTCTGAATGTGTGGATGTGTGTGCGTGGATGTGTGAGTGCATGGGTGTGTGCGTGCATGGATAGATGGATGTGTGCGTGCATGCATGGATGGATATGTGCGTGCATGGATGTGTGCGTGCATGTATTGATATGTGCGTGGATGTGTGCATGCGTGGATGTCTCTGGATGTGTGGATATGTCTGCGTGCGTGGATGTGTGCTTGCATGGATGTGTGTGTACATGGTTGTGTGCGTGCACGGATGTGTGCGTGGATGTATGCGTGCATGGATGTGTGTGTACATGGTTGTGTGCGTGCACGGATGTGTGCGTGGATGTGTGCGTGCGTGGATGTCTCTGCGTGCATGGATGTGTGCATGCATGGATGGATGTGTGTATGCGTGGATGTGTGCATGCGTGGATGTGTGCATGCGTGGATGTGTGCGTGCATGGATGTGTGCGTGCATGATTGAGTGCATGCATGGATGTGTGCGTGGATGTGTGCGTGCGTGGATGTCTCTGCATGTATGGATGTTTGCATGCATAGATGGATGTGTGCGTGCGTGGATGTGTGCATGCATGGATGTGTGCGTGTGTGGATATGTGCGTGAGTGGATGTGTGCGTGCATGCATGGATGTGTGTGTTTGCATGGATGTGTGCGTGGATGCGTGCATGGATGGATGGGTGCATGCGTGGATGGATGGGTGCATGCGTGGATGGATGGGTGCATGCGTGGATGGATGGGTGCAACAAAGGATCAAGTGTCTTCTTGTTGTAGTCTCTGGGATCATAGTCATGGTGCACTGTATGAAAGATCATTGCCATACAGTGTACCATAATGCTGACCCCAGAAACTGTAGGAAGAGGACACTTCATCCTTTGCTGCAATCTCTGGATGTAGCAGAGGCGATTGAGCATTGTGGGACCTTCGTTGTGGGCTACGTCGGAGGCGATCGAGCATAGTGGGACCTTCGTTGTGGACTATGTCAGATCTTTATAATAAAGATGAAGTCCGAATTTTGTTTCTGTTTCTTTTTCAAATAAAAAGATTTTTCTCTGTGTGGTGTATTTTTTGAGTATTTACTAGAGATTCCTACTGGCCGGGTCTAACATTGGCCCAACATTATGAATCTTGGGCTTAGTGCCAGCTGCCAATAAAAAAGCTGGCCTTAACCCCTTTAGTACCCAGTTTGCCACCGGCACCAGGACAACTGGAAGAGCCTGGGTACAGCACCAGAAAATGGCGCTTCAATGAATGTGCCATTTTCTGGGGTGGCTGCAAGCTGCAATTCGCAGAATGGGGGGCCCAGAACGCTTGAAAGTAGCGCATTCATTAGAGGTGCTGTACCCCAAGTCTTCCAGTTGCCTTTATGCTGGTGGCACACGGGTTCTCCATACGCGATATGGTGTCCGCTAACAATTTCAATGGAAAATTAGCTCCAATTGTTAGCGGAAACCATGTCGCGTATGGAGAGCCCCTCCCTGTGGGAACTTATCTAGATGGGTGGTGAGCATTTTGAACCCCCAGATGCTTCACAAATGAATCCGTAAAAATGAAAAAAGATTTTTTTTGTGGAAAAAAAAGTACTATTTCATATTTACGGATCAATTTGTGAAACACCTGGGGTTCAAAGTGCTCACTATTCCTCTAGATATGTTCCTTGGGGGGGGGTCTAGTTTCCAAAATGGGGTCACTTGTGAGGGAGCTCCAATGTTTAGGCACACAAGGACTCTCCAAACACGACATGGTGTCCGCTAACAATGTGAATACAAAATTAGCTCAAATTGTTAGCAGACACCATGGAGAGCCCCTGTGTGCCTAAACATTGGAGCTCCCCCAGAAGTGACCGCATTTTGGAAACTAGACCCCAAAAGGGAACTTATCTAGATGGCTGGTGAGCACTTTGAACCCCCAGATGTTTCACAAATTGATCTGTAAAAATGAAAAAGTACTTTTGTTTTCACAGAAATTTTCTTCTAGCCTAAATTTTTTCATTTTCAAATTGGCAATAGGATAAAATGCATCCTAAAATTTGTTGGGCAATTGCTCCTGAGTACACGATACCTCATATGTGGTCATAAACCACTGTTTGGGCACACAGCAGGGCTCAGAAGGGAAGGAGCGCCATTTCACTTTTTGAATGGAAAATTAGCTCCAAAAGTAAAATTGCGTTCCTTCCCTTCTGAGCCCTGCTGTGCACCCAAACAGTGGTTTATGACCACATATGAGGTATCGGTGTACTCAGGAGAAATTGGCCAACAAAGTTTAGTATCCATTTTATCCTGTTGCCCCTGTGAAAATGAAAGAATTGAGGCTAAAAGAACATTTTTGTTAGAAAAATTAAAATGTGATTTTTTTTCCTTCCACGTTGCTTTAGTTCCTGTGAAGCACCTGAAGGGCTAATAATCTTGAATGTAGTTTTGAGTAGCTTGATGGGTGCAGTTTTTGGAATGGTGTCACTTTTGGGGGTTTTCTTTTTTTTGCAAAAAAAAAAGTTTTTTCCAACACCATATTTTGAGAGCTATAATTTTTCTATATTTCTAATGACAGAGTCATGTGATGGCTTGTTTTTTACAGATGCTTTTATTGTATCATTTTTGGGCATATGACATTTTTGATTGCTTTCTATTCTGATTTTTGAGAAGCAAAATGTACATGAAACAATTCAGAAATAGTTTTTTTTTTTTTTTTTTACACTATCGACTGTCTGGTGATAATGCTAAGACAGCTCTGTTCTTCAGGTTGGTATGATTATTGAAATACCATATTTACATTTTTTTTGTGTTTTACTGCTTTTACATAAAAAAGTCATAGAAGAAACTATTATTTTTGCTTTAGCTTTTGTCTTTTTCCACTGATAAAGCAGAAGGAAATTTTCTTTTGCAAAGCAAGATGATGTTCTCAGCTATATCATTTTTATTTACTAGACAGAACCTGATCTGGTTTTGCCTCCCATATATACCTATGGAGCCAGATTGGTTCTATTTGGCCATCCAGTTTTGTGTATTCTGACCCAGATTCGTTTTGTCCAGTTTTTTCACCGTGCCCAAAATCAGAGCCTGCAGCATTTTTGGGCTCTGGTGAAAAAATCAGACAGAAACGGATCTGGGGCGATCCGGCGCCCATAACATAGGAGTCTATGGGTGCCGAATCCGTGACAAAATCGAGGATCCGATTTTTTGCACAGAGCATGCTCAGAAATCCTGCTGTTCTAACTTCAGCACCCTGGATAGCAGTATTTCATGCACAGGCTATGAATTCAGAACCAAGGACAGCGGCAGAACAGACACAGGCAAACTTCAGCACCATGGACAACAGCCGAAAAAGAATCCTGCAGAAGACAGGATCCGGGACTATATTTGTCTACACTTTGCTACACATCATGTCCTGTCCGTTTCTGTCTGGGTGATCTTGCAAAAAACAGGATCCACATGGACAGGCAAAAACCGTGGTGTGAAGCCAGCCTAAGACCATGCACCTGGCATGTTCTAGCTGGCAGATATGGAGCTTATTATTTGATCTCAGGTTAGTAATGATTGGCAGCTCACCATGGTGCATGTAGTTCATGAATTTTGCCCCTAATAAAAAATGTTTCATTTTGTCTTTAACCTTTTTTTAAGGCAAAAATTTGCATGGTCTGTTAAAATATTGCAAGATTTCAAAAATCAAGCATACAAAAAATATTCCCAGAAAGTACATTTGCACAAAAAAATTCAGTGTTTTAAAAAAGTCATGATTGATAAATTAAATGAAAAAAAAAAACTATTTGGAAACAACAAACACACTTACAACGGTGAACATAAAAAAAGGCAAGCACATCAAATAGATTCCAAAAATGTTGCAAATTACCAGAAGAATTGCGTAAAAATCAAAATCAGGCTCAAAATATAAAAAAACTAGTCAAGAAAAGGTGCAGATGCAATAACGAATTGGGCCTTATATATGTATAAATATATATATTTTTTTAAATGAAATAAAAATATACCTATCAATAAAACCAGAGTCTTAAGAAAACAACCTTGGCAAGGAGGTAAGCATATAAGATTGGATAAAAATAAAGCCAACAAGCTAATCTTGTATTTTGGGATCAGTGTGTTGTAAAAACATTAGCTACCGTGTTGTCAAATAAGCACTGGATGCAGGTGTAAGAAGGTGGATAGGCTGTCTCGTTCCCCCCTGTGCCAATCGCATTGTAGTTATTTTGTAATAGGAGTTCTGTATAGGAGTTCTGTAATGGGTCATAGTAAATAATATGTAATGTGTACCAATGTTTTGTGTGGTCTGTCCAACTATAGGGTTAGGGATAGTTAAATAATGAGACTAGCCCACAATGGAAGGGGTTAGCATCAAGGAAAAGTGACATTTTCTGATGGTACTGCGAATAGGGCCCCATAAGTGATTAGAGCAGATCTATGATGTGAAAGGTTGTCAAGGCTGCATGTAATGGATGACCCATAACAACAATTGGAAGGAGACTAGAATCAAATAGCATGTTTCAGATAAGTAAACAATTCGCAGAGTGAGCAACTGCAGCAGGTCCTGGGAGCATACTCCAAACAGGAATGACTAGATCCAGAAAGACATACAGCTAGCAGTTGTGCCCCAAGCTTATAGGTTCTTCGGGTAGTGGGCCTAAAGAATTTGAACCAAATCAGTTTTCTAGTGAATTCCCCCGACTGCGAGAAGAATCAGAGTCTGAACTGGTATGGAAGATAGAGCTGCTTTGTGGTTCTGGACTCGGTTGTGCTGAAACAAATGTTGCCTGTGGAAACAGGGAAAATTCATATCGAAGTGAAGATGGTGCACCTTGAGATGGTCTGTGTTACTGATCTGTTTGAGAAGATGTGTGCTCACTAACCCATGTGAAACACTGTCATTGAATAAATGTTCAGTTAAGTTTTGTTGAAGGAATTAAAGTTGCGGTCTCCTTATTGGTATGAGTTAACAGTGGGTCTTGGCCAGCCAGCATCATCAGCAGCATGTGGCCTTCATGGGTGTATCCTCAATGTTGTGGCACTGCATGATGAGACAGATACCTACCCTATTCAGTGCTGAACTGGTGAGCTATTCCTGCTGCAGTGTTGAAACGATTATCCAAAGAGATTCTCTGCACTAACCTGTCATCTCTTGCATTTGTCTTTCGAGGGCGACCAGCCTTCTTGGGGGACTTGTAAGAGTTTGTGATTTTGTAAAGATGCAATATTCTAGAAATCACAGACTCAAAATGACCAACTTCTGTTTCTATGGCTGATAGAGTGCCCCATTGGCCTTCATCTGGACAACCTGCTGTCAGACGGTTTCAGTCACTGTGGAATGGTGCACAATTTTTGCAAAGTGAGTACAAACTAGAAAGTTAGGCTGCCAGTTAAATAGGGTTTGTCAGATAATTACATCAATTTCTTTGATGTGGGCTCGCATGCACATGCTAAATAGAAAAACCCAAAAACTGTTGTGTGTCTTTGTGTGCCACACGAACCATGGAGAATGGAAAGAGGAGAAGTGTCTGAGCAATTGAGAGCCAAAATTGTTAAAAAAAAAATATCAACAATCTCAACGTTACAAGTCCATATTAAGGGATTTTGATGTTCTTTTGTCCACAGTGTGCATTATAATAAAGAAGATTCATGAATGATGAATTTATGAATAAAATTGATGAAAGGTTTCAATGCAGGATAATCAGAATGATGGATAAGCAGCCCCAATCAAGTTCCAAAGAAATTCAAACTGTCCTGCAGGCTCAAGATTTATCAGTGTTATCATGAACTATCCATTGACATTTGAATTTGAATGAAATGAAATGCTATGACAGGAGACCCAATAAGACCCTACTGCTGATACAGACACATAAAAATGCTACACTGCAGTTTGCTGAAATATCCTAAAGCTAAAATCCTTCTGGGCAAATGTCTTGTGGACATATGAGACCAAGATAGAGCTTTTAGTAAAGTACATCATTCTACTGTTAACCAAAAATGGAATGAGGTCTACAAAGAAAAGAGGACAGTACCTACAGTAAATATGGTGTAAGTTCCAAGATGTTTTGGGGTTAATTTGCTGCCTCTGACACTGGGTGCCTTGACGTAGGTGAGACAGGACCAAAATTCAGAACAAGAATGAATTCTCATCGCCACTTAATAAGGGTGCCTTCACATTAGCGTTTGCCGCCGCAGCGCTCGTTGCAGATAATTAAACAATCCGCATGCAGATTGCGCACCTATATTTAACATGGAGTCCGCTATCGTCCGCAAGTTGCTGCGTTTGGTGCGTATTGCTGCGTATGGCCGCGTATGCGTACGAGTTTCTTGAAAATCCTCCGCCTCTGGATGCAACATGTTGCATTTTTTGGAGTATGAAAAATCCGCAACCATCCGCATGCGGACACCTGCGGATATTATTAGCATTGCTGTCTATGGATACGCAAGGCTTAGCAACACATTGCGTATGACTTGTTTTGGGACGCATGCGGACAGCCTTTAGTCACTCCTAAATGGGAGTTCCTATGAAGCAGGAAGGCGGATGCTTCCTAAAGTTTTGTCATACGCATGCGGAGAATAAACGCATGCGGATGCATAAACGCATGCATACGCAAGGAAACACTGCGTTTTTAATAGGATTTTGGATGCACTTGCACATAAAAAAAACGTGCGTTTGACTGCGTATGCATGCATATTGCCTTGTGGATACGCATGCGCATCATACGCTGCGGCGGCAAACGCTAATGTGAAGGCACCCTAAAAGAAAGACGTATGGACCTACCTGTAGCCAAGCTAAAAACAATATGTGCAATCACAATAGTCTTCTGGAAGAAACATACTGTTTTTTGGAACAATATCAAGAGTGCTAGCACATTTGGCCATGATTGTATTTCTGTGCCTTTTTTGCATATAAGAAGGACACAGTAGCAGTACTAGAGATCTCAGTTATTTTATTAGTACAAGTGTGAGCACAATCTCACATTATTTTATTTTAACCTCAGGATATTTGAGCAGCAAATCTTACCACTGTGATAAACTGCAGAGACTTGATATTTCGTGCATTTGGGTTGGAAAATCCCTGCTGTCTTTTGTAGCTCTCTGTGGTTTTCTCTGTGTCTTGCAGCAAAATTAAATTCATATCCCTATATATTTATCATTCCATGCCACCACATATCAAGTCAAACACTTTCACAAAAGCCAACCATCTATTTTAATCAGATGTTTTCATGTAAACCTGTACTATATGATTTCACGATTTAAAAGTGATTCATGTGTTCATTGGTACTGTGAATCTTTTCATACTTCCTTCAGATCCTCAGAATAAAGAAACCAGTTTTCTTATCCCAGACCCCAGGTACTATACAACTGATAGATAGGGGTGATGCACAGAGACAGAATGATAAAAAGCTACATTTGCCTCAGGCAGTGAAATAGCAGCCAGATGATTAAACTATTCTATTGCATTCCCAGACGTGCAAAAAGGCATAGCATTAATACTAAGAAACAGAAATCCTTCAGCACTATTCCACACAGTCTTAGCCATTCTTTGTTTTTTTTTTATATGTACAGTGAAAGCCGCCATATGTTGCAACACTCTTTCTCCGAGGCTTCTTTTATTCTCAACAACTTTCATTTTAGTTGAAAAAGCAACACAGACATGGTCAGCAGAGGGTTCCAACATTAAGTGGCTACTAAACTTTCATATAACAGTTCAGAATAAGCGGTTAGGCGTGTGAACACAACCTATTTCTATTATATGACTTATAGCCTACGTTTCTCTACAGTTTTAACCTGTGAATGCCCTATCTCTAGTTTTCAGTTGTCTCTGAGCTGGTTGTTGGAAACCAGCTTTGAAATCCTCAACACAACACATGCAGAAAGAAAGAAAGGAATTCTTTTTTGCCATTTGACATTTATATATATAAATAAGTCATTGTAGTGTGCAATGCCAATCACATTGGAATCACTTCATCGTGCATTTCATCAAGACTGAAGATTTTCTTGCTGGAGGGATGCATGGAAATCTATACACGAATAAGAATCATCTGATGAGTAGCACGTGCCTCTGTGCTCCATGTCAGACATATTTCAGCAATCCCTGACTGGAGTAAGAATTCTGGTGTAGATTTCTGGCGAAAGGAAAGGCACAGCTTGTCATGAATTAGACAGCTCATGACATCACTACCGTTCAAATGTTTGGGGTCACCCAGACAATTTTGTTTTTCCATGTTTATCAAATGAGTTGCAAAATGAATAAAAAAATGTAGTCCAGATATTGACAAGGTTAGAAATAATTATGTTATTTGAAATAATAATTTTCTCCTTAAAACTTTGCTTTCGTCAAAGAATGCTCCCTTTTCAGTAATTACAGCTTTGCAGACCTTTGGCGGGTACGATTTAATGAAGTTGCCAGATGAGGAGCTGTGAGGCATCGATTTCTCAAACTAGAGACTCTAATGTACTTGTCTTGTTACTCAGTTGTGCAGCGGGGCCTCCCACTTCTTTTTCTACTCTGATTAGAGCCTGTCTGTGCTCTCCTCTGAAGGGAGTAGTACACACTGCTGTAGGAAATCTTCAGTTTCTTGGCAATCTCTCGTATGGAAAAGCCTTCATTTCTAAGAACAAGAATAGACTGTCGAGTTTCACATGAAAGTTCTCTTTTTCTGGCCATTTGGAGAGTTTCATAGAAAAAACAAATGTAATGCTTCAGATTCTCAACCTCCTTCTCAAAGGAAGGTCAATTTTATAGCTTCTTTAATCAGCCAAACCATTTTTAGCTGTGCTAACATACTTGTGCAGGGGTTTTCTAGGGTTTTCTAAATATCCATTAGCCTTCTTACACAGTTAGCAAACACAATGTACTATTATAACACTGGAGTGTTGGTTGTTAGAAATGGGCCTCTATACACCTATGTACTGTTGATATTGCATTAAAAACCAGATGTTTGCAGCTAGAATAGTCATTTACCACATTACTAATGTATAGAGTGTATTTCTGATTCATTTAATGTTAGCTTCATTGAAAAAAATGTGCTTTTCTTTAAAAAAATATGGACATTTCCAAACTTTTCAATGGTAGTGTATATATGTATATATTACATATTTTTCACTTTCTAAGATGCACCAGATTATAAGATGCACCACAAATTTGGTGAAAAAAAGGAGAAAGAAACATTTTTAATGTTGAATGAGGTCCATCTTACAATGCCAGTGTCCATCTTACTATCCTGGTATATATATCCCCCATCCTGTTACATATATATATATATATATTATATATATATACTAGATGGCGGCCCGATTCTAAAGAATCGGTTAGTCTAGAATCCATATATAGTTTATTTACTAATAGTTAGGGGAGTGCGGTGAAATGAATTGTGTGTATACAGGTGGCTCAGTGGGTAGCAGAGTATACGGTGGCTCAGTGGTTAGCACTGCGCGGTGGCTCAGTGGTTAGCACTGCGCAGTGGCTCAGTGGTTAGCATTGCACGGTGGCTCAGTGGTTAGCACTGCTCGGTGGCTCAGTGGTTAGCATTGGGCGGTGGCTCAGTGGTTAGCACTGCGCGGTGGCTCAGTGGTTAGCACTGCGCAGTGGCTCAGTGGTTAGCAGTGAGTGCGGTGGCTCAGTGCTTAGCAGTGAGTGCGGTGGCTCAGTGGTTAGCAGTGAGTGCGGTGGCTCAGTGGTTAGCAGTGAGTGCGGTGAGATTGGTCAGCACAGCGCCGTGGGCAGAGTGGTCAGCAGAGCGCCGTGGGCAGAGTGGTCAGCGCAGTGCCGTGGGCAGAATGGTCAGCGCAGCGCCGTGGTCAGAGTGGTCAGCGCAGCGCCATGGGCAGAGTGGTCAGCGCAGCACTGTGGGCAGAGTGGTCAGCACACACATACACACACACACATACACACACTCCGCTATACTTACCACCGGCCCTGCGTCTTCCCCGCCGCCTGGATCCTGAGTCGACATGTCGCCGCCCCCGGATGACTGGATCCAATATGGCGAGACTTCCTGGATGCCATCTTGGACAAAGTATGTCGGCGGCCCCGGACGACTGGATCCAATATGGCATCTGAGAAGTTTGGTGAGACTTCTTGGACGCTATATTGGATCCAGTAGTTGAGGGGCGGCGACATGTCGACTGAGGATCCAGGCGGCGGATGCAGGGCCGGTGGTAAGTATAGCGGAGTGTGTGTATGTGTGTGTACAAAGTGACGGAAGTGTGGACAAAGTGACGGAAGTGCCTACATACACACACATATATACACATACTGTACATTGCATATGGAGGGGTGAGGAGAGCGGAGGCTGGAGGGGTGAGGAGGGGTGAGGAGAGTGGAGGCTGGAGGGGTGAGGAGGGGTGAGGAGAGCAGAGGCTGGAGGGGTGAGGAGGGGTGAGGACAGGGGAGGCTGGAGGGCAGAGGAGGGCAGAGGACAGGGGAGGCTGGAGGGCCGAGGAGAGGGGGGGGCTGGAGGGCCGAGGACAGGGGGGATGTAGGGTCGAGGACAGGGGGGGCTGGAGGGCCGAGGACAGGGGGGCTGGAGGGCCGAGGACAGGGGGGGCTGGAGGGACGAGGACAGGGGGGGCTGGAGGGCCGAGGACAGGGGGGGCTGGAGGGCCGAGGACAGGGGGGGCTGGAGGGCCGAGGACAGGGGGGGCTGGAGGGCAGAGGGCAGGGGAGGCTGGAGGGCAGAAGACAGGGGGGGCTGGAGGGCAGAGGACAGGGGAGGCTGGAGGGCAGAGAAGCCTGGCAGTGCTGATGGTGGGAGGTCCAGGGGCACCTTGCTATTGTCTGCAGCCGCGGTGTGGAGCTGTGTGGCAGTGATGAGCGTAGAATTTCCCCTTCCTTCCTCCCCTGCGCCTCCTCCTCCTCCCGCAGCTGCTCCTGCAGTGTGTACCACCGGCGCCTCACTGATGCTCTGTCTCCGCCGCCAATGTCACCAGCGCTGGTAGCCGGGGGAGCAAGGTGTGCGGGGGCAGCAGGGTGTGCGAAGGCACCATGGGGCAGCAGGGTGTGTGGGGGGGCAGCAGGGTGTGCGGGGGCACAATGGGGCATTAGGGTGTGCGGTGGCACCAGGGTGTGCGGGGGACAGCAGGGTGTGTGAGGGCACAGGTGTGTGGCGGCTCGCGGTGGGCGCTGAAGCGCCACCGCTCGCCGCCATCTTGGTTCACCCTGAGCGGGTGTAGTGCCGAAGCCACTTCCGTCGTGTGACGTCATTTTTGTGCCTTGAAGACGGAAGTGGCTTAGGCCCCTTTCACATCTCTGCGTTTGCTGCGTTTTGCTGCGTTTTGCTTCATTTGCGTTTTTTCCGCGTTTTTCCCGCAAAAAACGCATGAAAACGCATGCGTTTTTGTCCCCATTGATTTTAATGGGAACGCATGAAAAACGCATGCAAAAACGCATGTCAAAACGCATGTGCGTTTGCAAAAACGCAAAACGCATGCGTTTTTGCAAGCGCAGCTCAAAACGTGGCAAACAACGTTTTGGGGTGCGTTTGCAAAAACGCATGCGTTATGCGTTTTTGCAAACGCACATGCGTTTTGACATGCGTTTTTGCATGCGTTTTTCATGCGTTTTTTGCGGGAAAAACGCGGAAAAAACGCAAATGAAGCAAAACGCAGCAAACGCAGAGATGTGAAAGGGGCCTTAGGCTTTTATATAATATTTTTTTTTCCTGTTTTGTATATATATATATATATATATATGATCAAAAAAGACAAAAATAACCGCACTCACCGGCTTTTGATCTTCATTTTATTCATAGTCCAAATCCATGTTAGATGACCATGACAAGCAGGGAGGGGAGTGCAGGGGAGGCGGACGACGGTACACCGTTTCACGATCGTGCACGACCGCGAAACGGTGTACCGTCGTCCGCCTCCCCTGCACTCCCCTCCCTGCTTGTCATGGTCATCTAACATGGATTTGGACTATGAATAAAATGAAGATCAAAAGCCGGTGAGTGCGGTTATTTTTGTCTTTTTTGATCATAACATGGATTTGTTTATACCAGCACCACGAGGCTATACTCTGTGCATTAGTCACTAAGTGTGACACAGGCTGGGACCCATTTGCATTTAGTGCCCAGTACCCTCTATTTCTTGAATATATATATATATATATATATATATATATCACCCCCCATCCTGGTATATGTATATATCCCCCATCCTGGTATGCATGGTCTTACATTCTGGTATATATGTCCCCATCATAATTTGTATATATTTACTGTACATATAATCCCCCCATCCTGGTGTATTTATATCCCCCACCTTGGTGTATAACCCCCCTTGGACCCACCATGGCTTACCGAGGGGGGGCTTGTGGTTGTGGAGCCTTGGTGCCAGATGCAGGTTTCATGGGCCACAGATGGTGGGGACAAAGCTGCAGGACTGGAGCTGCAGTGGGTTGCGGCAGCGGAGGTCGGCGCGGCCATGTTCTATGTGCCTGGATTCATTCCCAAGCTGCAAGTGGTTTCTAGAGGTGGTGACTTACAGAAAATGGCTGTTGATCTCCATCCGCTGCCATTTTCTAGAAGTCTCAACCTCTAGAAACCACTTGTAACTTGAATCCAGGCACATAGAACTTGGCGGTGCCCACCGCATGCTGCTACAGCTGTGACCCCCATGCAGCTCCAATCCTACAGCTGTGCCCTCACTGTCCAAGGCCCGTGAAACCTGCGTCTGGTTCCCCTGGTCCACAAAAATAAGCCCCCGGGTGAGTTTTTTTTTTAAAAGATTCAGTTTCTAAGACGCACCCCGTTTTCCTACCAATTTAGGGGGAAATAAGTGCATTTTATAATCCAAAAAATATGGTATATACATGTATATATATATATATATATATATATATATATATATTGTGCACAACTAGGCAAGTTATATTTTTGATTGTTAACTTTATTATGGATCAAGTACAGTGCTCTTATGCAATTGAAAAGATTAATAATATTGAAATCTAAATATTTAACAAAGTAAAGGGGAGTTTTTTTTCTCAACAGAATACACATGTACAGAATTATTGGTCAATTATTAGTATGCATTATTATGCAACCAGATGAAAAGCATACATTTTCTCCTATCAGTTGTTTATTTTCATCTTTTAAAATCAGAATAATAAACAATCAAGTCTAAATGTACAAAAATACATTCCTGATATCAGTAATACACATGATAGTGGCAAATATCAATGGCCACCCTTCTTTTCAAGAATAATAATAATAATAATAAAGCTTTATTTATATAGCGCCAACATATTCCGCAGCGCTTTACAATGTAGGGTTAGAGTACAGAAAATATACAGTAAGTAATTACAGTAAAGAACAAATAAAGTACAATAATTGGAGACAAAACAATAGGCATAGAATCAATGTGAAAAAAAATACAATAAATAAAGCAAGAAATGAAGGTGACCCTGCTCAAAAGAGCTTACAATCTACAACGGGATAGGGGTTGCACAAGGTACAGGGGCTTATTGCACTGATGGTCCAGGCATCTTGAGGAAGTGGGGCATATGACTAAGCTTACATGGATGGTCATTAGAACAATAATAAGCTTTCCATACATGGAGACTGTCATTTTCTTAACTTGTTGTCCATCAACTTTTTTGGGCAGCACCAACCACATCCTCCCAGCCACTGCTTAGAGACGTGTGCTGTTTTCCATTATTGTTTAAGAAGGGCCCACAATTTCTCAATAAAAATCATAGTTTTCATGAATGATGTAGACTTATTCCTGTACCACTACTTGATGGAAATGTCTTATAAAAACTGGCAGAAGGTTTGGGAAGTTGAATATGCAAATGAAGTCTGTGGAGCCTCGATTAAAAGTCTCAAACACGGGACAAGCCAGATATCTCTCCAGGGAAGGACCTAGCCCTGGGGTGGAATCCTTGCGGAGACCACCATAACCACCATATTAAGTGGCCCTTTTAGTCAACATCCCACTGAGTTACGAGTTAAGGATATGACAAGGGAATTAACAGAGCCAGGTATCCATCCGCAGACAGCTGTTTCGGGATATTGCCCCTCATCAGTGTGGAGTAGGATTCTGACTAGGTGGGAGCAGCGCCTGGTAGACCAACATCGCAAAGCATTCACTGATCTCAGGGAGACCAGTCAAGGAAAACACTGCGGACAGCCGGCTAAAGCGCTCAAACACAGTGAGATCCATGATGCATTGCCCCCTGGAAATTTAAATATGCAAATGGAGTCCGTGGAGCCTCGATTAAAAGCCTCAAACACAGGACTAGATATCTCTCCAGGGAAGGACCTAGCCCTGGGGTGAAATCCTTGCGGAGACCACCATAACCTAGCCAGAATCCTACTCCACACTGATGAGGGGCAATACCCCGAAACAGCTGTCTGTAGATGGATACCTGTCTCTGCTAATTCCCTTGTCATATCCTTAACTCGTAACTGAGTGGGATGTTGACTAAAAGGGCCACTTAATATGGTGGTTATGGTGGTCTCCGCAAAGATTCCACCCCAGGGCTAGGTCCTTCCCTGGAGAGATATCTGGCTAGTCCCGTGTTTGAGACTTTTAATCGAGGCTCCACGGACTCCATTTGCATATTCAGATATATCTTGGCCCAGTCTTGATGTTTTTCCTTCTGTGTCTTGTTCAGTGATGGTCAGTTTTAGCCTTCTTTACCTTGGTTAGTCATGTCTCTGAGTACTGAACACATTGTACTTCTGTGTACTACAAGGAGGTTGCAGTTGTGGGATATGACAGCACTGGAGGATAATGGCTTCTTGGTCACTTTACATTTGATTCTTCTCAAATCTTCGGCAGATAATGTGCATCTTTTTTTCTCAACACATTATCACAAAAAACTCTGAGACCTTTAATTTGAAGTGCATTTAGCAGATTTTAAGATACCATAAATTAAAATTTGTAGTCTGGTAAAGGGTTATCAAGGCACGGTGGTAATTGTTACATTCCCTATAGACCTGCAGGATATGAAAAAGCTCCCATAACTAAAGGCTTTAATTAGATAATACTGTATTAGATGATTTTTGTTGAGTTTCAGTAAAGGTATTAGTTAAATGCCATCTCTACATGAATATGGCATCTGTGAAAACTAAAAAAGATGAGCAATAAATATAAACATTCCAAAAATAGGAATGGATTAATTATATCTAGCATACCATATGTTGTACAAATAGGGATGATATCACATACGGGGATGTAGGTTAATAAAATCTTAACACAATGCTTTGCTTTTTATAAAAGTCATATCGTATTTTGGTGAAAGATATAGCCTGTGAACATTTTTACTAATCCAATTTATCTAAAAATAAAAATAATGAATCAGCTCATGAATAACAAGAATTTGTTTGCAAATTTGTGGACACAATTTTGATGCAGTCCTATGTGTCCATACTGCTATCCTGGCTATCTCTGTTGGAATGTGGTTGACATAAGCTATCTTTGTCCATGTAGTACATGCTCTTCCATTTATCTCATTGTTCCCTATGTAACACTATAGTTACCCCGAGGTGAAAACTAATGGGTTGGCTATGTGTTCTCTGTAATAAATCAGCTGATCAAAGGGGTTTTCTGTTTGTTTTGCTTTTAATTCCTTAAAGACTTGGCGATTTTTCATTTTACACTTTTGTTTTCTTTTTCTCTCCTTATTCCAAGAGCCATAACTTTTTCATTTTTTTCATTGAAATAGTCGTGTGAGGGCTTGTCATCTGCGGAACGAATTGTACTTTTGAGCATCATCAGTTTTATCATGTGGTGTACTGGTAAGCAAGAGAAGAATTTCAAAAGTGGCAAAAAAGCAAAAAAGCACAATTCTGCAAGTGTTTGACATATATAGTACGTCTTTAAGTCATTAAGGGGTTAAACTGCACTTTATTCACGTTTTCTGGGTACAGCGCTGAGTCTCAATAATTGGATATAGAGTTGGCATGACATTGGCGATGCAAACAACATCAGACACCTGGAGTAGCAGTAGAGACTCAGTGTTGGATATGGGTAGCTGAAAATAAAGATGGTAATCTGTAATGTATTCTGTTTATTTGAAGTTTGTTTTATTCAAATAAATTAATTTTATACATTTTTTATTAGTAGTAATGTGGATGCGCAGTGCTAGGCAAAATATTGTTAAAGAGAACCTGTCAACCCCCCCATGGATTAGAATCTAAGGACAGCACTGAATGCAGCATATCTGCTACATTCAGGCAAGGGTTCCCCCATGGCTCTGTGGAGCTGCTACCTTGATATATAGGCTTATAAAAACTTACAGTAAAAATCCATGGAGGTGGGCCCTTGTGCTTCAGCCACCTCATAGCACATGGCCATTACACAGCCCCTGTGTTTCAGTGCCTCCCATGTGCTTGTGCCAGTCATGAAATCCTCGCTCTGCGCATCTTTGTGCTGATGATGCAGGTGCACGGTGAGGTATTGCTTATCGCCACCCCCAGCCGCCTGTCCCACTAACTGCTGTGACGTCAGAGCCTTTCTCCACCCTGCTCCATAGCATAACACAGAGAAGGTCGGGGAAAGGCTCTGACTTAACAGCAGGAGGCGGGACAGGCATCCTCTACTTTCCCTGCCCTGATCCATAGCATAACACGGAGCAGGGAGGGGAAAGGCTCTGACAACACAGCAGGAGGCAGGACTGGCAGCTGGGGGTGGCAATAAGCAATACCTCACTCTGTACCTGCGTCAACAGTACAAAGATGCGCAGATCGAGGATTTCATGACTTGCATAAGGACATGGGTGGCACGGAGACACAGGGGGTGTGTAATGGCCCTGTGCTACGAGGAGGCTCTAGCACAAGGATCCGCCTCCATGGATTTTTACTGTACGTTTTTATAAGCCTATATACCTGGATAGCAGTCCCACGGAGCCATGGGGGACCCCTTGCCTGAATGCAGCAGACATGCTGCATTCAGTGCTGCCCTTAGATTCTAATCCATGGGGGGGGTGACAGGTCCTCTTTAACAGTAATTCTGTGTGCATATGTTGCATTTTATCAAATTTATTTATGCGTTTTTGAGTACGCAGTTTTCACAAATTTTTTCAAATCTAAAGCAAATCCTGATGCCAGCAACGCTAACCAGAATACTTAAATATAACGTGGAGTATGTTCTCCTTGCAGATTTGGTGGAGATTTGAATCTCTAGTTTGTCAATTCTTGCAGCATATTTGCTGCAGATTTCTCCCATTCTAATGAATTGAAAATAAAACTGCACCAAAATCGCATGGAAAAATGCACTGAAAATGCTCTTTTTTCCTGCCATTAATGACCTACATGATGACTAATTGAAGGAAATCTCTGTATGGATTACACATGGTCAGAATACTTTTGTTGGATTGAGTTTTGCTGCTTTAACTAACCAACCCTGACTGACCTTGTTGGAGTTTTTTTCAGCAAAGCTAATACCGTAAATGAAAAATCGTATGGAAGGTTACCTTGTCTATTATTTTTGCTTTGTACAGTACACTTTTCTTATAAAGATATGAAACTGATACAGGGCTGCAAAAACAACATTAGGTAAAATTTGTGACATGGCTAATTGAAGAAAACTGTAAAATGGATTACTATTGGTACTGTATTTTACTGATATTTAATCAGTGCAGAATTTTGTACTATTAAAATATGATCAGCTTGAGTTCTTTGTTACTATTGTGAAGGGTTTGTATAATCTTTTATGCAGGAGTACACCACTTCCAAGCATCTCAACACCTGATTATTGGATAGTCGCGCACTCAACTGGTTAAAATTTTCGGTCAGCCCAATTCTGCTTTACAAGGCACTCTTGTCTCTGCAGTATCAGATGGTAGGGTTATAAAGCTGGCCAGTATTAGGACCTAACAGTGCACTACAGATTCTCAACCAACCTTAGCAAAGTGTTTATAAGCTCAGTGTAGACAAGAGAGATGAAAGGGTTAAAAGCTGCAGTGCCATTTCACAGAAGGATGATGTTGGTTATTAAAAAAATGTTTTTATTTCAACGCATTTCAGAGTTGACCCTTCTTTATCAGAATAATCCCAATTGTGATTATTCATTTAGTGACTTAGTTTTAATTAACTGAGATATAACTGAATAGCATTACCCCACAAGTGAAAATGCAACATCTGTTGGCTGTACCCTATAGCTGACAACATTCTGCATCAGTAACAATTGGCGTTGGCACCCACCATGGCCATGTAACCCTTAGATGCTGCTGTGAATTGTGACTCCAGCATATAGATGGTAACAGAAGAGGTGTGGCTCCTCTTTAACCCCATTTGCATCCTGGAATCATGATTGTGTGGTCCTGATGGTTGCCATAGCAATCCATGGCCAGAAGTTAGCAACATTAAGGTGGTGAAATATCATTTTAATTTCCTGTCATGCCACTTTGCATTATTCCTGAAAAGCATTGTAAGGATTAATAAAAGATCTGAGAGCAGTTTTGAAGACATTGAGGGGGGCTGTTGTTGAAATGGTATCACTTTGGGGTGTTTACCAATATACAAGTCCTCTAAAGTCACTTCAGAACTGAAAACGTCACTAAAAAATGTTTTGTAAATTTCCTTGAAAAAATTAGAAATTGCTGCTACATGTTTAAACCTTCTAACATCCTAACAACATAAAAGAGCATTTTACAAAAGGTGATGATATAAGCAGATATGAGGGAAATGTTGTTTTTGAACTTTTTGTGTAGTGTGACTAGATAGAGGGACAATCAATCAAAATTGTTTGAAAATTGTCAAATTTCTGATATTTTGATAAACGCAAAACATATTGACCTACATTTACTATTAACATAAAGTATAACGTGTCATGAAAATCATTCTCAAAATCACTCGAATATGTTAGCGGGGAGAAGAGATCTCCACCTGGAAGTGTCTGGGAGCCTGCAACTCCATTCTTGCCGTAGTGGTCCCTGTGATGAGAGGGAAGGAAACGTGGACCCACTGAATTGAAAGTTGACCAATCAAAGACTATGCTGTTGTGTTGAGTTGAGTTGTACTGGCGCTCGCAAGTCAGAAAGATAAGGAACAACCCAGCAAGATTTAGAATTTTATCTGAAGCTGAGCTATGTTTAATCTGTGGCCCTCTATTTTACATATAAAGTTGTGCCTAAAGAATGTGGAAATTGATTAGTAAAATTGTAGTTAATAAGAACTGTTGGTCTCCGTGTCAGTTTACACTGCTGTTTGGTCCTTGTCTGCCAAAGGCAGCAGTGCATGCAGCCTGTCAAGAAGTATGACCTGCACCACACATGTCCACACTCTCCGCTAGAACAATGGTTTAGCGTCAAGAGTCAATCCCTCACCAGCAATTACTGCCCCATGTCACCCTACACTTACAAAAAGGCTCAATTCCTATCCAGTAATCTCAGTTACTTTCTAGTGTAGTAATGTGGTTACTGTATATATTATGTGCAGTTATTGCTTAGCTTCACTTTCTGCTGGTATGCACAATCCTAATTACAAAATTATCAGCAGCTGAGGCTTTAGGTTCTCATGTATAGAAGCTATGGCTGTTCTCCTACCTCCTCCACATCAACTCGCACACAGATTTTAGATATCCTCTCCTTGCCTGATAAGACCAGAGTTCCAGCTATGTGGTTCTACCAAGTGACCTGTATAAGCATATCCATCAATTATACCGCTGTTACTTTAATTACACAAATATCTGATAACGAAACAACAATAAAACATAAATTATTACCATATAGTGATAAATCAAACATAACTTTGGGAGGGAGGGTGGGAGATGAACACTGGGGGAAGAGGAAGCAGATCCTCTGATGTCCATATTTATAGGGTAGGATTCAAATACCATTGGCTAAGAAAGGAGAGAGGGAGCATTGCGGGAGAACTACCCCAAATCAAAACAGCCAATCATACCTGCGGATGGGGCAGAATAAAATTCTGGTTATTAAGAATGCCTGCTCCATGGTCTGGAGTATAACAAGTTAACTATTTAGTGCAGAAACATAGTGCAGGTAAGGTTACTGTAATGTAGTGAAATTTGTTTCTGACATGACGCAGGTAGTGACAGACAAACCTTAGAGAATGTAGTTATTGCATTAATTTTCCCTAGAACTTGTGCTTTTATGTGCTTTTATTTAAATATGCAAAAATCTTTATTTTAATACTAAATCACTAATGCTTCAACTACAAGTAAGTGAGCAACAATTACATTCTCGGCTTAATATATATTTTTTTTAAAAAGCAACTCTCCTTTGCTTCTTTATTAGAATATCTTCTAAATAATTGAAATTGAAGATGTTATATGCATTATATACACTATTGGTTTGAATGGAAACAGTTACTATCATTAGCCTTTTCATTTAGGGAAAGACTAAAGGCCCCGTTACACAGAACGATCCGACCAATGATGGGGGTTGCTGGGACATCGTTAGCTGATCGATGGTGAGCTGTCACACAGGCAGACTCACCAGCGATCATGCTGGTAACCAGGGTAAACATTGGGTAACTAAGCGCAGCGCTGCGCTTAGTTACTCAATGTTTACCCTGGTTACCTGTTCCAGAGTGTATTGTGCGGTGCTGGGAGGTCTTAATCGTTGGTCTCCTGCTGTCACACATGCCGATGCTTTCTCTCTCCTTCGGACCTTACAAAATAAAAAATCTTTATTCTCACCTTCCAGCGATAGCTGGAGGCGCCGGGGGATCGCTGGAAGGTGAGAATAAAGATTTTTTATTTTTAACCCTTGCATTTACTTAATTTAACTTCCGCAATGTATGTGTAAAAATTGCGGAAGTGCAATTACACGGTTAGGTGCAATTTTAGTGTACTGAGCATGCTCAGTACACTACAATCGGGTCCGAGAAAACAGCTGATGTTAAGGGCCATGTTAAGGGCCTCAGATCATGTTGGATTCGATTCTGTCAGATTCTGTCCGATGCTCCCAAAATCGCAGCAGTCTGCGATCTTGGGTGCAGGAGAAAATCTGACAAAATCGGATCTGACAGAAATCGGATGCCATTAAGGGCAAATCCAATCAGATCTGTGGCCCATAGGGATGCAAGGGGGCCAGATCGGATCCGTAGCTGTCCGTTTTACAACGGACAGCTACGGATTGCACAAAAACGCAGTGTGAAAGCACCCTTACATCTTCAATAGTAAAGTGCATATAGTGTTTATACTTTAAAGCAAACCTGTCACCCCCCCCCGGACATCAAAAGCTAAAATAGCCACCTTCTGCAGCACTAAGGCTGCATTCAGAGAAGGTGGCTATAGCCTTTCGATGCTCTTTATACTATGAAATATGCAGTTAGGTAAATGCTCACACTTCTGAAGACCAAAGACCGGGAGGCGGGGTTTCACGCTCCTCCGACCCGCCCCCTCTTGTCCATCATGGTGCTCGCCTGCTGCTGCTTTCCCTGACTGTGTAAAATGAACGCGCGTCTCCGTTCTCCTGTATGGAGCCACGCATGCGCTGTGCGCGCTGCCCGACGACTTCCTGGACACCGGGCGCACAGCGCATGCGCGGCGCCGTGCAGGAGAATGAAGGCGCGCGTTCATTTTACACAGTCAGGGGAGGCAGCAGCAGGCGAGCACCATGATGGACAAGAGGGGGCGGGTCGGAGGAGCATGAAACCCCGCCTCCCGGTCTTTGGTCTTCAGAAGTGTGAGCATTTACCTAACTGCATATTTCATAGTATAAAGGGCATCAAAAGGCTATAGCCACCTTCTCTGAATGCAGCCTTAGTGCTGCAGAAGGTGGCTATTTTAGCTTTTGATGCCCAGGTTCGCTTTAAAACACATTATTTAATTCAGGTGTCTGTGCTAATAGTATGAACCTTTTCACTTGATTATACAATTTTTTAAAACATTTTTACTGCTATGGTGGACTCACCCACCTCATGTCTATGAAGACACACCAATAAGGCTGGCGTCTTCCGGGTAATTGTGCACATGCGCACCAGGGCACCAATCATTGGTGCCCTATTTCACCCAGGGCCTACAAAAACCTGGAGCAGGCCCTGCTTCAATATATTTACATGCATTTTATTCTTTTTACTGCTTATTGCTGTTTTATTTCTTACTTTTTAATATACTTTTTAATATACTGTGTTGAAATTTCTTCCTGAACATTTAGTTTGTCTTTTAGGAAGCACTGCATTGAATACTTAGTAAGGCTGGAAAAAACGACTCCGTTAGTTGATGCATAACCTGAATAAATGTGATCATCTAATTTGTAGCCTTGTCCTTCACATAAGTTCTCAATATAATGTTAATGTTTTCAGCCAAAAGACAAAGCAAATTGTGCATGATATTTAGACTTGTGACAAACAGCAGTTACAGGGAAGCTGCACATTATTCAATTTAAATGAGGGCAGAACCCTATTCCATCCCACGCATTGTCATATCATTAATCTTCACAGAACACCTGCCCTCATCCTTATATCTTTGTTTTCTCTATATGGCAGTCTGGTCTTCCTAATTTGGAATACATAGATGAATTTATAGAGTTGTCTGAAGCGCTCACCAATTTTATTGTTTCTATTACGGTGTTATGTTACATTTATATATTTAAGAAAAACACCCGTTCAAGGCTTGGGCATAGAAGATCCATCTCACCTAGTGAGTGCTTTAACATGAATACCCTCAAATGAAAGCTAAGATTCTGCACTTTAAGCCCAGATTGATTATGTAACTATGTTGAATATGTTTTGGTAAACAGCTAAATCGACAAAACTTGAGTCACTGCCCAAATATTTCTGGACCTATCTGTGTATAGGAAAATATAGAGATGGAAAGAAGATAAAAGAAACCCATCTCCTTTACCTCTAATAACTACACAAATATACAGGCAGTGCCAGTATGGGTCCAAAACACAGCCCTGACACACAAACCCCACCAGCCCACATATAATAAAATCAGCCCCAGTCAGTGAATTTTGCTTTTAAGTTGTCATGTCCCTCACCACTCTCTTAAAAGAGTTAATTGAAAAGCCACATGTCAATGGGGCAGCAGTGTACATGATTAACCACAGCTCCATTTACATGTTGCTTTTCAAAGCTATGCTTCTTGGGATTGTTGGGGTGTTAGTGGTCAGATCCATAGGAAATGGATGGCTATATGTAAATTGGGGGGTCCAGTCCAATAGTCATCATTGCTGCAAGGTCATTCCCTCCTTTTTTATCCTAATCACATCCTTCTGCATTGAATGATTTGGATTATGTATCCTGCACCATCAATACTGAACTAAGATCTCACGACTGTGTAGTAACCTTGCATACCAGAATAGGCACTCTCGGTTCTTCCATATTGGGGGTAGAGCATAGAACATCATTGCGCAAGCACCATGTAACGTAGTCGCGATGACTTTGCTCAGCATTCTTCTGTGCTTAGTATGCAAGACAGGAGAAGTGATACTGTGCAGTCTGCATACAGAATAAGACAGATACTGAGGATTACACCCAGTATACAGGACAGGAGAAGTGGTACTCTGCAGTGTATATATACAGAATAATACAGATACTGAGGATTACACTCAGTATACAGGACAGGAGAAGTGGTACTCTGCAGTGTATATATACAGAAAAATACAGCTACTGAGGATTACACCCAGTATACAGGACAGGAGAAGTGGTACTGTGCAGTGTATATATACAGAATAATACAGATACTGAGGATTACACCCAGTATACAGGACAGGAGAAGTGGTACTGTGCAGTGTATATATACAGAATAATACAGATACTGAGGATTACACCCAGTATACAGGACAGGTGAAGTGGTACTCTGCAGTGTATATATACAGAAAAATACAGATACTGAGGATTACACCCAGTATACACTACCGTTCAAAAGTTTGGGATCATTTAGAAATGTCCTTATTTTTGAAAGACAAGCACATTTTTCAATAAAGCCAACATTAAATTAATCAGAAATACACTCTATACATTGTTAATGTGGTAAATTACTATTCTAGCTGCAAACGTCTGGTTTTTAATGCAATATCTACAGTACATAGGTGTATAGTGGCCCATTTCCAACAACCACCACTCCAGTGTTTTATTGGTACATTGTGTTTGCTAACTGTGTAAGAAGGGTAATGGATGTTTAGGAAACCCTACAAAACCCTTGCAGAAGTTTGTTAGCACAGCTGAAAATGGTTTAGCTGATTAGAGAAGCTATAAAACTAACCTTCCTTTGAGAAGGAGGTTGAGAATCTGGAGCATAACATTTGTTTGTTCTTCAGAGGAGAGCACAAACAGGCTCTAACCAGAGTAGAAAGAAAAATTGGAGGCCCCACTGCACAACTGAGCAACAAGACAAGTACAAGTCTCTAGTTTGAGAAATCGACGCCTCACAGCTCCTCATCTGGCAGCTTCATTAATTAGTACCCACCAAAGGCCTGCAAAGCTGTAATTTCTGCAAAGGGAGCATTCTTTGATGAAAGTAAAGTTTTAAGGAGAAAAATATTATTTCAAATAAAAATCATTATTTCTAAACCTTGTCAATGTCTGGACTATATTTTCTATTCATTTTGCAATTCATTTGATAAATAAAATATGAGTTTTCATTGAAAAACAAAATTGTCTGGGTGACCCCAAACTTTTGAACAGTAGTATACAGGACAGGAGAATACAGATACTGAGGATTACACCCAAGGAAAAACAAAAGTGCCAGTGTGGAGCCCACTGGGACGGGGTACTCAGTACCGGACCGGGGTACTGCTGGGGGATGTCACGGAGGTCCTAGTCCGGACCGTGTCCCGGGTTCACACAAGTAAAAGGGAATATATACAGGGAATAAAGTTAGTCGTGACGCCACCCTTGGGTTGTGGTCAATGATGGGACCACCGCTGCAGCGCTTCTCTGCCAGGAGGATGGATGGGCTGCAGCCAGATGGATGAGCCCGCCGCGGGTCGGGATGCTCATGACAGGAATGAAAGGTAGTAAAACAGTTCTTTATCCCTGGAATCAAACACAGACACACAGGCAGGGTTCATCGGGTTTACTTGTCAGCTTCTCCAAACAGTTCACAGCAGTTTTCAGTACAGTTCTTCAACACAAGTTACAGTCACTTTACTCCAGTTACACTGAACCCACTGCAGCCAGGCTGTCTCTCTCTCTGAGACCCCTCACTCCTTCTAAGTCCTTTCCAGGCTGTGGTTTCTCTCTCTAAAGTGTCTCCAGACAGTATAGCAGCAGCTCAGACCCCTGTGGGTCCTCGTGGTTGCTGCTGTGCTTCCTATCCTTGGTGTGGGAACTCCAACTTAGAATTGGGGCTCCCCGTAGGTGAATCTGGGGATACCGGGTTAATCTTCGGTCCCCTTCAGAGCTGACACTCTGCTGTGTGCCTAGCCTGCAATTGCCCTCTCTTGCAAGACATTATCAGGCTCCTTCTAACCTGTGTGACTCCAGCGTCAATAGGGAAGACTACTCCGCCGGTAGTTGGTTGGTGCTGCCATGTTCCTCAGACCCAGTACTGCTGGTCCGTCTCTTTCCTCACACTCCCCTGGGATGCTGGCTATGGACGAGCTTTCTCTCCATGGTTTCTCTGGCTCTGTGGATTCTGCGTCTCCATCAGCCCAACCCCACCGGGACGTGTGTCTCTGTCTTTTCAGCTCGGCCACCTCGGCCTACTAATTCCTTCCTCCTCCTCTTCCTCTATTTGTACCTTATGACACCTGACCTACATGCTTTCCCACCCACTGTCCTCTAAACCCACCACCCCTTGCCCGCCTAAAGTTCTGGGCTACGGGTTGGGTGCTGCCTCCTAGTGGTGTGTGGGATGTCTGTGAGGGTGTTTAGTATATAAACTGTCTTTCCTTCTGCCTGGCTGCAGTTCCCTATGTGGCCACCCTGGTTGCAGGGGCGCCACATTCCCCCGGAGTTAAACCGGCGTGTCCCCACGCCGTCCGGCATGGATCCCCCTGAAAAAGCCATTTTTATTAGGTAAACAATAAACTTTAAGCAGCATTTTTCTTCCATTTAAGGAGGGGAAAGGCTAACATTCATTCAGGATTGGGATGGGGTCATCAAGGATCACGTCACATCCACACTTACAGTTCTGGTTGCAGGATCCGGGTTTCATTTCTTCTGATCTTCTTTCTTTTCCTTTTCCACCTTCCATGGAAGTGTTTGCGGTCCTCGCCATTTAGGAAATAACTCCAGGTCTTGCAGGGCCTGTATTAGCAAGTAGCTTTCCGGAGTTTGCGTAGCTACATCCACACTGCTTCTCACTGCAACAGTCTCAATTACAATTGTAGAATCCGGGTAAGTAAATGGATCCATGTGATCTAGCGGGTCCGGGTGAACTGTGGGATCTGGATCAGGTTCAGGATCCTCTAGGGCTGGGGGCTCATCTTCCAATTGCATCCGTAAACACAGTCGTTTGACCTTAACCCCATAGGGACCTCTCTCTCCTTGGACAACATTGTAGGAGACCCATTCACCGATTGTCACTCTCCTGTCCGGGTGGTCTGCAGGTAAATACCCTCTACGTCTCATCTGTTGATAAATATGTCTCTTAGTGCGCTGGGTTCACGGGCGGACGAAAACCCTCTAGCCTCTATTATCTTGACTATCTGTCCTTGGTGCCGTGGGGATCTGCGCACCTCCTCATCATGTCTGGCTACGGCTTTAGCTTCTTTAGTACGGGCAATAACTATTTGTTTGTGCACCTGCCTTTCAATCTCCTCTTTTTCCCATTTATGCACACAGCGTCTTATGAATTCTTCCCGGGTTATAATTTCTGCTGGGCCTATCGGGCCACCGGGATCACCTAGAAAGCCCATCAAATCATTGTTGGCTTCACCTTTCTCCCACCAGCAGCGGAGTTGTTCCTTCTCACCTCTGCAGTTGTTGGTGCGGGAATCTAGGGCTTTGGCAGTGGTAAGCATCCCTCCTCCAGGGCTCCTAGTGGGTCAATCATTCTTGCGTCAGGTCACGGTGCAGCTTCAGGAATGGATACGTCAATCAGGGCCGCGGTGTGGCAGGTTACTTCGCTCTCGAGGCGATGACTGGAGGCGCCAACCCAGCCGGGTTGCGCGGATAAGGCCTGCTGATTATGGTTTATATCGATTCGAATCTGGGTCCTTTGCTCCGCTTTGGCCCGGGTCATCTGTAAAGGCAGTAACCGCAGCACACCTCTCCGGGTGTCTCGGATCTCCGGACGTCATTCTCCACCCTCCGCCATGCTATTTCGATCACCGTCGTTCTCTCCCTGGCCGGGTTCCTCCACGAATGCATTCTGTGGGCCCTCCGGGATCACTTCGGGTCTCTCGCCTGCAGCTCTCTCTTTGGCGTCCTCTCCTTCCGTCCGCATGTACTCTGATCCTAATGGCAACTGCTTCTCTTCTGGTACTTTGTCCCGCCTCTTCCAGGTGACGATTTCCTCTTTGGCTCCCACCAACTCCTCATTGGTAGGTCGATTTGGGGGTGGAGGTTCTTCTTTGGGACTGACGGCTGGCTCCCCCGGAGTTAAGGGGAGCCAGAGCGAGCCTTTCTTTTCCCGCTTTGGACCGGGCCAGCCCACGATGGGGGGTCTGGGCACGCCTCCTCTGCACATGGCCTCAGGCTCCTATAACCGCCATTAAGCCCAGATTTGGCGGGAAAAGTCCAGAACACGTTGTTTAGGCACATGGGTTCCGGTTCTTTTGGACGGGGTTCATTCTGTTCATGACACCAGGTTGTGGAGCCCACTGGGATGGGGTACTCAGTACCGGACCGGGGTACTACTGGGGGATGTCACGGAGGTCCTGGTCCGGACTGTGTCCTGGGTTCACACAAGTAAAAGGGAATATATACAGGGAATAAAGTTTGTCGTGACGCCACCCACGGGTTGTGGTCAATGATGGGACCACCGCTTCAGTGCTTCTCTGCCAGGAGGATGGATGGGCTGCAGCCAGATGGATGAGTCCGCCGCGGGTCGGGATGCTCATGACAGGAATGAAAGGTATGAAAACAGTTCTTTATCCCTGGAATCAAACACAGACACACAGGCAGGGTTCACCAGTTTACTTGTCAGCTCCTCCAAACAGTTCACAGCAGTTTTCAGTACAGTTCTTCAACACAAGTTACAGTCACTTTACTCCGGTTACACTGAACCCACTGCAGCCAGGCTGTCTCTCTCTCTGAGACCCCTCACTCCTTCTAAGTCCTTTCCAGGCTGTGGTTTCTCTCTCTAAAGTGTCTCCGGACAGTATAGCGGCAGCTCGGACCCTGTGAGTCTTCGTGGTTGCTGCTGTGCTTCCTATCCTTGGTGTGGGAACTCCAACTTAGAATTTTAGGCTCTCCGTCGGTGAATCTGGGGATACCGGGTTAATCTTTGATCCCCTTCAGAGCCGACGCTCTGCTATGTGCCTAGCCTGCAATAGCCCACTCCTGCAAGATACTATCAGGCTCCTTCTAACCCGTGTGACTCCAGGTCAATAGGGAAGACTACTCCGCCGGTAGTTGGTCGGTGCTGCTGTGTTCCTCGGACCCAGTACTGCTGGTCCATCTTTTTCCTCACACTCCCTTGGGATGCTGGCTATGGACGAGTGACTTACCGTTGCCGGGTTCTCAGGTCTCAGGCGCTGGCTACGGTCATGGTTCGGTGCCCGAGACTGTGTGGGCCCGGTGGTCAAATGCACGGTTAAGTTAGAAAGTAAAGTTCGTTTCGTGACGCCACCTGTGGGTGTCCGGTGATGGCACCGGCACTGCTTGGACCTCCGGGGGATGTGCTGCAGCTAGATGGAACCGCTCCCCACAGGACGCGCAATAGTACCCGGGGTCAGGAGCTGCACTGGTGAAATACGGCAGCTCGGTTGAGGTATTAGGTGAATGATGTAGCAACAGTTCAAAAGGAATACTCGGACACAGTGCTCCTCTGCATGAGTCTTTACTCTGTTCTTAGCAGGTCAACGGGTACACACTTTAGCTGGTTCAGACCTTCAGGTAACGGACCGGGTGGTTCCAGTGATGAATAGTGTCCTTCCAAGGCTCCACAATAGCTTTCTCTAATCTTACTGTCCCTGTTTACTCTTCGCTTGCTTTCATGCACCGGGTCGGGATACTGGGGAACCTCTATTGAGGACCCGAACCGGTGGCCTACCGACTCCCAATGGGTCCCCTGAACCCCAATGGTGGTTATCCCTTCCGGCACAGCCGCGGTGATGGTGGTTGTCGTGATGTGCTCCTAGGAAGCTCTCTATCACTCCGGTTTGTACTACAGAGATAGACGTCTGTGCTACCTCGGAAACCGGTCTCGGATGGACCGGGCGTGGGCGTCTTTGGACCCGTTACTTGGTTACTGGTCACTGGTTACTTGGCCCCTTTCACATCTGGGTCACCGCTTCTCGGTGCCCTCCTTGTTAGCTCTTCTGTTCTGACGTCTGCCTTGTACTTGTCTCACCCACGTTCTAACTTTCTGTTCTACTCTTTCCCCACACGGCCCATCTCACACTCCTCCTACCAGGACCCAATTGGTCCTCTGTCTCTGGATGTTGCATGTGGTGTATGGAACCTTGGAGTTAACCCACTCATCACTGAGACGGAGAATACTGCACCTTTGGTCAGGGGTGCAGTACCCCTTTGTGACGCACTCGTTGCGGGGCGCCACACGAGCTTTCTCTCCATGGTTTCTCTGGCTCTGTGGATTCTGCGTCTCCATCAGCCCAACCTCACCGGGATGTGTGTCTCTGTCTTTTCAGCTCGGCACCCTCGGCCTACTAACTCCTTCCTCCTCCTCTTCCTATATTTGTACCTTATGACACCTGACCTACATGCTTCCCACCCACTGTCCTCTAAACCCACCACCCCTTGCCCGCCTAGAGTTCCGGGCTCCGGGTTGGGTGCTGCCTCCTAGTGGTGTGTGGGATGTCTGTGAGGGTATTTAGTGTATAAACTGTCTTTCCTCCTGCCTGGCTGCAGTTCCCTATGTGGCCACCCTGGTTGCAGGGGCGCCACACCAGCACTGCCAGTAAAAATATAAAGATTGTGCAAATACACATATTGTTTCCACACTGTAAAAATGAGACATTTCGCAAAAGCTTAAAACATCTTTTGAGCCACTCTGCCGCGACAAGGCATATCTCAGATAGAGTGGTCCTACTCTACAATTTTGGGGCCTCAGTTGCTCTTCATTCACTGACCTACCTAGCACCTTGGGAAACATTGTCTGACATGTATAGGTGAGTGTTAGCTTTATATGGTCCTCTTTATATTATATTGTGCTGTCTACGGACACATCAAAAATTTAAAAATGTGTAGAGTAGGACCACTCTATCTGAGATATTCCTTGGCGTGGAAGAGTGGCTCAAAAGATTATTTCGGTAATCTTTTGCGAAATGTCTCTATTTGTATGCAGTATGGTAGTGACAGGTGTACTTACAGATTTATTTTTTCAGCAATTTTTGGCTGTGCTGGCTCCCCCTGTTTTCTCTGAGGATTACACCCAGTATACAAGACAGGTGAAATGGTATTGTGCAGTGTATGTATACAGAATAATACAGATACTGAGGATTACACCCAGTATACAGCATAGGAGAAGTTGTACTGTGCAGTCTATATACAGAATAATACGTATACAAAAAAATTACACACAGTATAAAGGACAGGAGAAGTGGTACCGTGCAGTGTATATATACAGAATAATACTGATACTGAGGATCACACCCAGTATACAGGACAGGATAAGTGGTACTGTGCAGTGTATATATACAGAATAATACAGATACTGAGGATTACACCCAGAATACAAGACAGGAGCAGTGATACCAGGTGGTGTGTATATAAAGAGTAATAAAGATACAGAGAATTACACCCATTACGCAGGACAGGAGAAAAGGTACTGTGCAGTGTATATACAGAATAATACATATACAGAGAATTACACCTAGTATACAGGACAGGATAAGTGAAACACAGTAATGCATATACAGTTGAAACCAGAAGTTTACATACATTATGTAAAAAGACACATATGCATGTTTTTCTCAATATCTGACATTAAATCAGAATAAACGTTTCCTGTTTTAGGTCAATTAGGATTACCAAAATAATTTATATTTGCCATATGCCATAATAATGAGAGAGAATGTTTTAAGGCATTATTATTACTTTCTGCAAAGTCACAAGTTTACATACATTAAGATTACTATGCCTTTAAAAAATTTGGAAGATAATAAAAGTCAATCCCTGGCACACCGAAAATGAGAAGCTTGAAAAGTCGTATCCTTGTGATGTGTTTTTTTTATTTTTTGCAGTTGTGAAGACAAACAATCAATGTTTTGACCCAGCAGTGGGTCTTCATCAGGATTGGTCTTCTATTGGTCCTATATCTGTTCAGAAGAATTGATCATGGCATAACCTTTATGCCTAAGCCTGTTAAATCAATCCCCTGGGTTGCTATGTTCATGGAGGAAAGTTTTTTAGTAAAGTCTGGGATGTTAACATCAAGAACTTCAAACGTTACTTGGTATGAGACTCCTGCCTTGTTTCCAAGTATCAGGTCCAGTAGGTGAATGGGAGGACAGGACCTTGCAATCTGGCCAATCAGGTGGATGCTAGCGATCACGTGTTTGTGACGTGGCGCCATCTGATTGGCAAGATCGCTACCGGCCATCTGATTGGCTGGTAGTCACAGGTCATTGTCCAGTATTCAGATGTCTTCTGGGAGGGTCCCGGTGCAGGCATCAGACTGGTGAGTATGTAAGTTTATTATTTTTAACAACTTTTACTCACTTTTAGGCTACTTTCGCAGTGTATTAGGACTACTTGCTACTCCCGAGTACACATAAGATACTCGGAGAGTAGCCGAATACCGCTACTATTCGGCGAGTACCGAATAGTAGCGAGTATACTCGCTTAACCCTAAGGCTGGCTTCACACTGCAGTTTTTTCACTGATCAGTCCTTCCAGTTTGTGTGCCAAAACCAGGAGTGTCTCCAAAACTCAGAACAGTTGTCAACCTTTCAATTATAGTTTTTCTCTGCAAGTTCCTCTCCTGGTTCCACTTCTGGTTTTGGCACCCAAACTGGATGGACACTGATCAGTGTAAAAACTGTAGTGTGAAGCCAGCCTAAGTGTATGCAAACATGTGACTTTGCAGAAAGTTATAAAAATGCCTTAAAACAGTTTCTCTCATTCATCTTAATTTGACAAATATAAATAATTATGTTCAGGGCCGGCTGCAGGTTTCTGTGGGCCCCGGGCGAAAGAGTCTCAGTGGGTCCTTTTAACCCATAGTGATTTCATATATATACAGTATACATATATACTATATATATATATATATATATATATATATATACAGTATATATACACAATATGTATATATATATACTGTGAACCGTCCGTAAGACATATATATACACTCCCACAAATATAATCCCTTCTCTGAGCCTGTCTTCCCTTGTGTACTGGGTCTCCACGCCCTGTGCCTGTCTCCCCACTGTGCACTGTGTCTCTCCCCTGTATGATGTCTCTCCCCCATGTGTGCTGTTTTCCCTCTCTGTGTCTGTCTCCCTTTTGTACACTGTCTCTCTCCCCCATCTCCCTCCTTTCTGTGCACTCGCTTGCTCTCTTTTTCTCTCTATCTCACTCACTCCCAGAAACATTCATTTGGTAGCACCAGACACACACTGTGGAGCACCGGACAAACACTGCGGAGCACCGGACACACATAGCGGAGCACCAGAAACACACTGCGGAGCACCGGACACACACTGCGGAGCACTGGACACACTCTGTGGAGCTCTGCTGTCACCTCTGCTGTGGTTCCCTGTGTGCTGTGTATTTGTTCCTGTGCTGAAAGGGGGGTCCATCATACATCAGCACATCAGGCAGTATCACACATAAGCTTAGATACAGCAGTTCATCAGTCGTTATCACACATATCAGGCTTACATACATTAGCACATCAAGCAGTATCACACATGATTAAAGGGAACCTGTCACCTGATTTTAAGCGCCTACACTATCTCTAGCTGTCCCTACAGCTTCCTAGCAGCTCCCTATCTATCCCTTTCTTATCTAAAGTGTCCCTATTAAACATGTGTAAATGAAGTATAAACTTACTGCAGTACCCGTAGTTGGGGGACTGGGTAGGCGTGGCCACGCTGCCTTCAACACACCTCTGTGGTGTAATGCACACCCCGCTGGGCGGCATTATTCTGGGTCCTCTCTGCCCCCATTCTTTGGAATCTCTCACCCTCTGTGTAGTTCTATGCACCGGTCGGACGTCACTTCCGGCGCGGTGCATTATGGGGCCGGTCACGTGATCGGCCCTAGTGCATTATGGGCTTGATCACGTGATCAGCCCGGCTCCGTGCATGCGCAATGCGCTTACTGAAGCCAGGCTGATCTTTTATATACACCTGTTAGTTTCTAGAAAGGGCGACACTCAGAAACTCAGATGGGTTTTTACAGTCTGTATACTATATGTGCGGTTCTGATTCATTCCTCACTGGACCTGTAGGAAGACACATGTAGTGTCGAAACATGTCGCTCAAAAGGGACTGAAAATTGTTGATGAAGAAACTAGGAACTTTCTAATGGACAAATAAAAGTTATATTTTACCTCACCACTGGACTGAACTCTGGAGAAACAAAAGCCTTTTTATAATATATATATATATATATATATATATATATATATATACTAGCTGTAGTACCCGGCTACGCCCGGGTTAATAAATAACTGATGTTAGCTATAACAAAATAGAATTTGAATATGTCATATTAATGACCTGTAAGAAAATAGAAGCTGAGCTGTGATTGATTGCTATAGGCAGCCTAATAAATCTCCAGCCAATAGTAAACCCTCCCCCCAGCAGTATATGTTACCTCACACATACACATAATAGACAGCTCATGTGACTGACATCTGCCTTAATTCCCTATATGGCACATGTGTTGCACATTGGCTGTTTTTAATCAGATGTTTATGTTTGGAAATTAAAGATAGCGCACGTATGAGGCGAGTTGTGTGAGATGATTTGTGCACATCTGTGTCTGTTTGTGTGGTGTGTGTGTCCCTGGGGTGTGTGTATGTGTCTGTCCCTGTGGGGTGAGTGCATGTGTCCCTATAGGGTGTGTATGTGTGTGTATCCCTGTGGGGGGGTCTGTGTGGTGTGTGTCTCTGTTGTGTGTGTCTCTTTGTGGTGTGTCTGTGTGTGTCCCTGTGGGGTGAGTGCATGTGTCCCTATATGGTGTGTATGTTTGTGTGTCCCTGTGGGGGGGTCTGTGTGGTGTGTGTGTATCTGTGTTTGTGTGTGTCTCTTTGTGGTGTGTGTGTCCCTGTGGGGTGAGTGCATGTGTCCCTATAGGGTGTGTATGTGTGTGTGTCCCTGTGGCGGGTCTGTGTGGTGTGTGCGTGTGTCTCTTTGTGGTGTCTGTGTGTGTGTCCCTGTGGGGTGAGTGCATGTGTCCCTATAGGGTGGCTATGTGTGTGTGTCCCTGTGGGGGGGGGTCTGTGTGGTGTGTGTCTGTGTTGTGTGTGTCTCTTTGTGGTGTGTGTGTGTGCCCCTGTGGGGTGAGTGCATGTGTCACTATAGGGTGTGTGTCCCCGTGGGTGTGTGTGTCTCTGTCTTGTGTGTGTCTCTTTGTGGTGTGTGTGTGTTTGTTCGGGTGCGTGGTGAGTATCCAATGTTGGGGCTGCACCTTAGCGACTATACACTTGCTGTTACTCTTTGTGTGCGTGTGGTGTGTATACATGTCCCCGTGCGTGGTGAATATCTCATGTTGGGGCCCCACCTTAGTGACTATATGCTGGTATGTGCTGTTAGTCTTTGGCGAGATCATTAAGCCCCTCTCATTCACAACTGTCAGCAGGTAACTGTCACTTTTTCCCCATTATGTAGATAGGGTCAAAATTGTTTGGTGAATTGGAATGTGCAGGGTTAAAATTTCGCCTCACAACATAGTCTATGATGCCCCCGCGCTCCAGACATGTGTCTGTGCAAAATTTTGTGGCTGTAGTTGGCAGCTGTCGATTTTCCTCCAACACGTTTCCATTCACTTTTTTCCCATTATGTAGATAGGGGCAAAATTGTTTGGTGAACTGGAACACGCAGGGTTAAAATTTCGCCTCACAACATAGCCTATGACGCTCCCGGGGTCCAGACGTGTGACTGTGCAAAATTTTGTGGCTGTAGTTGCGACGGTGTAGATGCCAATCCCGGATATACATACACACACACACACACACACACACACATACATACATACATACATACACACATTCAGCTTTATATATTAGATATATACCGTATATACTCGTGTATAAGCCGAGTTTTACAGCCCAAAAATTGGGCTGAAAAGTTCCCCCCTCAGCTTATACATGAGTCAATACAGCCCCCAAATGCTGGCACTCGCCCCCCCTGTGTGGTAAGGGCCCCCCCCCCCGCTGCTTAACTTACCATCCCCGGTCTTCTGCACCGCCGGTCTTCTGTGCTCCGTCCTCCATGCTCCGAGTCCCGTCCGGCTGCATCCGGGATCCCCGGCCGTCCCAAGAAGACGTCATCGTAACTGCGACGGGCGGGGATCCCGGATGCAGCCGGACGGGACTTGGAGCATGGAGGACGGAGCACAGAAGACCGGCGCGGTGCAGTGCAGAAGATCAGGGATGCTAAGTTAAGCAGCAGGGGGGCCCTTACCACACGGGGGGGCGAGTGCCAGCATTTGGGGGCTGCTGTATAACCCTGGGGCTGCTGTATAACCCCTGGGGCTGCTGTATTACCCCTGGGACTGCAGTATTACCCCTGGGGCTGCTGTATTACCCCTGGGGCTGCAGCATTACCCCTGGGGTTGCTGCATTACCCCTGGGGCTGCTGTATACCCCTGGGGCTGCTGTATACCCCTGGGGCTGCTGTATAACCCCTGGGGCTGCTGTATAACCCCTGGGGCTGCTGTATTACCCCTGGGGCTGCTGTATTACCACTGGGGCTGCTGTATAACCCCTGGGGCTGCTGTATAACCCCTAGGGCTGCTGTATAACCCCTGGGGCTGCTGTATTACCCCTGGGGCTGCTGTATTACCACTGGGGCTGCTGTATTACCACTGGGGCCGCTGTATAACCCCTGGGGCTGCTGTATAACCCCTGGAGCTGCTGTATAACCTCTGGGGCTGCTGTATAATCCCTGGGGCTGCTGTATACCCCTGGGGCTGCTGTATAACCCCTGGAGCTGCTGTATAACCCCTGGACCTGCTGTATAACCTTTGGAGCTGCTGTATAACCCCTGGGGCTGCTGTATACCCCTGGGGCTGCTGTATTACCCCTGGGGCTGCTGTATTACGCCTGGGGCTGCTGTATTACCACTGGGGCTGCTGTATTACCACTGGGGCTGCTGTATAACCCCTGGAGCTGCTGTATAACCTCTGGGGCTGCTGTATAACCCCTGGGGCTGCTGTATAACCCCTGGAGCTGCTGTATAACCCCTGGACCTGCTGTATAACCTCTGGGGCTGCTGTATAACCCCTGGGGCTGCTGTATACCCCTGGGGCTGCTGTATAACCCCTGGAGCTGCTGTATAACCCCTGGAGCTGCTGTATAACCTCTGGGGCTGCTGTATAACCCCTGGGGCTGCTGTATACCCCTGGGGCTGCTGTATAACCCCTGGAGCTGCTGTATAACCCCTGGACCTGCTGTATAACCTCTGGGGCTGCTGTATAACCCCTGGGGCTGCTGTATACCCCTGGGGCTGCTGTATTACCCATGGGGCTGCTGTATTACGCCTGGGGATGCTGTATTACCACTGGGGCTGCTGTATTACCACTGGGGTTGCTGTATTACCACTGGGGTCTGTATATACCACTGGGGAGGCTGCTGTAATACTGCTGGGGTCTGTATATACCACTGGGGAGGCTTCTGTAATACTGCTGGGGCCTGTATATACCACTGGGGAGGCTGCTGTATACCTCACTGCTGGGGGCTGTATACCTGTGCTGGGGTCCACCCTCGGCTTATACACGAGTCAATAGGTTTTCACAGGTTTTGGGGGCAAAAGTAGGGGGTTCGGCTTATACACGGGTCGGCTTATACACGAGTATATACAGTATATATATAGGTGATACTGCCAGCAGTCACAATATCACCTATATAATGTATATACAGCAGTCTATAATACAAGTGATACTATGACTGCTGTATGTGCATAAGAAAAAAATTTCATCTTGGGACTCACCCAGAAGCTTTAAATGGAGGTAGAATGTAGAGCTGCCTCATGTACAGTATAGGTCGTTGAGTGTCTGGCTTGCAGAGAGGTGGGATCACTGAGACTGAAGAGCAGAGCCCAAACTTCACCCGCAAAAAACACTTTGACGCTAATAATGGGCAGAGTAAGACAGAAAGAGCACTACATGTGCTGCAGCAGCTGCCGTTAGTGCAAGCGAGTGAGTGTGCATGTGAAAAGCGTCTCTGTGCATTCGATTTAAAGGGCTGGCAGTTCACGTCACAGTTCAGAGCCCCCGCCTTTAGCAGATTGCCAGCCCTGGCCTGCATACAGAAATTCTACGTTAGAAAAACTTTAGATCACAATCAAGTTTATTATAAGCAAATTTATGTATTTTTAGTAAACCTTTTGCTTTTTTGTACCTCTGCCTTGTATTGTTGATTTCACATGACTGTCACTTGAATGCACATTTACATCTCTAAACTTTTCTACTAAGAATGTCAAATATTAACGACAACATTTAAAGAAAAACATTTTATGTGTGAAATAAAAATGAAAACAGAGATTACTCTTTTAGCAGAAGCATAGTTTTCTTCATGAGGAGCTGGGATAAATGCTATTTTGTGTAAAGTAAAAGTTGAGCAGTTTCCTAAACAAACATTACTTATTGTGGTACAATGTGGCTACAACTAACCTGGACATTCTAGCCATATCTTAATACACTAGATTAGATATGCGACTAAAGGCCACGTTACACACACAGATATCTGTGCAGACATTGTTCACAGATCTCTGGTTGCAGTGAAATCATGGAGACATTGTTCCATTTGTACACAGCCACAAAATGGAACAATGCTTCCATGATTTCACTGCAACCAGAGATCTGTGAACAATATCTGCACAGATATCTGTGTGTGTGACGTGGCCCTAAATCGGATGTATCACGGATGATTAATTGGAATGGCCCTGTCAGGTCGGCAGTGTGTAGCTGATGCTCCCGTCCAGAAAGGGGGGAGGTCCTTCAAGTTTATCATCTGTTACACGTCCAATTTAGTGGCATATCACACGGATAGTGTGATTCCAGCTTAATAGGGATTATTTTTAAGAAATGCAACCTATGACTAACTGCCACCAATACTATGTAGCAAACTTCTATTTCTCAAAGTCCAGCAATACAATGAAAGCTGGGCACCAGCACTAAGATCACCAAATACAGATTATTATGTCCACTTTCAAGATTGCCTAGGAACCGCCTCTTATGCCGGTGTTGCATGTCTTCAGTGGTAAGCATAAATAACTTCTGGTATATAAGGAAAGGCGGCACTCACCGGGTTCTTTAGTGCCGCTATATTTATTGTCGGTGGTCACAGCAGTGCAGGGAGGGACAGTGAAGGCGGCAGACAACGCGTACTTATGCACTTCAATGGGTCCAGTGCTCGAGTGCTCAGTGCACGGTGAGTGCCATCTTTTCCTACATACCAAAACTTCTGTTTTCCTCTCATCCTTTCCTCTCAAGAAAAGAAATGGCTGAGGCTATATTTTGGCTATAACACTACCGAAGTCCACACAGAATGGCACTGGGTACCACAAAGGTGTATGTCTGCTTTCCTTGATCAGTTGTGAAATCCTCCACGATGTCTGAGAATGTAGACGACTTGGTTCACATTCAGCAAGGATAAAAATAAAACAACGGGTAATTTGCTTAGAGATCAAGCAGCGTGTTATAAAGCAGATGCAACATTTGACACCGAAATTATTGCCAGAGGTTTATAGAAGTCGACTGCATTTTACCCTGTTATTTGCTACAATTCTGATTCATTTTAACAAACAGGATATTTTTGACAGCCAACAATGCAATACGAGACAGATTCATTTATTTTCGCTGCTTTTCCAGGACATACTTCAGAGTGATATGAAAATGTCTTAAAAATGAAATAAAATCTCTCTTGAAGATAAATGCCAACCCATAAGCAGAAACTGCCTTATCTGATGAATCTGTCCAGAATACTACATGACATGAGTACATATTGAAGTCAGGACTCAAAGCAATATCTCCTGGTTGTTTGATTGCATTTTTATTCCATGGTGCATGCCTCATTATCCAGTTGAAAGTCTTCTTTAAGCATCTGTATAACAGACATTGCTAATCTCTACAATAACTGCAGATCTACATTTTCTGTAGACATGATACAGTAGAGAATGATAACCGTATGTTCTTGTTCTCCCTAATTAATAATTAACTAAGCCGGTGTCATGAATATTTATAGACTCCTTAGAGAAAATACAATTATTTACCTGTTCTGTATAAACTAGTTGAGTTGACATTTTTATAATACTACCTTTAGGAGATGAAAAAGCTATAGCAAATTGCACACCAATGTTCATTAAAGTGAACAATATATGGACAAACACTGTGATTTCAGTGATGCATACTTTACTGGGATGCTTGAAATAGTTTTGATAAACTCTCTGTGTTATCAGCAGGAGATTATCACTAGAGGACTAGTAAACTTTCTGCCATTGAGTCCTCCATATTCATGAGCTCTGTATAATTCCCACCCACACCATTGATTGCCACATTCCTGCCTATGCAGAGTGTACAAAGAAAGCTGTCACTCAGTGTTGTGTGAGGAGTTATAAAGAGCCTAGCATTCAGATAACTGGCAGTTTACAGAAGATAAAACAGTTATTTTATGAAAATTCTAGCAAGCAGTCCAGTAATTGAAGTATTGCTGGAATCAGAATCTCAGCCCTGTAAAGGTACCTTTACAAGCCGCAACTGCGGTGTAGCAACTAAAAGGCAACCTGGATTTCATTCACGGTTGCCTTGAAATTGCTACGAAGTTGTGGCGTGTAATTGGGGAAAGTGATCGTGATTTTCGCAGTTGCTCCCGGTTGCAGTTTCAGAGCATTGTTCTAAAACCAGAGGCAACCCAGAAGGTGAATTGCCCTGGTTTTGGCGTGTGAACGGGCGATAGGGATGGAATCTGCGTCACCTAGTGATTTCCCAGAGGCATTCCACAGCGTGCTGGACACCACGCCCCATCAGCGATGATTGGTGGGGGCTACTGTGTTACCATTGGCTGTCCCTGCACAGGGTGCCATATATAAAGAGCTGTCCATTCACACTAAACAATTGCAATGGCGTCTTGTATTAGCCAGCCTTCCTGCGCAGGCTGCCCAATCATGACGCTATTGCGTTGTCTAATCAGCGTGTTTGGGGCGTGGAATACACAACTCTGTCACGCCTATGTTCTTGCGGCGCTGAACATGTACGCCCACATTCCCTTAGTGGTTGCGGCATGTAAAGCGGCGACGGGATTCAATCTGATGTTTCCCGCAGGATCAGTTTTAGCTTCCGGGGAGCCACGTTCCCTTAGGTATCAACCGTCAAAAACGTGCACGCGCACGTTCGGTTGCTACCGATCGTCGGTGATAGTTGCGGCGTGTAAAGGTACCTTTATGCTGTTCCAGATGGGGTAGCAAAAACCTGGCAGCAGATTCCCTTTAATGATCCAGAAATGGGGAAATTATGAAGTATTAAATAATTTCTTCGGAATATTGTACAGTAGATGCAGGAGTATCGTTAATCATATTATCATTTAAGTCTGACAGCTGGAATTAGATTGCCAGACAGGGAACTTCTATATATTTACTATATTATGATTTTTTGAAATTGACGTAGTAGTTAGTAGGAATTCAATATAAATATATGATTTATGTTAGAATGACCTGTGGTATTTTCCACTTAGGACAACCACGCCATAAATCTTTTAATGTCCGCTAGCTTCCAGTTCACTTTTTAGGGAGTTACCCTATGAAAGTTGCAGATAGGGACAACTTTAAACAGTCATTCAGACTTTTGGTTTATTATTTCAACTCTAAACAAGAAAAACAATGCACACTTGCAAAGCACTCGCATGACATACCGATGCTAGGTAAGAAAAAAATGGACAACACTCTCTTGACACTCGCTAACCTTTTCTGGCAGAGAATCTGTGACTTTATGTACGCTGATGTGAACGCACCTTTAGGATCAGCTCTAAGAGACAGGTATATCTTATAGTAACTAGACAGAGACTATTTAGCCAGTGCATAATTGCTGCCAAACTGTTGTCAATACATTATACATTTAAAGTGTAAATGTTATCATTGGAAAAATAAACAGTACTGCACTGGTTGTTAATGATGGGTCACATAGCAGCTAAGGTAATGCTTCTTTGTGCATGTGACTTATTTTCTCATATTTTTCTGTGCTCTTTTAAAAACTGCATTTTATGTCTGTGTTGGTGTGGCCAGAGTCTGCTAGTACTGTGTGTGTATTTCCACAGCTTCTGACAGCAGGCTGATAGTGAGCTGTGTGTGGAGCCAGCAGACAAAGAATTAACAGAGATCGTGACTGAGCTGTGTGGAGCCAGATGATAGATCAGACAGTTGTGCCAAGGAAAGTGGAGTTTACACTGATACTGGCATTCTTACATTGCTTAGCAACTGTGTTGTAGGCTGATATACATTGTTTCCGCACCAGCTGCAGTCAGAAGCTAGCACAGGCCATGACCTCTTTCCCTTACATGGTTACATGCCCCTTATTCAGTGTGAAGACGGATCTGACTGAGAACAACATATGTCTGCTTCACACACAGGGACACATTGTGGAAAGTTTATAAATGGTTTCCAACCAGAATTCTGTGATAAAGTATATTTGAAACTTTATTAAAACCACTAGCTCTACATTGTTATTAAATAAAAATGTAAATGGCGGTTACACCTTAAAGTATAATTATTAATATGCCATACATATTTTTGGTAAGGAATGGAAATTATGATTGAAAAATATACCTGTATTGTACTTAATATAGCGCCATATGAAGTACTGTAAACCAGCAAACCTATTGTAAATATTGTAAGATTGACCTTATAGCCTGACATATATTTGTTTTCTTTCAGCTTGCTGGGTTCATCTATGCCTGTTATGTCTTGAAATGTATTTCTGAAGAAGAGGATAGTTGTGAGTATTCATACTTTGACATATCATTTTTCTGACCATTAACTTCAGTGACATATAGTGGAAGCCTGTAAGTATTTCTTAGTACAGATACTTATCAATCTAAACAATGCTATGGCCAATTTTACTAACAACATATTGTATATACATATACAGTATATATATATTTATCGGCTGCTATTATATAAATGCCTTTCACCACTTGTAGCATAGATTATGGCATATGGCTTTAACTGTGGAGATTGAAAGTTGTACACATCTACATGCAACTGGCTCCAAATAACTGACTGCCTATGACAAGACAACAGCTTTTATTGTACCTGTATTAACAGTTATATGTTTTCATTGCTTTGTCTTCTCAGGCTACCAAATAATTGAATCATTAAAGTAGTAGAGATGATTGAAGCTTTTGAAATTCTAAATCATCAGATTTGGCAATTTTCCCAAAATATTTTATTCTCTGCAGATCATAGGTACCCCAATTGCCTGGGTATAATATTTTGAGACCTCCTAATACAGAATCCAACCCTGATCAATCTCTTTAACGCAGCCACACTCTAACTAGTGTCAAGGTGACCTCTCTATTGAAATGAATGGTACCACAGTAGTAGCCAACAGACTATATAATAACACAATGTACTTACAGACTTCATTTTTTATATATTAAATGTGGTTCAAGAATTATCTTTCATAGTAGTTTATAAATAGACAAGCCATTCTGTGCCGAACACTGACTCATACTGATGGTGTCGCTGTTAAACATAGCATCATTCTGCTTCAACTAAGATGAAAATTTTGCCATACATTCCATAATACCCTCTGCTTCCTCCCCACTAATACATGTTCCGGAGGCAAAGGAGTCCAATTATGGCCTGTCTTTGATAATGCTACTGCCAGGACAGCTGGTGCCAGTGGTGGTGATTCTCTTACTACAAGCAGCTACCCCATTCTTAACCGTGGTATGTTTTTTTCCTGTACCCTACCCCATCCATTTTCATTGCCACTTTTTCTTTTTCCATACATTTTTTACATCATTCGATCCAATCTTTTCAACTTCAATTATTCAAGACATCTCAACAAAGACAATAGTAAAAGATGGTAGGCAGGTAGTTGGGTAGAGCAAAATGTGGCCGCACAGGATAAGAGTAGCATTTACAGTTGTCAAATTGTACTAGTTAAAGAGGTGTTCCAAAATGTACACGCACAATTAAATGGCTTCATTTTGTTTCTGATCAATATGGAAATGCACATCTTACGGTATGTGCATGGAGAGAATCAAATCAAATGTAGAAGAAAACTCCGGCACCAAAAATAGAAATAAAAATAATTTCTTGCAAATCAAATATGTTATTATGTGTGTTCTTAATCGACATAAAAAAGACAGATATGTATCCCTAATATTTCGACTAATAAGGGCCTTTATCGGAGGAGATCTGTTGGCCAGGTACAGCGGTGAGCTGTGAAACATGTGTACATCCGTGTTTTCTTAACATTAACAATGACAAAAAAGTTGGTAAGTACATGAATAAAATGTTAGCACCTGCATCAATGTCCTGTATTAGTGTGGCATATACAGATGAAAAATTTGATTAAAAAAATTGTCTGTGACAAACATTTTGTGAGGTAGACAGTGGCAATTAAATGCCCGAATTTCAGGAATTTTGTTTTGTAAATTACAAATTCCTCCTTCACAAAAGTGATTGAGCAAGAAATGCAAAAACTCAGTACAGTTTAATTGACAAGAAAACACTTCGTTTGACATCAATCTCAGATTTTTTTTTTTTAATATTGCGCTGCCTTGCTTCTGTTTTCTAGTGAAAACATAAACTAAAAAAAGTGATTGTAATTGTAATGTAGAAGGACAAATGCAAGCTACACTTTCCCTATCAATTGAATCTCTGTATTGTTCCCATATAACAATTCTCATCTTCTTCAGTGCTTCACTTGTACAATATATTACTGTCATGATTGTCCCTCTTGAATGATAGCACTAAACCATGTAATAGCTGTAAGGCATTATGAAGACATTTGCATGGTCATACCTTATGTCATATTTATACATGAGCGAAGCCAAACTGTTAAAGTTCTGTGTTCATGCCAAACATACTTTCCAAAAAAACAGTGTCTGAGTTCAGAGTTCAGGTGCTTAACATACGCAAGTCATTGGAGCAAGCATCACTGTGCTTGGATATGCTCGGTGAGCCATTGTAGTGTTTGAATGACTCACTCTGTGGGTATAATCAATGTTATTTGATATAGTGTGTACAAAATAAAAAAAAATGTTAACCCCCACCCTCCCTGCCCCAGAAGTACTTTATCAGGAAAGTGAGATGACAGTGCATTCTAACTTTTGTGTGTGCTCTTTCATCTCCTGCTCCTTTCAGAATTGGCTGCCCACTGCTGTGTGATCTGAGTGCACCACTGCAAACAGGATAGGGTGATCACATGGCCCTAATCATCATAAGGGAATTGTGGATGATGGTATTTGAGGGGATGTAATTGTGCAGAGAGCATTTGGCATGCCAAGAGTAAACTCGTCAAGTACATACAGTGGGGTAAATAAGTATTTGATCCCTTTCTGATTCTGTAAGGTTACCCACTGACAAAGACATGAACAGTCTATAATTTTAAGGGAAGGTTCATTTTATCAGTGAGAGATAGAATAGCAAACATAAAATCCAGAAAATCACATTGTCTACATCAGAGGTCCCCAACTCCAAGCCTCAGGGCCGCCAACAGTGCAGGTTTTCAGGATTTCCTTAGTATGGCACAGGAGCTAATGTGTTCATCTGCACAGGTAATGATTCCAAGCCCTGTGCAATACTAAGGAAATCCTGAAAACCTGCACTGTTGGCGGCCCTTGAGGCCTGGATTTGGGGACCTCTGGTCTACATCATATAAATGTATTTGTATTTTGAAGAGAGAAATAAGTATTTGATCCCTCTGGCAAACACGCTTGGTGGCAAAACCAATATTGGCAAGCACAGCAGTAAGAATTCTTTTTAGCTGATGATGAAGTTTGCGCACATGTCAGGAGGAATTTTGGTCCACTTATCATTGCAAAGCATCTCTTTGTAAAGACATACTGATTTTTAGATTGTGAGCCTCAATGGGACAGCATTACTGATGTATGTAGAGTGCTATGGTATTAAGCACAGAGCAGGAAAGCCGGCGGTGAAGTCCACTTCTCACCGCCGGCTTCCCCGCCTGTGTCTTTTGCTCCCCGCTCCCGGTGCTTTGCTCCCCCCTCCCTGTAGTTGCTGCCCACGCACGGTACTAACATTAAAACATATTTTACATTAATTTTCAATGTGTTCGACGTGTTCGACGGTGTTCGATGAACATTCGACGAACATTTGATGAACACTCAGCAAATTTGACGAATCGAATCAAATTTGAACCCTGGGGTGGTGGCTCATCTCTAGCCGTGTTATGCTCTGCACTGACCTCAAAACGTTTTTTAGTGACCTATGAGTCAAATATACATCATTGGTCGATAAGAAGTTGAAGCTTATTTGTATTATCTAATTTCTTTCTTTGATCTGTTTCTTAATATTAACTTGGGTAATATAAATAATACATCCAATATACAGTAGATAGGAAATACAAGTCTTACAACACCAAATTTATATAGACTGGAAGAAATCTTCTAGTGACTTGTTACAATTCGAATGGTTTAAGTAACATCATAATGTGAAGGTGCAGACCTAATTTCACTATTAATTCCCATTCTCCCTTTGCACAATTAAAAGTAATGAAAGTTTCCTCTACTTACCTGTACTAATAATATCATGCTGAGACAAATTTGCTTTCAATGGACACCAGGGATTAAATAAGTAATTAGATTTCTAAACTCTACTTTTCATTTCCTCACTTCTTTTTGAGAAATGAAGTCATTTTACTCATATCAGACCTATTGTTTTTAACATAAATGAAGCAGCAATAATATAATATTCTATAAAGAGGAAAATTTGGGGGTTGAAACCAATAGCACACTTATAGATAAAGATGAAAACTTTCACAGCCACACTCCAATAAATGGTTCACCATAATGGCTAGTCAGAAGTTAATTACCGTAAATGCCTAAAGCAAAGTTTGACTTAGTTGCATATGCGTGGAGATCTGTAATTAACAGACATTGGCCCACATTTACAAATACTATCTAATCGCCAGCCTAAACAATGGTGCATTTACACATTTACACTGCAAGATAATTGTGAACGAGCATTGCTAAAAATGTTTCTTTTACAATGATCTTGCCATGTAAATAGCCTACCAATTACCCTATGAGGTACTTCACACACAACAATATCGCTAGCAGTATCGCAGCAACGTCACAGGTTTTGTGACATAACAGCAACATCGCTATGTGTGACATGTAGCAGCGATCAGGCCCCTGCTGTGAGATCGCTGATCGTTACAAATCGTTCTGGACCATTTTTTGGTTGTTGTGCTCCCACTGGGCAGCGTGCATCGCTGTGTTTGACAGGGACAACGACCAACGATCTCAATACTATGCCCGAGAGTGACAGGTTCCCAACGACCGCTGTATCATTGCTGCGACGCTGGTGAGATCTGGCTGTTTGACATCTCACCAGCGATCACGTAGCGAGGCACCAGTGATCCCAGCCAAGTCAAATCGTGGTCGTGATTACTGGAAAGTTGCAGCGTGTAAAAGGACTCTATGAGTGAGTAAAATGGGTCAAATGATATTTTATTTGTGCAGCATAAGAAATCATCGATCTCAGTGGTGCATTTTCTTGTATAAATAGGTTGACAGTTTCATAGTTTTTAAGGTTGAAAGAAGATTTTAAGTCCATCTAGTTCAACCCGTAACCTAACATGTTGATCCAGAGGAAGTCAAAAATGAGACTCGCACTGCCAAAAACAATGGTAACCTATGAGCATTGAGCGATCTAGTATAGATTGTTCAGAGCACATTATTTACTTTCATCTGACTGTGTAGATATTCAATTAAATGACTTGTGAACTGGCCTTCACTTCAAGTTGTATGAAGATATGCTGAAATTGTCACAATTACTTGTTAGACCATTTCTCTTGTTACTACAACTCTTATATGGCTTATTATAGGTAACTTAATTGCAAAAATTGGAGCAGAACAGCCATTGCACAGTCAATTTTTGGGGGGTTAGGGGGAGAAAAGTTTAATAGTAAGCTTTGTGACATAATTTTCACATAAATGTATGACAAACAACAAGTTCAAGCACATGCGTTAATTTGAGCCATTTTAGTCAGCTTATCTATAGGTTTTGCACATACTTAAGTCAGTGACTATAGTGAATCAGCAATACTTTGATTAAATTGTAAAACTCGTTGTTGCCAAAAATCTATGCTGAAGGTTTATTAAAAGGTGAATAAACTTCATCAAAGGAAGGGTCCTGTCACACTTGATGACGTTCCAGCGATCCTGACAATGATACGACCTGGTAAGGATCGTTGGAACATCGCTATGTGGTCGCTGGTGAGATGTCAAACAATCAGATCTACTCAACTATGCAGTAACGATACAGCGACCCTATAACGACTTCGGTGGTAGTTAGAACCCTGTCACACAGCAGCTAGTCTGACGACTCAGACCTCGATAGGGGCGTAGTGTTTGCGTTGCCTTTTCTGCTCCCCCTCAGCTCCGATTGTGGCCACTACTGCGCTCTGATTGGGCGACCTTGCCGGAAAAGAAGGCAATGTAGTAGCGCTTCCGTCCTTTGTCCTGAGCGTGTGCTGGTTTACGGATCGTAGTAGAGCTCCATTTCACCACATGGTTTGCTTCAGCGTCCCTATCGGAGTTGCTAGTGCGCTGCGAGAGAGTCAATGGTTGCGGATCATACTTGAGCTCTCCGGTCTGCGACTCCACACCGGTTCATCTGGCGCCTTCTGACACAGCTATGCTCCATCTGCACGGTAGGCATCGTTTGGGGTCTCAAATTAGGATCTTTGTAGCATTTCCATTTTTATTTGTAGTAAACCTACCAATTATCTGCTATCATAGCCCTATTCTACATTGTAGTCATGCTTCTACACTAGCAAGCAAATGGAGGGTTTGGCTTCTATGTGTGTACATATGCTTTTGCATGGGTACCATTTAGGCTGTCTTTTCTTTATTTCAGATGTCCTCCAATAGCCAGGAGTTTAATCGTGAAGTGATCGAATTGTATCAATCCATGCCCTGCCTTTGGAAGATTAAGTCTGCCGCCTATAGTAATAGATATAAAAAAGGAGTCATATGACAGAATAGTTGCCCTCTTCAAGCAGCACAATCCACGACACGGTGGATGAGAGTGTTGTGAAGAAAAAGATTCAGGGACTACGCACTGTCTACAAAAAGGAGCTGAACAAGGTCGAGAAGTCCATAAAGTCTGGTGCCAGAACAGATGAAGTATATGTGCCCAAGTTATGGTACTGACGACTTGCTTGCCTTCACTCGTGACCAAGAGCTACCTCGCCCAATGACATATATGATGCAGCTGACTGAGGGAGAACACCCAGAGATCTGGACTGACTTCCCTGTCGGAGATGTAAGTACCTTTTTGCTGCCCTGTAAAAGCATTTAAACTTTGTATGTACATGGCATAGTTTAATAAAAAATAGTAACTCCAGTTTTCCATGATTAATTCTGCAGATTACAAAGTTATCCCTTCCAGTTCAAATAAGTATACTCATTTACTAGTTTCGGCCCACTCAGTTTCATACCGTTGAATGACATTTAATATCCCATAGTACTAGTCCCGCCCTTCACATTTATTTCCAGTGCACGTGTACCCATGTGACTGCTGCTCATGATATCCTATGCAAACACATTTCTGTGGTGGGGTGTTGCTGTATGATGTAAAATAATTTTTGAATTTTCTGTTTCCACAGGAAGTCAGCAAGATTTGTCCACACCAACAACATGTTACAGTGATGACATTGCCAGTATGCAAATTAATAGTGAGGAGGCTAGTGGAGAAGCTATACCCTCAACTCTACCTCAGCGACTATCAATATGTCATTAAGGAATGGACACTAAATCACCAACACCTAATCTCCTCGCTTTGGCGAACAAAGTTTTGAGTCAGCAGAGCAACCTCGACCTTAACACCTTTGCGAACTTCGCTGCTTAGAGACTGCGTAAGCTGGATGAAACACAAAGGATGCATGCAGAAAGGGTGATATTTGAGGCACTAACTAAAGTGGCAGCGGGTAAACTGAATGACACGTCTGCTGTAACTAGAAGGAACGGGCGTGATCCATGTTCCCAGCACTCATGGCTCCAAATGCAAGAGACACTTCACAGTACATCTATTAGGAGGATTGGGCCTCTGCAAAACCTGCAGCTTGCCCCCCCCCCCACAGTATCCCATGGGGAATCACTGTTCACAACTTTCTTCTCCGCTCAGGCAACGATATGCCAATTCAGACAACTACTATCAAGATTTGTAGTTCTAGTGACGTTTTAGTTTGCAAGTTTAATTAATTCTTCTTCAGACATGTTGTGTTTATTGTATTGTTAACATATTTGTTTGATTCAAATAAAAATGTTCTTTTGCTTCGAACTTGTGGCCTGCTTTAATGAATTCAGCATGTAGTTATTAGCTGGCTTACAAAGGCGGGGTTGGGAGGCAAGTGCAGTTCACAGTTGTTCAATTGCTCTCCAAAATATGTGTGCTCTAAAACACCACCATCGGAAACCGTGCCGTTCATGCCAACATCAACATTTATATATTTGTAATTGATGTTAACAAGGGCCATCAGGATACCGCAGAAATAGCCCTTATAATTGAAGAAATAGGATCTGGTGTCTGGTGGTTGAGTGATCCGCACATGTTTCCCGTCCAAAGCCCCACCACAGGGAACTGCCAAAGCTGCTCAAAATCTAAGGCAATATTTTTCCATTCCTCCTCCGTTTTGGGAAACTGCATGTAGCTACTTAGACTGTGGACAATCACATTACATGTCTCCGAAATTATAACACTGAGCAAGGACCTTGAAATAGCTGCAGAAAAATGTAAGTCTTGCAGTGAGCGTCCGGTGGCCAGGAATCGCAGATTGACTGCCAATCTGTCGTCTGCCGGGACAGCAGCACGCATCGCTGTATCCTTCCGCTGAATAAGTGGCATAACACTTTCCAGTAACAGTTTGAAGGATTCCTCTGACATCCGCAGATAGTTGCGGAAATCCTGAGGATTCTTCTCCTGAAGCTCTCTTACAAGTTGCATGTGGCACAATTCGGACCTCTTCTGCAGCCACTCTCTGGTCCACATGCGACACTTTCATTTGGAACGCCTCTCTAGCACCCATGCCTCATCTTGTTGCCGAGCTTCCTCAACCAGCAATACAGCACACACAACAGCGCGCTCCGTGTTGTTCATGATGTGCAAAATACAAAAATAAAATGTAAAGATGAGAAAAGTTTCAACAAAACAATAACACGATTATTATAACTGCACATGTTAAAAGACATGGAAAACTGCATTCCATTCCGTTAGCGAGCATGCCACGAAAAATAAATTGCTACACACACAAAAGAATGTGTACAACAGCAATGCAGAATAGGATTTTAATTGCAGATAATTGGTAGGTGTCCTAGAAGTAAAAATGGAAATGCTAAAAAGATCCTACCGTGCAGACGGAGTATAGCTATGTCAGAAGGTGCTAGATGAACCGGTGTGGAGTCGTAGCCCGAAGAGCTCCAATACGATCCGCAACCAGCGACTCTCTTGTAGCGCACTAGCGACTCTGATGGGGACGCTGAAGCAAACCGTGTGGCAAAATGGAGCTCAAATATGATCCGCAAACGAGCACGCGCTCAGGAGCAAAGGACCGAAGCACTACAGAGTTGCCTTCTTTTCAGGCAAGGCTGCCCAATCAGAACGCAGTAGTGGCCACCAATCGGAGCTGAGTGCACGTGGAAAAGGCAACCCAACAGCACGCCTACATGCTGAGTTCTGAGTCGCCAACAAGGTCGTTGTTAAGGCGTCAAACACACCGATGCATGCTGGCCAGCGGGAGCCCGACGACCAAAAAATGGTCCAGGCCATTTCGGCACGATCGGCGATCTCACAGCGAGGGCCTGGTCGCTGCTACATGTCAAGCATAGCGAGATCACTAGCGAGGTCGCTGTTATGTCACAAAACCTGTGACTCAACAGCGATCTCACTAGTGATCTCGCTATGTGTGATGGGGCCTTAAGGGATGATTTTACACTTTTAGTAACCCTTTGCAGGTGTTTTGTGTTAATTATTCTAATTTTCTGAGATAATGACCTTTGGGTTTTCATTAGATGTAAGCAATATTCATTAACATTACCAGAAACAAACACTTCAAATAGATCACTCTGTTTGCAATGACTATATATAATATCTGAGTTTCACTTTATGTATTGAATTACTAAAATAAGTACACTTTTTGATGATATTAATTTAATTAATATTTTTTGATGATATTAATTTAATTAATATCCCCTGCATACCATCTATCTCCTTCAACTGTGCCTTTTGGAACCCTCGCTCAGCATGCAAAAAACTCTCCTACATCCATGACTTTTTCCTTTCACATAACATTAATCTCCTTGCTCTTTAAGACACCTGGATTCAGCAGTCGGACAGTACCGCTGCTGCTCTCTCATATGGTGGCCTCCAATTTTCTCATACCCCTAGACCTGACAACAGAACATGTGGAGGTGTTGGTCTTCTGCTGTCAATTGTGCTTTTCAGGTTATCCCACCTGTCCCCTCACTTATCTTCCCTTTTTTTGAGGTACACACTGTAAGAATCTACAGGCCCTTCTCCCTGTGAGTGACAGTGATTTATAGACCCCCAGCCCCCCACGTCAATTTCTTATTCACTTTGCTACTTGGCTTCCCCACTTTCTAGCCTGCGATCTTCCCACTCTCATCATGGGTGACTTTAACATTCCTATCGACAACCCCATCTCCACATTTGCCTCTCATCTTTTATCCCTAACCTCCTCTCTTTGTCTTTCACAGCTTTGTAACTCTGCCACGCATAAAGATGGAAATTAGGGATGGGCGAATCTACTCGCTAGGACTCGTTACTCGGCGAGTAGTAAGGGACTCGCAGGACTCGGTACTCTGTGAGTTTCCCAGCGTTTACTCGCACGAGTCCAATGCAAATCAATGGCAAACGCTGACAAAACTAGGATTGCCATTGTTTGCATTAGACTCGGCTTCTGTGCCAGTGATAGCAGGGAAACTCGCAAAGTAACTGTGATAGCAGGGAAACTCGCAAAGTAACTGCTGTTACTTTGCGAGCCGAGTCCAGCTGTCTTCTCTGTGCAGCTTCAGGGTCCTAGAGCCCACCTGCTCACAGAGATGATGTAGCAGAGCTGAGATTGTTCTCAGTCTGCTCATTCCCTGTGCATAGACATCTATATCTATGCACAGGGGATGTAGCAGAGAGGACATCGCGTTTTGGACTACGTCGGACGGAAGAGGATTTTTTTAATTAAAGATGGAGTCCCTAATGGCTTTTTTTTTTATTTCAAATAAAAAATTTTCTCTGTGTTGTGTTTTTTTAACCCTTTATTGGAGATTCTTAGTGGCCGGGTCAAACGTGGCCTGACATTAAGAATCTCGGGCTTAATACCAGCTTGTATAACAAAGCTGGTATTAACCCCTTTATTACCCAGCGTGCCACCGCCACCAGGGCCACTGGAAGAGCGGGGTTCAGCGCCAGAGGATGGTGCTTCAATGAACACGCCATCTTCTGGGGCAGCTGCGGGCTGCAATTTGCAGCGGGGGGTGCCCAGAAAGCTTGGGCATCCCTGCGCTGCGGATTCCAGCCCCCAGCTGCTTAGCTGCACCTGGCTAGACATAGAAATTGCGCGGAGCCCCACGCATTTTTTTTTTATTATTTCATGAATTTCAGAGTCAGAGTCTCAGAGTCAGAGTCTCAGAGTCAGAGTCTCAGAGTCAGAGTCTCAGAGTCAGAGTCTCAGAGTCAGAGTCTCAGAGTCTCACCCTCAGAGTCAGAGTCTCAGAATCAGAGTCTTAGAGTCAGAGTCTCAGAGTCAGAGTCTCAGAATTTCATGAAATAATTTAAAAAAAATGTGTGGGGCTCCGCGCAATTTCTATGTCTAGCCAGGTACAGCTAAGCATCTGGGGGCTGGAATCCGCAGCGCAGGGATGCCCAAGCTTTCTGGGCACCCCCCACTGCAAATTGCAGCCCGCAGCCGCCCCAGAAGATGGCGCGTTCATTGAAGCGCCATCCTCTGGCACTGAACCTCGCTCTTCCAGCGGCCCTGGTGGCGGTGGCACGCTGGGTAATAAAGAGGTTAGGGCCAGCTTTGTATTATCAGCTGGCCCTAAGCCCGAAATGTATGGCGGTCACGCCAATATAGATGTCTATGCACAGGGAATGAGCAGACTGAGAACAATCTCAGCTCTGCTACATCAGGCAGCAGGCGGGCTCTAGGACCCTGGAGCTGCGGCAGCCAGCACACAGAGCAGACAGGACTCTTATCAGTGCGAGTTTCCCAGCGATTACTTGCAAAGTAAACGAGTCCAATGCAAATAAATGGCAAAACTAGGATTGCTTCAGGCTGAAGCTTCCGAGACACATTTGTGATTTGTAAATCTCACACTACTTGCTATTACTCGCTTCCCCATTCATTAACATTGGACTCGCTAGACTCGCAACGAGTAGCGAGTCCTGTGCTCGGACTCGCTAGGGTCAAGCGATTCCGAGTAATTTAGGATTCGCCCATCACTAATGGAAATACATTGGACCTGATCTTTTCCCAGCTCTGGTCTGTGCATGATTTTACAAATTCCTCTCTTCCACTCTGACCACAACCTTCTTTCATTCTTAGTCAAGTACTGTCAACCCTTCAAGGATACTCCCAACTCATTCACCTATAGGAACATATGTGCCATTGACACTCAGAAACTTATAAAGAATTTACAGTCTTCACTCACCCTAATCTCCTCCCTCTCTTGTCCTGACTCTGCTCTAAAACCCTATAATGAAACACTGCATAGTGCCCTGGATCAAGCTGCACCTCTTACACTTAAAACAACTCGGCACCGACAGCGGCAACCCTGGCACACACTGCAAACACGGTTTCTCCAGCGGTGCTCCAGGTGTGCAGAACGCCTGTAGAGAAAATCCAACCTGGCCAAAGATTTCATACATTATAAATTTATGCTAAAAACATAACACCACCCTTCACCTCTCCAAACAAGCTTACTACAACACCCTTATCACTTCACTAGCCAACAATCCTAAATGACTCTTTGACACTTTCCATTCTCTCCTCAGTCCAAGAGTACAGGCCCCAACCACCAGCTTCACAGCTGACAATCTGGCCAAATATTTTAAAGATGCACTTCATCCAACTCACTTTTGGTCTTTGATCCGGTCACAGAGAAAGAAGTCACCCGGCTTCTTGCATCTTCTCACCCTGCTAACTGCACCAGCAACCCTATTCCCTCATATCTCCTTCCATCCCTTTCTCCAGTTATCACATCTCACCTAACTAAAATATTTAATCTTTCCCTCTCATCTGGTGTTTTCCCCTCCTCCTTCAAACATGCCAGCATACATCCATTATTAAAAAAAACATTCTTCGACCAGAACTCTGCTGCTAACTACAGATCTGTCTCTAATCTCCCCTTCATCTCTAAACTCCTGGAACTCTTGGTCCACTCCCGTATGATCTGCTATCTCTCTGACAATTCTCTTCTTGACCCTCTACAATCTGGCTTCCGATCCTTACATTCTACTGAAACTGCCCTCAGTAAAGTCTCTAATGATCTACTAACAGCTAAATCTAATGGTCACTACTCCTTGTTGATCCTCCTGGATCTCTCCGCTGCATTTGATACTGTGGATCACCAGCTCCTTCTCTCTATGCTCTGCTCTATTGTGGTTAAGGACACCACTCTCTCCTGGTTCTCCTCCTACCTCTCTGACTGCTCCTTCTCTGTATCTTTCACCAGCTCCTCTTCCTCTCTTCTTCCCCTCACGGTTGGGGTTCCTCAGGGTTCACTCCTAGGTCCCCTCCTCTTCTCTCTGTATACTGCCCCTATTGGACAAACCATCAGTAGATTTGGTTTTCAGTACCATCTCTATGCTGACGACACCTAGTTATACACCTCTTCTCCTGACATCACCTCCACATTACTATAAAATACCACAGATTGTCTGTCTGCTGTCTCTAACATCATGTCTTCTCTATACCTTAAATTGAATCTGTCAAAAACTGAACTTCTCATGTTTCCTCCCTCTCCTAATCTTCCAAAACCTAATATTGCCATTTCTGTATGTGGCTCTACCGTTACTTCTCAGCAGTACGCCCGCTGTCTTGGGGTTATATTTGACTTGGATCTCTCCTTCTCTCCCCAAATCTGGTTTCTCGCTTGTTCATGTCACCTACACCTCAAAAACATCTCTAGAATTCGACTTTTTCTTACTGTTGACTCGGCAAAAACTCTAACTGTTGCCCTTATTAATTCTTGCCTGGATTACTGCAATTCTCTATTAATCGGTCTCCCTCTTACTAAACTCTCTCCTCTCCAATCCATGCTCAATGCAGCAGCCAGATCATATTCCTCTCCAACCGCTTCACCAATGCCTCTGTCATTGCACTGGTTGCCAATCCGCTATAGAGTACAATATAAAATGATCACTCTCACCCACAAAGCCCTCCACAGTTCTGCTCCACCCTACATCTCTTCTCTTATCTCTGTCTATCGCCCTACACGTGCCCTCCGCTCTGCAAGTGACCTAAGACTGACATCAGCTAAAATCCGAACCTCCCACTCCTGTCTCCAGGACTTCTCATGAGCTGCACCAATTCTGTGGAACGGGTTACCAAAAACAATTCAATTAATTCCCAATGCCCATAGTTTTAAGCGAGCCTTAAAAACACATCTCTTTAGACTGGCCTATCACCTCACCACACTTGTCTAACTATTGCATTCTTCCCTTTTCCAAATCTGGCCTCTTGTGTCATCTGTCTGCACCTGCCGACTGTCTGTCTGTCCCCCATGCATAATATAGCACTTTATCTGTACTTGTACAGATCTCGACCGATGACCGGTTCATGCAGCGTTACGTGAATCCCCTAATTATTATATTGATGGCTGGACCATATATGACATCATTTGTTACTTTTACCTTTTGTGCCTCCCCTAGATTATAAGATTACGAGCCGGATCCTCACTCCGCATGGTTTTTTAATTTTTGTTACTCTGTATTGTCTCATATTGTCTGTACATGCCCCTTCCGAATTGTAAAGTGCTGCGTAATATGTTGGTGTTATATAAATAAAATTATTATTAATATTATATTCTAAGCTATTGAGATGCACTTGTATTAGATTACACTGCATGCAGTTATTGTGACTGCCAACAATCCAAGAGTAAAGGTGCCCATTCATATTTGATTTAGGGTGGGGAAAATTCTAATTTTGGTACAACTACTATTTACTGTGTATTAGAAACTAGATTATGTTGAATTATATATCCCAATTATTTTATCCTAAAGGGAAATAAACTGCTGCAGTAGCATATTCCCCTCTCCCTACTAGAAAGCCATGGATGCTCAGCAGGACCAGGTGTTCTTGTGTATGAGGAGCAGTTGGTAGAAACAGCTGTTGGCCGATAGAGCTCTCTTACTTTGTAATATCTGATTTGATTTGTAAAGTGCTGCAGAATATGTTGGTGCTATGTAACGATTGTTGTAATTTTTATTAAAGGATAACACATGACAACATAAACTCAGCATTGTATCTCACTTTCCTTGCTTCATAACTACTAAAGAATAGCAATTCCAAATTCATATATTGTTGCAGCTGGCAACAAATGTGTATCGCTTCACAATTCCAATCATGTACAAAGTTTCCTAATTAAGGAACTGGAGCACATTATCATTATTGCTTGTAACACAAAGTGCTTGGCTGCCCACTGGCCATCTTCAGTTCCCTTAATTGTCTGGAAAGAGAGATACTGTACACCTACTGTGTATAACTGGGTACTTGGACGAAGGATGGTATTTAAACAAGCTGCACAAAATTCCTTCGTGCTTCTATAACATCAAAAAAGAAAAGTACTCTTGGGTGGTAATTATTCCTTCTGCTTGTATCTCCATGAAACATAAAAGCATTCTCTTTTTCTATTACACAGTTTGTCAAATCTGTGTGCCATCTGAGGCTTGGCATGGCAATTGAAAACCAGTGAATGGGAAAGTGATGAGAATGGACCGAGGGTTGCCATTATGATCTGTGTCTGTTGATTAACCTCACACTATGTAGCTCACTTACTCCAAAGTCTAAAACGAAGCCGCAGTAATGTAGAAAATTACTTAATGTTAGTACTTAGGAGTGTATTTTTTTAATCAAAGAGTATGTTATTGATCCCATGTGTGATGATTAAGATTTATTCCACAGCATTTCTAGAGGACTCATCAAAGTGTTTAATATCTTATAGTAAACCAATAAACTGGTGGGAGTCACATCAGGAGCTGCTCAGCACATCTTTTGATAAACATAGTCAAGATATTTTTAGTGTTTTTGATACACTATTTTTTTTAACCAAATCAAAGCATGTAAATGGAAAAATAAATTATCATTAAACAGCATAGGAGGATGGATTGTCTAAGAAATAAGGATAAGTGTATGTGTATGTACAGTATGTGTGTGTGTATGTCCACTAAAGGAATCTGCACTGTTGCATTTATGTAGCATGTTGGTATCTGTTAGGCTAGGGTCACACTTTAAAGGCACAATCCTGTAACTGGATCCATTACTGAATCCGGTATTAGACTGTGCCTTCATACTTCTTATAATCTATAAAAATGCAATCCTCATTCCGGATCTGGATGTATTAATGCATCCGGTTTTGGAATGAGTGTGGCACCCCTGTGGGGAATTGCCACAGGTCCCACTGGTGCAGGGAGGGATGTACACCTTGGCACACACGGCACACAACACCTTCCACCCCAAGCCTGAAGGGGGAGCTCCACTGGCTGCCTTTAAGTCAGATCCCCTACAAAGACCAAGGTCTGAGGGGAGGAGTCAGTTAGTTCCAGAGAGACAGCAGGCACTGGAAGGAGCTGGTTGCTGGAACCAAGCCAGGCGTAGAACCAGGAAGACTGATCCAGCTGTGCAGTGCCCTAGAGAGAGGGACGGAGGCCAGTGGGAGAACTAGGAGAACAGAAGAAGTGAACTTAGCTGTGGTCCCTTTAGCTCACCCGGACACTGGAGTCCGAAGCTACTATTAATTCAGTGGTAGTAGAGAAAGCCCGGACAGATCAGGAGGATTTAGTCCCCTTGGAGCTGAGGAAAATGTATACCCCAAGCCTGACCAAGCATAGGATCAGGGACCCAAGCAAAAGATAGGGATCCCCCACAGAAAGGCCCTCTCTGTCGGTTGTGGAGTAGCATCCTGAGAGAGGAAGAGAAAGAGCGGCAGGTTCAGCTCCAGGCAGAACTTACCCCAATTACCGCAGACACTAAAAGAGGAGGCCTCGCAACTCTCCAAGGCAACTCTCCATTGATAACCTGGTTACCCTCTTGAACCGTGCCTGTTATCGAACATCAGTAAAAAGGTACCGAAACAGAGACTATTGTGTGTGTCTGCTTCACCGCTGCCGCCTGCAGCATTCACAGCAGAACCGCTACTACTACTGCGAGCTTAGTGTGACAGAGCGCAAGTGCGACAGAAGTAAGTGTGTGACTTGTGATTCAGTGACTTTGGATTCAGGGAGTTTGGAAGGGAGGACTTACTGAATTGTTGGTTGTATTTTATTAATACTTTGCATTTTTTTACTTATCATTTCTGTCTAGTGCAATCCCTATTAGGAAATGAGCTCCATGATTGGCAATGCCATCCAGTGTACATCTTGCCACATGTATGCATTCCTTGACCAGACGGTCGAGGGTGCATACTGCTGTGTGAGATGTGAGTACATTGTGCATTTGGAAGCCCAGATACTGGATCTAAATGAACAACTGACAACGCTGAGATCCATAGACAATATGGAAAGGAGTCTGCTGCTCACTGAACAGCTGCTCAATGGGATAGATGTGGGGGAGGATGGTAGTATGGAGCTGCAGGACTGTGAGGTAGCTAGCTGGGTGACAGTTAGAAGGCGCGGGTAGAGGGAAGGGTGCCAGGGAGGCTAGCCCTGATCTGGCACACCCCAATAAATTTGCTATGTTGGCAGATGAGGGGGTGTGAGTTCAGGTACAGCACTGCTGCAGCAGGGCATGACCTCTGAAAGCAAGAGGAGTGCCTGCTCCAGTAAGGGGGAAAACAGGAGAGTAGAGCAGGCCAGACAGGTGCTGGTAGTGGGGACTCAATTATTAGGGGAATAGATAGGGCAATCTGTCACAAAGACAGGGATCGTCGAACAGTGTGCTGCCTACCGGGCGCTCGAGTCCGGCACATCGCTGATCGGGTTGACAGATTACTGGGAGGGGCTGGTGAGGACCCAGCGGTCATGGTGCACATTGGCACAAATGACAAAGTTAGAGGTAAGTGGAAGGTCCTTAAAGATGATTTCAGGGAATTAGGCTGCAAGCTTAAGGCAAGGACCTCCAAGGTAGTATTCTCTGAAATACTGCCTGTACCACGTGCCACACCAGAGAGGCAAAGGGAGATTAGGGAGATAAATAAGTGGCTCAGGAATTGGTGTAGGAAGGAGGGGTTTGGGTTCCTGGAGAACTGGGCCGACTTCTCTGTTGGCTACAGGTTCTATGCTAGGGACGGGCTGCACCTCAATGGGGAGGGTGCAGCTGTGCTGGGGGAGAAAATGGCTAGAAGGTTGGAGGAGTGTTTAAACTAGGGATTGGGGGGGAGGGTATTCATTGTATAGGAGGGGAAGATAGTATAAACAGTAACCTGGGCACAAGTAATAAAATTGGGGGTGGCATGGGGGGTGGGGTTAGAACAGTCAATCTAGTAGGAAGGAATAGAGGTAAAGAGAGATGCATAAAGTGCATGTTCACTAATGCCAGAAGCCTCACCAACAAAATGGAGGAATTAGAATTGATTTTGTTGGAAAATAATTATGACATGGTGGGGATTTCGGAGACTTGGCTGGACGAGAGCCATGACTGGCTGTTAATTTACAGGGCTATTGTCTGTTCAGAAATGACCGTACAAATAGGCGAGGAGGAGGTGTATGTTTATACGTAAAATCATCCTTAAAACCCATCCTGCGTGATAATATAGGGAATCTAATGGAAATGTAGAGTCCCTGTGGGTGGAGATAAGGGGAGGGGGAAAAAATAATAAATTACTGATAGGGGTTTGTTATAAGTCCCCAACAATAATGGAAGTGGAGGAGAATATCCTCATAAAGCAAATAGATGAAGCAGCGACTCAGGGAGAAGTCATTATTATGGGGGACTTCAACTACCCTGAAATACATTGGGGATCAGAAACCTGCAATTCCAGCAAAAGTAATAAGTTTTTGAAAACTATGAGAGACAATTACCTTTCGCAACTGGTTCAGGACCCAACAAGAAGGGGGGCACTGCTGGACCTAATATTAACCAACAGGCCGGACCGCATATCAAATATATGGGTGGGAGGTCACTTGGGTAATAGTGATCATAACTTAATAAGCTTCCAAGTATCCTTTACTAAGACGTGTAGTAGAGGGGCTACAAGGACACTAAACTTCAGGAAGGCAAATTTCCAACGGTTGAGAGATGATCTTAGTGCAATAAACTGGACGATGTCCTGAGACATAAAAATACACAACACAAATGGGAGATGTTTAGTAGCATCCTGAATAGGACCTGTGCACAATATATACCCTATGGGAATAAGCATGCTAGAAATAGGAGGAAACCACTATGGCTAAATAAAGCGGTAAGAAGTGCAATATGTGACAAAAGAAAAGCATTTAGGGAATTAAAGCAAGTAGGTAGTGATGAAGCATTAAATAAATACAGAAAATTAAATAACATTTGTAAAAAGCAAATCAAGGCAGCAAAGATTGAGACAGAGAGACTCATTGCCAGAGAAAGTAAAAAGAATCCCAAAATATTTTTTAACTACATCAATAGTAAGAAACTAAAAAATGATGGTGTTGGCCCCTTTAAAAATAGTCTGGGTGAAATGGTGGATGAGGATGAGGAAAAAGCCAATATGCTAAATGACTTTTTTTCAACAGTATTTACACAAGAAAATCCCATGACAGACAATATGATCAGTGATAACAAAAAGTCTCAATTAAATGTCACCTGCTTAACCCAAGAGGAAGTACGGCATCGTCTAAAAATCACTAAAATTGACAAATCCCCGGGCCCGGATGGGATACACCCCAGAGTGCTGCAGGAATTAAGTACTGTCATAGATAGACCATTATTTTTAATATTTAAAGATTCCATAATAACAGGGTCTGTACCACAGGACTGGCGTATAGCAAATGTGGTGCCAATATTCAAAAAGGGGACAAAAACTGAACTTGGAAATTATAGGCCAGTAAGCTTAACCTCTACTGTGGGTAAAATCCTCGAGGGTTTTCTAAGAGATGCTATACTGGAGTATCTGAAGAAAAATAACCTCATGACCCATTATCAACATGGTTTTACGAGGGACCGTTCCTGTCAAACTAATCTGATAAGCTTCTATGAAGAAGTAAGTTCTGGACTGGACCAAGGAAATGCAGTGGATGTGGTGTATATGGACTTTTCAAAAGCTTTTGATACGGTGCCACACAAAAGGTTGATACATAAAATGAGGGCAATGGGGATAGGGGAAAATATGTGTAAGTGGGTTAAGAACTGGCTTAGTGATAGGAAACAAAGGGTGGTTATTAATGGAAAACACTCAGAATGGGTCACAGTTAACAGTGGGGTACCACAGGGGTCAGTGTTGGGCCCGCTTCTATTTAATATATTTATTAATGACCTTGTAGGGGGCATGCAGAGTAGAATCTCAATATTTGCAGATGACACTAAACTCTGCAGGGTAATCAATACAGAGGAGGACAATTTTATATTACAGGAGGATTTATGTAAACTAGAAGCTTGGGCTGCTAAATGGCAAATGCGCTTTAATGGGGATAAATGTAAAGTTATGCACTTGGGCAGAGGAAACAAAAGGTATAATTATGTGCTTAATTGTAAAACACATGGGCAAAACTGTCACTGAAAAAGACCTGGGTGTATGGGTAGATGACAAACTCACATTTAGTGGCCAGTGTCAGGCAGCTGCTGCAAAGGCAAATAAAATAATGGGATGCATTAAAAGAAGCATAGATGCTCATGAGGAGAACATAATTTTACCTCTATACAAGTCACTAGTGCGACCACACTTAGAATACTGTGTACAATTCTGGTCTCCGGTGTATAAGAAAGACATAGCTGAACTAGAGCGGGTCCAGAGAAGAGTGACAAAAGTCATTAGAGGACTAAGGGTCTGCAATACCAAGACAGGTTATTAAACTTGGGGTTATTTAGCTTGGAAAAATGAAGGCTTAGGGGGGATCTTATAATAATGTATAAATATATGAGGGGACAGTACAGAGACCTTTCTAATGATCTCTTTACTCTTAGGCCTGAGACTGGGACAAGGGGGCATCCTCTACGTCTGGAGGAAAGAAGGTTTAATCATAATCACAGACGCGGATTCTTTACTGTAAGAGCAGTGAGACTATGGAACTCTCTGCCACATGATGTTGTAATGAGTGAGTCACTACTAACATTTAAGAAGGGCCTGGATGCCTTTCTTGAAAACTATAATATTATCAGTTATACATACTAGATTCTTTGATAGGGCGTTGATCCAGGGAATTAGTCTGATTGCCGTATCTGGAGTCAGGAAGGAATTTTTTCCCCCAATGTGGAGCTTAGTGTTGCCACATGGGGTTTTTTTTGCCTTCCTCTGGATCAACATGTTAGGCTATGGGTTGAACTAGATGGACTTAAAGTCTTCCTTCAACCTTAAAAACTATGTTACTATGTTACTATGTTACTATGTTACTCCCCTCATCCACGCTGCTGCCTTGAGGTAACACTCCACCTGTGGGGAGCTGTTCTACCAAAGCTGCATTTCCATCACCTCGCCGGCCGCAGCACTGGTAACCCTATTACCGGGTACCACATGTGGCGTCACGTTACAATTCCCCCATCATCATCACTCCCATTGAGGGTCCAGGGCACAGAACCGGGAACCGACTAGCCGTGATCCCCACTGAAGTAACCAATTGTCCCGTATCCGAGTACCCCCTACCCTGTCGATCGACTCATGAGGATTTTTGCAATATTTAAAACCGCATCCGGAACCGGATCCGGTACCACAAAGTATATTTATGTAGCTGCCCATGTTAAAGGAAAACGGATCCGGTTTTGCAACCACGCCAAAAAATGCAGCCTGCATAATTTTTACCACAGGCTGCAAAACCGGATCCATGAACCTGACTGCCATTTGGGCAATCTGTTTTTTCTATTACAGCCTATGGGCTGCGGATCCGGATCCGGTTTTGAGCATTTTTAATGCTCAAAACCGCATCCGGATGCATAAAAATGTGACCCTAGCCTTAGTTTTCTAATGTTATAAGTAATCTGGTGCAATAACTTAGTTTGGCCATTAGAGGTCACCATGCAACAAGAGAAGAAAGCACTGCTGCTGAGAAAAACAGGACAAGGAGAAAGTAAAAACTGTGACACAAGGTTGTTGCTGAGCAACGGAGCTGAGAGGAAGACCTGGCTGAGGCACAGAAGCACTAGGATTCATGAGAAAACAAAAAGTGGAATGTGTTTTCAAGAGGGAGCGGCTTCCGTGAGTAAACTTGGGTGTGTGACCGGTCACCGACTGTTTAGTAAGTGAGGGAGAGTTAGATAGGATTTGCAGCATCTCAAAGAACATTCCTGTTGCTAAGATTACAGATGGTCTGAAAGCAAGACTGTGTGAGCTCCTATATACTGAGACTCTGGTGAACATGAATGCCATAGGAGAGCTCCGTGGATACTACTGCATCGAGATTGAGACTGGTTCTAAATCTTCACCTGCACCTGGATGTATCAGAGAATTTGTTGACCTAGGAAGCTAATTAAATCTAGTGGCCGGGCGTCAGAGTAATTAAGGCGGGAAGTGGTGTAAGATTGTATACCTGGCAGGATCACCTCTTACGAACACGGTAGAAACCCGGGTGGGCCCTGTATTGGATAAGAGAAGGAGTGGCATAGCCTTGGGGGTAGTCCTGCTCCTTTCCATGAAGCTGGCACTTGGGATCTCTCAGGCTGCATAATTTGTGGTTCGTGGCAGTTGTGGCCTACATTTTGTTGAGAAGTGAAATACTGTTATTTATTGCAAGTTATAAAAACAAGTTTGTTTGGAATCATATTGTGGACGGAGTCATTCATAGTAGCACTATAGCTCACATTCACATCGAACGGTGTGCAGTCGTTACATTTACAATCACAAAATTTTGCACAACCACCCATTTGACTTGGGAACATCATAGACTATGTTTTATGGAGAAATTTAAATCTTATGCTTTACAGCCATTAAAAAAAGCCTTATTTACTGTTTGCATGTTTGAGGTGATATATACCGCCTTGCTTGTTTTGACAGTTAGCCTGGATATTTATCAGGTGGCCTATATCAACCAATCACAGCTGGCAGAACTTGAAGCTTATGGGCCCCAATACAAAAACTCCAATGGGGCCCCCAATTATTGCAAATCTTTAATAGCATTAGTCTTTTTCTATAGGCCAAAGGGACTTTTGGGGTCCCATAAACTCCAGGGCCCAGGTGCAATTGCAACACCTGCACCTGTTGTATTACGCCCCTAACCACCAGTATACAGCAAAAGGCCACACACAGCCCCCAATATACAGCAGGAGGCTGAACAAAGCCCCCAGTATACAGCAAGAGGCCACACATACAGCTCTCAGTATACATCGGGAGGCCACACCACCCCATTATACAGGAGGAGCCTACATACAGCACCCAGTATACAGCAAGAGCCTGCATAAAGCCTCCAATATACCACAGGAGGCCGCATTCAACCACTGCATACACCAAGAGTCTGCATACAGCCCCCAGTATACAGATTGAGCCCACACCCAGCACCCAGCATTCAACAGGAGGCCACACACAGCCCTCAGTATATAGTAGGAGGTCTGTGGTGAATTCTGCTTGTGGGCTCTCTCCTGTGGTTGTGGCTGGTAATGCAGTTGATCCTGTTTTGCACTCTTGGTCAGGTGAATTGGATAATTCAATTCTGACTGGGGTATTTAAGGTTGCAGGATTTCCTCAGTCCTTGCCAGTTGTCAATGTTCCTGGAGGTGTTCCACCTCTGTCTGGTCTCTCCTGCCCTGCTGCAAGACTTTCAAGCTAAGTGTAATGGTTTAGTCTTTTGTGGCACACATCATGCTGTGTGCTTGTTTTCTGAAATGGTCTATTTTTGCTCAGAATGCATGCTATGTTAACTTGCTCTCTGTTAGGAAGTTTTCTTCCTAGGATTTTTGTGCTATTCATTTGTTATGGGCTTGTTCAGATTTTTGTGTCAGTATACATATATTGAGAATTGTAGGATTCACAGGAGGTTTGCAGATCTAGAGGCCCGAGTCTTGAGTAGACTCAGGTATTTTTGTATTATCTGCAGGGGATATTTTTTAAAGGATTTTATACTGACTGCAATAGTATCCTGTCCTGTCTTTATCTATCTAGCTAGAAGTGGCCTCATCTTTGCTTGATTCTGTTTTCTGCCTGAGTGTGTCTTTTCCTCTTACTCACAGTCAATATTTGTGGGGGGGGCTTTCTATCCTTTTGGGGTTCTGCTCTGAGGCAAGATAGCATTCCTGTTTCCCTCTTTAGGGGTAGCTAGTTCTCCGGCCGTGTTGAGGTGTCTAGAGTATGGTTAGTCACATCCCACAGCTACTTCTAGTTGCGGAGTTAAATCAGGAACTGCGTTCAGTACAGGTACCACTTCTCCTGTGAATTTTATTCATGCAGCTCCAAGGTCACCTGGATCATGACACAGGTCATAATCAACCCATGTATACAGCAGGAAGTCACACACATCCCCTGTATACAGCAGAAGTCCACACACCAGCTCCCAGTATACAGAAGTGGCCACACAACCCCCAGTGCAAAGCAGGAGGTCACACAAAGCCCCCTGTATTACAGCAGGAGACCACACACAGACCCCAATAAACAGTAGTAGACCACACACAGACTCCAGTATACAGCAGGATGCCACACACAGCCCCCAGTATACAACAGGAGGCCACATACAGCTCTCAGTATACAGCAAATGACCACACAGCCCCAGTGCACAGTAGGAGGCCACACAAAGCCCCCGTATTACAGCTGGAGGCCACACACAGACTCCAATATATAGCAGGAGGTCGCACACAGACCCCAGTATACAGCAGAAGGCCACACACAGGCCCCAGTATACAGCAGGAGGCCGCACACAAACCCCAGTATTAAAGCAGTAGACTGCACGCAGCCCCCAGTATACAGCAGGAGGTTACACACACAGCCCCAAGCATTACAGTAGGAGGCCACACACAGCCCCAAGTATTACAGCAGGAATACGCAAACAGCCCCAGTATACAGTAGAAGGCTGCACACAGACCCCAGTATTACAGCAGAAGGCCACATATGGCCCCAGTATACTCACGAGGCCACACACAACCCCCAGTGTACAGCAGGAGCCCACACACAGCCTCCAGTATTAAAGTAGGAGTCTGCACACAGTCTCCAGTATTACAGCTGAACGCACACAGACCCTAGTATTACAGCAGGAGGCCCTACATACCCCTGTATTACAACAGGAGGCCACATATAGCCTCTTTATTACACCAGGTGCTCACACATAGCCCCTTGTATTAGAGCAGGAGCTTACACATAGCCCCCTGTATTACAGCCTGTGCCCACCCACAGCCCCTGTATTACAGCAGAAGGTCACACACAGCCCCCAGTAACCAACAAACGCCTTCTTCAGGAAAATCACGTCTGTGTAATTTTTCCTGAAGAATGGGTTTTTTTGGTTACCCTGAAACGTGTAGAAAATAAAATCACATAATTACTAATTTTTTGGTCAAGAATGTCTTCCTATATTAACAGGAGCGCTGTCATATTCCCAATTTCTATGGTTTTTATTGGTCATAGCCCCAATATACAGCAGGAGGCCAGAAACTCCCCCAATTTACTGCAGGAGGCTACACACAGCCCCAATATACAACAGGAGGCCACACATAGCCCCCAGTATTACAGAAGGAGTTCACAAACAATCCACAGCATATATCAGGAGGCCACACACAGTCCCCAGTATTACAACAGGAGGCCACACACAGCTCCCAGTATTACAACAGGAGCCTACATATAGCATATATAGTACAGTATACAGTACAGTTGTGTTCAAAAGTTTACATACACGCAGATTTTTTTTGCTTTCTTGGTCTTTTTCCAGAGAATATGAATGATAACACAAAAACTTTTTTCCACTCATGGTTAGTGGTTGGGTGAAGCCATTTATTGTCAAACTACTTTGTTTTCTCTTTCTAAATCATAATGAAACCAAAAAAAATCAAAATGACCCATCACATACCCTGGTGATTTAGACCTGAAAACATGCACAGAAGGTGACACAAATAGGTTTGAACTGGCTAATAAAGGTAACATCCTCATCTGTGACCTATTTGTTTGTAATCAGTGTCCGTACATAAAAGCTGAGTGAGTTTCTAGTATCCAGACAGACTCTTGTATCTTTCATCCAGCCACTGACGTTTCTAGCTAGTAAGTCATAGGGAAAGCAAAAGAATTGTCAATGGATCTACGGGAAAAAATAGTTGAACTGTATAAAACAGGAAAAAGGATACAAAAAAATATCCAAGCAATTGATAATGCCAGTCAGCAGTGTTCAAACATTAACAAATGGAAAATCAGGGGCTCTGTAAAAACCAAACCACGATCAGGTAGACCAACTAAAGATTCGGCCACAATTGCCAGGAAAATTGTTGGGGATGCAAAAAAACCCACAAAGATCATCAGCTGAAATACAGGACTCACTGAATACTAGCCGTTTGGCTGTTTCAAGATGAACAATTAGGAGGCACTTGAAGAAAAATGGGCTTGCATGGTCGAGTCGCCAGAAGAAAGCCATTACTGCGCAAATGCCACAAAGTATCTTGCACACATAGCCCCCTGTATTACAGTCTGTGCCCACACATAGCCTCTGTATTATACCAGGAGCCCACACAAGACCCTGTATTACACTTAAAGCCTGTGCCTCACATAGCCCCTGTATAAGAGCCTGTGTCCCACAAAGCCCCTGTGTTACACCAGGAGCCCACACACAGCCCCTCTATTATACCAAGAGCTCACATATAGCCCCTATATTACACTTACAGCTTGTACTTCACATAGCCCCTGTACTAGAGCCTCTCTGCTCCACATAAACCCTGATTTGAAATTTCTGCTGATTTGAACAACGGCCCTTCTAATCAGCAGAAATCTCAGCGCATGTTCTCCTCCACCATACACCCTGAGAGAAATAAGAGACAAATGATCAGTAAATAACAACTGAGTATAATAAGAAAAACTTTTTTTGTATATATGTACAGACTATTATATCCTCCAGATATTGGTATATATATTTATACATTTATATCGTGACAAAAACAGTGACTCATAAATAACCTAGGTACAATATTTTGCTATATTGTTATATTGTATTCTGATCTTTGTAACTTTGATGAACCATGTTTCTGTATACAATTGTTTAGTCTAATTTGCCACATATACATGTGGAGTCAGTGACATGATGTGGCAGCTAGAGGCTCATTGTGAATACTGACTCAGCAAATACTGGTCTATAAACATCTGATCAGTACAATAAGTGGATGTACATCCCATTGGTGTGGTATTCCTGAGGAAGGGGTTTACTCGTAGAAATAAACTCGTAGAAATAAATACCACCATATGATTTCAAATAACCCTTGACTCTTGGATTTTGTTCGAGCGGGAGCACGGCCACAAATCCCTATTCTTATATCTACTTTCCTGGATTGTTATAGATAAGAACAGTTAGTTACTATTTCAGGCAACGCAGAGTACTACAGCTAGTTTCTCTATAAAAAGGAGAAAGTAATACTGGAGAAGTAAAATAAAAGGTTGCTTATGAATCCTCTGTTGCACTCTTAACTTCAGTGTAGCCATTATCCTAGTCAAGCTTGCCAACTAATTTCCTTGTGCAATATATTACCACTAGTGGTGAGTGAGTAGCAAAATATTAGCACTCGCTATACTCGTAAGGCCGGCTTCACACCACGGTGTGATCCGGTCCGGGGCTGTCTGATGTGAATGACGGTTCCTTCAATGCTCGCTGGAAATACTTTTCTTGCTTGGATAAAACATACTTAATAGGTAAACTAAATAAGTAAGATATTTTATATGCTAAGCATAGCTAATAGGTGTAGTAAATAAGTCATATTTTCTATACTAATTATAGTTTAATGTATTTTTTAGCATTTATAGGATTATTCCCATGTCTAAGATCCTATCCCAATATGTAGTGGGTGTAATAATATTAGCAAATACTTCCATTTAGAAATGTAGTATAGTTCTCCTGATATAGCCATGTCTGTTACCTTATGTGCAGGCCTTTGCAGCTTAGGTATCTATGGTTGCAACGCACTCATACACTGATCGCTAGTTAGTTAGCTAGTTGATTGTAATCTTAACCATGGATACCTAAGCTGCAGAGGCGTGGACATGAGGTAACAGACATGTCTATCAGGTGACCTATAAAACATTTCTAATTGGAGGTATTTGCTTTTGTTATAATTATTACACCTACTACATATAGGGATAGGATCTTGGAGATGGGAATATCCATTTAAAGGGAACCTGTCACCTAGTTTATGGACACAAATCTATCACTGCCTGTGCCTGTGCCTGCATCTTCTTAGTACATCCCTATTTATCTATGTTTGAGTTAAATGTGTTCTCTAATCGCTGAGACAAATTATTTTATCACTTACATTCTTCTATGAGCATTCGCTCATCCTCCATCTCCCTCCCCTCACTCCATGTATAACATCCCGGTGGGCATGATATCCTGCTTTCAATGCACGCTCCCCGGATTCCTAATCTGTGTGCAACTTATGGGTATGACACGTATGGCCGCGTCATTTCCAGTCATGCGCATTCTTGTTATGTGGTGTACTGAGCGGCTTCACAGTGCGCACAGTGCATACTCTGAAGCCCTCAATTGGTGTGTTTCCAGATTAAGGGCTTCAGAGCATGCGCAGGATGCAGGATTGCCCCACTCATACTGCTACAAGGACACACCCGCTTCACCCTGTTCCTCCCACTAGGACACCCGCACAGCATTGCCTCAGTCATGCTGCCACCATCGGGATATTCCATCCACCCAGCCTTAGGCCTGCAGAATAACCCCACTTAAGCTGCCGCCAACCTACAGCTGTGTCCCCACTCTAACGCACCCCCCGGTAAGCTACAATGACTTTATAGGATGCACTTTATTATTAAACAGACACCCTTTTTTAGTACCATTATAAAAAAACTTTGGGTTGTGTTTTATATTCCAGTGCATCTTATAAAGCGAAAAATACGGTAATAATCATAGTTTTCTCTATTTCAAAGCTCCATGAAAAAGTCTTGTTGTGGTTTAGATTCTCAATTGTATCTCAAGATGAAACATGACATAAACAATTATATGATTTACTTTATGATACGATTTGAAGTTTAATTATTGGATTGTTTGTTACTCAACTAATTCTTATAAAAGTATTTTTACTTTAAATCATTGTTAAATTATTAATTTATAGTGTAGCACTACGGAATGGCAGCAAATCCTATATGAGAAAAGATTTACTCCAATGAACTGAAGTTAAGTTATGCTTCTGAATTTCAACTAAGTGATTTGCAAACTATTGCAAATCAAACTCTTAAAGATAAAATGCAGATATTGTATATAAAGGATTTCAGAAAAAAACAACTTGCAAATTTACATATTTTAAGTGTGTCGTCCTATAATCAGTTGATTGCCAACATAATGAACATAAATGTGTTTTATATAGCTGGCAAACAGACTAATATTCCAGTTGGCCTAATATATTCCAGTTCAACACTGCCAACTATTGTGATAACACCAACAACAGCTACAACAAAGGAGCTCTTCTAAAATAAATGCAGTAGAAATTGGTACTGCAATTATGTGTTGGGTACCAAACATTACTCCATCTCATTAATTTGGACTCTGTCATTTCAGTGTTAGGGAAGAGACATATTATGCAAGCTGCATGCAAGTATCTTGCATGCATCTCGCATGAGTCACCCTACATTGCCCCTGCCTCTCTGAACCGGGAGCATGGACCTCCATAGAAAGACAATCAGCTCCACGCTCCCGTAAAGAGAGCCAGCGGCTGTGTCGGGTGACTCATGCGAGATGCATGTGAGATACACACATGCAGCTCACATAGTGGTCTCTGCCCTTAGGGTAGTGGATTATCAGGAAGGATTGCCTGTGGTGATTTGTATATAAACTCTCACTAATATTGCCCATATAAGAAACAAAACTGGTACATGTTAAAGTTCTTTTTTTTCCGTTTTTTGTAATAATTTAACCACATTTATTGTTAACTGGAGTTAAATGGGCTATTGGCAAGTTATAGACAAAGTGGAGTCCTAACTACTCATTTAGGCCAGGTTCACACATACAAATCCGTTTTTGCCTTAAATCTGTTTTTGGTAACATTTTGGGCATTTTTTTTCTAAGTCCAAAAAAAAACACTTGTGTTAACGCATGTGTGTGCATTTTTTTAAAAAACGCATGCTGGTAGCTGCGTTTTTGGGGTGCTTTCAAAAAACGCATGGATTTTTTTAACATGGGGCCCTATGGGAATCGCATGTGTTAATGCATGGCACATATAGGCACCTGCGTTAATGCATATACGTTTTTCATGAAAAAATGACGAAGTTCCAAAATTTGCCAAAAACGTCCAGGACCTCAGGGGACACGATTGGCACCCTTAGAAAATGGATCCGTTTTTCTAAGGGCTTAAAAACGGATTTGTATGTGTGAACCTGGCCATATTGTAGAAACATTTAAGGTTACATTTACATGCGTTGAGTTCAGATTGGTAAATGAACGCGATCAACAATATTAAAGTCCTTCGGTGCTTATTCCGCAGCCTCTTTACGCTGGTTGATAAAAAATGATGGGCACAAAACGATCACTAGTAGATCAATCTGTCTGCACATAGCATCATGTTAGTAGTAGGCGCAGCAGTCTTGCACTTTGCACCGCTTGATGTGCTGATGAGAACAAAACAAGCTCCCCCCAGTGGTATATAGAGGCCCCCCGATCCCCCCCCGTAGTATATATGTGGAGCCCACTGGGACGGGGTACTCGGTGCCGGACCAGTGTACTGCTGGGGATGTCACGGGTAGCCCTGGTCCGGACCGTGTCCCGGGCCCGCACAATAAAATGGGGGATTAATTACAGGGGATTTGTCACTCGTGACGCTACCCACTATATGCGGCCAGTAATGGGGCCGCCGCTGCTGCAGAAATTCCGGGGATGATGGGATAGCAGCTTGGATAGAATAGTTCCTGTGGGCAGAACGGGGTTCCCCGGGGCAGTGGTAGTAGTAGTTAAAGTCTGTGAGGATAGTTATTGATGCTGCAGGAGAGTAGGGTATCAGTAGAGACGATGAGAGTAGAGGTAATCGTAGTATATGAGGGCAAGTGGGGCTTCAGTATAAGGATCACACACACTCACGGTTTCTGTAGTTTTCCAAGTCTTTACTTGCAGATGGTATAACACAATTTTGTCCACGGAGTCTGTACCAGGTTGCTCCCACCCTGACCGGGTCCTTGGCTTCCTACTTAAGCGCTGTGTGTGGCCCTGCTGCTGCTTGTAGCTGTACTGCTGGCCCTGTCTCTGCTCACGGGTACCAATATGCTGGGCAACTTAAGTCCTCTGTGTCACTGACTCCTCCGTGTTGCTTTGCAATGGTGCTGTGAAGATGGTGGACCTTCACTATGCCGGTGTTTACTGTCCTGTCTGTCTCAGGCACAGCCTCGGATCCGGTATCCGTCTTAAGCGCCTCCCCGGGGTCAAGTTTTTGGGGTAACTCTTTATCCCGGGTATGTTCCTCTGTTCCTCTGTCTCCTCTCCTCAGACCTCTCAGGACCTCCACTTCTACTTGACTCTGCTCCTGCTCCAGACTCCCACTAAACTCTGACTAAAACTGAACTAACTGTCACTCCTGCTCTGTGGTAAACAACTTGGCTCCTCCCACTAGTGCAGGTGCCACCTAAGCTCCTCCCACTTTCTAGTGTAGTGTTGTGTGGGGATTAAAATTGTGTTGATGTTTCTGTGGCAATTTAACCCTTGGGGTGCCACATTTACAGGCCCCCCGATCCCCCCTTAGTATATACAGGCCCCCCGATCACCCCCGTAGTATATACAGGCCCCTCGATCCCCCTGTAGTGTATACAGGCCCCCCAATCCCCCCGTAGTATATACAGGCCCCCTGATCCCCCCTGTAGTATATACAGGCCCCCCGTTCCCCCCCCGCCGTAGTATATACAGGACCCCCGATCCCCCCCGTAGTATATACAGGCCCCCCGCGCTATATACAGGCCCCCGGTTGCAGCCACAGACCTGTAAGAGAATAGCTTTCATACTTACCCTCCTCGCTGTTACCCGCGCTTCTCCGGTCTCCTTCCCGCTTCTACCCGGCGGCCGGCGCATCCACAATGACGGAGAATGAAGGAGACGAGAACGCGCGATGACAGCGAGGAGGGTAAGTATGAAAGCTATTCTCTTACAGGTCTGTGGCTGCAACCGGGGGCCTGTATATCACTGGGGGGGCGGGGGGAAACGGGGGGGCTTGTATATACCGCGGGGGGCCAGTATATACCACTAAGGGGGCCAGTATATACCACTAAGGGGGCCAGTATATACCACTAGGGGGGCCTGTATACCACTATGGGGGCTTGTATATACCGCGGGGGGCCAGTATATACCACTAAGGGGGCCCTAGTATATACCACTAAGGGGGCCAGTATATACCACTTGGGGGACCTGTATACCACTAAGGGGGCTTGTATATACCGTGGGGGGCCAGTATATACCACTAAGGGGGCCCTAGTATATACCACTAAGGGGGCCAGTATATACCACTTGGGGGACCTGTATACCACTAAGGGGGCTTGTATATACCGAGGGGGGCCAGTATATACCACTAAGGGGGCCAGTATATACCACTAAGGGGGCCTGTATACCACTATGGGGGCCTGTATACCACTAGGGGGGCCTGTATACCACTAGGGGGGCCTGTAAACCACTGGGGGGGAAATGGGGGGGCCCGTATATACCGCGGGGGACCTGTATATACCACTGGGGGGAGGCCTGAATGTACCACTAATGGCAAGCCTGTATATACCACTGGGGAGGTTGCTGTATACCACTGGGGCTGCTGTATATACTGCTGGGGCCTGTATATACCACTGGGGAGGCTGTTGTATACTACCAATGGGGAGGCTGCTGTATACTACCACTGGGGAGGCTGCTGTATACTACCACTGGGGAAGCTGCTGTATACTACCACTAGGGAGGCCTGTATACCACTGGGGGGATGTCTGTATACCACACTGCTGGGGGCTGTATACCTGTGCTGGGGTCCACCCTCAGGTTATACACGAGTCAATGGGTTTTCCCAGGTTTTGGGGGCAAAAGTAGGGGGGTCGGCTTATACACGGGTCGGCTTATACACGAGTATATACGGTAGCTTGTTCTTTGCGTGATAGCTGACATGTGTACAACTATGAACTCTATTCATCAAAAGGTGAAAAGCATGTGGAGCCAAAATTGCTTTTAAAGTTTGCAATTAAAATTAATTTTATTTTAGAGACAATTTTAAACACATTTGTGTTGCAGGATGTGACCGCTAGGTGATTGCAGATATAAGCTCCGCCATTGTATTTTATTATTACTCCTCATGATGAAGCATATGCCTGTCTAAGGAAAGTGAAACGTACGTAAGGAGTCTGATTTTGAGGGTTTTCCCTCTCCTTATCCTGCACTAGCACCATATCCACTAGATGGAATTGCACTGATGAAACTGCATTAACCTGTATGCACTTTATGGGATGTTGCAATATGTGATGCGTGAGCTGCCAGTCTGCACTGTTGACTACTATGGCAGTCTCACTTATGTCTTATATGACTAATCATGTAAAATTAGCCTTTGTGAATCATCCTATGAATGTATAACATGATAAATTAATGTAATGTGTACCCATCTGATGTATAATGGAATGAGTGCTATGTGCTTGTAATTTATGCACTCAATTTTCCTGCACAAATGTGTTTAAAATTGTCTCTAAAATAAAATTAATTTTAATTGCAAACTTTAAAAGCAATTTTGGCTCCACATGCTTTTCTCCTTTTGATGAATACTATGTAAAGTGTTTTTAGCAGATCAGCTGATCAGGGATTACCCTGTTAGCTGTATATTTAGAACCATATGGAACATATATCATCAGTAGAGGAGAGTGAGTGATGTGATGTTGTGGGAACACTAGAAGGCAAGAGCAGCAAGAGTCTGGAGAAGGAAACTGATTGAGGTGACAGTAATCACAGAGATGGGCAGGTTGGAGGAGACGTGAGAAGAAGAACGCAAAGAACTAAGTGAGTCCAATGTTTATCAGACTTGGGGGACCTGGTGAAGTGAGGGTTCTGTCCATGTGAGTACATATAAGAGAGTAAACACCTGTAGGAGCAGCACTCATAGGGGATCACTGTCTATGGCACTCGGCAGGGAACTTTGTACAATCATGTTGACAATGGGTTCTGGTGCCATAGCAAGAAAGAGGACTGATTTAATTTGTCAAGCCAGTAACCATCCAAAAGCAATTTGAAATCACCAGTAACCATTATATTTGTGCCTCCATGCTGTAGAGAAGATAAGGTGAAGTGTGATGCCTGCTTCATTCTGATAGGCCGGCTTCACATTAGTGTTTGCCGCCGCCTGCGTATTGCGGCGGGCGAATGCAAGCCGGCCGCAAGCACCGCCCATCCCCATGTTAAAACATGGGAATGCACGGTGTATGCGGTTGGGGGGCGGATGGCCGTGCGTCCCCATTGCCCTCTATGTGTGATTTGTACGCATTCAAAGGCTTGCGTACAAAACAAACATTCCCGGCCACACAGAATCTGCAACCTGTTCGCAAGAGGTTGCAGATTCGATGCTGGACGCAAATGTATGATTGTACGCAAGCCTCTGCATGCTACAAGTCACACATAGAGAGCAATTGGGATGCATGGCCATTCGCACCCGACCGCATACACCGTGCGTCCCCATGTTAAACATGGGGTAGGCGGTGCTTGCCGTCGGCTTGCGTTCGCCCGCCGCAATAGGCAGAGGAGACGAAGGCTGATGTGAAACCAGCCTTAACGAGTGTTGTGTACCTGAAGACTGCCTTTTTGTTGAGAATTTGTCTGTTGTTCTTATCTGGGATTCCTATGGAGCAAGTGAGGAGTCCAACAGGAACAAAGGTACTTAAAGAAAATCCACCAGCACACACTCGAGTGAAGCCCTCATCCATGACTACTGCCCTGGGCATTTTAAAATGGTACATACACACAGTACGTGTCATAAATATTGTATGTTACACAAACATACCACACCACACACATGTATAGACCAAGCTTACACATACAGTCATGGCCAAAAGTTTTGTCATCCTTGAAATTGTTCCAAAAAAGAAGTAGTATATCCCCCAGAAAATTATTGTAACTACATATGTTTTGCTATACACATGTTTACATCCTGTGTGTGTATTTGAACAAGACCAAATAAGAAATTGATAGTAAAAAAAACCCTATCCATTGACGTTTGAATCAAATGAAATGCTATGGCAGGATGGCAGGAGACCCAGGAGGGCCCCACTGCTGACACAAAGACATAAAAAATCTAGACTGTAGTTTTCCAAAATGTATGTGAGTAAGCCAATATCCTTCCAGGAAAACATTTTGTGGATCAGATGAGACTAAGATAGAACTTTTTTGAAAAGAAAATTATTCTACTGTTTACTGAAAATGGAAGAGACGACAAAGAAAAGAACACAGTCACCATTTTCGAGAGCCGCATTGTTTTCATTGTTGATGAGCAAGCGCTATCATGCTTGAATGCTCAGTACTCATCAAGAGGAATTGATGGTCAGATGGGTGCAACTCAACTACCCAAGTAAAATGCAAGTCAATGGGGAACTAAAGCATTTTTCCAGGAAATCTGCTGGAAAAATGATCGAGCTCCCAATTGACTTCCTTTCTACTTGTGGAGCCTCGATTAAGAGTTTCAAACACGGAACTAGCCAGATATCCCTCCAGGGAAGGACCTAGCCCTGGGTAGTGGAGTTGCGCCTATCTGAGTATCAACTTCTTGTTACGAGTAGAGGTGAGTGAACAATTTGAAGTTTGGGTTCGGTTCAGTTTGCTAAACTTCCAAACTCCATTCAATACAATGGGAGGCAAAATCAAGGGCATAGAAAACATCTTCACAAAGATGCCAAACACAGCTCATGCTATTTTACAGTGGAGCCCGTTGTGTCGGCACATGCCTTTAGCTTCCCAGACGATTACTTGCCAACCTTCAGCGCCACTGTCACCATGCTTCTGGACCCGCTCATGAACCTTAAGGTACCTTCACACACATCAATTTTGCTAGGCAATTTCACTGGCAGTTTGCTGGTTGCAGTGAAATCATGGACACATTGTTCCATTTGTACACGGCAACAAAATAGAACAATGTGTCCATGATTTCACTGCAACCAGCAAACTGCCAGTGAAATTGCCTAGCCAAATTGATGTGTGTGAAGGTACCTTTATACATATTCACTGATTCATTCCCATGATTGGTGAAAGTCAGATGTTAGACCCACCCACCATCTCTGCGGCATCCTGTGATTGGTTGCCAGTATTGCAAAAGTATGGAAAATTATTTTTTTTTTAAATTGATGTGTGGTGTCCCCCTCCCCCCCAATTTTGATACCAGCCAGAATGAAGCAGTACGGTAATACAGGTAACACCATTGGCAGGATAATTACACCAAACATACAGCTAGTGTCATTAAGAACAAAGTGAAAATTTCCTCCCTTCAGATATTGTGAAAAAGGTCAACATGATTGTCTTAGCTGGGCCCAGCAAATAGTACATCCCTTTGAAGATAAACCCAGTTATTTTCCTTATTGCAGCAGATAATTCTTGAATCTTTTGCTACCTGTTACAAATAGAGAAAAGCTAATATAATTGAGTGCAGTTGAATTTTATTGCAAAAGTTTGCATTAATCAAAATACAACTTTTTTAAAATTCATTTCCATACAGATTCAGCAATATAGCAGCCACTGGCCATCATTTTTCTGAACTATAAGGAGTTATAAAACGTTAACTGCCTTGGCAGATCTAAAGGTACCGTCACAAGTGGCAATATTGCTAGGCAATTTCACTGGAAATTTGCTGGTTGCAATGAAATCATGTAAATATTGTTCCATTTGTACACAGCAACAAAATAGAACAATGTGTCCATGATTTCACTGCAACCAGCAAATTACCAGTGAAAATGCCTAGCAATATTGCCGCGTGTGACGGTACCTTTATAACTGCAGCAAGCATTAAAATTCCTGGGTCTTCTCAGGCTAAGGCTGGGGTCACAAATACCAATCCACTTTTTTGAGGCTTTAGAATAAAGGATCCGTTAAATTTAGGGTGCCAATAGTGTCTCCTGAGCTCCTGGCCACTTTTTCATCAAAAACGCATATGCGTTAACTCATGGTGCCTATATGTACCATGCATTAACGTATGCGTTTCCCATAGGGCCCCATGTTAAAAAAAGCATGCTTTTTTTTTACTGCACCCAAAAAAACTGCTAGCTGCGTTTTCTTGAATGCTGAACAAAAACGCATGCGTTTTTGAAAAACGCAGTGACACTTACAGTGTTGGCCAAAAGTATTGACACCCCTGCAATTCTGTCAGATAACACTCAGTTTCTTCCTGAAAATGATTGCAATCACAAATTCTTTGGTATTATTATCTTCATTTAATTTGTCTTCAATGAAAAAACACAAAAGAGAATGAAGCAAAACATTGATCATTTCACCCTCAGCCTAATACTTGGTTGCACAACCTTTAGCCAAAATAACTGCGATCAACTGCTTCCGGTAACCATCAATGAGTTTCTTACAATGCTCTGCTGGAATTTTAGATCATTCTTCTTTGGCAAACTGCTCCAGGTCCCTGATATTTGAAGGGTGCCTTCTCCAAACTGCCATTTTTAGATCTCTCCACAGGTGTTCTATGGGATTCAGGTCTGGACTCATTGCTGGCCACCTTAGAAGTCTCCAGTGCTTTCTCTCAAACCATTTTCTAGTGCTTTTTGAAGTGTGTTTTGCGTGATTGTCCTGCTGGAAGACCCATGACCTCTGAGGGAGACCCAGCTTTCTCACACTGGGCCCTACATTATGCTGCAAAATTTGTTGGTGGCCTTCAGACTTCATAATGCCATGCACATGGTCAAGCAGTCCAGTGCCAGAGGCAGCAAAGCAACCCCAAAACATCAGGGAACCTCCGCCATGTTTGACCGTAGGGACCGTGTTCTTTTCTTTGAATGTCTCTTTTTTTCTCCTGTAAACTCTATGTTCATGCCTTTGCCTAAAAAGAGAGAACATTCTTCCAAAACGTTTTAGGCTTTCTCAGGTAAGTTTTGGCAAACTCCAGCCTGGCTTTTTTATGTCTCGGGGTAAGAAGTGGGGTCTTCCTGGGTCTCTTACCATACAGTCCCTTTTCATTCAGATGCCGACGGATAGTACGGGTTGACACTGTTGTACCCTCGGACTGCAGGGCAGCTTGAACTTATTAGGATCTTAGTTGAGGTTCTTTATCTACCATCCGCACAATCTTGCGTTGAAATCTCTTGTCAATTCTTCTTTTCTGTCCACATCTAGGGAGGTTAGCCACAGTGCCATGGGCTTTAAACTTCTTGATGACACTGTGCACGGTAAACACAGGAACATTGAGGTCTTTGGAGATGGACTTGTAGCCTTGAGATTGCTCATGCTTCCTCACAATTTGGTTTCTCAAGTCCTCAGACAGTTCTTTGGTCTTCTTTTTTTCTCCATACTCAATGTGGTACACACAAGGACACAGGACAGAGGTTGAGTCAACTTTAATCCATGTCAACTGGCTACAAGTGTGATTTAGTTATTGCCAACACCTGTTAGGTACAACAAGTAAGTTACAGGTGCTGTTAATTACACAAATTAGAGAAGCATCACATGATTTTTCTAATAGTGTCAATACTTTTGTCCACCCCCTTTTTTATGTTTGGTGTGGAACTATATCCAATGTGACTTTAGGACAATTCTTTTTGTGTTTTTTTCATTGAAGACAAATTAAATGAAGATAATAATACCAAAGAATTTGTGATTGCAATCATTTTCAGGAAGAAACTGAGTATTATCTGACAGAATTGCAGGGGTGTCAATACTTTTGGCTAACACTGTAAGTGCAAAATCCGTTAACGCATATGCGTTTTTGGACTTAGACAAAAAAAGGTCATAAATTATCCCAAAAACGGATCCTAGACAAAAACAGATGCCATGTGTGACCCTGGCCTAAGATGGAATTTTGGACTGATAAGGTCCAAGACTCTTCTGCATGTGAGTAAGAAATGTCACGGAGCACATCTTGATATATTGACCTTATGCACGCTTGTGCAGAACTGATCTGGGTCTCATCACCAATTCTGTAAAGGTGCACTGTGGAGGCCTGGCATCCTTTAATACGGCTTCTACAGTACATACAGGCATTTCACAAGCCACTTTGTTTATCTGGGTCCAGGTGAACCCTGGCCTTCAAACTTTAAAGCGAACCTGTCACCCCCTCCAGGCATCTAAAGATAACATAGCCACCTTCTGCAGCACTAAGGCTGCATTCTGACAAGGTGTCTATAGCATTTATGCTCCCTTGATTCACTGAAATAAAGAATTATATAAAATCTGTTTCAAACCTGATCCAAGACCGGGAGGCGGGTTTTCATGTGTCTGTCTCCCTCCTCTGTGGTGTCAGTCATCCCTCTCTGCTCTCTGTGCACCGCCTCCAGGGCCATCTCCCTGCATTACAGAGCTGTGTCAGCTCTGCTACAACATAGAGCTGCTGTTATAGGAGACCCCACAGTAGTAAATCTACTAGCAGGAGGTAGCAGGAGGATCCTGAGCAGGCAAAGCACTGCCTGCTACGTAGCAGCCCTTGAGCTATCAGCAGTGCAGCAGAGTTGAGTTTGTACTTTAGATCAGGGGCTGAGGAGCAATGCTGCTGGGTACAAGAAACTGAAAGTGAAACCTGCTCAGCTCAAGGGCTGCTACGTAGCAGGCACTGCTTTGTCTGCTCGTCCTCCTGCTAGATTTACTACTGTGGGGTCTCCTATAACAGCAGCTCTATGTTGTAGCAGAGCTGACAAAGCTCTGTAATGCAAGGAGATGGCCCTGGAGGCGGTGCACAGAGAGCAGAGAGGGATGACTGACACCACAGAGGAGGGAGACAGACACTTGAAAACCCGCCTCCCGGTCTTGGATCAGGTTTGAAACAGATTTTATATAAGTCTTTATTTCAGTGAATCAAGGGAGCATAAATGCTATAGACACCTTCTGAGACTGCAGCCTTAGTGCTGCAGAAGGTGGCTGTGTTATCTTTAGATGCCTGGAGGGGGTGACAGGTTCGCTTTAACCTGGAAAAACAGGGATCTGGACCTAAGTCCGTATAGTTTCATTTATGGACTAACAGATGCTGGATGCTAGAAGAATTATCAAGCAGAGTCAAATCTGGGAGAACAAAGTCAGGGAAAAAAATCAGAAGTAATGGACAAGGTTAGGATGATTCTAAGATCAGAAATGGGTACCAGGCAGGCTGAATCAGGAAAGCATTACAGGAGTGTAAACTAAGGAATGAATAATTAATAAATGACAACTAGACATAGACTGCTTAGGTGTTAAAGGGACATTGTCAGGTCATTTTTCAGTATGATACTAATATTACCCTTCAATAGCGACTCGGCAGACCTTTTAAAAACATGTAAAATCATTATTGTACTGTTTGTAGTTTCCATGTTATCAGCATTGTCAGACCCTGCAGGGAGCTCCTGGATTAGTCCTCTCCATAATAACCAAACAGGAATAGTCCCATGCTGTATAAACTGTCATGTAACTATGCACTCCCACTCAGCAGCTCTCTCCTTCCGCCTCCCTTTGCTTTTAGTGAAGTGTAGTTTCAGTTCCCATAGTAGCTTCTGTTTTGATGAGGATACGGAGGGAGATTGCAGATGTGCCTTATCTAGACTTCATTTGTTTCTGTAAGCTGGTATCACTGCTGTGACAGTTTCTGTATTTGACCTTGTGATGCTGCAAACAGAGAGCAGGGAGGAGAATACAGCCCTTTCTCAATGATCTCCTGTGCAGTGATGTGGTGTGAATATGTGACATGCATATTTACCCTATGGGGAGTGGAAAGCCGAGAACTAAGTGGATCATTCACTGTGATTGACAAATGGAATGAATCTCTTTATTTGAAGTTTACAGAAGATAGGAGGTGAATATAAATAAAAGAAATACATCAATAGAGAGAGTTTAGAGTGAAGAATTAGAAAATGATATCAGTTACATGTGGATTTTTGACCTGACTGTTTTCCTTTAAAAAGGGAAGGTCCCCACCCAGGCATCCTAGCAGAGATCTATTTAGGCTCCATAGCTTTCTCTCTGCAGCAAACCACAGGTGAACTAGCGGAAAGACAACAAATCCCAACTATCCTAAAGTTTAACTAGAACATGATGCCTTCATTCAATGGCTTTTGCAGTCTTAAGGTACCGTCACATGCCGCAATCTCGGCTGGCGATCTGAAAGGCAATGTGTCGCCCCGGTGAAATCGCTGTGAAATTGCCTCACGGTGGCGGCGTGTGATTGGGCGATATCACGGCGATAAATCGCCCATCGGCCGTCGCCTGATTCCTGAACAGTGCTCAGTAATCATGCGCAATCAGCAAGGCGATATTTTTGTGTTTTGACGTGTGATAGGGTGATAGTGATGGAAAGTGCGTTTTCTGTTATTTCCCGTAGGTGTGCCTTAGCGTGCTGTAGTCCGTGCCTCGTCTGAGATGATTGGTGTGGGCTACTGTGTTCCCATTGGCTGTCAGTTGACACCATGCCATATTTGAAGAGCTGTCCGTTCAGCACCACACACATCTTCTGCTACACAACCATCCGCAAACTCAGTGCAATTAAGCGCGCCATTGAATAGCGCAAGCTATGTTGTCCACGTGTATTAAGTTGCGCTGTGTGGAGTATAGTGCCACACATGACAGCTGAGATGTTGGCCTACACATCGTAGATGGGTGCCATGGACCACGCACTACAATCACCCTACGTGTGTGAATTTGGTGACGTTGCTGGGTACATTCTACTGCTCCCACTCTGCGGACGTAGACGCAAACATGTGTGCACACACATAGTTCAGCCATGGCAGCTCTGCCATGGCGTGGACCACTGCAGGCACATATGTTCATAATGTTTTTTGTAGCTTACCGCAATCACCTACAGACGTACACATAGCCATTCTTAGTGTAATCCACTGTACTGCACAAGACTGCTCCTGTGTGACACTTTGGCGCCTCGAAAGTGTGTTGCAGGAGCCACAATTGACGACACAAGCGTGTATTTGTGACAAACTCCGATAGACAATTGCGTCATGTATTAGCCAGCCTTCCTGAGCAGGCTGACCAATCGTATCTTAATTGCCCAATGAGCATGTATGGGGCGCGCTGTAAACCACTGTGGCACGCCTATCTCCTCGCTGCGCTGAACATGTACTCCCACATTGCCTTTGAGATTGCGGAGTGTGAAGCGGCGATGGAATTAAGCAACATTGCTTCAGCTGTAGGTGACGCAACTTTCGGAGCGACACATCGCCTTAGCTTCAGGACGATATTGCGGCGTGTGACACCGCCATCGGCGATCTGAGGCAGGCACGAAAAACGTGAGCGCGCACGTCATATCGCCACATATCGCCAGGCGAGATTGTGGCGTGTGACGGTACCTTTAGTTCTGCACCACATAGCGACAAACGCTGAGGAAATAGGAGAAAGTTCAGACTAGGATTTATCATTGTCGTTTATTACTCGTTTACCATCTCAATCATTCTGACACAGTACAATTGAACATTGACCTTTTCTATCTGAATAACACTTTCCATATCTGGCAATTTTTCATTTTTGTGCTTTAATTTTTCTCCTGTCCTTTCAAGAGTCCTAACTTTATTTTTATATTAATTTTACAATATAATCAACTAAAAAAATGTTAAATAGAATTAAAGATGGCTAAAATGGTGAAAACACGCAATTCCACAATCGTCTTCTGGGGTTTTGTTTTTACAGTGTCCATTTTGTTGTAGAAATGAATTAGCAGTATGATTTTCCAGGTCTGTAAAGTCACTACGATAACAGATTTTTTTTTTTATGCTTTGATAGTTCAGCAAATTCTGAACTGACATTGTCCAATATTCTGAAACTCATAACCATTTTCTTTTTGCACACTGAGATGACATTTCTATTGACGCCATTTTGAGGTAGATAAGACTTGTTGATGGCTTTTCTTTACATTCTTGGAGAGAAGTGCAGCAATCAAAAATCTACAATTCTGGTGATTATTTTTTCATGTTTAACATAGGGTTTAAATTACTTAAAGGGGTTGTCCGGGCTTATTTTTTATTTCATATTTATATCTAGGCTGCAAAATGTTGACAATCTGCAATATACATGTTGTCAACATTTTGCAGGGTTTCCTAGATATAACACATTTACTGATGGCAGAGAGTGTCCAGGGGGTGTGATTGTGCATACTGGTCGTTTACACCTACTCTAGCACAATCACACCCCCCTCCCCTATACCTAGCATGGCCAGCCACCCCCAGGCCATACATGCCCGCCCCTTGCCCACTAAACACTATGTAATGAAACCACCCCCAGGGCTCCTACAGGCCGCCCCAGCCCCTAAATCACCACCCACCCTCTGCAAAACAGCGGTCCCCAGTGCACTGATACAAGGTGCCGAAACCGCTGCTGTGAAAGCGATTCCGGCACACTGTGTCAGTGCAGCAGGGGACCCGCTGCATATCTGTGCCGCTCACCCGACATTGTCCTGTGCAGCCGTCCCGGTCCGCCTTGGTCCCGGTCCGCCCTGGTCCCGGTCCGCCCTGGTCCCGGTCCGCCCTGGTCCCGGTCATCTGCAGGCGGGCTCTCCACACTGCAGCCGGGCTCCACACTGCAGCCGTATCTGTGCTGTGTGTGTGGAGCGGTGCCCGGCGCCTGATCTCCCCAGACCTCCAGTACCATAGAGCTGGTGGAGCGGTTTAGAGAGGACCGCTCCACAGCCTCTGCTCTATTGTACTGGAGGTCTGGGGAGATCAGGCGCCAGGCACCGCTCCACACACACAGCACAGATACGGCTGCAGTGTGGAGCCCGGCTGCAGTGTGGAGAGCCCGCCTGCAGATGACCGGGACCAGGGCGGACCGGGACCAGGGCGGACCGGGACCAGGGCGGACTGGGACCAAGGCGGACCGGGACGGCTGCACAGGACAATGTCGGGTGAGCGGCACAGATATGCAGCGGGTCCCCTGCTGCACTGACACAGTGTGCCGGAATCGCTTTCACAGCAGCGGTTTCGGCACCTTGTATCAGTGCACTGGGGACCGCTGTTTTGCAGAGGGTGGGTGGTGATTTAGGGGCTGGGGCGGCCTGTAGGAGCCCTGGGGGTGGTTTCATTACATAGTGTTTAGTGGGCAAGGGGCGGGCATGTATGGCCTGGGGGTGGCTGGCCATACTAGGTATAGGGGAGGGGGTGTGATTGTGCTAGAGTAGGTGTAAACGACCAGTATGCACAATCACACCCCCTGGACACTCTCTGCCATCAGTAAATGTGTTATATCTAGGAAACCCTGCAAAATGTTGACAACATGTATATTGCAGATTGTCAACATTTTGCAGCCTAGATATAAATATGAAATAAAAAATAAGCCCAGACAACCCCTTTAATATTTTGATCATTTTATCTGTATGGTAACAATGATAACAAACACATATACACTACCGTATAAAAGTGTGGGGTCACCCAGACAATTTCGTGCTTTCTATGAATACTCATACTTTTATTTATCAAATGAGTTGCAAAATGAATAGAAATTATAATCCAGACATTGACAAGGTTAGAAATAATGATTTTTATTTGAGATAATTATTTTCTCCTTCAAACTTTGCTTTCGTCAAAGAATGCTCCCTTTGCAGCAATTACAGCATTGCAGACCTTTGGCATTCTAGCTGTTAATTTGCTGATGTAATCTTGAGAAATTTCACCCCATGCTTCCTGAACCCCCTCTCACAAGTTGGATTGGCTTGATGAACACTTTTTGTGTACCATACAGTGAAGCTGGTCCAGGCCCGGACTGGCAAGCAGGAGCATCGGGAGTTCTCCCGATGGGCCGTTGATTGTGAAGTGGGCGGGGCCTAGTGTCAGACTGGGCCATGGAGCAAGGAGTTTGTCCTTTATGGACCATTCAGGGCCGCCAGGTACACTGGTAACTTTGCATATTGAAATCACCAGCAGCCACATTATAATCTGTACAAGGCTACAAGCCTCCAGACTGTGATGTGGCTGCTGGTGATTGAAGTGCTGCACCGCTAGCACCTTAGCCGCTGAGCAGGGATTATGAAGGGCCGAAGTCCCCGACCATGATCGCTGCTGGCCGGCATCCTCTCCTCCTCTCCCCTCCATTAGACAATCTAATCAGCTGTTGGAGGGAGAGGGGAGGGTTCTGTGAGGTGGGGTCGTGTCGCACCTTCATATGCCTCACACACAGAGAGCTGAATGACCCTGGAAGTAGCAGCTCTTGCACTTCTGGGTCATCATTCAGCTTCCTGTGTCAGAGCAGCTGCAGCTGCTTCAGTGTGTGTGGAGTGAGGTGACATCATCTCACCACACACTGCAGGACGTCACCACAGAGTGAGGAGGAGGAGGACGATCCCGGAGCTGAAGGACACAGATGAAGGAGAGGTGAGTGCACAGCTCCTGGACCTGAAGATGGGGGAGATGGGGCAGGAGGGCTAATACTGCAGGCTGGAGGGGGGGACGGGGCAGGAAGGCTAATGCTGCAGGCTGGAGGGGGGATGGGGCAGGAAGGCTAATACTGCAGGCTGGAGAGGGGGATGGGGCAGGAAGGCTAATGCTGCAGGCTGGAGGGGGGGACGGGGCAGGAAGGCTAATGCTGCAGGCTGGAGAGGGGGATGGGGCAGGAAGGCTAATACTGCAGGCTGGAGAGGGGGATGGGGCAGGAAGGCTAATACTGCAGGCTGGAGAGGGGGATGGGGCAGGAAGGCTAATGCTGCAGGCTGGAGGGGGGATGGGGCAGGAAGGCTAATGCTGAAGGCTGGAGGGGGGGACGGGGCAGGAAGGCTAATGCTGCAGGCTGGAGAGGGGGATGGGGCAGGAAGGCTAATGCTGCAGGCTGGAGGGGGGATGGGGCAGTAAGACTTATGCTGGAGGGGGATGGGGCAGTAAGACTTATGCTGCAGTCTGGAGGGGGATGGGGCAGTAAGACTTATGCTGCAGGCTGGAGGGGGATGGGGCAGTAGGACTTATGCTGCAGGCTGGAGGGGGATGGGCAGTAAGGCTAATGCTGCAGGCTGGAGGGGGGATGGGGCAGGAAGGCTAATGCTGCAGGCTGGAGGGGGGATGGGGCAGGAAGGCTAATGCTGAAGGCTGGAGGGGGGACGGGGCAGGAAGGCTAATGCTGCAGGCTGGAGGGGGATGGGGCAGGAAGGCTAATGCTGCAGGCTGGAGGGGGGATGGGGCAGGAAGGCTAATGCTGAAGGCTGGAGGGGGGGACGGGGCAGGAAGGCTAATGCTGCAGGCTGGAGAGGGGGATGGGGCAGGAAGGCTAATGCTGCAGGCTGGAGGGGGGATGGGGCAGTAAGACTTATGCTGGAGGGGGATGGGGCAGTAAGACTTATGCTGCAGGCTGGAGGGGGGATGGGGCAGTAAGACTTATGCTGCAGGCTGGAGGGGGGATGGGGCAGTAGGACTTATGCTGCAGGCTGGAGGGGGGATGGGGCAGTAAGACTTATGCTGCAGGCTGGAGGGGGGATGGGGCAGGAAGGCTAATGCTGCATGCTGGAGGGGGGATGGGGCAGGCAGGCTAATGCTACAGGCTGGGGGGGGATGATTGAGAGGCTAATGCTACAGGCTGGGGGGGGGTGATGGGGAGGCTAATGCTGCAGGCTGGGATGTTGATGTTGAGGGATCATGCTGCAGACTAGGGGGATTATGGGGAGGCTAATGCTACAGGCTGGGGGGGATGATGGGGAGGCCAGTGCTGCAGGCTGGGGGGAATGATAGGGAGGCTAATGCTGCAGGCTAGTAGGGAATGGTGCAAGAAGGCTATTGCTACAGAGGGGCAATTGGGCAGGAATGTTTATGCTATTGGCTGGGGATGATGGGGAGGCCGATGCTATTGGCTGGGGATGACGGGGAGGCTGATGCTATTGGCTTGGGAATGATGGGGAGGCTGATGCTATGGGCTGGGGATGATGGGGAGGCCGATGCTATGGGCTGGAATGATGGGGAGGCCGATGCTATGGGCTGGCGATGATGGGGAGGCCGATGCTATGGGCTGGAGATGATGGGGAGGCTGATGCTGTAGACTGGGGATGATGGGGAGGTTGATGCTATGGGCTGGGGATGATGGGAGGCTGATGCTATGGGCTGGGGATGATGGGGAGGCCGATGCTATGGGCTGGGGATGATGGGGAGGCTGATGCTGTAGACTGGGGATGATGGGGAGGCTGATGCTATGGGCTGGGGATGATGGGGAGGCCGATGCTATGGGCTGGGAATGATGGGGAGGCTGATGCTATGGGCTGGGGATGATGGGGAGGCCGATGCTATGGGCTGGGAATGATGGGGAGGCCGATGCTATGGGCTGGCGATGATGGGGAGGCCGATGCTATGGGCTGGAGATGATGGGGAGGCTGATGCTGTAGACTGGGGATGATGGGGAGGCCGATGCTATGGGCTGGGGATGATGGGGAGGCTGATGCTATGGGCTGGGGATGATGGTGAGGCCGATGCTATGGGCTGGGGATGATGGGGAGGCTGATGCTGTAGACTGGGGATGATGGGGAGGCTGATGCTATGGGCTGGGGATGATGGGGAGGCCGATGCTATGGGCTGGGGATGATGGGGAGACTGATGCTATGGACTGGGGATTATGGGGAGGAAGGGTAATGCTTTAGACTGGGGATAAGGGGTCATATTACTGTAGACAGGGGGGCTATTACTATAAAAAAAAGTTTTTAGAGTAGCTTTTATCATATGCTAGGGTTTATGAGGTGGCTATTACTGTAAATTAGGGCAGAGAGGGGCTTTTACTGTAGACATGGGGTTAGGGGGTCTTACAGAGTGAGGGATAATGCAAGGGACAAAATAGATGGAGGACAATGTGCAGGGCTCAGTGTGAAATGGAGCAATGTAAGGGACTCAGTATGAAGAGTGGGACAGTGTGGGGGTCTCGGCATTAGGCGTGAGGTACCGTGGTGGTCTCTGTATGGAGGGGAGACAGTGTGAGGGGTTTCATTATTGAGAAGGAGCAGCATTGGGGGTACAGTATAGAGGGAGGCAGTGAGGGCGCAGTATGGAGTTGGGACAACATGAGTGGGACATTGTGAAGAAGGAGCAGCGTGATGTGGGGACAGTGTGGAGATCATAGTTAATAATTGAGGAAGGTGTGGTAGGTATAATTTATAAGGGGCACAGTGTGGAGATTATTAGGGGTCAGTGTGACGGTCATACTACACAAGGGTGGATAGTGTGTTGGTATTATTTTATAGGTGAGGCTAGTGTGGAGGCCATGTACCGTAAAAGGGACAGTGAGGTGAGGAGTAATTCTTTATTTGCAGGGGCACAGCATAGGGCTTATTTAAGACACAGCATGGGTGGTTATTTTTTATTCAGGAGCATTATAATGACAATGTTATTTTTTTAAGGGCATCATCTCGGGATGTGCTGCAGAAGATCGGAGAAGAGGGAAACCTGCATAGACGAGCTGTGGATGTGAAATCATTATGGAGTCGGGCACGTGACAAACAGCGATTGGTGAGTATATTATGACAGAGACCTTAAACTACACTAACATTTACACAGATTTAGGGGGCTTTTTTAAATATTTGCAGAAACATCTATTTTATTTAATATTCAAATGAGGGTGCTTTGCTGCATCGTTTCGCCCTCATATTTGTACATTAAAGCATGTCTTTTGTCTTTATTGACAGGACTCCGTTAGTAAGTGAGTGTCTAAAATCGGCTTGGCACAGTACCACTTCTCCTGTCCTGTATACTGGGTGTAATTCTCAGTATCTGTATTATTCTGTATATATACACTGCACAGTACCACTTCTCCTGTCCTGTATACTGGGTGTAATCCTCAGTATCTGTATTATTCTGTATAAATACACTGCACAGTGCCACTTCTCCTGTCCTGTATACTGGGTGTAATCCTCAGTATCTGTATTATTCTGTATATATACACTGCACAGTACCACTTCTCCTGTCCTGTATACTGGGTGTAATTCTCAGTATCTGTATTATTCTGTATATATACACTGCACAGTACCACTTCTCCTGTCCTGTATACTGGGTGTAATCCTCAGTGTCTGCATTACTCTGTATATATACACTGCACAGTGCCACTTCTCCTGTCCTGTATACTGGGTGTAATCCTCAGTATCTGTATTATTCTGTATATATATACTGCACAGTATCACTTCTCCTGTCCTGTATACTGGGTGTAATCCTCAGTATCTGTATTATTCTGTATATATACACTGCACACTACCACTTCTCCTGTCCTGTATACTGGGTGTAATCCTCAGTATCTGTATTATTCTGTATATATACACTGCACAGTACCACTTCTCCTGTCCTGTATACTGGGTGTAATCCTCAGTGTCTGTATTATTCTGTATATATACATGCACAGTACCACTTCTCCTGTCCTGTATACTGGGTGTAATCCTCAGTATCTGTATTATTCTGTATATATACATGCACAGTACCACTTCTTCTGTCCTGTATACTGGGTGTAATCCTCAGTGTCTGTATTATTCTGTATATATACACTGCACAGTACCACTTCTCCTGTCCTGTATACTGGGTGTAATCCTCAGTATCTGTATTATTCTGTATATATACACTGCACAGTACCACTTCTCCTGTCCTGTATACTGGGTGTAATCCTCAGTATCTGTATTATTCTGTATATATACATGCACAGTACCACTTCTTCTGTCCTGTTGTCAGAGGTGGTATTGGACTTTGATTTTCAGCATTTAATTGTTGTTTAAATTAATTACCCCCAATATGGGAGTCATCACTTCTCTTCTGTACAGGTGACGACTGTCCCATCACTATGGATCTGACCGCTGGGACCCCACAATCCTGAGAAACATGGCTTTGTAGATCACCATGTAAATGGAGCTGCGGTTGATTATTCCCTCTGCTGCACCATTCACATGTGGCTCTTCAGATAACTCCTGTAACAAAAAGTGATGTGGCCAATGCAAGTAAAAGCAAAACTCACAGATCGGGGCTGATGGGTGATATAGTATGTGGGCTGGTGAGGCTTGTTTTCCAGGGCTGCTTTTTGGTCCCAGTCCGGCCCTGAGCTGGTCCCACAACAGCTCGATGGGGTTGAGATCTGGTGACTTCACTGGCCACTCCATTACAGATAGAATACCAGCTGTCTGCTTCTTCTCTAAATACTTCATGCATAAGTGTATGTGCACACAGGTTGTTTTTGGTGCAGCAAAAAACGCAGCAAAACCTGTTGAGCTTTCTACTATCTCTACATTTTTTACTGCATTTTTCCTGTATTTCTTGTGCGTTTTTCCTGCATTTTTTTTGCTGCATTTTTTCTGCATTTTTGCCATTGACTGCAGCAAAAATACAGTAAAGAAATGACATGCTCATTCTTTTCAAAACACAGCAAAACCTGTACAGGTTTCAGTTTCTGCAAAGAAACTAAAGGTACCGTCACACGTAACAATATCGTTGCCGATATCGCTCAAAAGTCACGTGTTTAGTGACGCTTGAACGATGTTGAAACGACATAGTTGCGTGTGACACTACTAATGATCAACAATCAGTCGGTTGATCGTTTGATTTGAGGACAGGACCTCAAATCTAGCATTGATCGCCCGTTGGACACACAGCATTGGGAGACCAACGTTGAACGAGCTCCCAGCGCCTCACAGCCTATGCTGGGAGCTCGTATCCATGGTAAACATTGGGTTACTAAGCGCCGCGCGGCACTTAGTAACCCGATGTTTACCATGGTTATCAGCGATATCGCTTGTCCACATCGCTGGTAAGTCTGCCTGTGTGACAGCTCACCAGTGATGTGAACAATGTTGTTAGCGATCGCACGTGCATGTGATCGCTAACAACGGCCAGGGTCACATTTGCGGTTGGACCCTGGCCTGCCGGATTCCGGTTTCAACTTAGCAATTTTTCCATCACCGCATAGCGTTTCCGCTATGCGGTGCTGGAAACCGCAGTCCCTAGTTACCCGGTGTTTACCTGCACGACCTGTCACACAGGCAGCGGCTCGGAGGGCGTTTTACAGCGCCGCACAGGAAACCGTTGCAGACACGATTTCCTGTGCGGCGCTGTAAAACGCCCTCCGAGCCGCTGCCTGTGTGACAGGTCGTGCAGGTAAACACCGGGTAACTAGGGACTGCGGTTTCCAGCACCGCATAGCGGAAACGCTATGCGGTGATGGAAAAATTGCTAAGTTGAAACCGGAATCCGGCAGGCCAGGGTCCAACCGCAAATGTGACCCTGGCCAACATCATTCATTAAAATTGAAGCGTGTGACGGTCCCTTTAGCCAATGTGTTTCCACAGGTCTTCGCTGATTCCCATAGGTTTTAATCCAAAATGCAGGTTTAGGCTGGGGTCACAGTACCATTTTTCACATGCGTTTTTGGAGACCTGCGTTTTCAAAAACGCATGTAAAAAATGCACCCATAGGCCCCCATGTTAAAAAATGCATGCCCTAATAGCCAAAAAGCATGTGTGACTGTCCCATGCGTTTTTGGAGCATATCCAAAAACGCATGTGTTTTTTAATAAGGGGCCTTATGGAAAACGCATGCAAAAACGCATGTACAATTAGTGCCATTCAAAAACGCATGCGTTTTCCATAGGAGCCCATGTTAAAAAAAACGCATGCGTTTCCGGAAACGCATGCGTTTTTTTAACATGGGCTCCTATGGGAAACGCATGTGTTTTTGAATGGCACTAAAAGGTACTAATTGTACATGCGTTTTTGCATGCGTTTCCCATAGGAACCCATGTTATAAAAACGCATGCGTTTTCTACAAAAACGCATGCGTTTTTCAAAACGCACAAAAAAATACTATAAGCACTATTTTTAGGTGCAGATTCAAAAACGCAGCTAAAAACGCAGGGAGCCATCACACACCTTACAAAACTCATGCTGACATGAAAAAAAAGCATGAGTTTTGTTAAATCACTAAAAAAAACGCATGGCAACTGTGACCACAGCCTTAGATTAGTTTACACTGGCATAAAACCATGGTAAAAATGCAGCACAAAAATGAAGAAACAACGCAGAAAACGCACTGCGTTCACATAGCCTAATGTGGTTAAACAGCAACGATTGAAGCAATCTCCTGCTCCTGCTGTTAAAGGCAGATATTGGCTGTGTGCAGCTGAGGTCACACTTGGGAGGTTGCATCCGTTTGGAGGATGCATTACTGGATACTGGATCCAGTTTTTGCCTTAAAATTAGTTTGGCATGTTTTCCATTCTTAGCGCATGCGTTAACGCATGCGTTAACGCATGGTACTTATATGTGCCATGCATTAAAGCATGCGTATTTCATAGACTCCCATGTTAAAAAAAGACATGCTTTTTTGAAAAAGCACCAGAAAAGTTTGCAGACCACGTTTTTAGCACAACTAGCAAAAACGCATTGCATTGCACTTTTGCAATGCGTTCTTTGCAGTGGAGTCTATGGGTGTGTTAATGCATGCGTTTTTACACATTTGTATATGTCCGTTTAGCGGATGCATGATGCAAGTGTGACCCTAGCCTGCCTGAAAAGGCACCTTTCATATATAGAGTGGACTCAGCTCTACACATCCCAAATGGGTCATTCCATGTCAAGTGAACCAATGATTATTACCTCTATATTTTTAATTCTTTTGAGATTTTGTTATTTGATAATAGCATGTCAGACAATGCAAAATGTGAAGAGAAAAATTTTAAAAAAAATTTTTTTTTTTTTAAATGATTTTCAAAGTTCGGAAAAAGTGTGAATTTCGCTGTTGCCTGCCTTTACGTTTCTCCTCATAACTAAGGCTAGGAATAAGATAGAGAGACAAAATAAACACCATTCTACTCAGAACTATACAAGCTTTCACCAGATATGTCACAAGAGGATCTTTGTTAATATTTTACCCATGTGATCGCAAGCGCAAAACTTTAAAACGTATTTCCGAAAAATCGGCGCGCTTTAAATATTTCAAAAACTGCCCATGTGTCTGCTTTGCTCTTAGCCACATCTGTACCAAATTTCAAGTTGGGATCGCAATGGGATCATATTTTAACATATTTTACTATTAATAGCGTCAATGGGTCATTCCATATCAAGTGATCTAAATATGAATATTTTTTTTTACCTGACGTCTTTAGATTTTTTTTTTTTTTTTCCTTTATGAAGTACTACTTTAGTTAATTACAAATTAAAAGTTTGGAATTTTTTTCTTCATCAGTTAATTTTTTACAGATTTTTAAAGTTTAAAAAAAGGGTGAATTTTGGCCTGGTACGACTATAAATCTTTTTATCTCGGGCTAGAAATAAGATAGAGAAACAAAATAAACACCATTCTACTCAGAACTGTCCAGGCTTTCACCAGATATGTCACAAGAGTATATTTGTTAATTTTAATTTTTTACCTATGCGAATGCAAACGCAACATTTTGAAACGCATTTCCGAAAAAAACATTTTGATAAAATTTTTCCAAAACTGCCCATGTGTCTTTTATGCTCTTAGCCACATCTGTACCAAATTTCAAGTTGGGATCGTGATGGGATCATATTTTAAAATATTTAACTATGGTTAATCTCATTTTTATTAAATTTTGAAAAAACATATGAAAGACATACATTCAATCTTTTAACAAAATCTTGAGACATATAAAATATACAAAAAGAGAATTCACAAAGTTATTAGTAACTTTAAGATAAGCTGCAAATTTACTTTTGCGCTTATCTCTGGTGCAATATATACTACAATCTAAATATAATTCCAAACACTCAAGTATACAACCTTTCTCAGGGTTTTGAGATGTTCTGATGTCAAGGGACAAGCAGCCCCAGCAGAATGATTTTTATCACTTGGCCCTTTCTAACAGGTTGACCACGTAAGTGGGTCATTACCCGTTGAGGCCTAGTTGGAATAGTCTAGCGACTGGTGTACCGGAAAGGAAGGCCGAAATATTAATGATCTACTCACAGCTCAGAGTTTTCGATACCTGTCTAATGTTCACTAGAATTCTGAAGGTATAGGCGTAGAAAGGAAATACCTAGACTGAATGTATCAGATGGGAAGAAAAGAGAGATAGAAAAGAAGAGAGAGAGAGAAGAGAAACAAAAACCATTAGAAAAAGTTATACTGGGAAAGAAAAGCCACGTAAGAAAAAAAGAAAAAAAGGAGGGGGGGGGACGGGTGAGGTATGGGAAGGAGAAAGGGTACTCATCCCACTGGCTCCCCATCAGCCAGAGGTCGAGCCATATTATCTGTGCTGGAAAAGATACTCCTAAATTCTGCAGAGTCGTGAAAAAGAATCCATTCAACCCAAATCCCTAAGAATTTGTTCCGAGATCCCGACGCATCATTTGCGAGCTCCCCCATTCGATATGTGTCCATCAATTCTTTGAACCAATCAAGTAGAGATGGAGCCCGGCTTGATTTCCAGAACCTCGGGATCACAGCACGAGCAGCCGAGATGCAAAAGCGGAGAATATCCCTCTTCTGTAGCCCAATAGGACCTGGAAAAATGGATAACATTGCCGATTCTGGGCAGCATTCGGCTTGTTTACCTGTTATCCGGGCGTATGCATTGAAAACCTCAGACCAGAACCGCCGGATTTCCCCACAACTCCACCAAATGTGTATCATTGTACCCTTCTCTTCCCCACAGCGCCAGCAGGTATCAGGGGTTCCAGGGAACATGTTCCGGAGTGTCGTCGGGCACAAGTACCATCTAGTGAGCAGCTTATAGCTTCTTTCTTGTGCAGAACAAGCGCTAGCTAGTGAGTGAGTAAATATAAAGCATTTCTGCCAATTAGCTTCTGAAATGCTACACCCCAATTCCCTCTCCCAAGCACGTTGGAAGTAAAGGGTGCCCTGCTCTCTCATGGACCCTAAGGCCTGGTATAGAAATGATATTTTGCGCCTCGGTGGAGCCTCCAGTTGGAATAACCTCTCCAATACGTTGGGCGTCAATCTTACCCTGCAAGAGTGGTCAGCTGAATATAATTATGCTCTGTATTGGAGAAATTCGAATCACTTAAGAGGTCTCGTAGGTTCTTTGAGTTGTAGCTCTGCCATCGGGGGCAAACCACCACTGGACAGAGTCTGTCCTACTCGGGTGTCATCCACAATCCGCCAACATAAAAATCTCTGCCTGTCAAATCTGGGTGGGAAAGATGGGTTGGAAAAAAGGGGAGTCAAAGGGCTAAGTCTGTCGTTTAAGCGGAGGGTTTTCGTCACTAGGTGCCATACCTTCAAGGTGTTTCTGGTCATGTCTGTCAAAGGTACTAGGTCTGTGGAGTCTTTAGGGGAAATCCAAAGCAGGTGTTTCAGCGGAATCCCCAAACCCTCTTGCTCCACCCCTACCCATTTCTTGGAGGACGCATGATAATGCCAATCTAGAGCTCTAACAAGAGAGGAAGCCTCAAAGTACGCTCGTATGTTGGGTAGTCCAACCCCTCCTCTGGTCTCGGGCAAGGATAGGATATTCATTCGCAATCTGGACCTGTTGCCCCCCCAGACAAATCTAAGGATCATAGATTGCATTTTGGAGAGGAAACCTCTATCCAATAGAACAGGAACTGTCTGAAAAGTATATAAGAGTCGGGGCAAGACATCCATCTTGACTACGTTTATTCTCCCGAACCAGGATAGCTTTAATTGTCTATAGGAGGTAAATGCCGATTCCGAGTTAGTCAAAAGGGGTTGATAATTTAAATTGAATATTTGCTTAAGATCTTTTGGTATAAGGACTCCCAAGTACTTAATGGCTTCTACTTTCCATTTAAATGGGAACTGTTTAGATAGATGAGAAACCAATTCTCCAGGCAAAGAAATATTGAGTGCCTCGGTTTTGGAGCAATTCACTTTAAAGTTGCTCAATTGTCCGAACCGTTCAAACTCCATTAAGACCGAAGGGATGGAGACCAGGGGCTGGGAGATGTAAAGTAGCAGGTCATCTGCAAATAAGGCTAATTTGTGATGACTCTGTCCCAGCTTGACCCCATGGACGCATTCATTGGACCTAAGTGCAAAATATTTAACTATTATAGTGTCAATTCAAAAGTCACCAAGAACACAATCAGTCATTTTTTCACAATTGCCCGTCAATAGTTTGAATTTGATATAAAGAAACATTGTCTTGTAACATCTCAAATGAAAGCTGTTACCGTTCTGAGTAAAATGACGCCTCTCCCACTTCATTATCTTATTTCTAGCCTGAGATAAAAAAAATGTAAAGTCATACCAGGCCAAAATTCACCCTTTTTTTAAACTTTAAAAATCTGTAAAAAATTAACTGATGAAGAAAAAAATTCCAAACTTTTAATTTGTAATTAACTAAAGTAGTACTTCATAAAGGAAAAAAAAAAAAAAAATCTAAAGACGTCAGGTAAAAAAAAATATTCATATTTAGATCACTTGATATGGAATGACCCATTGACGCTCTTACTAGTAAAATATGTTAAAATATGATCCCATTGCGATCCCAACTTGAAATTTGGTACAGATGTGGCTAAGAGCACAGCAGACACATGGGCAGTTTTTGAAATATTTAAAGCGCGCCGATTTTTCGGAAATGCGTTTTAAAGTTTTGCGCTTGCGATCACATGGGTAAAATATTAACAAATATCCTCTTGTGACATATCTGATGAAAGCCTGGACAGTTCTGAGTAGATTGGTGTTTATTTTGTTTCTCTATCTTATTTCTAGCCCGAGATATGATAGAAAATGTAAAGCCATACCAGGCCAAAATTCGCACTTTTTTAAAACTTTAAAAATCTGTAAAAAATTAACAGATAAAGAAAAAAATTCAAAACTTTTTTTTTGTAATTAGATAAAGTTGTTCTTCAGATAGAAAAATTTTTTTAAAAATCTGAGGACGTCAGGGAAAAAAAATATTCATTTTTGGATCACTTGACATGGAATGACCCAAATGTGACCTGTGATAATAATGTGCATGACAGGTTGTGAGGTAGTTGATTCCTTTATAATTTCAATTATCAATACTTAAACTATCAGAGCAATTTGGAATTTCTTATGGACTGTCATTTACGCAATATGTTCTGAGTCATATTCCACTGCATAGATTAACTAGATGTTCAACAAAACTTGTTTTATGCATTTGATATCCTGCTGTTGATCTTTATGCTGTTTCTATAAAAAGTGAACTCAAAAATGTAGTGTAGTTAAAAAATGTCAAAAGCAGAGTAGTTTTATCAAACACGGAAAGGAATCATATCCATTGAAAGTACTGAAGTGCTCTCAAACCCTCAAAAAGATAACAAACACAGCAAATAATAGAAAGCATGAGGGCATAATAGAGGCATACACCAAATAAATAACAATGAAAATAATGCTAGACAAAAACAGACACCGTTGCCATCTAGAATAAGAAGGGCAAGATATATGAATTGAATAAAAAAAATGATAACTGTGTCAAGTACATGCCATCTAAGTGTGACGCCAGTCATTAATGACAAGTCGTGAGGCAGGATAGTCAAGCATTCTGGGGTCAGGTATCTAGAGATCATGTCAAGGATTAAGGGGATACCTAGAGTCATAGTTAGGTTATGGTCCGGAATCAGAATATCGGGAAGGTAGCAGATAAGAGTAAAGGAATGGTCAGAATGAAGATAGTCAGAACAAGGCCCCACTTTTTGCAGCAATTAGACAATCAAACAGAACTCAGTAATACAGGTCAACAAGCACCACTAAACAGAATGCTATGGCCGGCTTCACACTGCGGCGTGATCCGGTCCGGGGCTGTCCGGGAGGACCCTGACAGCCGTGGACTGGATCAGCACACAGGACTGGAGGGCTAATATGCCCTCCGGTCCGGTGTGCATCACACGCAGCTGCGCCCGCGGTCCTGACTTATCAGCAGGGAACGGTGTGTGGTAGCACACCGGATCGGAGGGCATAATAGCCCCCAGTCCTGTGTGCTGATCCAGTCTGCAGCTGTCAGGGTCCTCCCGGACAGCCCCGGACCGGATCACGCTGCAGTGTGAAGCGACCCTATGACTGGCAGAGTTCTGGGAGAAACTACTCAGCTACGTAGCTGGACAACTACCTGGAATAAGGAACACCTGAGCAACCCAGCACCTCCAACAACCAGATTGCATGAATGACCTCTCATTCAACTCACTGACAGTTCAACAAGCTGCAGTACCAAATTAGATGACTGAGCTGTCATTCACCAAATTGACAGCTCAGCATGCCCTGATTACACTGAGCGGAGGAATCGTAACAATAAGTATTATACACCATATTAACTATTACTAAACCAGATGCTAGTACAATAGTCATAAACTAAGTCATCAAATAGGACAACAACAAAAATATCCACTGGAAGGGTGAAATTGTTTGCATAACATTAAAATATACAGTGGTGTGAAAAGTGCTTGCCACCTTCCTGATTTCTTATTTTTTTGCCTGTTTGTTATACTTAACACCTTAGTGACGGCCCATTGTATATGAACGGCGGCATTGCAGGGTCCTTATTCTGTTCTGAAGTGAAAATAAGCCAGAACAGAAAAGGCCCTGTAGCGCCCCCCCAGTGCCTGAAAATCTTCGGGGTTTCAGCTACCAGGGGGTAGCTGAGACCCTGCAGATTATAAATCGGGCCAGTTTTTTACCGATACCGGCCATGTGATCACGGTTATACACCGTTTACTGGTGTATAACCGTGATCACATAAATATCCATAGAATCGCCGGTAAAAACAATGATTTCTCAGTCATACCACAGGATCACGCCTGTGGCATGACAGAGAAATGTCTGCCCTGTCTCCCGGCACCGGTACACAGACCCCGATACTGGTACAGAGCCTGCACTCCCCTCCCTTCCTCCTAAAATGGTGCCGCAGCGCACAGGAAGTTGCCGCCGGCAGCCTCCTCCTGTGGATTCCTCTCCGATGTGACATGTCACACATGTCACATCGGAGAGAGACCTAATGCACTGCCCTGCTACCTGTTATCCCCCCTTTCACTCTCCGATCATCCCGCGATCTCCATACCTCAGTCCCCCTGCCTCCCTCAGCCCCCTGGTGCGGCCGGCACTGTCTGCCGGACGCATGCGCAGAGCAGAGACTGCTCTGTCTACTAATAGACTGACAGCTCATGACCTCAGTGAGGTCATGGCAAGTCAGGATCCTTTGTTCACGCAGATGATGGTATCACAATTGACCCTTTGTGAATCAAGGATCCTGACCTGCCATGACCTCACTGAGATCATGAGCTGTCAGTCTATGCGCAGACAGAGCAGTCTCTGCATAGACTGACAGCTCATGACCTCAGTGAGGTCATGGCAGGTCAGGACCCTTTGTTCAGAAAGGGTCAATTGTGATCCCATGATCCCGTATGGAGAGCCTCTGTGTGCCTAAACGTTGGAGCTCCCCACAAGTGACCCCAATTTGGAAACTAGACCCCCCCCCCAAGGAACTTATCTAGATGAATAGTGAACACTTTGAACCCCCAGGTGCTTAACAAATTGATCTGTAAAAATAAAAAAAGTACTTTTTTTTTCCCACAAAAATCTTCTTTTTTCATTTTTACGGATTCATTTGTGAAGCACCTGGGGGTTCAAAGTGCTCAATACCCATCTAGATAAGTTCCTTGGGGGTCTAGTTTCCAAAATTGGGTCACTTGTGGAGGAGCTCCAATGTTTAGGCACACAGGGGCTCCCCATACACAACATCGTGTCCGCTAACAATTGGAGCTAATTTTCCATTCAAATTGTCGAATTTTGAGAGCCTCTGTGTGCCTAAACATTGTAGCTCCCCCGCAAGTGACCCCATTTTGGAAACTAGATCCCCCAAGGAACTTATCTAGATGCATAGTGACCACTTTGAACCCCCAGGTGCTTCACAAATTTATCTGTAAAAATGAAAAAGTACTTTTTTTTCCTTTGGCCTTAATTTTTTCATTTTCACATGAGCAACAGGATAAAATGCATCCTAAAATTTGTTGGGCAATTTCTCCTGTGTATACCGATACCTCATATGTGATCATAAACCACTGTTTGGGCGCACAGCAGGGCTCGAAAGGGAGGGAGCGCCATTTGACTTTTTGAATAGAAAATTAGCTCCAAAAGTCAAATTGCGCTCCTCCCTTCTGAGCCCTGCCGTGCACCCAAACAGTGGTTTATGACCACATGTGAGGTATCTGTGTACTCAGGAGAAATTGGCCAACAAATTTTAGGATGCATTTTATCCTGGAAGAGGAGAATGGTGGGGGCTGGAGGAGGAGAATACTGGGGGCTGGAAGAGGAGTATACTGGGGGCTGGAAGAGAAGAACACTGGGGGGCTGGAAGAGGAGGATACTGGGGGCTGGAAGAGGAAAATGGTGGGGGCTGGAAGAGAATGGTGGGGCCTGGAAGAGGAGAATAATGGTGGCTGGAAAAGGAGAATACCTGGGGCTGGAAGAGGAGGATGGTGGGGGCTGGAAGAGGAGAATGGTGGGGGCTGAAAGAGGAGAATGGTGGGGGCTGGAAGAGGAGAATGGTGGGGGCTGGAAAAGGAGAATACCTGGGGCTGGAAGAGGAGGATGGTGGGGGCTGGAAGAGGAGAATGGTGGGGGCTGGAAGAGGAGAATGGTGGGGGCTGAAAGAGGAGAATGGTGGGGGCTGGAAGAGGAGAATACTGGGGGCTAGAAGAATAGGATACTGGAGGCTGGAAGAGGAGAATGGTGGGGGCTGGAAGAGGAGAATACTGGGGGCTGGAAGAGGAGGATACTGGGGGCTGGAAGAGGAGGATACTGGGGGCTGGAAGAAGAGGATACTGGGGGCTGGAAGAAGAGAATACTGGGGGCTGGAAGAAGAGGATACTGGGGCTGGAAAAGGAGGATACTGGGGGGCTGAAAGAGGAGGATGGTGGGGGCTGGAAGAGGAGAATGGTGGAGGCTGGAAGAAGAGGATACTGGGTGCTGGAAGAAGAGGATATTGGGGGCTGGAAGAGGCGAATGGTGGGGGCTGGAAGAGAAGGATACTGGGGGCTGGAAGAGGAGATGGTGGGGGCTGAAGAGGAGAATGGTGGGGGCTGAAGAGGAGAATGGTGGGGGCTGGAAGAGGAAAATACTGGGGGTTGGAAGAGGAGGATACTGGGGGCTGGAAGAGGAGAATGGGGGGCTGGAAGAGGAGAATGGTGGGGGCTGGAAGAGGAGAATGGTAGGGGCTGGAAGAGGATGATGGAGGTTGCAAGAGGAGAATGATAGGACTGCAAGGGGGATATGGTATTGGGGGCTGAAAGGGGATGATGGGGATATTGTGCGCTGCAAGGGGATGATGGGGGCTGCAAGGGAATTACGTGGATACCATATTGGAGGGCTGCAAGGTGATGGAAAAATAAGACATCTACTGAAAATAATATGTAACGCATCTTTAGGGGAAGCAGGTTGCTAAACCCCACCCCATATCCATGGCCACACCCCATATGACCAAAGCCCCACCTCCCGCTGGGCCACCGAAAAAATGGTTTTGCATGAAGCCGGTCCCCGGTGCAAAAATGGTTGGGGACCACTGCCTTAAGCCATTCAGAGGTGGACTTGCTGGTGTGTTTTGGTTCATTGTCCTCTTGCACATCCCAAGTGCACTTCAGGCCAAGGACACAAACAGATAGATGTACAGTCTACTTCAGGATTTTTTGATAGACAGCATAATTCAGTGTTCCATTTACCGCAGCAATACAGCCCCAGACCATCACACTACCACCATATTTTCTGTTGGTATGATGTTCCTTTTTTGAAATGTGGTGTTACCTCCATGCCAGAGGTAATGGGACATACATCTTCCAAAAAGTTCAACTTTTGCCTCATCAGTCCACAGAGTATTCTCTCAAACGTCTTGGGGATTATCAAGATGTTTTCTAGCAAAACTGAGACGAGCCTTTATTTTCTTTTCACTCAGCAGTAGTTTTCATTTTGGAACTCTGACTAAAGCAAATTAGGCCTGCAGATCTTTGGATGTCATTGTGGGGTCTTTTGTGACCTCTTGGATGAGTCGTTGCTGCGCTCCTGGGGTAATTTTGGTCAGCTGGTGACTCCTGGGTTCACCACTGATCCATTTTTTTTTTCTAGCCATTGTTAGATAATGGCTCTCACTGTAGTTTGCTAGCTTAGAAATGGCTTTATAAGCTTTTCCAGACTATTAGATCTCAATTACTATTTTCTTCATTTGTTCCTGAATTTCTTTGGATCACAGCATGATGTCTAGCTTTTGAGAATCTTTTGGTCACTGTGTCAGGCAGGTCCTATCTAAGTGACAAATATGAAAAATAATAAGAAATCAGGAAGGGGCAAACAACTGTAGGATGCTGGTTAAACCATTGCCTAGTAGATGGTCATTTTGCCAATTAACGGTTTCTTCATGGGTAGCAGAATGATATAACACACTAAATGTTACTTAAAGTTTATAATACAATAGTGTAGAACCTACTTTCACAAATTAATCTTGAGCCTTAATAAAATGACAACATACTCTAGGTGTGATATTTTTGCAGTTCTAAAGCAAACCTGGTCAGTGAGAGGACTAAATACAGTGCCATCCCACATCACATGACCACCCCCTGCCTGGTGTCTTAATGTCACCAGCATCTGTATCCTGAGGATGTAGATGCCAGTGAATAAAATGATGGATGAGGGAGAAGCTTGCTGTCTTTCCCATGATTCAGCCTGTGCATCTAAGTCTTTCAGCTCAACAGGGTGGAAAGATATCACCAGATCATGCTTTGAATCAGCGGGGAGTGTTATTTTTATTTTTCATATTTTAGTGATCAGTAAAGGCCACTTTACACACACACAGATTTCTGTGACCAACTTCTGAACAGATCACTGGTTGCAGTGAAATCATGGACACATTGTTCTAATATGTTGCTGTGTACAAAATGGAACCATGTGTCCATGATTTCACTGCAACCAGAGATCTGTTCAGAAGTTGGTCACAGATATCTGTGTGTGTAAAGCGGTCCAAAGTATTTGTGTGGGGAAAATGTGTGGACTATCATATTGTATGGGGAACTGTGATGGATCCTACTTGTCTGGAGACAGCATTCTAAAAGGCTAGGGTCACACTTGGGAGGATGCATCCCTCTACTGGATCCATTACTGGATCCAGTTTTTAAAGTTGTCATCTTTGAGCCATTTGTACCGCATGCATTAACGCATGGCACCTATATGTACCATGCTTTAACACATACGTTTCCCATAGACACCTATGTTAAAAAAATGTATGCATTTTTGGGCTTCCGTTTCCGGCCATGGTGGGTAGTAGCAGCTGAGCCACGAGCTCCCGCTCCCCACGCCGGGAATAACACTGAATTCCCCTGCAAAAGTGACTATACGGGCACCACATGCCAGGGAAACGTAGAGTCAAAGGGGCCAGCACCCGCCCGGGCTCCTCGGCGACCGCAGCACCTGGAATTAAACGCTTCTTGAGGAGCACGGGCAGGAGGGAGGAGGACCACAACGCCGGCATGCAGGCGGAACACGTGGGGCCCGACCCGGCAGGTCCCCACAAGCCAGCCGCAGGAAAAGACGCCCGGAGCCCTGTGGAGCAAGAGGGGGACCGCCCCCGACATGCGGCATCCACACAGTACCCGCCCGGCACCCCCGGCCCGCTCCACCCGGCCGAACAGCAGGAGGGACAGGGGCCGCACGTGCTGCAGGCTGCAGCGGATCAGAGCCCGACATCGCCGCAGCACCCCCGACATCCTGATAGAGGCCGGCACTCTCTGGAGGACGTCCTCCAGCCACACCGGCTCCCAGAAGCGCGGCCAAAGACCCCAGAGGCAGCAAGGGAGCCCTGCAAGCCACAGAAGGAGGCCCTGGCCCCACCGCGACCCTCAGCACACGCTGCTGAGATACAGCCCCCTCCAGAGGTCGCCAGCTGGCATTGCAGGCCCCGGACTCCGCAGGCAGCAAGATCTCAGCCACAGAGGGGAGTCCAAACGAGGCAACACGGACCCCCACACCCCACAGGGGCCACAACCGACAGAGAAGGTAATGTGAGGGAAGGGGTGAACGGTCCCATAAGCCCAGCAAGCCACAGAAGCCTACGTCCCACAACTGAAGCAGAAGGGCCAGGCAGCCCACAACCCTGCACCCCTAGAGGGCCCCACACCATAACACATTGGCAGCAGGGGCCCCAGAGACACCCATGGCCCACCAACATCCAGGCCACACCACCCACTGTTTGGCCCTATTTTGCCCCCCCCACGGGCATTGCCCCCGGCTACCCAGGCCCTATCCCGATCCCGCAGACCCACCGAACTACACTAGCAGCAGACAGAGGGGCCTGGGAGGACCTAAGAGCCCGCATCCACTTCATTCCGACCAAGGAGGAGATGGAGGATTTCCTCATTAAGATAGAATCCTCGTTCAGGGCAGAGACGGCAACACTCAAGGAGGAATGCCAGCAGCTGGCAAGGAGAGTCAACTCCTCTGAATCCATCATAGCTGGGCTAACCGGCCGCTTGACGGCCCTAGAACGTCAGGTCTCCCTCCAAACATCAACAATTGAGCATTTGATGGACTCAATGGAGGACTTAGAGAACCGCGACAGGCGGAATAACATCAGGGTCCGAGGCCTACCAGAAACCATCCCCGCCGGGGACCTGGATACCACACTTCGGGGGTTCCTCAACGCTGCCCGCCACAAGCCTGACAACACACCCCTGGAATTCGACAGGGCCCACAGATCCTTGGCCCCCCCACCTCCAGAAGGAGCTAGACCTAGGGACATAATCTGCAGAGTCCATAGCTACAAAGCCAAGGAGGACATACTAACTAAGACCCGGGGTCAGGACCATGTACTATTCCAAGGCCAACCGATCCAAATCATGCAGGACCTGTCCCGCCGCACACTCCAGAAACGCAGAGCCCTCAGACCCCTGCTAGAAGAGCTCCACAGAAGGGAAGTCCCGTACTCATGGGGCTTCCCCTTCCGCCTCCAGGTCCGCAGAGATGGCCAATCTTTTGTAATCTCACACCCGAGGGACATCCCCGCGTTTCTAAAAGACCTAGGGATCCCGGCAGCAGGGATCCACATCACAGAGTGGCCCGACATACGAGGGGGTGGGTATGAGAGCCAAACACCCAGAGAACGACAGCCATGGTACCGGGCAAAGGGGGGAGCCCCTAGGAGTAGGGGGCACCGAAGGAAGGGTCCCAACCCCAACGGGAAGATCTACCCTCCACACTCCCCCACCAACGGCCACAACCTACCGTATGGACAGAGGTCGCCACTACAGGGGCACCCCCCCTCAACACCACCAGGCCATGCGGCCACCTGAATCGCCACACCTCGGATACGGTCTTGTCGTGTTGGCCCTCACCATGGCTTGGGTGAGCAAACACCCTCCCAGGTCCTGGACCTGCCTAAAACCTAGCGTGTCAATTTGCCCTTCAATATGCTGATCTTATTCCCCCCACCTGCTCCTCCTACGCTCTCCACCTACCCCTCATGCTACCTCCCTACCCACACACCCTCCCTCTAGCCTTCCCACCCACCTGTTTACCCACCCCACTTCATGACCCTAATACCTGCTCTCCTTATAGCCCCCCCCACCCACCTGTTTACCAGCCCCTCTTCTGGCCCCCTACTAGCCTCTCTATCTGCTTCTCTAACAACCCCCTACTTACACTCCCACGCACCCCCGTTTCTACCTTCCTAGTCACCCCCTTTCTCACTCTCTCCCCCTACCCCTCATGCTACCTTCCTACCCACACCCTCCCTCTAGCCTTCCCACCCACCTGTTCACCCACCCCTCTTCATGACCCTACTACCTGCTCTCCCTATAGCCACCCCACCCACCTGTTAACCAGCCCCTCTTCTGGCCCCCTACTAGCCTCTCAATCTGCTTCTCTAATAACCCACCACTTACACTCCCACGCACCCCCGTTTCTACCTCCCTATTCACCCCCCTTCTCACTCCTGCTACCACCTGCTTAACCGACATTCTAATCACCCTCTCATTTACCTCACCCCATGCCTTTTTTTATTTGCTCATCCAATTGCATGATTATTTGCTTTAATATGTTTTGTTTTATTATGTTTTGTTTTATTATTTACAATTTTTACATACCTTTGATTTGCCGTTATTGTATGCCTATTATTTACACACCTATATGCTTGCCTTCTTTGTACTCGGTACTTGTATTTTTATATGCCTTTGCTGCCCCCCCTTACTACATGCCTTCGTACCCGCCCTTATGCTCACCTTCTTAGATGCCCTTACACTTGCCCCTCTATCTGCCTAAACATTAACTTTTAGTAGTTGCACCTTGTTTTACGGCACACTACCTCAACAATCACTTTTGCCAACTAGTTGCTGTGATACCACAATGCGAAACCCCCGGCGTGGGGAGCCCCTAACGTCGGAAAGGACAAAAACCCCAAAAGGAGATCCGTACACTGCCGGCAGACGCGGCATACCCCACACACCGACCCCACTCCCATCGCTGACCCCAAGTGTGAGCAGCCCCCTTCCCCCCCCTCCAGCAAAACCGCACAGTCCCCCCACTTACTCCCACACCCGGACCAACCCCCACACCCAGACCCCGCACCAGCCATCACCCCCCCCCCACACACACACACCCAGGCCCACGTGTGGCGACGTTGCACAGAGCCACGGCCCGCCCCTCAAGCTTAATTAAACCCAAAAAAAAAAAAACAGAGGGACCCCTTACACCATGGCCTCCTTAAAAATTGGAACCCTCAATGCACGAGGCCTCAACACCCCCAAAAACGCTCACAAATCCTTAACGCCATGAACAAAAGGAAGACCCAGATCGTCCTACTTCAGGAGACACACTTTAAAACAGGGTCCATTCCCACCATAAACAACAAACTATACTCGACATGGCTTCATAGCACCAACCCTGAATCCAGGTCCCGGGGAGTATCAATCGCGATACACAAAAATCTACCACACTCGGTACTCGATTCCCAGATTGACCCAGGGGGGAGATACATATTCCTAAAACTAAGGGTGACCAACAATATCCTGACGGTAGTCAACTGGTACCTACCCAACAGAGACCAGACGAGGGTCGGGAGAGCCCTACTAACCCGTCTCGCTGACTTCGCAGAGGGGACTACGATTATAGGAGGGGACTTCAACTTCACAATGGACCCCACCTGCGACTCCACCTCCGGCAGAGGGACAATCCCAGCCAGACGACTGCAAGCCTTCAAAAGGCTTCTCCACACTCTCCAGCTAGTGGACGTGTGGCGCATTCTAAACCCCCAAGGTAGAGACTACACCTACTACTCCCACGTTCATAACTCCTACAGCCAGATAGACATGTTCCTAGTGAGCCACCACGCACTCACCTGGGAACCGGCAGCTACCATCGGGGACCTCTACCTGTCAGACCACGCCCCGACAACCCTGACCTTAACACTACCCGACTCAGCCCGGAAACCATGGACCTGGAAACTCAATAGCAACCTCCTGAAAGACAATGTATGCCTGACAGACCTAAAAAATGACATAGAAGCTTTCACCCAAATCCATGCCTCAGACCCGACCCCCCAGCCCATTAAATGGGAAGCTCTGAAATGCTACCTGAGGGGGACCCTAATAAAACATGGGACTAGACTCAAAAAGATGCAAGCGGAAGAGATGACAAACCTCCTGGCCGGAATACATAATCTGGAGATGACACACAAGAGGTCACTAGACCGAGAGGTCCTAGCGGAATTAGTCCTGAAACGACAAGAGCTCAAAACAAAGTTAGACCAGAAATTCCAACGTCAGACGGAAAGGTCAAAGGGCTACTTCTACAGGAACGCAAACAAATGCAGCAGACCGCTAGCGCGCCTCCTACACCCCAGGACGAACTGCACCTTCATCCCCAAAATTAAGCGGCAGCGAGGTACAGACACGTACAACCCAGAGGAGATTGTAGAGGAGTTCCGCTCTTACTACAAAAACCTATATAACCTCAAAGACCGACAGAAAAACCACATGAAGACCTCTCCCGAAAGACCCGGGACTATATCACCTCCACGGCAATCCCACACCTCGAAGCAGCAGACGTCGAGGCGCTTGAAACAGCGATCTCAGAACAAGAGATCCAGACAGCCATCAACTCCTCACCCCTGTCAAAATGTCCGGGGCCAGACGGGTTCACCCCGATATTCTACAAGACCCTGCAGACGCAGCTCTTACCCCAGATGCAGGCCACCTTCAACTCAATCACGGCCGAAACACACTTCGCCCCACAATCCCTGGAGGCCCATATCAGCATCCTACCCAAACAAGGGAGAGACCCCACACTGACGAAGAACTACAGGCCCATCTCCTTATTGAACATCGACATAAAGATATACTCAAAGATCCTGGCGGACAGGCTAGCCCCTCTTCTCCCCTCCATTATCAACATGGACCAAGTGGGCTTTGTTAAAGGACGCGAAGCCAGGGACAACACAATCAAGACACTACTCCTCATAGATAAGGCGCAAAGTCAAAAAGCCCCCCTCAGCCTACTATCAATCGACGCTGAGAAGGCCTTCGACAGAGTCCACTGGGGCTTCATGAATGAGGCACTAACCCAAATTGGATTAGGCCCCAAATTCCTGCACAAGTTGTTTACCCTTTACTCGGCCCTATCAGCTAAGGTTCGAGTCAACGGCCTCTTGTCCACGCCGTTCTCGATCAGTAATGGGACGCGACAGGGATGCCCCCTATCCCCCCTCCTTTTCGTGGTAGTCATAGAACACTTAGCCAACTCCATTAGAAGAAACAACGACATACACGGGCTCCAGTCGGACTCATACCACAATAAGGTAGCCCTATACGCGGATGACCTCCTCCTCTACATCTCCCAACCCCAAACATCAATGCCAGCCCTCCTACGAGAACTCGAAACCTTTGGGTCTCTGAGTAACTTCAAAATAAATTTCTCCAAGTCGGAGGCACTGAACATATCCCTAACCGCAGAAGAATTAGCTCCCCTAAAAACAGGCCTTCCATTTAAGTGGAAAGAAGAAACCATCAAATACCTAGGGGTACACATCCCCGCCGACCTGTCGAAACTATACCTACACAACTACCAACCCCTCCTCTCGCAAATGGAAACACAACTGGCCGCATACAGGGTACTGCAGATCTCCTGGCTGGGAAGGATCAACGTAATTCGGATGGATATCCTCCCCCGCCTCCTGTACATCTTCCAGACCATCCCCATACACCCCCGCAGAGACTTCTTCTCCAAGCTACGCTCCCTGATAGGGAAATTCGTCTGGAAGGGAGAGAGGCCAAGGGTACACAGGAACATCCTATCCGACCCCGCCGAAGTAGGAGGACTGGGACTACCAGACCCCCATAGATACTTTGTGGCGACATCCCTAGTCCGTCTGATTGACTGGGAATTTAGGTCCCACTCCAAACGGTGGGTGGCCCTGGAACAGGAAGGCGCAACGGTACCCCTACGGTACCTCCCATGGCTCCAACTCACAGAGCCACAACGGACAGAAATCTCCTACAGCCTTACCAAAGACACCCTGCGAATATGGCAGGCCTACACCAACGGCACACCGGAGAGGGGGACGTCAAGCCCTCTTACCCCCCTCTTCTCAAACCCCGCCTTCCAACCAGGGATGAACAGACACACGTTCCTGCATTGGAGAAAAACTGAGGACGTCCGCATAGGACAGATCCTACACCTAGGAGACCTGCCCCCCCTGGAATCGCTACAACAACAATCAACAACCAAGCCCCTACAGCGGCTTGAATTCCTCCAACTACAATCCTACCTGACATCGTCGGCACAGACAAGCAAGTTCAGACAGCTCACCACCCCAATGGAAGAACTGTTCACGCGCGACTACCCCCCAACCCATGCGGTCTCGGAGATTCACCGCATCCTCTCAGGGAAGAGGGGAACAAACAAACGCTCCTTTCAACTGGCTTGGGAAAGTGAACTAGGAAGAGAGATCTCCTGGCCCGAATGGAAGAAAAGCTTCCTATTCACACGTAAAATGGCAAACTCATGCCTAGCCCAAGAAAAAAACTACAAAATCTTATACAGATGGTACCGCTGCCCAGACCGTCTACACATCATCTTCCCCACGGTCCCAAACACATGCTGGCGATGCGGAATAGAGGAGGGAACCATGCTCCACATATGGTGGAACTGCACAGCAATCCAGGGTTTCTGGGAAGGGGTGTTCCGAAACTATTCCCTCATCACGGGCAGACGAGTGCTCGGCAACCCCGAGATAGCCCTACTGTCAGTCTACCCCGGACCGGTGAAAAACACAAAAAAAGACATCCTACGCTTCTGCATGTCGGCCGCCCGCTCCGTCATCCCACGTTACTGGAAATCTCCAGAAAAACCCCCCATGGTCGACTGGTGCATGGAAATGTTAGACATCAGCCGGATGGAGGAGCTAGCGGCCGAAAGCACAGGCTCGATGGACAGTTACAACACCATATGGATGGAATGGATCCTGTTCAGAGACTCCCCTGACTTCAGCAAACTATTTTCACAGCAGCACTAAGCCAGCCCGCACTAAACGGGGAGGAGACACGAAGGATCCGAGTGGCTCACACCAACCCCCGCCACCTCGCCCCCCCTAACGAAACCCCCACCCCCGAACACCACCAATCCCCCACCACACCCCCGAGAGGTCCACGCCGGACGACCCAACCCCAGGCCCTCCCCCCACAACCCCCACCTGCTCCCCACCACACCACGAACCTCACCACCCCCCACCACCGCCCCCCACCACATCAAGTCAGACACCCCACATCCCCACTACCCCTACCCCCGCTCGCCACTCACTCGGCACAGCCAACCCCCCCCCTTCTCACCCGGACCCCAAACTCCGCACCCCTGAAAGAGTTAAAGTTATCCTTGCTCACCCATGCCCCGCGTTGGCAGGTAAAATGCCCTCAACGACACAGATGTACTCCAACTGTAACCTATGGAACTTTATATATTGACATTGTGTATTCGATGACATGCATAAACTGTACCTGCTGCAACACTTTTTCCCAATAAAAATGATTGAACAATAAAAAAAAAAAAAAAAAAAAAAAAAATGTATGCATTTTTGACAAAACACCAAAAAACATTGCAGACCCTATTAAAAATGGATTTCTCAAAAACGCAATGCGTTAAACGGATTGCACTTTTGCACACTTTTGCAATGCGTTTTTTGCATTGGAGTCTATGGGTGCGTTAACAGATGCGTTTTTACACATTTACACATGTCAAAAACGAATCCAGTAGCAGGATTGTAGACACAAGTGTGGTCCTGACCTAAGAGGGGCATAAATTCATGTAAAGGACTATATGGATACAGTGGGTACAGAAAGTATTCAGACCCCTTTAAAATTTTCACTCTTTGTTTCATTGCAGCCACTTGGTAAATTCAAAAAAGTTTTTTATCTCATTAATGTGCACTCTGCACCCCATCTTGACTGAAAAAAAAACAGAAATGTAGGTATTTGTGCAAATTAGTGATGGGTGAATCCTAAATTACTCGGAATCGCTTGACTCTAGCGAGTCCGAGCCCAGGACTCGCTACTCGTTGCGAGTCTAGCGAGTCCAATGTTAATGAATGGGGAAGCGAGTAATAGCAAGTAGTGTGCGATTTACAAATCACAGATGTGTCTCGGAAGCTTCAGCCTGAAGCAATCCTAGTTTTGCCATTGATTTGCATTGGACTCGTTTACTGTGCAAGTAATCGCTGGGAAACTGGTACAGATAAGAGTCCTGTCTGCTCTGTGTGCAGGCTGCCGCAGCTCCAGGGTCCTAGAGCCCGCCTGCTGCCTGATGTAGCAGAGCTGAGATTGTTCTCAGTCTGCTCATTCCCTGTGCATAGACATCTATATCTATGCACAGGGGATGTAGCAGAGAGGACATCGCGTTTTGGACTGCGTCGGACGGAAGAGGATTTTTTTAATTAAAATGGAGTCCCTAATGGCTTTTTTTTTTATTTCTAATAAAAAAACATTTTCTGTGTTGTATTTTTTTTAAAACAATTTAATAGAAATTCATGGCGGTCATGTCTAATATTGGCGTGACCGCCATAAATTTCAGGCTTAGGGCCAGCTGATAATACAAAGCTGGTATTAACCCCTTTATTACCCAGCGTGCCAGCGCCACCAGGGCCGCTGGAAGAGCGGGGTTCAGCGCCAGAGGATGGCGCTTCAATGAGCGCGCCATCTTCTGGGGCGGCTGCGGGCTGCAATTTGCAGCGGGGGTGCCCAGAAAGCTTGGGCATCCCTGCGCTGCGGATTCCAGCCCCCAGCTGCTTAGCTGTACCTGGCTAGACATAGAAATTGCGCGAAGCCCCACGCATTTTTTTTTTATTATTTCATGAAATTCATGAAATAATAAAAAAAACGGGCTCCCCTATATTCTTGTGTCTGGCCAGGTACAAATAGGCACCTGGGGGTTGGGGGCAGCCCGTCGCTGCCTGCTGGATCCGGCTGGTTCCAGAAATACGGCGAAGCCCATGTAATTTTTTTTCTGAAAAATCAATAAAACAATCCTTAAAAAGGGACTGCATCTTTATTAACCCCTCGCCCATGGTCCAGGGTTAATAAAGATGCAGTCCCTTTTATTTACATTGTTTTATGGATTTGTCAGAAAAAATTTCACGTGGGCTTCGCCGTATTTCTGGAACCAGCCGGATCCAGCAGGCAGCGGGGGATTCTAGCCAGGTACAGCTAAGCAGCTGGGGGCTGGAATCCGCAGCGCAGGGATGCCCAAGCATTCTGGGCACCCCCCGCTGCAAATTGCAGCCCGCAGCCGCCCCAGAAGATGGCGCGTTCATTGAAGCGCCATCCTCTGGCGCTGAACCCCGCTCTTCCAGCGGCCCTGGTGGCGCTGGCACGCTGGGTAATAAAGGGGTTAATACCAGCTTTGTTATACAAGCTGGTATTAAGCCCGAGATTCTTAATGTCAGGCCACGTTTGACCCAGCCACTAAGAATCTCCAATAAAGGGTTAAAAAAACACAACACAGAGAACATTTTTTATTAGAAATAAAAAAAAAGCCATTAGGGACTCCATCTTTAATTAAAAAAATCCTCTTCTGTCCGACGCAGTCCAAAACGCGATGTCCTCTCTGCTACATCCACTGTGCATAGATATAGATGTCTATGCACAGGGAATGAGCAGACTGAGAACAATCTCAGCACTGCTACATCATCTCTGTGAGCAGGCGGGCTCTAGGACCCTGGAGCTGCGGCAGCCTGCACACAGAGAAGACAGCTGGACTCGGCTCCGCAAAGTAACAGCAGTTACTTTGCGAGTTTCCCTGCTATCACTGGCACAGTAGCCGAGTCTAATGCAAGACAATGGCAATCCTAGTTTTGTCAGCGTTTGCCATTGATTTGCATTGGACTCGTGCGAGTAAACGCTGGGAAACTCGCAGAGTACCGAGTCCTGCGAGTCCCTTACTACTCGCCGAGTAACGAGTCCTAGCGAGTAGATTCGCCCATCCCTAGTGCAAATATATTAAAAAATAACTGAAATATCACATGGTCATAAGTATTCTGACCCTTTGCTCAGTATTGAGTAGAAGCACCTTTTGATCTAGTACAGTCATGAGTCTTCTTAGGAATGATGCAACAAGTTTTTCACACCTGGATGTAGGGATTCTCTGCCATTATTGCTTGCAGATCCTGTTTTTTTGAATGCAGACAAAAAGTGTATGTGTAGAGGAATATGATTCTATGCAAACAACAAAGCCATATGAACAACCCAGTAGAGCAGCACAGCCCTGAGGAGGTAATGTTACGGACGTATAGGCAACAATTGCAATACTTTTCTATTGTACAGTACAATGATATCTGATTCTTAACAATAGCTCCCTTGACATACCTTGCTTAGAGTGGTGTTCTTCTCAGAAACGTGTATTATTCACTGTATCATCTCCCTCAAACTGTATTAATCTACACATTTACACCCCCCAGAGAGTATCAGCAATAACTAATAAAGTAAAACCTGTAGGGCAAATACCAGTAATAATATTGACAGAGTGAAGAATAAATGAAGCATGGTGGGTTGAATATTGTGTAGTTTATAGAGGTTCTTGTTGGAACATTGGCCCAAGGAAATATATATATTATTTCATCCTGTGGTATCTTAAGAAATTATAGTTTGAAGCATATGGCCGATCCTAGATGCAAATTTGACTTGAGCCTTTCTAGCAGTTGTAGAGTTTAATAGTTTACATTTATGAATTATTTGTATCTGGATGACATATGTATCTGATGAAAATGAAGATAAATTGCAAATCTCATTGGAATGTCTGGATTATTTAAATGGGATGTAATTAGTTTAAAAACTGTCATTTTGTTCAATGATAATTAATTTTAAGGTTAATTTCCTTTGATGCTCAAATCTTACTTAAAACATTTAGAAAAGACATAAAATTAGGATGTTACAACTGTGAGGCATTGGGTGCTTTTGAGACTTCTCTCTGGGTCTATTATCACAAGAACATTAGGTCTAACTTAATGTGGGAATTTTTGTTCATTATTCAACATAATGGATAGAAGTCAGGAAAAGAATCAGCTGGAATTGGTGAGGTTGACAGCACAAGATTTGCATTTGCTTTGTTCACAGGATTAATTGCAAATGTATCCAACAAAAGAAGTGGATTTATACATGAACAAGCTTGACATGGTAAGAAAATTGGATATGGATTGCTGCTTTCGCAACTAATGAAGTTTAATGTTAAAAGAATTCCCCACAGGCTGTGTTGTATTATAACACACAAAAATAATGGAAAGAGGCATACTATCCAAGACTCTTACGCTATGGATAACTGTGGCTGCAAGGGATTTTTAGGGCAATTCTTGCAATAAATTGGACAAACACACAATGTACTCAGAGTGAAAGAAATGCATTGCACTCAAACATTGGCTTTTTTCCTGTTAAGATTCTCGCTACTCCTTAACTATGGTCCAAGAGCAATGAACTAATTAAAATGAACAAACTGTTTACTTTCACCTTAGAAGTACAATTGTGAGGATTATCACTTGGAATGTCATCCTTCAATTACCCAATTCCATTTCAAAAGAAATAAGGATTCTCCTGTTATGTAGCCTTTCAATACAATTAGCTAAATACCCCTGAATGTTACCTACTATGCAGTTTATATAACACATAGTTGACTGGAAAGTAAAAGTTTATGTTAAAGTTGGTATGGTCATGAGAACAGAATTTTGAACTTGAGTGTGTCCCACTGCAATAATAAATTGTAAAGACAGGTAATATATGTTTTTCCCTTAAAGAGGACCTGTCACCTGCCTGGTGCTATGCTAACTGAATGCAGTCCTGAATGCAGTGTGTCTGCTGCATTCAGGGAAGGGGTCCCCCATGTCTCTACCCCCCCTGTAAGTTGTAAAAAAGACTTTAGAAAGTTTATAGATAAGGAGTCCAGAGGGATTTACTCAGTAATGAGTCATCGCTGTTGTATAGTGTCCTCCCTGCCTCCAACCCTCTCTTGGTCAGCCTCCTGTATTTGTTATCACTGCTGCTGGTGTCCTTCCCACCTCCAGCCCTCTCTGGTCCATCTCCAGCCCTCTCTTGTTTAACCTCCTTTATGTCTCCCCTCCATAGAGCGAGCAATGGGTGGGAGCATTCCCAGCAACCGAAATTCCTCCTGCCGGTGACTTCAGCGCTGGAGTCCACCCTGCTGTACATATATAATCTGGAGCAGGGCGGGCTCTGGCACTGACGTCACCGGCCGGAGGCGTTTCAGCTGCTGGGACTTCTCCCGCCCATTGCTCGATCTGTGGAGGGAAGACATAAGAGAGGCTGAACAAGAGAGAGCTGGAGGCGGGGAGGACACCAGCAGCAGCAGCGATGACTAATTACTAAGTTTTGCACATGTGGACCCGCACGTGAGGCGCCGCCTCTTGTGTGGGCTCACTGTGTCCCCCTCTAATATTCCAACACTTATATATCCAGAGGAAGTGACAGGGCTCTGAGGGTGTCGCTGTTCGACCCCAGAACCTGCCATTCTCCTCTATTTATTCATCAACTGTAATGTTGATCCCCTTATATAATATATAAAAAAAAAAAAAAAAAAAAAAACCCAGACTGGGGGAGTGGTCTGACAGCTGGGTGTCACAAATTGTGACCCCAGAGTTCACCACCCTCTTCTGACCCATCTCCAACTATACCGCCAGGTTTACTTTGAATTTTTCTAAAGCGAGCTATTTAATCTATGTTATGTGTGTTCCACCACTTCCTCATAGTGGGCAGTGTTTATTGAGCAGTCCTCAATACACGCCCACACTGACATCATTTCTAGTGTCCCAATTGTTGCCATGGTGCCGGCCGCAGCTGTCTTCATTTGCTCATTATCCAGGATATAAGAGGCAGCATGGCACAATTGACAGCCACACCTCCCTGACGAAGCCGCCCTGTGCGGCGATACGCGTGGGATCTAGGGGCCCCCCACTGCTCATGCCTGCACACACCGTGCTTCTTACTAGCAAATACCTATTCCTATTCCCTGGGATCACTGAGGGATATAGGGATCTCCTTTGCTGTGCTGCAGCTCCATGCTGTCTATGGACAGGTGAGGGGAGAAATCTCCAGCTTTGACTCCTTGCTGACAGGCAACACAGCTCATAGGAGCTGCAAAAGGCTGAATGTCAATTGTCATTTTAGCTTCACCAAATATTAGGTTTTGTTTGCCATCATTTCTGTGCACCATTTATTCTTTGTACAAATTGTCATTTTATATAGCTCACTGTTTCCAGGGGCAAGGTGCAATAAGATTAACTATTTGGTGCAGACTTGTATTGTTTGACTTCAGTGTATGATTACTGTTGTACCATTGGTGTTAATGAATCAGGCATGAATACAGGGTTTGAAGGGGCCCCATTCCCCTATGTGGTATTATACCCATTATTTTTGTGGTTTTTTGTAATGTTTGTTACTGGTTTTAAATGGTTTTAATTTGTGTGTCATTTTGCCTCAAATAAAGATATATTTTTTCATCTTACATTATTCGGATGTGGAGTGCAGGTTTTCTGTCAATTCTTTTTCTTCTAATGATAATTATGTTCTGTTGACAAGCAGCACCCCATCCTTTTATTTATCCTAAATATCGCATAACGGTGGTGCACCCATAAGTAATCATAATTACTAAGTCCATCTAGACTCCTTATCCATAAACTTTATAAAGTCTTTTTTACAATTTACAGGGGGGCTAGAAACATGGAGGAGCCCTTCCCTGAATGCAGCAGACATGCTGCATTCAGTACTGCATTCAGTTAGCATAGCACCGGGGGGGTGACAGGTACTCTTTAACTTCTTAGTGACCGAGCCAATTTTGACCCTAATGACCAGGCCAAATTTTTAAAATTATTATTATCATTATTACTATTATTTATTTATAGAGCACCATTGATTCCATGGTGCTGTACATGAGAAAGGGTTACATACAAATAAGTTAAAAATACAATGAAAAAACTAACAGTGACAGACTGATACAGACAGGAGAGAGGACCCTGCCTTTGCAGGCTGAAACTGACCAATGTCATTTTATGAGATATTAACTCAGGAATGCTTCAATGGATCCCAATAATTCTGTTTTTTCGTGACACATTGTACTTGATTTAAGTGGTAAATTTATGTCAATATTTTTTTTATGTTTATTTGTAAAAATATCCAAATTTTGGTGAAAGTTTTGTAATTTTCAAACTTTACATTTTTACATCTTTAAACCAGTTAGTTATTATGTATAAAATAATTAATAAATAACAGAGCTGGGAATTTGGAGGGAACAGGTGCAGTCTTGCTGTTCCCTCCTAACCAGATTCCCAGCAAAGACGCAGCAAAACCTTAGGGGGTGTGTCTAGGTTTCTCCTGACTCCAGATTTATTGGCTGGAGAAACCTTGCATCTTCTGCTGCATTTTTTGTGAATTTGTGCTGCGTTTTTGGTTGATGCGTTTTTTTCTGCCAAAAACATGCCAAAAACACAGCAAAACCTGTGGTGTTTACACTTTCTGCAGAGAAGAAAAACCAATGTGTGTGGACAAATTTTCCCTGAACCAAATAAGTTTTGCTGGGAACCAAAAAGATAGATTTAGGCTAGCATAGAGTAGCATAAAACCAAGGCAAAACTTGACCCCAAAAATGCAGCAAAAACGCACTGTGTGAACATAGCCTAGTAGTGACAACTAAGGTTGTGCGTGGTGTAAGGCTAGGGTCACACATAGCAATCCATTTTTGGAAGTGTTTTCCATGCCAAATCTGTTTTTCCTAGTCTGCTTTATGTGCCTCCTGTGTCCTGGAACGTTTTTGGGACTTTGCCATTTTTTACATAAACAATGCTCTAAAAAACTGATCCGGTTTTTTTGTGGCATAAACAATGCTCTAAAAAAACGGATCCATTTTTCCATAGGGCCCCATGTTAAAATAACGGATCCGTTTTTTTTACTGCACCCAAAAACGTTCCTACTAATGTTTTTGAGTTTATAAAACCTCCTAGGAACGTTTTTGGGTGCAGAAAAAAAACAGATAGAGTATTCGTTACATATAATCCGTTTTTGCATCAGTTTTTGGACTTAGAAAAAAAAATGCAAAAACTGATGCCAAAAACGGACCAAGGGCTTATGTGTGACCCTAGGCTTATACACAGTATTCATAGTTGGTTTAATTTTATTTTATAAAGAGAATATTCTGTGATTTATACTGTTTATAGTAAAAATACTAATTGCTTATTTATAATCAGAGTTGGCAACCATTCAGAAATGTCAGGACAGTCCATGAAACATAAGCACTTTTTTCACTGTTTGGCAAAATAAATATACATGCATAAGTGATTTCTTTGAATTCTGGAAGAAATTTTACAAATAGTTTATTGTGGTTGTAATTCTCAGCATTTTACAGTTCACACTGAATGCTGCCAGTGTTCTCATCAGTATTCTGAGCATCACTTTTAAAAATGTTATGGTGTGCAATAGAGGTACAAACTAAATAGTTAAAAGGTAAAGGACAAGAAAAAGAGTTAAGAGAATAATGAATTACAACAAAATACATTTCATATATATAAGTAAAAAGGACCTTTAACCAGATATAGTGTGTTAAACTGGCCACATCACGGAATAGTGACTGCAGAGCTAATTAAAACATAATATTTTTTTTTTTGTATTTCTTAGGCCCCTTTCACATCAGCGGTAATCACTGATCGCGACAGTTGCGGTGAAAAAAACGCAACTGCCACGATTACCGCATAACGGCCGCACTTGCGGTTCACTTGCTGCAAGCCCCATGCAATGTCTATGGGGCTTGCGGCAAGTGTGGTACAGTTGTGGTTTCGGCATTTGCGGCAGAGAAAAAACCACGGTCAGCCGCGGTTTTCTCGCGGCCGCATCTGTCGCAAGTGCCGCACCTGCCGCACACTTACCGCAAGCCCCATAGATATTGCATGGGGCTTGCCGCAAGTGAACCACAAGTGCGGCCGTTATGTGGTAATCGCGGCAGTTGCGTTTTTTCACCGCAATTGCCGCGATCAGCGATTGTAGTGTAATTCGCGGCAGACCTGGCAGATGTTGCCGCATCTGCCTGATCTGCTGCGTAACAGCCAACTTGCGGCACTGATCCAGCAAGCCCCATTCATTCTCTATGAGGCTTGTGGTCGGGTGCAGTAAGTGCAGTATAACCGTTACACGGCCGATCCAGCAGATGCGGCGACATCTGCTGGATCTCCCATGAATTACACTACAATGCAGATGTGAAACCACCCTTATCTTTGCTGCAAAGATATTAGCTTGTAAAGGTTTATCTTTAGCCCAGTGGGGCAATACAAAAGGTTTGTCTCTGGGAGACATGTACATTTTCCCCTGCATGGCGTTACCTAATCATAAGCAGGTTGCGTCATGCAGGGGAAAAAAGAACACACACTCAGAATGTTAGAAGAACACACCTTTTTTATGATACATGTTATTACAGACAGCCTTCCTTGCAGCCCTGATCTCTGCAGCTACTGTAAAGAATACACACACACAAACACTTCCAGCTTTCAACTCATGGCTGTCAATATGGAATTAGTTTCAGAGCTAATAGTACTGTGAAAGGAAAGCTGCAGCTGCGGAAGTGTTTGTAATGACACATAGTTCAACTCTACTGCCATGAGATGAAAGCTACTAATGAGATGAAAGCTCCTAGAGGTGTTTGTAATCAGTCTCAGTCCTTCTGTATACTACATAGTAGCTGCTGAGATCAGGGCTGTCTATCACTACACGTTTCTCGGGAGAAAGTATCTTGTTTTGACTTTCTGGGGATATGATCTTTTCTCCCTTGCGTGATGCATCAATACAGTTTACACGCCCACAGAGAAGAATCTCTGATAACACTTTATTGGCCTATCATATATTGAAATCTAAATATGACAAGGTAATATCTCCACAATGGAGATGAGAAATTAAAACAAAAATTGTATTCAATTCTTCAACAATCGTTCCATGATGTGGTCAGTCTATAATGCTAAAACTGGAAGAAAGAAAGAGAGAAAGAAAGAGAGAAAGAAAGAAAGAAAGAAAGAAAGAAAGAAAGAAAGAAAGAAAGAAAGAAAGAAAGAAAGAAAGAAAGAAAGAAAGAAAGAAAGAAAGAAAGAAAGAAAGAAAGAAAGAAAGAAAGAAAGAAAGAAAGAAAGAAAGAAAGAAAGAAAATAATTTCAAATACTTATTCACACAGGATATCTATTTTCTATAGGAAGTATTAGGATGTATGAACATTATAGAGCGATTGCTACCATTTGAGACCCCCTCTAATGGATGTATTGTGTTTTATACAGAACATTAGCAGAATTTGTCCATTAAAACTGTTTTTGCCACAATATTTTCACCAAAATATCAAAAAGCTTGTTCTGTCATAAAAAAAGAAAAATTATCCATTATGTGCACACACTAAATGGTTTTCGGTTTTAAAACTGAAAATTTCAAGCTGTCAACTTCTAAGTGTTATTGAAATAATTCCTTTTATGTATGTGACTAATGGCTCCCATCAGAATATGAAACATAAATAGCTATTTACCTGCAGAATTAAGTATAGTGCTTGCGGTCAGATCAACTTTAAGAATACCAGGCGCAGTAACATGTCCTATTTATTTACAAGTTCAAAATATGCTGTATACTTTTTGTGTGTCGGGGCACTAAAATGGATGCAAAGTCTTTTTCTACTTCAGATGATAGTAAATACAAAGCATGCAACATAGGTAACATTATACACAGTGGCGTAACTTGAAACTCATGGGTCCTGATGCGAAAACTCCAACAGGGCCCCCAATTATTGAAAATCTTTAACAGCAATAGCCTTTTTTATAGGCCAAAGAGACTTTTGGGGCCCCCTAGGCTTCAGGGCCCGGGTCCGACCCCTGCACCCATTGTAGTTACATCCATGATTATACACAACCTATAAGATCAATATGGTTTGCCATGATTTTAATTTTTGTTATTTCTGTTACATTTTCAAAATTATATATTGTATTGTTTGTCTAACATGAACAAATCATAAAAATTAAAAATACAATACAATGGCTAATCCTATCATCTGCCACCATGCTAATGCTGCCTTGCTTGACCACAGCATTAGGGGCTCAGGGTCTAGTAAGCTTAGCATTAAGTGTCATTTGTCATTTTCATGCATTATGGATGTGATACTATCCGTTCCCTTTATCTTCTTCCATCTCTTCGTTGAAATTGTGGATATGTGTTTTTTTAATCATACTTACCATAGAAGAATATCTCTAAATAAAATGTTTCCATGATACCAGAGTGATTGCTTTTGATTTTTTTTTATTATCTAAAGTACATCATTAAGCCACAATTCAACGTTTCGGCCAACTGACAGCCTTTCTTAAACTACCTATTGCATTTGGCTTGAGAAAGGTCTCATGTTGGCCAAAAATGTTATTCAAGATTGTTGATGTACCGTATATACTCGTGTATAAGCCGAGTTTTTCAGCACAAAAAATGTGCTGAAAAGTCCCCCCTCGGCTTATACACGAGTATATACGGTAATAAAAAAAAAAAAAAAATATACAGCCCCCCCGTGGTATACCGGGCCCCCCCTGTGGCCACCTGTAAAGGAAGCGATGATTATACTTATCGGGTCGCCGACGCCGACGCCGCCGCTCTGTCACCGTCCGTCACCGCGCTCCTCCTGGTCTTCATGCTTCCTTCACCGTCGCACAGGAAATGACGTCATTTTCTGTGCGCCGATGAAGGAAGCATGAAGACGGGAAGGAGCGCGGTGACGGACGGTGACAGAGCGGCGGCGTCGGCGTCGGCGACCCGATAAGTATAATCATCGCTTCCTTTACAGGTGGCCACAGGGGGGGCCCGGTATACCAGGCGGGAGGGCTGTATACAGCCGGGTACCGCTGTATACAGCGGGGGCTGCTGTATACAGCGGGGCTGCTGTATACCCCTCTGGGCTGCTAAATACCCCTCTGGGGCTGCTGTATACCCCTCTGGGGCTGCTATATACCCCTCTGGGGCTGGGGCTGCTATATACCCCTCTGGGGCTGGGGCTGCTGTATACAGCTCTGGGGCTGCTGTATACAGCGCTGGGGCTGCTGTATACCCCTCTGGGGCTGCTATATACCCCTCTGGGGCTGCTATATACCCCTCTGGGGCTGCTATATACCCCTCTGGGGCTGCTATATACCCCTCTGGGGCTGGGGCTGCTGTATACCCCTCTGGGGCTGCTATATACCCCTCTGGGGCTGGGGCTGCTGTATACCCCTCTGGGGCTGCTATATACCCCTCTGGGGCTGCTATATACCCCTCTGGGGCTGCTGTATACCCCTCTGGGGCTGCTGTATACCCCTCTGGGGCTGCTATATACCCCTCTGGGGCTACTGTATACCCCTCTGGGGCTGGGGCTGCTGTATACCCCTCTGGGGCTGCTATATACCCCTCTGGGGCTGCTATATACCCCTCTGGGGCTGCTGTATACCCCTCTGGGGCTGCTGTATACCCCTCTGGGGCTACTGTATACCCCTCTGGGGCTGGGGCTGCTGTATACCCCTCTGGGGCTGCTGTATACAGCTCTGGGGCTGCTGTATACCCCTCTGGGGCTGCTATATACCCCTCTGGGGCTGCTGTATACCCCTCTGGGGCTGCTGTATACCCCTCTGGGGCTGCTATATACCCCTCTGGGGCTGCTATATACCCCTCTGGGGCTACTGTATACCCCTCTGGGGCTGCTGTATACAGCTCTGGGGCTGCTGTATACCCCTCTGGGGCTGCTGTATACCCCTCTGGGGCTGCTGTATACCCCTCTGGGGCTGCTATATACCCCTCTGGGGCTACTGTATACCCCTCTGGGGCTGCTGTATACAGCTCTGGGGCTGCTGTATACAGCTCTGGGGCTGCTGTATACCCCTCTGGGGCTGCTATATACCCCTCTGGGGCTGCTGTATACCCCTCTGGGGCTGCTGTATACAGCTCTGGGGCTGCTGTATACCCCTCTGGGGCTGCTGTATACAGCTCTGGGGCTGCTATATACCCCTCTGGGGCTGCTATATACCCCTCTGGGGCTGCTGTATACCCCTCTGGGGCTGCTGTATACAGCTCTGGGGCTGCTGTATACAGCTCTGGGGCTGCTGTATACAGCTCTGTGGCTGCTGTATACCCCTCTGGGGCTGCTGTATATACCACTGGGGAGGCTACTGTATACTACCACTGGGGAGGCTGCTGTATACTACCACTGGGGAGGCTGCTGTATACCACTGAGGGGGCCTGTATACCACACTGCTGGGGGCTGTATACCTGTGCTGGGGTCCACCCTCGGCTTATACACGAGTCAATAGGTTTTCCCAGGTTTTGGGGGCAAAAGTAGGGGGGTCGGCTTATACACGGGTCGGCTTATACACGAGTATATACGGTACTTTGCATAATAAAAAAAAAACAATACGAATTAATTCAGAACCTTTTAAGTATAATAATTATTGTAAATATTATGTTTGTGGTTAGGCTGAAAACCTAGTCTTAAGAACGCATGGAGACTGTGGCATGGTTCATATAAAAACTACTAAATACACAATGTAACACATTACTTATCACATAAAAGCCAGTAAAAGCCATCCTTTGTGGATTTTTACTTGGACATCTTTCTACACTTGTGAAATCACCATGATTTTATTGTGCATTTTTATAATAGTTTTTTAGAGGCTTTTTGTGGGGACGTTTTAGGTGTTTTCTTTACATTTTATAGATTTTAATAGAGAGGCTTATGAGAAAAGACATGAATACAGTTGGTTAACATAGAGAATGTTGTTTTTTGAAAATTAATAGCCACTGACTCTGAAAGTGCACCAAAAGTGAGGAAAACACTTGAAGAGATTGTATTTCCTTTGGGCATACAGCTAAAATCTGCTTGCATCTTCCTTGCAAAAAAAGAATGGAAAATAGTAAAACAAATTTAGAAAAAGAAATGTAACTGCAGGGTTTGCAATTCAATATGAAATAACAGGCTCACCTTAATTTGTCTTATACCTAGCATCTCCTTGCTTTTTTTCCCCTCCTCTTTAAAGCCTTATCTTGAGTAGTTGGTGAGCAAGTGAATGTTTATCAGTATTTTTCACCTATTCAACCTCTCTCATAACATTGTGGCTTGTCTGCATTCTTCTGGGATTGGTATTAACCCTGCTTTATTATCCCCTTCCCAACCCTTGGCGTAATACAACGTCAAGGGTCGGGTCTCGTTTTTTGATGTGAGCTCCAGTGCTGCGCTCAGATCAAACCCCCACATCTCAGCTGATCTCATCAGTTGAGCTGTCGGGCTTCCAGCACCGATCGGATCTGGGATCCAATCGGTGCTGTTAACCCCTTGGATCTCGCTGTCATTTACTGACAGCGGGATCCAAAACGGCCACGTTCCCTGCCTGCACCGGAGATAACGCGATAATATTGTGAGATCTCTGGCTGTCATGTGATAGCCCAGGGTCCTGACGAGCCCTCGAAAGCTATCACTGAGCACTCCCTGTGGGTGATTGGCAAGCGCTGCCAACCACTCACAGTGCATATTTGTGACAGGTTCCGATGTGCTGCAGCTCATTGGGACCTGTCACAAACGATCAGATGCTGCAGCAGTGTGGTGCCCTATGGGGCAGTGTAAAATAAAGAATCAATTAAAAAAAGTTTTTAAAAACATGAAAAAAACCACAATAGTTCAAATCACCCCCTTTTTTCCCCATTCAAAATAAAATTATATAAAAAAATACACATATTTGGTATCTCCGCATTCAGAAATGCCTGATCTATCAAGATATAAAATCTATTATTGAGAGCCTTAAACTGCGTAACGGGAAAAAAAGGTCCAAAAGCAAAATTATATTTGTTTGGTCGCCGCAACTTTGATATAACATGCAATAACGGGCGATCAAAACAGCACATCCACCCAAAAATGGTATCATTAGAAACGTCAGCTCAAGACGCAAAAAATAAGTTGTGACACAGCCCCAGATCTCGAAAAATGAGAACGCTACGGGTCGCAGAACATGGTTCAAAAAGTGTTATTCTTTTTTTTTCAAACTACTGAATTTTTTGTATCACTTAGATACCAGTAAAAGTATACATGTTTGGTATCTACAAACTCATACCGACCTGAGGCATCACACATTCATGTCAGTTTTACCATATATGGAACATGGCGAGTAAACACCCAAAAAACAAACGTTTAACTGCACTTTTTTTGCAATTTTACTGCACTTGGAATTTTTTTCAATTTTCCTGTACACTATATGGTAAAATAAATGATTGCATCTGAAAGTACAACTCGTCCCACAAATCGCCAGGTGGTGAAGGGGTTAACAGTACAGTATGGCCTCTCTCAGTGATATAACTTACATTTTGTCCAATTTCTGCAACCAGGATCTCACCATACCCTATCTATACAGTATTGGTATGTTTAAAGGGGTTGGCCGCTTTACCATCATTTTAAAAAACGTATTGGAAGACATTAATTTTTCGCACTTTATAATTATTGCAGACTGTCTTCCTGCATTTGTTAGTTCGGTCTTCCTCACATCAACCTCCTTAAATAAAAAGACAGCTTTCTCGTATGCAGTATTGGAAGAGACTGGCCACACAATCCTACATTAAAATCCATTGTGTGGACAGGATTGCTGCACAGCCTTAAGGAGGGTTGTGCAGAAGGTGAAACTAGAAGGCTTACATACTAATGTGTGACAACATCTCAAACTCAACACATTTGGTAAAGTGATTGTGCACTATTGGATAACCACAGCTTAACTACTACAGTCCCCAATACAAAAAAATATACCCACCATCCAGACTGGCACTGTTTCAGTGACATTGGCTGTGTCTCCAAGAAATCATGTGACATAATTATGTTACGTGAGCACTGCTTTCAATCAGCTGCTATTTATGGTCTGCATCCTTCACACTTCTGCCAGACAGAACTAGAGCCATTAAATTGTAGTCAGTGCTGGCGTCTCCTGGCACTTGCAACATTGTTAAATCATGTGAACACTGCAACCAATCAGTGGCCCCTGATAGGCAGCAACCTTCAAAGTTCAGTCAGACAAATGTATTTCTTTTGATGGATCTGTGAAGGCTGCAGCCCATCAGTGGTCACTCATTGGCTGCAGTGTTCACAGTGACATACCAATGTCACATAAGCACCGGGAGTCTAAGCGCCAATGTCTCTGGAACACTGCCAGTCTGGGAGATGAGTACATGTATTTTTATTATAAATAGGACATTTTCACATTAAAAAAGGTTGTCCAGTAGTTGAAATCCCCTTTAAAGCTAACGTAAAAAGAAAAAACCCTCTAGTCTAAGAAGGCTTCTAATTGGTTTTCTGTGCTTTGAGCCTTTGATTACGTATATATATTTATATATATATATATATATATATATATATATATATATACAATATATTGCAATCCTGACACAAGTGCTATAATATAAAACTTTTGTATAATTAAAGGCTGAATTACAGAAACCTAACTGTAGCTATGAAGTCAGTATACTATGTTAAATTCAACTAGAAGTTAGATGAGAATGGCTTTTGGATCTTGACGTGTCCACGCAAAGTCCACTCAACAGCCATAATGCATTAAGGCTGGCTTCACACCACGGTGTGATCCGGTTCGGGGCTGTCCGGTGTAAACCAGGCAGCCCCGGACCGATTTTTGGCCCCATAGTAGCCTATGGGGCCGATGGAGCCGAATGGCAGCTCTCTGCCATCCGGTTTCATCTCTCCGGTGACATCAGGGAGAATTCGGATTATTCTCTCCGGACACAAAAATGATGCTTGCATCATTTTTGTGTCCGGGGAGAAAATCTCCCCAATTTGCCGAATCCCGGATTCGCCCGGATTCTCCCGGATCCGGGGCAATCGGCACTCCCTAACATGGGAGCCTATAGGGCCAGGTTGCCCTGGACCGGGAGGATCCGGGAACCGGACACTGGCGGCTGCACGCCGCTGTTCTTTCAGGACGGCGGCTAGCTCCATGCTAGCCTTGGTCTTGAAAAATCAGCAGCTGCGGCTGCAATTACAGCCATCCGGCTGCACAGAAGACTGGAGGGCACATTTGGCCCTCTGGTTCTGTGTGCTGATCCGGTCGGGTCATCCCGGACAGCCCCGGACTGAATCACACTGTGGTGTGAAGTTCAGCCTCAGAGGTGTAAAACTCAAACTGAACTTACTCTGAGTTTTAAGGCCATGTAACACACACAGATATCTGTGCAGGCATTGTTCGCAGATCTCTGGTTGCAGTGAAATCATGGACACATTGTTCATTTTGTAGCTGTGTACAAATGTAACAATGTGTCCATGATTTCACTGCAACCAGAGATCTGCGAACAATCTCTGCACAATTATCTGTATGTGTAACTGGGCCTTAACTTTCCTGAATTGCTTGAAGCATGACCTATAAATCCACTGCAAATCCAAAAGATTGCCAATCTCTTATGATATGTGATTCTTTTATGAATAAATGCATAAGGTAAAATTGGTGTCTGATAATAGAACCTCTTATGCCACGGTGACATGAGCGTATATTCTCTCTCGAGAGAATTGGTTTCATTATGTTAATGAATCTTAGTTCAAACTTGAATTAAAAAAATTGTAGCACATTGTCAGGAGTAAATGGAGAACAAAATTTCTCTATTTTCTTTATTATCTGTGTCGGCGGAAATCAAACTGGACTCAGATATAATCCAAGTGCAAGCTGATGAGTTCCATGTACCTGTAGACTTGATTGGTTAGTGCCATCCAATTTGTGTTGCCACTCTCAGCATGCTGTTCTTTTTTTCTCATGCCGATTTGGCATGAGTTAAAAAGTGCTGGTCGGCACTGCTCCATGAAATGACATTGGTCTAAGAGAGCTATCCGATAAAACGTCAGATAGCACTAGGCCATGTTAAACGGTTGTGTGATCGAGCCTTTACATTTAGTTCAATATATTTAAAATGCAAAGTCTGTGCATATTTTAGATTGAACACTTCATTATTTTTCATGTAACACAGTCGCTTAATTGTATTTAAAGATTAACCATTGTTCTAATTTTTTTTATAAATTAATACAACGTGTGAAAGCCAATCTATTATGTGCCATTTTACAGTATTGGAATATCCAAGGGTGGGGAGGTCAGAGACCCAGTCAGTATCTGGTGTAACTACCATTCACCAGTCACCAAATCTGTATAGTTTGTACAGTGAAAAGCGGTACTCATTCATTAAGACAAAACCTCTTCAACATGCCTGACACCATTAAATGTGACCATTTCCCCCACTCAAGTTGGTTATGATGACAAACTGCAGTAAGGTGGAGACCCCCAATAATTTGTGCAGAAATTCCCTGGTTAAGAAAAGTGATTGTTTCAGCAGCTGTCCAGGTAGTTAAGGCCACGTTAACCACACAGATATCTGTTCAGATATTGGTCACAGATCTCTGGTTGCAGTGAAATCATGGACACATTGTTCCATTTTGTGGCTGTGTACAAATAGAACAATGTGTCCATGATTTCACTGAACCAGAGATCTGTGACCAATATCTGAACAGATATCTGTGTGCGTAACGTGGCCTTTAGTCTCAACTCTGCAATATATCCAACCAGCCTTACAACCACAGACCATGTGTAACCACACCAGTCCATGACCTCCGCATCCAGCATCTTCACTTCCAAGATCATCACTGGAGGTGAAGATGCTGGATGCGGAGGTCATGGACTGGTGTGGTTACACATGGTCTGTGGTTGTAAGGCTGGTTGGATATATTGCCAAATTCTCTGAAACACTTATGGAGGTTGCTTATAATGGAGAAATGACCATTTAATTCATGTACAACAGTTTTGATGGAATCCCTGCAGTCAGCATGCTAATTGCATGATTCCTCAAAATTTGCCCACATGTGTTTAATCCGCATCTTGATATGCCACACCTGTGAGGAGGATGATTATCTCGGGAAAGGAGATGTGCTCACTAATAAAGATGTAGACAAAATTGTGAACAATATTTGAGAGAAAAAGGCCTTTTGTGTACATAGAAAAACTTTTAGATCTTCCACTCATGAAGGATGGGAGCAGAAACAAAAGTGTTGTGTTTTATATGTTTGTTGAGTATACCAAATTTCCCAATTTAAAGCTAAAGTCTAATTTCTGTGAATAAAGACTTTCCCATTACTAAGATACTGATAGTTGATTCTCATAAAGTTCTATGGAGAACTGTAATTATTAGGAGAACTTGTAATGGAATGTCTGTGTCTGCCTTTAAGGCTGGAAACACACTATCCTACTTACATGCGAGTCTCTCAGACTAGACTCAGATCAGTGACCCTAAATGGCCTCCCCCCTCTCTGGACGGGAGTGTGAGCTGCTTGTGTTTTTTTGCAGAGAGGGAGGGTCGTTCGGGATGGGTCACTGATCCAGTTCGTCTGAGAGACTCACATGTAAGTAGGATAGTTTGTTTCCAGCTTAACTCCTACCCTCTTATCTCCATAGAATTTATAAATAACCAACTACCACCTCCTATCTCAATAATGGGAAAATCTGTCTGCGTAAAATAAAATTTTCCAAATTTTACCCATGAATTAAGAGTGAATGACTGGTCTAGGGGAGAAAGAAGCAGATATCTCTAATTAGATATATTGTAAAGTTTCTTATTTTCATGTATATGTTTGATTTATGAAATGAAAATTAAAAGGATGGTTACTCTTTAATACAACTCAGTGGTCATTTCATCTTGTATTTAACCCCTGTACTTGTATTTCCTCCCTTTCGTGTTTCAGGCATAGAATAGGAACTTTGATCATACTTATCCAAGGACAGTGTTAATAATGATTTATCATTCCTGTAGTTTTTTCCCTCATTTTACAGCATGAATCATTTCTGTACATCCCAGTAATTAGTAGCTCTACTTATTATTACCAGCCTGTCATATCTCTCCGGATGTTCGTTAGTGATTGATGGGAGCATTCTGCCTGAGGTCAAAATGATAATGGAGTTTTTTCATTTTTTTGCAGTTGATTTTATAGGTGGCTTTGACTCCTACGGCTACCAGGGTCCTCAGAAGACATCTCACTTACAGCTGCAGCCCATGTATATGTAAGTATGGTATTCCATTTTCACACTTGCTGTGAGTGACAGTTATTAAAAGGCTATTTCTGTTAAAGGATAAAAATACAAATTAAACGCATTCACATTTCCTCTGTTCTGACCCAGGCTACACTTTTCAATATTAAGCCAGATATTTCACTCCTCACTGTTCAAAGTAATGAATTTGGGAAATGGGTTCTGCTTAAAATTAACTGCAGCCCCGATCTGTAATGGTTTCTTGTCTTATATGTGGAAAGTGATATATCACTACAGTTATTTTAACTTTCTTCTTTAGACAGATATCAATATTTTTCACTGTATTACAAATGTTGCTTGTGTCACCGAATCGTTATGTAAAGGAATTTTGTCTCAAGATACTTCATGTTCTTCCCCACATAAAGTGGACAAGAACATTGTGATATTGTGAAGAGACATTAGGTAATCCACTTTTTATTCCCTGGGATAATGGAAAAGTGAAAAATGACTTTTCTGAACAGATCTTACCGGGTAACAAAATCAGGGCCATTCTCAATTATATAAAGTATTTCTTCATGTTGAGGAGCTCATATGGGATTTACCATATTTTTTTGTATTTTTCACTTTATAAAATACACCAAATTTTTAATGTTAAATGGGGTCTGTTTTATAAAGCCGGTGTCTGTTTTGCAATCATTATATATGTCCCCTACCCTAGTACATATATCCCCCATACTGAGATGTAACCCCCCCATCCTGGTATACATGTCCCCCATACTGGTGTATATGTCCCTCATCATGGTATATATGTCCCCCATCTCGGTACATAGGACCCCCATCCTGGTGTATACGTCCCCCATCCTGTTTTATATGGTCTTCCATCCTTTGGTATATGGTCCTCCATCCTTTGGTATATGGTCCCACCATCCTGGAGTATTTGTCCATCATCCTTTGGTTAATGCCCCTCCCTGGTGTATATGTATCCCATCAATTTGTTACATGGCTCCTCCATCCTCGTGTATATGTCCCCCATCCTATGGTACATGCCCCCCCATCCTGGTGTATATATATTTACCAAGGGAGGGTTGCGGTGGTGGAGCGGAGATTCCAGAGGCAGGCATCATGGGTCCACGGAGAAAGGGGACAAAGTGGTGGGACCAAGAGAACATGGCAGCACCCCCACTCCACCATCGAAATCCCCCCTTGGGTAAGATTTTTTTTTTAGATTCGGATTGTAATAACACCCCCCTCCCCAATTTTTCCCCCCAAGAAGTGCATTTTATAATCTGAAAAATACAGTATTTAGGGAAGTACCTAATTTTATGAGCATATATGGGTATATTAAACATCTGTGTACTGTCTGGATGGAAAACAAGTAGGGTACAAACAGCGCACTGACCAATGAAAGTCAATGTGGTAGTTTACAAAAATATTTTGGTCTACGTGTAATAAAAATTGCAGCATGCACTACTTTGATCCATATTCTGGATCAGTTTCACTGATTATAAGTCAAAGGTTGAGCCAATAACAGATCACATAAGGGTTATCATCTGTATGTCATGCGTTTTTTTATGGATCCATTGCAATTATTAAAGAGGTTGTTCACAATTCATACAATCCCTTCTAATTGCCATATTTGCCCCCATTAAAATAAAAAAGCTTATACTCACCTCCTGTGTCGGCACTGTTCCAGTAGTGTTGGCACTCGCTCTTCTGGGGCTCAAGTGAGGTTGTTACGTCACGCAAACTCTGTGCCTACTTACCCTTGGTTTCCTTTTCCTTACTTCGAACATATAAATACTTAACAGGAAGTTAACATGAATGGCAGCTGCAGCCCTCACTTCCTGTTAATTGCTTATACATCTGAAGGAAGGGAGAAAGAAACCAGGGGTAATGAGGCCCAGAGTTCATGCTATGTAACAACCTCACTTGAGCCCCAGCAATGCAAATGTTGATACTGCTGGAACGGCTCCAGTACTGGAGTGAGTATAAGCTTTTTTATTATAATGGGGGAAAGACACAGGGCTGTCCTAGTAGTGGACAACCTCTTTAAGATAGAAAACAATATTTGTCATTTATTATATATTAAATTATTTGTGTAAAATACAGATGTAAAAAATGGACATATAGTTTGCAAATGCATAATCTTGATGAAAGATCACGATGGAAAATGGACAATTTTGCATATACCGTAATTATCTAAAACCAGCCTAAGGGCAGAGCATTAGGCCAATAAGAAGCTTCCACTTGCTGTAACACTATCTACATCATAGTAGCTGCTGTTTTATTTTGCTTTTTATCGGATTTAAATGGGGTCACAATAGTATACTAATCCAATAATTATAGTGAAACCTGTACTTATAGTATTTTGTTAAAAGAAAGATTAAAAGCAGATGGTTTAAGTTGATTGATTTGTCTCTTTTCCCCACTCTCCTTATTTATCACTGATACAATAGTGAGAAGCAGCTGTGCTCCCCTTAGGGGTCGACATTATAAAACGGGTCACCTCCCAGCTCTTATGATGGATTATTTTTATGGATATGAATAATTATTTTGTAAAATGATGGGTATGTAATGCGATATTTCTCTAGAAGAGACTGCAGTATGTGTTTCATGCCAATTTTCACATGGATTTTTGGCTGATTTCACATTGAATATCTAATGTGAACCACAGCATAATAGACAAGATGGATTGCCATAAACTTTGTTGTTTTGAAGACAAATTTTCACTGCAGAATCCGCACATAAAATCTACAACGAAACCTCCTTGTGTGAACAATACATAAATATTAGATCATTTAGAGCAGGGTTTTTGGGCCACACTGTCAGACTGAAACAAAGCGAAGGGTCAAAATAAAAATTAAACGGAACCTGTAAGCTGTTTTTCTGCAATTTACTCTGAGAGTAGGATGATATAGGGACAGAGATGCTCTTACGCGGCTGTTTCTTGCAGTTTCAAGAAAATCTGTGATTTATTAGCAGGAGATTATCATTACTGGACTACTTCTCTTCCTGCTCTGTGCAGCCATGCACCCACCACTGATTGGCCGCTTTTTGTCTGTGTATATTGTATACAAAAAGATGCCAATTAATGGTTTGAAGATATACAGAGCTCCAAATTCAGAGAACTAGTAGACCTGTAACTTAGAACCGTCATTTTATAAAAACTACAACAAGCAGACAAGTAAGTGACACATCTGGAGTTAGGCTTTCAGCCCCTAAATCATGGTGTTCTCAGACTACATAATACTGACAATACAAAGCTGATATTAACCTTATTATTACCCATTGAGCCACCCCCCAAAAGGGCTACTAGAAGAGTCGGGTAAAGCGCTTGGAAATAGTGCTACAATGAATGCGCCTTTTTCAGGTGTGACTGCAGGCTGCGGTTTTCAGGTTGAGGGCCTACGCATTTTTAAAATTATTTATTAAGATAAGTTTAAAAAAAATGGTCTTCCCTGTATTTTAATTGCCAGCCAAGATAAAGCTAGGCAGCTGGGGTGGCAGACCGTAGCCGTCCACTTTATCTGCAATGTGAATCAAAAATACCGTGGAGCACTGCATCATTTTTTTAATTGTTTATTTATTTTTACATTACTATATGTGTGACGAACCCAACAGCCAATCTCAGATGCTGTCAAGGAGAATGGGCATCTGTGATTGGCTGCTGCAGTAAGCAGAAACCAGCCCATACATTCTACCATACTAGAATGTATGGCCTGCTTGCAGATTACTCGAACATACAATCACAAACGCCCATTCTGTGTGACAGCGTCTGTGATTGGCTCTTGGGCCCATTAAAAATATATTAGTGTAAAAATAAATATTTTTAAAAAATGATGTAGCGCTCCAATGTATTTTTGATTCTCAGCACTAGAGATGAGCAATGTTCAATTTTAACTGTTCAATCTCAAATTCGACCAGTTTTGGGCGGTGTTCGAGTCATTCAACGAATGCAAACAATTAGCTTCAAAATCGGCAGTTCGAGGTTATGTTCGATAACGCTTCAATCACCAAAAGGACTCTATAAAGTGGTCTGGGGGCAGAGGAAAAGGCTGAAATGGGGGCATGATTGTTTAAAAGCCGGTAGTAAAAAGCCGCCGGCTTTTAAACAATAATTCAGCCCAATCCTCTGCCCCCCGCAGCCTCCCATCCCCATCCTCCGCTAGTCCCGCTGCCTCCCATCCCCATCCTGAGTCAGGGCCGGGCGCGAGTGCAGCACCACCGAGTGGGGAGTGAAGGACCAGGACGGGAAGCCAGCGGCAGTAAGAAGACTGCCCTGCTGGCTTTCCTGCTGTGTTCTGCGCTCCCCACTCCCTGATGCCCTCTCATCACCCGCCACCACCTCCCCACCTGATCCTAAGTTAGGATCAGGCAGGGAAAGCAGCTCCAGGTAGCGGGGAGGGGGCATCATGGAGCTGTAGCGCAGAACACAGCAGGAAAGCTGGCGGTGTCTTCACCGCTGGCTTTCCCGCCGGTTATTTCAAATGATCAGCTGATGCAGATCAGCTGTTCATTTGAAGAAGCCACAGTGCTGTCTAGGAAAGTTAATGCGAGCTTATGCAGCATGAACTCACATGCACTTTCCCAGGGCTGCACAGCTCAGCTACATCTCTAGTAGAGTTTCTCTACCAGAGATGTAGCTGAGCTAAAGAAGAAAACCTGATTGGACTACGTTGGACGGAAGAGGATTTTTTAGTAAAGATGGAATCTAAGTGTATTTTATGTTTTATTTCTAATAAATGCTCCATGATGCCCCCTCCCCGCTCCCTGGAGCTGCTTCCCCCGCCTGATCGTAACTTAGGATCAGGTGAGGAGGTAGCAGAGGGCAATGAGGGGGCATCAGGGAGCGGGGAGCGCAGAACACAGAAGGAAAGCCAGCGGGGCAGTCTTTTCACCGCCGCCGGCTTCCCCGCCCTGCTCCTTTGCTATCCCCCGCCGAATCTGCACCCAATATTAACTTACAACTGGGTGGGGGGAGCAGCTCCAGGGAGCAGGGAGGGGGCATCAGGGAGTGGGGAGCACGGCACAGATCAGGAAAGCTGGTGGTGAAGTCTTCTTCTCACCGCCGGCTTCCCGCCTGTGTTTTTCGTTCCCCGTTCCCGGTACTGCATTCCCCTTTCCCTGTAGGTGCTCCCCCCGCCCGGTACTAATGTTAAAACACTTATTATATTAATTTTCAATGGTGTTCGACGTGTTCGATGGTGTTCGATGAACATTCAACGATCACACATCAAATTCGACGAATCGAATTCGAACACCGGGGTGGTGGCTCATCTCTACTAAGCACATATAAAGCAGACAGCTATGGGCTGCCACCCCCAGCTGCCTGGCTTTACCTTGGCTAGCAACCAAAAAACAGGGAAGCACATTTATTAAAATTATTTAAATAAATTATTGAAAAAAATGTTTGCGCTCCCATCATATTTTGATCGCCAACCAAGGTAAAACCAGTCTGCTGGGGGCTGGAATTTTCAGCATGGTAAGGCCAAAGCGTTCTGGGCCCCCCATGCTGCAAACTGCATCCCACAGCCCCCCTGAAATGGCACATTCATTGTAGCACCATTTCCGGGCACTTTATCTGGCTCTTCCAGCAACCCTAGTGGGGAATGGCACACTGGGTAATAATGGGGTTAATACCAGCTTTGTATTGTCAGCTCACACTAAGCCCAAAATTCATGATGTCAGGCCAAATTAGACCCAGCCACCATGAATTTCTAGTAAACATTAAAAAAAACACAAGACAGAGAAATAGTGTTTTATTAGAAATAAAGCACAAAATAGATTTAGGGGACGCCATCTTTATTAGGAAAAAACTCTTCCTCCGACGTAATCCAGGTCTTCTTAGATTCTTCTGCTACATCTTTGCTAGCAGATAAACACAATCTGCTAGCAAAAGGGCAGGCAAGCACAAAATGACAGCACAGCCGAATGCTGTGTGTGGAGTAAGCTGAAACCAACCCATATATTCTACTATACTAGAATGTATGGACTGATTGAAGATTACTCAAACAGCCAATCACAGATGCCCATTCTGTATGACAGCATCTGTGATTCCTAAATAGTGACAGACAAGGGCGCAATAGGGTCTTATCTTCTTATTAAATGGAAATTTTATTAAGGCACTGTTCATCTTGTTCGGGTTTGTGCCCCACAACCGCTTAAATTGCTCATACAGCTGCTGCAGGACCCACCATTCCACAAGGAACAACGTGCATAGATATCCAAAAGACTGAAGATGAGGAGTATCCCGCACTGCTGTTTGCAAGGAAAAGCCAGAATTTGGTTAAAGGAAGGTATTTATTCTACACATTTCAAGGCCATCCCAGCCTCTTCCTCAGATTCTTGTGGTGTGTTCCTGAGGAAGAGGCTGGGACAGCCTCGAAACGCATATAATAAACACCTTCCTTTTACAAGATTCTGGCTTTTCCTTGCAAACAGCAGTGCATGCTACTCCTCATCTTCAGTCCTTTGGATATCCTAGCATATCTGGCTGTTAAAACTAGTGAAGTGACTATCCTCGGAAGATAATGAGCGTCCCAGAAGTAGATGCAGTGGTACAGTAACATGTGGGCCTTTGGAGCTGGTAAGTATAATGATAATGTTTATTAATAATGTGCTTTGTTTTACAGCCCCCAGACCCAAACTGTAACATGGATTTCCCAGGGAAATCCGTGTTCGGGATCTGTAGATGAACACTAGGTGTTCGGTACAGACCTTGAATTTTACAGTTTGGGTTTGCCCATCACTAGTAATAACACTAGGCATGCAAGCTGCATCTGCTGTCCCCAGCTGGAAAGGGGAACAGCTCACCTTTTGACTGTGACCTCCTCAGAACTTCCTCTGGAATGAGAGATCAGCGGTGGATCCTGACCTTGCTTCATATGAGGTCCAATGCAGGTAGCACAGTGGAGCTCAAGGTTACATAGGTCTCCATGACTTTTGCACCCAGCCTGGTTTGGTTCTAGTGCTGGAGCACCCTCTGCCCCTGTGGTGGTGAGGAAGATCACATCCACCAGAGCAGGCATGTCTTGCAGCAAATCCATCACTTATCCAAACTGCATACTGCAGGCACTTTGGTAGCACAGTTTAGCTGCATTGTACTGCACTGCCAAGATGGCAGTAGTCGGCCCCTCAGTGATGACTCTTTGCTTTGCCTAGGAGCCCACCTCTTCCAGTTCCAGGACATAATCACTTACAGAATATTAATATTTGTACAATTCTGTTGCCTATCTCCTTATTAACCCCTCCATAAGGATGGGTTGCAGAAGACACCTGACTTATATTACAACTCCCACTCCCCATGCCACAGGTTACACCTTAGCTTGTGGTTGGGCAGAGTGATTATTGAGGCCTGACATATTTGGAAGAGAAATAAGAAAAATAAATTAGTTTGTTCAGCTCACCACCAATTCACCTGGAATATTGAATTAGGCTAGTGGACATCAATGCACAGACAGGTCCAATATTAATGATACATAGAACACACTGGTGCACATACACAAACTCTGTACTCTAAATGTATGGAATAAAATTTAAAAAAGTGAAGCAATATCCATAGTATGGTGTTTCGCAAGTGTCAACAGACCTATAAGACCATGACCATACATGAATTGCTATCGCATAAGTATCGAAGAGATGGCCTCGCATGCTGCTGACCCTCTGCAATAATAAACATTTGCTCTAAAAAAAAAAAAAATAATAATAATACTAGTAATAAAAATAATAATAAAAAAATCCAAAAAAATATTAAGTTCTCATGAACCTAAATTTAAAGGACATTGTAAGGTTCCTTGACGTCACAACTGCCACATCTGGCACTGTTTCCAAAATTCACATCCTGCAGTTGTCAAAACACGTGCAGTCACCAGGAAACTTAACCCCTTCATGACCTTTGATGTACCTGTTTGTGATGGTGGCATTGTGGCCATGGTAACAGTGATAGTGCTCTGGCACCCTGGGTTCTATACCCAGGGGACCGGAGCTCGACCTCCCGGGGGGTGGATTCCCCACCCAACGACTGCAATCGTTGTGATTGGCTGTTAAATTCTGAACAGCAAATCACAGTGACTGTAATGATCAGTCAATGAAATTGCCTAAATCAGTACAATCCAACTATGGTTGAGTCTGTAATAGCCCCTACCATAGAATGTAGCTCTGGAGGGGTTGGTGTCACCACCTTCATCCCTGATGGAGTGATCGACCAGCCTGCGATTGCTAATCCTCAACTTCATCCCCTGCATGGAGGGATAGCAGGCTGAGGGATAGCAATGTCACACAGCTAAGGACATGATCACTGTGTGTCCATGGCTGTGTCACCCCCTAACTGCTCCAAGTGATATCAATCGTAGCAGTTAGGATCCTGGGAGAGAGATTCGGCACCTTCTCTCCAGCGTCTCCGGCAATCACACTGACAGCTGTGGGTAATGACACTCACTGAGTCACTTGGGACTCTCCACAGTGAACTCAGGTGACCCCAACAGCAAGATCACCTGAGTTTACTGCCACAGGGAGCCCTAAGTGACTCAATCTCAATGCTCCTTGCGGCAGCCAGTGTGATCCTAGAAGCTGCAGGGAGAGGACGCTCGTTTCTCTGCTACAGTCTCGGGATGAAGCAATGTTGAGTGTGCTTTGTAGGACCATCATTGTGGATTATTGTTGGAGGAGTATGTATGGGGTAATAAATAGGAAAATGAAGGTTGTCTGTGATTATTTGCGTTTTATCTCAAATAAAGGATTTTTCTCTGTGTCTGGTTTTTCTTTAACTATTTACTTACAGGATTAATAATGGGTGGGTCTTATAAGGCTTGATATTATAAATCTGGGCTTAAAGACAAGCTTTCAGTACTCAGCTATAATTAGCCCCTTTTATAACCCCAATGCCACCGCACGAGGCATTGAAAACAGCTGTGTAAAACAACAGGATTTCGCACTTCTATTGAATGCGCCAATTTCTTGTGCAGCTGCGGGCTGCTATTCTCTAGCCTGGTGGTACCCAAAATATATGGGTTTCGCCACACTGAGAATAACAGCCTTCAGCCACCTGGTTTTTACCTTGGTTGGCAATCAAAAATAGGATGAAGACCACATATTTTATTTAAATTATTTATTTAATTAATTAAAAAAAATAATGGGCTCCCCTGAATATTTGATTGCCAGCCAAAGTAAAACCAGGCAGCTTGGGATGGCAGTCTGTAGCTGTCTGCTTTGTCTGCACTGAGAATCAAAAATACAGCAAAGCTCTATGTAACTTTTTTATTGCTTATTTATTTTTATAGTACTGAGTTTCCCCGAAAGTGGGACCCCCCCGAATGTAAGGCAGGCTAGGGGGAGGTGAAAAGTGGAACCCCCCCAATTGTAAGGCCTCCGAGCGGGGGGGTCGCTGTGGAATGTAAGGCCGCCGCCTCCCGGTACCTAATGGGCCGCCGCTGTCCTCCGGTGTGGCTCCCTGCTGTCCTCGCTGTCCCCCGGTGTGTCCAGGCTCCTCCAGTGTCCTCTCTGTCCCCCAGGTGCAGCCGCACTGGAGCAGATGGGGTTAATCACAGCCTAACTTGCTGTGTGCCCATGCTCAAGTTAGGCTGTGATTAACCCCATCTGCTCCAGCGCGGCTGCACCTGGGGACACAGAGGACACTGGAGGAGCCTGGACACACCGGAGGACAGCGGGGAGCCACACCGAAGGCCGGGGGAGCCGGTAAGAAGCAATTTGTGTGTGTATGTATGTATATGTGTGTGTGTAGGTGTGTGTGTATGTGTGTTTGTATGGGTGGGTGGGTGTGTGTGGATGGGAGGCTGCAGTGGCTGGGGCTGCCAATGTAAGACCCTCCACGAAACTAAGACAGGGTGCCACTTTTGGCCCCAAAAAAATGTAAGACAGGGTTACTTTCGGGGAAACACGGTACTATGACAGCAGGATTGTTTATCATTTATTTTGTAAAGCACATTTTTAGTGTGAGAGTAGCCAAACCTAAAAAAAATATATAAATCTGGTATTGTTGTGATCGTACTGACTTGATGAACAAAGCTGCCTAAAGACTTATACCACAAGGTAAATGACATAAAAATAGTAATAAAGCCAAATCTGCAACTGCTGCTGATTGGTTAATTCTGCCTCCCAAAGGTCGTAGCAAGGCTCGACTCATATATAAATCCGACGCTGAGCGTTCACATCGGTGATTACGTGTAAATCTCTGAAAAAACGTGATTTAGACAAAATTCCAAACAGAAAATTCACTGTAATGAGGCAGAGGGAGTCACTTTGAACTTCTATCTGTGATCTGGCAGTGTCCATATTTATATGTGCCTTTTAGGCGTGCACAAAAATTTGGTTATTCACAGTTTGTGCACCTTTGAAAAGAAGGACACCGCTGAACAGAAGGCAAATAGAGTCCAGAGTAACTCTGCTGCCTCATTAATGAATGGATCTGTTGGAGTTTTCACCTGAATCAAATATTTTGGACATGTAGCTGGAAACCTGAATGTAAGTGCTCAACACAGGGCACAGAATAAATGTGAACTGATCCAAAATGTTCTGTGCCCAAATCATTACCAATAGCATTCAACTCAACCCACAAAAAACAAGTCCCCATTCAGGTCCGTCATCTGTTAACGGAAATATAGGGGGCTTCCACATTGCTGGTAGCACAAAAGCTCTGGAAAAGCTTATGGCTCCTCGACCCCCATCAAGAAAACCAACAACAGCTGCGGTCACAAATCCAAATACTCCCCTGCCTTATGAGCCCTACAAAGTCTAAACCACAGTTAACACCCACATGTTTGACATTCTTATAACAAAAAAGCTAGCGTAATTTACGGGCTGTGCTTCCCCAGAAGCACAAGATGGGCAAAATGTATGAGCACTGCAATGTACTGGGCACTACAAGGGCTTTCATGCAATTTTTAATTATGAAAAATTTACTGCGCTTGACTCCATGGGTATTTGCCCAAACTCATCACTAGAGCGATAGATGAACTGCCAGAGGGGTGTAATTTCCAAAATGTAGTCCCTTAAGGGGGTTTCTGCTGTTCTGGCATTTAGGGGCTTTGCAACTGGAGTCTGCAAACTATTATAGGAAAATCAGTGATCAAGAAATCAAATGGCGCTCGTTCCCTTCCAAGTTCTTCCGTGTGCCCAGTGTTTGTGTAATGTGTAATGATTCCAGCTGATTTTCCGCTTGACACGAAAATCTTCTGAATCCTGTCATGCACACAAACAGTGGTTGTCCACTACATTTTGGGAACCATTTTAACCCGTTGCCCCTGTGAAAATAAAAAATTTGAGGCTAAAAGAATATTTTTGTGGAAGAAGAGTACCATATTTTTCGCTTTATAAGACGCACTTTTGTTCCCCAAATTTTGGGGGAAAGTGGGGGTGCATCTTATAAAGCGAACCTAGTAGCTGTGGAGTAGGGTGATTGGGGGGGAGCTATGGAGAGGTGTCCGTGGCTGTAAGGAGGCTGGAGGCGGCTGCAGCTGCGGTCCCTGTTCACGTGGGGCCGCTCATTATCTCCTCTAATATGCACTGCATCCTGCTGTCAATCACAGCGGGAGCAGTGCATATGACAGGAGCAGTCCGCAGCCCTATGTGAACAGTCAGTGCTTTCCACGCTTTCATTGCGTGGAAAGCACTGACTACCCAAAGAATCTCATACTCACCTCTCTTCATATCGTTTCCTGCAGCCCGCCCTATTCCCGCTGTCTCCGCTCAGCTGTGCCAGCCTCCGGTCATGTGAGCATTGCTCGTAGTGACATCATCACCGCGCTCCGCTCACAGGACTAGATTCCGGTATAAGCAGGCAGCGGGGATGTAGGCTGCAGGGAGCGGTGGAGAGAGGTGAGTTTGAGAACGTTTGTTATTTTTAAAGAATGCACCATGGGAGAAAGTGTGCCAGGATAGGGCCTGTCTGTATTATGGGGAGACAGTGTGCCAGGGTGGGGGCTGTTTGTTTCATGGGGGGGGCAGTGTGCCAGGGTGGGGGCTGTCTGTACTATGGGGGGACAGTGTGCCAGGGTGGGGGCTGTTTGTTTCATGGGGGATACAGTGTGTCAGGGTGGGGGCTGTCTGTACTATGGGGAGGCAGTGTGACAGGGTGGGGGCTGTTTGTTCCATGGGGGGGACAGTATGCCAGGGTGAGGGCTGTCTGTACCATGGCGGGGCAGTGTGGCAGGGTGGGGGCTGTTTGTTCCATGGGGGGACAGTGTGCCAGGGTGAGGTCTGTCTATGCCAAGGGGAAGACAGTGTGCCGGGGGGGCTGTCTGCCAGCTTGGGGGGACAGTGTTCCAGGGTAGGGGTTGTCTGTGCCATCATGGGGGGACAGTGTGCCAGGGTGGAGGCTGTCTGTGCCATCATGGGGGGACAGTGTGCCAGGGTGGGGGCTGTCTATGCCAGCTTGGGGGGACAGTGTGCCAGGGTGGGGGCTGTCTGTGCCAGCATAGGGGGCAGTGTGCCAGCATGGGGGGACAGTGTGCCAGGGTGGGGGCTCTATATGCCAGCATGGGGGTCCTTTGTGCCAGCGTGGGGGCCCTTTATGCCAGCATGAGGGCCCTGTGTGTCAGCATGGGAGGCATTGCGCCAGAATTGGGGGCAGTGTGCAAGCATGGCGGGCAGTGTGCCAGCATAGAGGGCAGTATGCCAGGGTGGGGGCTCTATGTGCCAGCATGGGGGAGAGTGTGTCAGGGTGGGGGCTCTGTATGCCAGCATTGGGGCCCTGTGTGCCAGGGTGGGGAACAGTGCATCTGCATGGGGAGGACAGTACGCCAGCATGGGGGACATATATACCAGCATGAGGGGGGTTCGTGTACGAGGATGGGGGACATATATACTGATTATAAGGTGGACACTGGTATTATAAGACGGACCCCATTTAACATTAAACATTTATTTTTTTCTCTTTTCCTTCACCAAATTTGGGGGTGCGTCTTATAATCAGGTGCGTCTTATAAAGCTAAAAATACGATATTATTTCATTTTCACGGCTCAACGTTATAAAATTCTGTGAAGTACCTAAAGGTTTAAAGTGCTCAACCACACAACTAGATAAATTACTTAAGGGGTCTAGTTTCTAAAATGGTGTCACTTGTGGGGGTTTCCACTGATTAGGCACACCAGGGGCTCTACAAATGCGACATGGTGTCAGCTAACGATTCCAGTTAGCTTTCCATTCAAAAAGTTAAATAGCACTCCTTCCCTTCCAAGCCGTACTATGTACCGAAACAGCAATTTTTGATCTCATATGTGGTATTGGCATACTCAAGAGAAATTGCACATCATGCTTTAGGGTCCATTTTCTCCTGTTACCTTTGTGAAAATACAATGTTTGAAGCTAAAATAACATTTTTGCTGCAAAAAGTAAAATAAGCATTTTTTCCTTCCACATTGCTTTAGTATCGTTAGTAGCGTTAATAAAATATAGTTTTAAGCAGTCTGAAGGGTGCAGTTTTTGGAATGGTGTCACTTTTGGGTATTTTCTATCATATTGGCCCCTCAATATCACCTCAAATGTGATGTGGTCCCTAAAAAATCTGGCTTTATAAATTTTGTAGGGAAAATGAGAAATTGCTGATGAACTTTGAACCCTTTTAACTTCCTAACAAAAAAAAGTTGTTTCAGAAATTGCGCTGATGTGATAGACATGTGGGAAATGTTATTTATTAACTATGTTTTGTGACATTACTCTCTGGATTAACGGTATAAAATTTCAAATCTTGAAAATTGGAATATTTTCAAAATTTTTACCAAATTTCCTTTTTTTTTTCAAAAAGAAACTCAAAAATTAGCGACATAAATTTACCACCAACATGAAATTCAACATGTCAAAAAAAAAACAATCTCAGAATCACTGGGATCAGTTGAAGGGTTCCAGTGTTATTACCTCATAAAGTGATACTGGTCAGAATTGCAAAAAATGGTCTCATCATAGGGTCAAAACAGACTGTAGGGGTGAAGAGGTTAAAAAATATTTTACACCTGCAAAATATTCTACAAGTTGAAAGGAAATGGTAGACCTGGTGGCTGGGAACAAACCTAACCATATGGTTAGGTGTTGTCCCCAGCCAGCGGGTCTTCCGTGAGCGTTTTGGTCCCAATCAGGGAAAGTTTTTGGGACATTTTAAATTTTTAACTTTTTTCCCGAACAAAGCCACATTTGCCAATTTTTTTACCATATTTCTCAGGTTTCCGATCGCGAACCAAATCGTCAATGTTCGTGGCGAATTTGAAATTGGCAAACATGTTCAGAGAAAGTTCGCTCATCCTTAGTAATACATGCTAGTGGAGATTTCCTATAATTTTGTCTATGAATGATATATGCATATACATATGATATTACTATCATGTCATTGTGAAATACAGACAATACTGAACTTTTTCTGTCACAGAATACTTTTTTAGGAACTCATTAGGGCCGCTTTACACACACCAACTTCTGTGTCCAACTTCTAAACAGATCTCTGCTTGCAGTGAAATCATAGACACATTGTTCCATTTTGTGGCTGTGTACAAATGGAACAATGTGTCAATGATTTCACTGCAACCAGAGATCTGTTCAGAAGTTGGACACAGAAGTTGGTGTTTGTAAAGCGGCCCTTACACTTGTGGCAACCAGTGATCAGTGCAGAAATTTATGTTATTACACAAAATAAAATATTTCTATCAATAAAAAATAATAAGCTAAAATAATATATCTCTATAAAATAAAAATATAATAAGCTAAAATAATATATCTCTATAAAATAAAAATATAATAAGCTAAAATAATATATCTCTATAAAATAAAAATATAATAAGCTCTCTCAATAGCCTAAGGCCTCCTTGTCCTTGGTGAGGTCTAATATATTTGTAATTTACAGTAAGGAAATACGGTAGTTCTCAATGTACTGGAAATCCATTGTTTGTAGACATTGAGAATTAGTGCCTGAACAGAAATTCTTCTTAATAAAGCTTTATTAATTAACCTTGTTGCTATATATTCACATTGAGAACAGCACACTGCAGTCAATCATATTTGAAATGATTAAAGTATATCCATTACAAAGAATTACAGAGCATGGAGCAACAAAGAGGGAGTCAGGTTAGGATTATATATTATACAAGATGGTGGCCCGATTCTAACGCATCGAGTATTCTAGAATATGTATGTAGTTGACATGCTGTGACTGACAGAACTTGTTCAGTCAACATGAGTGAACTAATATATATATATATATATATATATACATATATCAGCGCTATGGTATATGGTGGTACATTACAGTACATGTATAACAGCACTATAGTATATGGCAGTACATTACAGCACATGTATAGCAGCACTATGTTATATGGCGGTACATTACATTACATGTATAGCAGCGCTATGGTATATGGCGGTACATTACAGTACATGTATAGCAGCACTATAGTATATGGAGGTACATTACAGCACATGTATAGCAGCGCTATAGTATATGGCAGTACATGTGTGGCAGCGCTATGGTATATGGCAGTACACTACATTACATGTATAGCAGTGCTATGGTTTATGGCAGTACATTACATGTATAGCAGCGCTATGGTATATGGCGGTACATTATAGTACATGTATAGCAACACTACAGTATATGGAGGTACATTACAGCACATGTATAGCAGCGCTATAGTATATGGCAGTACATGTGTGGCAGCGCTATGGTATATGGCGGTACATTACAGTACATGTATAGCAACACTATAGTATATGGCGGTACATTATAGTACATGTATAGCAACACTATAGTATATGGCGGTACATTATAGTACATGTATAGCAGCACTATAGTATATGGTGGTACATTACAGTACATGTATAGCAGCACTATGGTATATGGCGGTACATTACAATACATGTATAGCAGCACTATAGCATATGGGGGTACATTACAGTACATGTATAGCAGCGCTATGGTATATGGCGGTACATTACAGTACATGTATAGCAGCACTATAGTATATGGAGGTACATTACAGCACATGTATAGCAGCGCTATAGTATATGGCAGTACATGTGTGGCAGCGCTATGGTATATGGCGGTACACTACATTACATGTATAGCAGTGCTATGGTTTATGGCAGTACATTACATGTATAGCAGCACTACAGTATATGGAGGTACATTACAGTACATGTATAGCAGCACTATGGTATATGGCGGTACATTACAATACATGTATAGCAGCACTATAGCATATGGCGGTACATTACAGTACATGTATAGCAGCGCTATGGTATATGGCAGTACATGTGTGGCAGCGCCTATGGTATATGGGGCGGTACATTATAGTACATGTATAGCAGCACTATAGTATATGGTGGTACATTACAATACATGTATAGCAGCACTATAGCATATGGCGGTACATTACAGTACATGTATAGCAGCGCTATGGTATATGGCGGTACATTACAATACATGTATAGCAGCACTATAGTATATGGCGGTACATTACAGTACATGTATAGCAGCATGTCCGCCGTCTCGCTCGCTCCACCTCCGTCTTCTAGGTCCTACAGGCCTTTAGGACCTGTCGTTGCCTGGGAAACAGATCAGCTGATCGGTCACATGACCGCTAACTGCCGGGGGGGCAGGATGGAGCAGGGGGGCAGGATGGTGACGGGGGGGAGGGGGGCAGGATTGTGTTGGGGGGTGGCAGGATGGAGCGAGCGAGGCAGGATGGAGCCGGGGGGGTAGGATGGAGCCGAAGGGGCAGGATAGAGGCAGGTGGGAAGGATGGAGGTGGGGCAGGATGGAGGCAGAGGGGGAGCAGGATGGGAGGGGGCAGGATGGAGGCGGGCAGGATGGAGGCGGGAGGGGCGGGATGAGGCAGAGCACGATGGAGGCGGAGTGGGGGCAGAATGGAGGCGCAGGGGGGGCAGAATAGAGGCGGGGAAGCAAGAAAAGCGCGGGGCAGAATGGAGGCAGGGGCAGATGGAAGGAGCGGGCAGATGGAGCAGCGGGCAGGATGGAGGGAGCGGGGCAGGATGGAGCCGGAGGAGCAGGATGGTCGCAGGGGGGCAGGATGGTGGCGGGTGGGCAGGATGGTGGCGGGGGGGCAGGATGGTGGCGGCAGGGCAGGATGGTGGGAGTGGGGCAGGATGGAGAGGGTGGGGCAGGATGGAGAGGGGGGCAGGATGGAGCCGGAGGAGCAGGATGGGGCGGAGGAGCAGGATGGTGTCGAGGGGCAGGATGAAGCGAGTGGGGCAGGATGGAGCGAGCGTGGCAGGATGGAGCGAGCGGGGCCAGGATGGAGAGGTGGGGCAGGATGGAGCCGAGGAGCAGGATGGGGCCGGAGGGCAGGATGTGGTCGAGTGGGGCAGGATTGAAGCGAGGGGGCAGGATGGAGCGCGCGGGAGCAGGATGGAGTGAGCGGGGCAGGATGGTGGCGGGGGCAGAGTGGGGGGGGGCAGGATGGTGGCAGGGAGATGGTGGAGTGGGCAGATGAGGGTGGAGATGAGCCGGGCAGATGGCGGAGGAGCAGGAGGCGGCGGCAGATAGCGAGTGGATGGAGCGGCGGGCGGATGAGGGCGGCCGATGGAGAGGGGCAGGATGACGGAGGAGCAGGAGGCCGGAGGAGAGATAGTGCGACGGGGGGATGACGAGCGGGCGGAGGAGGGGCAGATGGAGTGGCGGGGAGGTGGGGGGGGGGGGATGTGGGGGAGGGAGATGGGGGGGGGGCAGAGAGCGAGAGAGATGAAGCGGCGGCGATGGGGCGCCGGGGCAGGATGGAGAGTGGGGCGGATGGCGGGCGTTGGCCGGAGAGGATGGTGGCAGCGGGAGGAGAGCATCGGGGAGAGCGGCGGCGGATGGAGAGGTGGCAGGATGCGGGAGCAGGTGGCCGGAGATGTGGCGAGGGCAGGAAGCGAGGGGCAGGATGGGAGGGAGGGCAGGAGGGGCGGAGTGCGATGAGCCGGGGACAGGATGTGCAGGGGCGGATGGGGTGGGCGATGGTGGGGGGGGACGAGGTGGCGGGGGGCAGGATGTGAGCGAGGCGGGGGCAGATGGGGGGGGGCAGGTGAGCGAGGGCAATGAGCTGGTGAGGAGTGGCGGGGCAGGATGAGGGGGGGGGCAGGATGGGGGCAGGGGGGCAGGATGGTGGGAGTGGGGCAGGATGGAGAGCGGGGCAGGATGGAGCGGAGTGGGCAGGATGGGCGAGGAGCAGGATGGTGCGAGGGGCAGGATGAAGCGAGTGGGGGCAGGATGGAGCGAAACGGGGGCAGAGGATGGGAGCGGAGGGCCAGGATGGAGAGGGTGGGGCAGGATTGGAGCCGGAGGAGCAGGATGGGGCCGGAGGAGCAGGATAGTGGCGAGCGGGGCAGGATGGAGCGAGCGGGGCAGGATGGAGCGAGCGGGCAGGATGGAGTGAGCGGGGCAGGATGGTGGCGGGGGGGCAGGATGTGGCGGGGGGCAGAGATGGTGGCGGGGGGGCAGGATGGAGCCGGAGAAGCAGGATGAAGCGGCGGAGCAGGATGGTGGCGACCGGGGCAGGATGGAGAGAGTGGGGCAGGATGGAGCCGGAGGAGCAGTATGGAGCCGGAGGAGCAGGATTGGTGGCGAGTGGTGGCAGGATGGAGCAAGGGGGCAGGATGGAGTGAGCGGGGCAGGATGGAGCGAGCGGGGCAAGATGGAGCGAGTGGGGAAGGATGGAGCAGGGATGGTGATGGGGGGCAGGATGGTGGCGGGGAGCAGGATGGAGACGGGGGAGCAGGATGGTTACGAGCAGGGCAGGATGGAGCGAGCGGGGCAGGATGGAGCTGGGGAGCAGGATGGTGGTGGGGGGGAAGGGCAGGATGGTCGCGAGCGGGGCAGGATGGAGAGAGCGGGGCAGGATGGAGTCAGCGGGGGAGCAGGATGGTGGCGGGGGGGCAGGATGGTGGCGGGGGGGCAGGATGGTGGCAGGGAGGGCAGGATGGCGGCAGCAGGGCAGGATGGAGCCGGCGGGGGGCAGGATGGTGGCGAGCAGGGCAGGATGGAGCTGGAGGGCGGGGGGATGGAGCGGCAGGGCAGGATGGAGCCAGCGGGGCAGGATGGAGCGAGTGAGGCAGGATGGAGCAAGTGGGGCAGGATGGAGTGAGCGGGGCAGGATAGAGTGAGCTGGGCAGGATGGAGCGAGCGTGGCAGGATGGGGGGTGGCAGGATGGTGGCGAGCGGGGCAGGATGGAGCAAGCGGGGCAGGATGGAGCCGACGGGGGAGCAGGATGGTGGCGGGGGGCAGGATGGTGTCGGGATGGGGACAGGATGGTGGCGGGGGACAGGATGGAGCCGGCGGGGCAGGATGGAGCCGGCGGGGGGCAGGATGGTGGCAGAGCGGGGCAGGATGGAGCAAGCAGGGCAGGATGGAGTCGGTGGGGCAGGATGGAGCCGGCGGGGCAGAATGGAGCGGAGGGGGAGCAGGATGGTGGTGGGGGGGCGATGGGAGTGGGGTGGGAGGGGGGGCAGGATGTGGGCAGGGGGGGCAGGATGGGGGCAGGGGGGCAGGATGAGCTGGCGGGGGAGCAGGACGGAGCCGGCGGGGGAGCAGGATGGAGGTGGAGAGATGGCGGCGAGAGATTGGATGGGGAGCAGGGCAGGATGGTGGGAGCGGGCAAGATGAGCGAGCGGGGAAGGATGGAGCGAGCGGGGCAGGATGGAGCGAGTGGGGCAGGATGGAGCAAGCGGGGCAGGAGGATGGAGCCGGGGGGGGGGCCCAGGAGAGGGCAAGATGGAGCTGGTGTGCGGGGGGCAGTATGGAGCCGGCGGAGGGGCAGGATGGTGGTGGCAGGGGGAGGGGCAGCATAGATACGAGGATACTCACCCGTCCGCCGGTTTGCAGGACCTGTTGTTGCCTGGGATACCGATCAGCTGATCGGTTTCCCAGGCAACCACAGGTTCTCAAGCCATGGAGGAGCTAGAAGACGTAGGTGGAGCGCGCCGGCGGATGGGTGAGTATCCTCTATGAGGGTTTTTTTATTTTTAGTATCACCAAGCAGAGGGGGGGCTGCGGAGGGGCAGGAGGAGCAGGAAAGCCGCGGGGGGGCAGGAGGAGCGGGGGAGCCGCGGGGGGGGCAGGAGGAGCTGCGGGGGGGCAGGAACAGTAGGGGAGCCGCGGGGGGGCAGGAGGAGCTGCAGGGGGGCAGGAGGAGCAGGGAGCCATGGGGGGGCAGGAGGAGCCGTGGGGGGGCCGGAGGAGCGGGGGGCCACAGGGACAGAAGCAGCGGGGGGCCGCAGGGACAGAAGCAGTGGGGGGCTGCGGGGACAGGAGGAGCGGGGGGGCTGGAGGAGCGGGGGTGCCGCGGGGGGGCTGTGAGGAGAGCCGTCGCTGCAGCCACCGTGTACCCGGCTGCAAATAGGCGCGAAATTCGAACTTTGAATTCTCGCACCTATTTGCATGGTCTGAGCTCATTGGCAGATGGAGCTGGAGGGGCAGGATGAAGCCGGCGGGGCAGGATGGAGCGAGTAAGGCAGGATGGAGCGAGTGGGGCAGGATGGAGTGAGCGGGACAGGATGGAGCGAGTGGGGCAGGATGGAGCGAGCAGGGCAGGATGGGGGGTGGCAGGATGGTGGCGAGCGGGGCAGGATGCAGCGAGCGGGGCAGGATGGAGCCGACGGGGGAGCAGGATGGTGGCTGGGGGGCAAGATGGTGTCGGGAGGGGGACAGGATGGTGGCGAGAGGACAGGATGAGCGCGGGCAGGATGGAGCCGCGGGGGGCAGGATGGCAGCCGGGCGGGGGCAGGATGGAGTCGGCGGGGCAGGATGGAGCTGGCGGGGCAGGATGGAGCCGGCGGGGGAGCAGGATGGTGGCGGGGGGCCGGATGGTGGCAGGGGGGCAGGATGGTGGAAGGGGGAGCAGGATGGAGACGGCGGGGGAGCAGGATGGAGATGGCGGGGGAGCAGGATGGTGGGAGTGGGGTAGGATTTGCATAGCCTGAGCTCATTGGCCGCCAATGAGCGGCCTGTGTCTAGCACGCAATTTCGGCTACAGAAACACGCGAAAAACCCTTAGACAATTATATAGTAGATGGCTGCAATAGAAAATAGGTCTTTATTAAAGGCGTAGTCCCCTTTCAGAAAATATTGGACCTCAACTGTACTGTGTTATAAAAAGAATAAAACCTTGCTTAACCCACCCTCTCTGGGTCCAGCTACTGAGTGTCTGGGGCTGCTCTCCATTTTCGGTATTGGCTGCAGTATTGACATCAGTTCAACTGCGCAGTAGCCACTCAGTGAGTTCAGCAGCTCTGCCCATGTAGCCAGAACACTGCCCCTCTGTGATGCTGAGATCAATGATTAGCTGCCAAGCTGTCAGAATGAAGTCTGCGTCAAGCCAATACCAAACATGGGGAGCAGATCCAGAAACTCAGTGTTTTTTTTAGAGTAAACTGTCAGGAACCAGTTGTAAAACAAAGAGAGAAGGGAGCGCACATAGGGTCTTATCTATGATGATAATTCGATGCCCCCCGATTAGTGTGACTCACCTTTTTGGGTTATGTGAGTCACAACAAACTGCAAGAGCCTTGTTATCCTGGCTTTTTTTCTACACAACAGGAACCAGTTGTAGAATAAAAGTCAGAAGCTAAGATTTTCTGCAAAAGGGACAACCCCTTGAAACATTAAGTCATTAGGGCCATACTGTATACAGTATTGAGCTTGGTAAAAAGGAGCGTGAGCATTCTACTTATATGAAATATACTCCATCATAATCTATATCAGAGGTCCCCAACTCCAGGCCTCCAGGGCCGCCAACAGTGCATGTTTTCAGGATTTTCCTTAATATTGCACAGGTGCTAATGTGATCATCTGCACGGGTGATGATTCCAACCCCTGTGCAATACTAAGGAATCCTGAAAACCTGTACTGTCAGTGGCCCTCGAGTCCTAGAGTTGGGGATCCCTGTATATGGTGAAAGTATTCTCCGCAAGTAGCAATATTCCTAGAAGTATATATCATCATACAGACAGAATCCAGAGAAGAATGTCCATTTCTGTGCACAGTGTATGTTAGTGTTAGTGCACACTCAGCATACATTCCCCACTGCTGTGGATTCATTACTGATTTCACTACTGCTACACTCCAAGATGAAAATAACTGGCACTTCTCCAATAGAATGCGTAGGTAGCATGTCTCAAAAATCTGTAGTAATACAATATTTACACATGTGGGTGAGATTTTCATTCCTTCAACAGTAATGTTCTGTCAAGATTAGTTTTTTCTATATTGTTTTAGTAAAAATGATAAGAAACTAATTGCCAATTATTTACCAAAACACACAGAATGAACAGTGAAACTCTGAAAATACTGAAATACCAGTAAATCACCATCGGTGAGTGTATTCTTCCTCAGGCTAGGAAACAACATTTGTATTAGATTGGTAGTTAATGCTACTGTCTACAGAACTATATCACTTCAAAAAATAGTCAAACTAACTAAGGATGACATCTCATCTTGTACATTTATTGCTTATCGAGGGCATCTGCAAACAATGGACAGCTGGCACTGACCATTTGCAGGTTTACTAGAGTTGGGTGATTGTTAGCTTGTAGGCAGTGGCGTAACCTGAAGTTTATGGGCCCCGATGCAAAAGCTCCAAAGGGGCCCCCAATTATTCCAAATCTTTAATAGCATTAAAGGTCAAAGGGACTTTTGAGACCCTCTAGGTCTCCAGGCCCCAAGTGCAATTGCTACCCCTGTACCCGCTGTAGTTACGCCCTTGCTTGTAGGGAAAAATTACATGTTTGGAATTAGCATCTCTTTAGCTATAACTTAATTTCATTGGATTAGGGCATTTTTTCATGATGACAAATTCCCTAAATAAATAGATTAGATGAATGTATAGGCAACTGATTTAACCAAAACTGGTAGATGAGATCAAGTACAGTAGGTGAACTGATTTACCTTCAATGCTTTTCACTTTATTACTCACTATGTTTTAGCTTAAAAAAAGTAAGGTTTTACAACATGCTTAATGTGGAAAAAAACAAATACAGTAAGTCCCAACTGATTTTATGAAAGTGTGTCTTTCTTTGAATACACATACGGTACAATAAAAAGCTATTATTAAAAACAGAATAAAATAATCAAAAGATATTCTATGGCACCAGTTCATCATTGTCTTTACACTTGCTTTTTGTCCAATTTTGTGTAATTTACGCCTTTTTTAGCTTGAACCCAATTCATTATTTTATTTGTGACTTTTTAAAGTCTATTTTATATGTGCCCACCTGTTTTTATTTTGTTTTCAGCTTTGTAGGTGGAGTTTAATGATTTCAGATGTTTTTGACTGATTCATCAATTATGACTTTTTAAGCAGTTGGTAAATTTGGCGCAATTCTATTCTTTACATTGTATTCTACTGTATCCAATCTGCTCAGCCAAGTGCTGCTAAAAACAGATGTAGATTTTATTCATTTGGATCAATTTAAAAACATAAAATTATGTTTTCCCAAACTGATACCTATTTTCGCATGATTATATACTACTTCCAAATTAATAAAAATAAATGAATGCATTTTCATGCAAGACAGCATTATAATAGCAACTGCTACTGTAAATAGAAAAGTTTCTCACTTTAAGGGTATCTGCAAAAATGTGCTTCTCAAAAATGAAAATTGTTATGGTTGTCCATACGGTGTTAGATTCTGTCTAGAGCCTATCATGTGTTAAATAATGACCATGAAGCAGGGTTTTAGCACTATGCACAGAGGCCTGGTGTCTACGGTGTTGGGTACAGGGGGCGGTGTCAGGTCAAAATAGAAAAAAAATGTACTCTTCTCTCCCCTCTACGGACTCTATTAGAAAACCAGAATTTTACATGGGAGCAATGCTCCTCATCAGTGCAAAATATGGGATATGATATAGCATAAATCCTAAGTCCTATTGAAAGGCTTGCTAAAGAGTCAATTATACTTTTAGGATTGCTACTTTGAAAAGTGACACTAGAGTCTGTGTATTTCTTCCCTGAAGTGACAATGTGCATATTTCTCAGAGGAACATTGCAGCTAAAAGTCTACTCGCTGCTGTATGCAGGATTGATCTCCATAAGGAGAGTAACTATTCCCTTAGACCTCGCCTTAGCCCCTCATATAGCCATATCATATTCAATACTTTGCACTGATGAATGCAATCACCCATAAAAGCTGCGTCTGCAGATTGGGGTTCTGATACGGCATAAATCCTAAGACATTTTGAAGTCATATTGAAAGGCTTGTTAAAGATTCAATTATGACTTTTAGGAATGCTTTCAAAGGTGGGCTACAGTTAGTCTACTTCCTCTCTGAAGTACAATTGAATATTTTCCAGAGGAGCATTGTACTTCTGGCATGCAGGATTGATCTCCATAAAGAGAGTTGCTATCCCTTGACCAGGGGCCAAACTGACATTGAAATTGTTCACTTTTCTTACTTTGGTGATATGTGCATGTACTGATGATGGTTCTGGTGCAGTATTTCATTACTGATGGTTGTTCATGTGATGTCACGTAATGATATTTTTTATTGTGGTGATGTATTTATGTACTGATAATGGGTCTGGTAATGGAGTCATGTACTGACAGTGGTTATGGTGCTTTATTTCTATACTGTTGGTTGTTCTTGTGATGTCATGTATTGATGATAGAATTGGTAAAGTACTTGTGCACTGATGGTGGTTGATGTATTTGTGCTGATAAAAGTTCTGGTATTGAAGTCATACATTGATTGTGGTTCTGGAGATTTATTCATATAAATGTTGTTATCCTTAATTTATTATGCATAATACTTGATCATAAGTTCATTGTGATGATCTGGTAATACAGCCATCTGAATTAGGCCATATTTGTCAGCTAAACAAATATTTAACTAATGTTGCCATACATATACACAGCTGTCTGATTATTCAGACAGCAGATATATTGTCAGACTTTCCCACACATACAGGATTGCTCACTAAAGGCCCTGTCTCACGCTTCAATGTTCGAACTAAACGATCAACGATCCGACTTCACCTAGACCGCTTGAACGACGTTCAATGATCACTAGTGAAATGTCACACGTAAAGATCTCATTAACGACGCAGCAACGATTCCGCGACAAGCAAACGATACTTGCGGTCGTTAGCTCATCTACGTCCTTCACTTCTCAATAGGCGAGGTCGTCAACGACATCGTTATCGAGGTGTCACACACACCATGCTGCAGGTTGAACAACTGCTCATCGTTTGGTTTAAGGTCCGGTTCACCAACCTCCCATCAACGATCTGCCCGATTATAGTTGATCGGATGTAAATGTCACACTGAACGACGTTGTTACGACGTCGTTAGAACGACTGAAAACCCATGACGTTTCAACAATATTGTTAACGATATCGTAGTGTGTGATGGGGCCTTTAGCCGAGTGCTCCTGTGTTCTTCAGTCCTAAATCTGACTTGCTGTATCATTATCACCCCAGATATCATCAGTCCGAAGCAACCATACACATTAGACTGTGGGCTAAATCTGTCAATATTGGTGGATGCTGACAACTTTAGTCTAATGTGAATGAGAGGGATTAACTTCTATCTAAAGGGTATGTGCACTCAATATCTTTTGGATGTCTCTGAATTCCATGGGTGGTCAGGCAGAGAACGCTTCAGGACACACCGAGGTCTTTTGTACTAAAGCTGCTATCTTTACTTCTTTTCAGCCATCTTTTATGACATATATTGGGAACTGTTTTTTTTTTTTTCAACTAACTTGTATTAAATAAACTAGTGAGTAGCTTATAAGCGGAAGTCGCATGAGGAATGTACAGGTAAGTTCATACATGCGCTTAATGTCTTTAGAAACCTGAAGCGATCAAAAGAAGCTCAAAAGACTGAATACATGATCAGCAAGTCGTTTTCACAATGCGGGGCATATATCCAACCTTCTTAGAGTTTATTTAGCTCTTTATCAGGTGGGTAATAGCTACAGAAGCACTAGAAAAAGATGTGTGCACATACATTTAGTCTGACTTTCCAGTAGGGGGGCATAATACCTTAAAGTGCCTAGGACAGAATGAGCACCAAATTCAGACCTGTCTAGTGGAATAATTAAAAAGGTTTGTTATTTTTAGCAAACTCATATCCAAACTGATTTTTACTTAACCTTCCCAGGTACAGAGCAACGTTTCTGCTGATTTTAGTGCCCACTATTATCTGCAGCACTGCAGTCATATTGAGCCAATCAGTGAGCTCAGTGACTAAGGCTGGCTTCACACTTGCAGATGGATCTGCAGCGTTTTGCAGATGCATCTGCAAGTGTGAGCATGCTGACCGCGGCCCCTATGTTTATAATAGGGCGCACGCGGTGTGAAAGCTCTCATTCACTCCTGTATGTGTACTGTCAGCAGGCGTATGCCTGCTTACAGATCACACTCTCCCGCCGCAGCATGGACGCTACATCTCGCGTCCACAGTGCGGACGGGAGTGTGTGATCTGTCAGCAGGCATCCGCCTGCTGACAGTACACATACAGGAGTGAATGAGAGCTTTCACACCGCGTGCGCCCTATTATAAACATAGGGGCCGCGGTCAGCATGCTCACACTTGCAGATGCATCTGCAAAACGCTGCAGATCCATCTGCAAGTGTGAAGGCAGCCTTAGAGCAGGCAACTTGGGCAGCGCTATCAAGCTGATGTCAGAACTGTAAACAATATCAGACACTGGAAGCAGTGGCGACTCCATGATGGACATAGAGAGGAGTGAACAGCTTATTTTGTAAAATAAACTGCAGTTGGGAAGAGGAGTTTTTCAAAACTGGAAAATATGTTTAGATTGGTCTTTAGTCTTCATATGATTGCACCTGTAATCCCTGTCATGTACACTTATGAAAAAGTATTTACACCAATATCTGTCACACAGCTTATTTTCTCATCTTACATAAAAGGATGCATCTCCTTGCAGAACTGTTTAAAATACATACCCCTTTAGATTTTTTGCTTTCTTGGCCTTTTTCATTATAACACAAAACCTTTTTTCCACTAATGGTTAGTGGTTGGGTGAAGCCATTTATTGTTAAACTACTGTGCTTTTCTCTTTTAAATCATAATGACAAATAAAAACATCCAAATGACCCTGATCAAAAGTTCACACACACTGGTGATTGTGGCCTAATAACATGCACAGAAGTTGACACAAATGGGATTGAATGGCTAATAAAGCTAACATCCTGACCTGTGACCTGTTTGCTTGTAATCAGCATGTGTGCATGAAAGCTGAGTGAGTTTCTGTGATCCAAACAGATTCTTGCATCTTTCATCCAGCCACTGACATTTCTGGATTGAGAGTCATGAGTAAAGCAAAAGAATTGTCAACGGATCTACGGGAAAAGATAGTTGAACTGTATCAAACAGGAAAGGGAAACAAAAGGTTATCCAAGGGATTGATAATGCCAGTCATACTCACTGATAGAATCTCGGCTCATTGTACCTTTGAATTTAACTATGCAGTTAGAAACAACGCATATAACAAGTACCTCAACAACTGGGAACCGTGGATTCTACACAATCACTCAAATCTAAATAGGCCGTTGACGTAATTCCTGACTCTAATCTTCATCTGATGTACCTAATATTTTACAGATGTATCTCGGATCACTCGTTTTTTACCCCATAATTGTATGTTATCAAGTCCTAACCGTTATCTCTCTTCTTTTTTTTTGTAATAAGTATAACTGCTCACAACTAAATTTAAACCAAATCTTTGTTTGTCTAGATTTACTTAGATGTTTTATATTAAGTACCTATTAAGGTTAATACCATTGAATACCCCTATATTTACGTGTGTATGTCACCCTTCTGATTTTCCTGTATTTATGTCCCGCTGTTTTGTTAAAAATCATCTAATAAAAAATATTTGAACAACGATAATGCCAGTCAGCAGTGTTCAAACTGTGAATAACAAATGGAAAATCAGGGGCCTGTAAAAACCAAATCACGATCAGGTAGAACAACACAATTTGGCCACAACTGCCAGGAAATTGTTCAGGGATGCAAAGAAAAACCCACAAAATTATCACTGAAATACAGGACTCACTGAGAACTAGCGGGGTGCTGTTTCAAGATGCACAATAAGGAGCACTTGAAGAAAAATGGGCTGCATGGTAGAGTCGTCAGAACAAAGCCATTACTACACAAATGCCACAAAGTATCTCACCTACATACGCAAACAGCACAGAGACAAGCCTCCAAACTTCTGTAACAAGGTAATTTGGACTCATGAGACCAAAATCTAACTTTTTGGACACAACTATAAATGTTACATTTGGAGAGATGTCAACATAGCCTATGATGAAAGGAACACCATTCCTACTGTAAAGCATGGAGGTGGATCGCTGATGGTGTGCGGATGTGTGAACTACAAAGGGCATAGAAAACTTGGTCAAAGTTGAAGTAAAGATGCACGCAGCACATTATCAGCAAATACTGGAGGCAAATTTGCACTCATCAACCTGGAAGCTGCCCATGGGACATACTTGGACGTTTGAACATGAAAACGATCCAAAACACAAGGTCAAGCCTACCTGTCATTGGCTACAGCAGAATAAGGTGAAGGTTCTGGAGTGGCCATCTCAGTCTCCTGACCTCAATATCATTGAGCCACTCTGTGAAAAATCTAAGAGTGCAGTTAATGCAAGAAAGCCCAGGAATTTACAGGAACTGGAGGCTTTTTGACAAGAAGAATGGCAGCATTACATCTGAGAAAATAAAAAGCCTCATCCACAACTACCACAAAAGACTTCAAGCTGTCATTGATGTTAGAGGGGGCAATACACGGTATTCAGAACTGGGGTATGTGAACTTTTGATCAAGGTCATTTGGATGTTTCTGGTTGTTGTATGATTTAAAAAAGAAAACACAGTAGTTTGTATTACACATTATAATAATTCACTGTCACTTTTTTTGATCCTATTATTGAGTTTCTTTTCTTTGAACAGCTTACTTCAGGGTACTTACACTGTATCTCTTTTGGGTTAAGGATAAGATTTTAACCCCTTCATGATCTATGACACACATGTGCTTCATAAGTCGCCTCCCACGCCTTGATGCAATCTCACGCTGTGAGCTCGCATCCTCCCTCCCACATCTCAGATAATGTCATCTTGCACAAATTGAATACAAAAAATGATACACATTTAAGACAAAAGATTGATACAAATTCTAATAATACTTTTGAGCAGAACTATGGTGAGACAAGATGATGCAGATGAATGCCCACTGCCAAACAAAGCCCACCTGAGATGGCCAATGGTCGAACAATTTGTCTGGCAAATTTCAAAATAATCGGCCACTATGGATGACATGCACTGCCTGGATTTCCCTTTAGAACACATTCAGATGTCTGATTTTTCCATATACGAGAAAAAAAGACCACATTTTGGGATCAGATCTGATCAAGTGTGGTCCACAAGTCAGATTTCTTTTCATAAAGAATAAAAATATTTTCTCCACCTCCTTCATTCTGACAGTTGTTGAAAATTGTACCACAATCAGATATCATCCAAGTATGGTCCAATATTTTCACTTACCCATAGAATCGCACTGTCCATTGTCAATTTTTATCCGGCCCTCAGATCAAAATAAATCAGATATGTCTCTCCAATTTTCCACAGACTGACAGTCAACAAATAATCATCAACATGTGAATGACATATAGATTGACACACGTAACAAGTGCTATCCGTGATAACTATGAATAGCACTTGTACACGGAAGTCAGACATCTGACCCTGGGAGTGTTGACAAGGAAAATCCATACTTTATGTATGTATAAATATACTGTACCAAACATCTGAATGGGGCTGCAGAAATTCTGCATATCCTATAGAAACCAGTCCATTCAGATGTTTGGGATAGATTTTTACTTCTACATTAATTCGGTTGCATGTGAACATATTATATTAGTTTCAAAATACGCTCAGTAAAGTAGGACAACCTGGGAAACCTTGGTTATTTAGAGATTTAGTAATACATTTTGCAAGATAAATGCTATATTTTCTAAAAGTTATTATATTTCAGCTTATTTTTTTATATAGACTCCTCAACATTAAAATTGTAAGATCAAGAAGGAATAGTTATGGAATTGTGAAAATCATGGGATGAAGACATGTTAATGGCTTACAAAGGATAAAAAAAAATGGAAACAACATTTTTGAAACATCTAAATTTAATTGGGATCGCACAAAAGTGCCATGTGCAGACATTCACATACTTGAAGGGAACCTGTCACCTAGAATTATGGCCCTACACTATCACTACCTGTCCCTGCGCACACCCCGGTGGGCGACATTATTCTTTCTTCATCTCTGCCCCTCTATTTGGAATCTCCCGCCCTCTGGACGCCTATCATGCACCAGCTGCTACGTAACATCCGGCACGGTGAATTATGGGGCTGATCACGTGATCAGCCCCATTCACCGTGCGGATGTTACGTGGGCCTGATCACGTGATCGGCCCGACTTCAATAAGCGCATTGCGCATGCGCAGAGCTGGGCCGATAACGTGATCAAGCCTATAATGCACTGCGGCTGATCACGTGATCGGCCCCATAATGCACCTGCGACGGATGTGACGTAGCGGCTGGTGCATGATAGGCGTCCAGAGGGCGGGAGATTCCAAATAGAGGGGCGGAGATGAAGAAAGAATAATGCCGGCCAGCTGGGCGTGCGCAGCGGATCGAGGAGTGCTGCATGGAGCCTGGCGCCGCCTTTTCAGTCCCCAGCCTCAGGGAATGCTGTAAGTTAGAAGTTATTTTTCTGATCTTTTATAGGGCCACTTTAGCTCAGATAGGGATACATAGGGAGCAGCTAGGAAGGTGTAGGGACAGGTAGTGATAGTGTAGGGGCTTAATTCTAGGTGACAGGTTCCCTTTAAACACCATGGCTGCTATCAGTGATGTTATTAATCATTGTCTCAAAAATGTTTGCCACTCTGAATGCAGTTGGGTGAACAAATCATCAAGAGTTAACAACTAGATGTGCCAATGTGAGAAGCTACAAGCCTTGGAATTACACTTACGCCACACAGGCTGTTCACAGTAGCAGAAGTGTGACCTGATGTTGCTGTGTTGAAAAAAGAATCCTGGGACACTGCATCTGGCTATTATGCCTCTCCCACTTGACACAGTTTGGAGATCGATGCTGGAATATTTTATATTTTCAGATTTTAGCAAAACCTGCTACTTCCTGAATTTGCATAACCTTATGACTTGTTCTTCTTTATGTCAAAATTTCAATGTTGAGCAGTGCACGTGACATAACAGCCCAAATGGACTAGCTATTATATAAACATAATAACTGGAGATATCCAGAAAACAAATGTAATTAGAATAATGTTCTCTTAATATAGTTATCATTAGTAATATGGTTCTTCTTTCTAGTAATTCTAAAACTCTTATGATTTAAAAGTTTTAATGAGTACTTGTGCTCTTCTTTCCTAGGTCAAAATAACAGAAGCATTTACCTGAAGTGATATGGAGCACCCCTAAATATTGCTTCATGGAAACATTCTCTTGGATTGTAAAAAGAGGGCAGAAAGCATTTGTGTTTATGGTTCCTATTCCCCAGATGAGTTACCAAAATGAGCCTTGTTCTCGAAGTGCACAAGCGGATGGATTTCCACCGGCAGATACAGAAATCCCAAGACAGAACACTGTTTTATGGCTGGTGCTTTGGAGCCCTCTACTGGAACTCTCTCAGCTTTTCCTTCTTTTTGCACTGTTAGTTGTAGCTAGGCCTCTTTTGAGTTACAATATGATATTTGCACAGGCAGTTACTTGGTGAGGGAGAGAGGTCACGGCGTTGTGATCAATGACTGTGATCAAAATGAAAAGTGCCATAAAACCCCCTGATTTCAGGCAGTGGGACACATTAGGTTGCTTGCAGGCGGACACAAGGGAACAGTATGTGCCTGTACTTTGCCTTAACCCAGCCAAAATGTGATTGTTAGAGAAGAACACATCATGCGAGATGCCACCTGTCAGGGCTTGATGACTTCCACCTTTTTCTTCTCTGTTTTGGGCATCTGACCATCTGAATGGACATCACACTTGATGTGACCAGTATACCATTTACTCTCCACACTGACCACAACTCTTTGAAAGCCCAGGAAACAAATGTGAAGAGTTGCCTTTGAGGTTATTTCATTAAAACGTTCCCATAGATCAGAACCTTTCTGTGACAAGATTTGCACAGGTGCTTTGTCACTATAGTAATTTATTAAGTGGGTATAAAGTGCAATGATATCTATATATAAATATATGGCAATATAAATCCCAGGCACCACATTTGCATACCGCAATATGACCATTCATAACAAGCTTCATAATGCAAAGGATAATGAACGCTATAAAGCCATCAGTCCTGTGATTTTGGAGCATTGTGAATCCCCCTAAATGCATGAAAGCCTAGCTCCTATAGTCATGTTACATGGCAAATGAGAAAAATTCAAGCATTGCTGTGCAATGCATCCCCATAGCCTCTCTCACCAAAAGGATTCCAACTTATGGGTTTTTACTAATATTTCCCTGTGAGTAGAAAGCATCAGAAAAAAAGCTGCTCTTTGGTCATCGTTTATATCTTTTGCCACTGTTGGTGTTTTCTATGTGACTCGTCTTTTACAAAATAAACATCTACAGATTTCTATAGAGGAAGACAAATTCAACATTTAGAATGAATATTTTATACCTAAGTTTGATGTAAAATATGGTGTATGTGAGTGCTTTTCCATGAGAACGCTTTCTTTTGTGAAAATTTGGAACTTTTTTGTGATGTCTGGGGAATTTGTTAGTGTATTAGAATACATATTTTAACCTCTTGTAACTGTATAATTATAAAAATTTATCTTTGAGGAAATGACTATTCCATTGTAAAATACTGATAACAGATTTTTTGGGTTCATTTGTTTTGATATAGTACGCAGGTAAGTTATTGATTGGAGGATATCTCCAGGAAAGCAAAACATTGCTATGAATGGAGATGTTATACAATTGTTAAAGTCTTTATTACTGAAATCCTAACAGATAGGCAATAAATGAACATTATAGTCACAGAGCGTTCCATCACTGCTACCAAAGTCTTTACTGAAGTGGGAACCCTAAATCACCGGGTCCTTTTCGCTTATATGACCACGAGGATGAGGACTTTGAATGAAGACGTGGTACCATCAGTCCCAAATATCACTGCACTCTGCTGGATGCAAAACATCACTGAAGTGTTAAATAATCCAGAACAAGGGTTAAAACATCCCAAAAAAATTATCTAGGAAAAGAGTGTGCAGATCAGTAGCCTCCAAGCTAAGGCATTTCAGACATTGAAATTCATCAGCACAGTAGTATGTCGCACACCTTTTTATTGTATAAGGAAATAAAGCTGGAAGTTTTAATCCTTGCCCTGGGTTATCCTTAACTTCTTCTTTAAATAAAGTTGCATTACACCTGATTGACAGCTGCTCTATTCATGCTTCTCCTGGCTGTGGTTGTGCTAGTGAGGAGGATAAAATGACTTAAGATGATCTCTAATGATCAAAAGGGTCCAACTGGCCTGTTCATGGGTAATAAATGTAGTTGGTAAAAAAAATCTGCCAGCATTCATCAGAGACTGGCTGCATGATTGCAGTCAAATATGTTTGTTTTAGTAAAGGCATTTCAGAAAAAATATAGTTTAAAGGGCCCATTGGTGACTATAGGAAGATAATTAGTCCTGCATCGGTCTAGGTAATAGACAGGTCTCTTCTTACATATTTAGACTCCTCTCAATCAACTACAGTGTAGTGGGGAGAAAAACTGATATAAGCTGGACTAGTCACTCCTATTCCAATGGTCCCCGACTGGATCTTCAACTGTTTTCTTTTCATATCAGAGAAAAACTTTCCTAACTGCAATTGTACAATCAGGCTTTTATTCGTGCTGCAAGTGGTTTGGGTAGTATGAGTCAAGTTATAGGTTTCCTTAAAGGGAACCAACCACCTCAGATGACGACTATAAGCAGTTAATACATGTCCCTGCACCCTACCTACACCATTCCAGCTATGTTTTTGCTAAGAATATTGATAAAAGCAAACCGAAATATACACTTTGTAAACTTACATGTCTGCGTACTTGAGGGCGTCTCCCTCGGGCTCTCGTACTAGAGGGCTGTGTCTTGTGCAGCATGAGTGGCTTCCCTACCCCTCCCTCTCTCTTTGCAGGACGTCACTGAAGGGCGTTATATTATCTTTGTGTGGGCGGGCACGCAAGGCAGCTCTCGTCCCTGCACGGGGGTAGAGGGAGGGGTAGGGAAGCCACTCATGCTGCTGGAGACACAGCCCTCTAGTACGAGAGCCCGAGGGAGACGCCCTCAAGTACGCAGACATGTAAGTTTACAAAGTGTTTCTTTCGGTTTGCTTTTATCAATATTCTTAGCAAAAACATAGCTGGAACGGTGTAGGTAGGGTGCAGGGACATGTATTAACTGCTTATAGTCGTCATCTGAGGTGGTTGCTTCCCTTTAAAGGTAAGTTGAAAGATTGTATATTTGCTGCAGAGTTTCTTGAAGAAAGTTCTGCAACTGTTCTAAACATTTTAACAACAGTGTTATGGTTAAGGTAATTGATTTTAAGTTGCAGAAATTTCTGATGCAAAACCTATAGCATGGGAACTCACTAGGGATGGGCGAATCTACTCGCTAGGACTCGTTACTCGGCGAGTAGTAAGGGACTCGCAGGACTCGGTACTCTGCGAGTTTCCCAGTGATTACTCGCACGAGTCCAATGCAAATCAATATCAATCCTAGTTTTGTCAGAAACGCTGACAAAACTAGGATTGCCATTGTTTGCATTAGACTCGCGAGTAATCACTGGCTACTGTGCCAGTGATAGCAGGGAAACTCGCAAATAACTGCTGTTTCTTTGCGAGCCAAGTCCATCTGTCTTCTCTGTGCAGCTCCAGGGTCCTAGAGCCCGCCTGCTCACAGAGATGATGTAGCAGTGCTGAGATTGTTCTCAGTCTGCTCATTCCCTGTGCATAGACATCTATATTTATGCACAGGGATGAGCAGAGAGGACATCGCGTTTTGGACTACGTCGGACGGAAGAGGATTTTTTTAATTAAAGATGGAGTCCCTAATGGCTTTTTTTTATTTCAAATAAAAAATTTTCTCTGTGTTTTTTTAACCCTTTATTGGAGATTCTTAGTGGCTGGGTCAAACGTGGCCTGACATTAAGAATCTCGGGCTTAATACCAGCTTGTATAACAAAGCTGGTATTAACCCCTTTATTACCCAGCGTGCTACCGCCACCAGGGCCGCTGGAAGAGCGGGGTTCAGCGCCAGAGGATGGCGCTTCAATGAACGCGCCATCTACTGGGTGGCTGCGGGCTGCAATTTGCAGCGGGGGGTGCCCAGAAAGCTTGGGCATCGGTGCGCTGCGGATTCCAGCCCCCAGCTGCTTAGCTGTACCTGGCTAGACATAGAAATTGCGCGGAGCCCCACGCATTTTTTTAAAATTATTTCATGAATTTCAGAGTCAGAGTCTCAGAGTCAGAGTCTCAGAGTCAGAATCTCAGAATTTCATGAAATAATTTAAAAAAAATGCGTGGGGCTCCGCGCAATTTCTATGTCTAGCCAGGTACAGCTAAGCAGCTGGGGGCTGGAATCCGCAGCGCAGGGATGCCCAAGCTTTCTGGGCACCCCCCGCTGCAAATTGCAGCCCGCAGCCGCCCCAGAAGATGGCGCGTTCATTGAAGCGCCATCCTCTGGCGCTGAACCCCGCTCTTCCAGCGGCCCTGGTAGCGGTGGCACGCTGGGTAATAAAGGGGTTAGGGCCAGCTTTGTATTATCAGCTGGCCCTAAGCCCGAAATTTATGGCGGTCACGCCAATATTAGACATGACCGCCATGAATTTCTATTAAATTGTTTTAAAAAAACACAACACAAAGAAAATTTTTTATTAGAAATAAAAAAAAAAGCCATTAGGGACTCCATCTTTAATTAAAAAAATCCTCTTCCATCCGACGCAGTCCAAAACGCGATGTCCTCTCTGCTACATCCCCTGTGCATAAATATAGATGTATATGCACAGGGAATAAGCAGACTGAGAACAATCTCAGCTCTGCTACATCATCTCTGTGCACAGACATTCATGTCTGTACACAGGGAATGAGCAGACTGAGAACAATCTCAGCTCTGCTACATCATCTCTGTGCACAGACATTCATGTCTGTACACAGGGAATGAGCAGACTGAGAACAATCTCAGCACTGCTACATCAGGCAGCAGGCAGGCTCTAGGACCCTGGAGCTGGGGCAGCCAGAACACAGAGAAGACAGGACTCTTATCTGTGCGAGTCAGCGATTACTTACAAAGTAAACGAGCAATGCAAATAAATGACAAAACTAGGATTGCTTCAGGCTGAAGCTTCCGAGACACATCTGCGATTTGTAAATCTCACACTACTCGCTATTACTCGCTTCCCCATTCATTAACATTGGACTCGCTAGACTCGCAACGAGTAGCGAGTCCTGGGCTCGGACTCGCTAGAGTCAAGCGATTCCGAGTAATTTAGGATTCGCCCATCACTAGAACTCACCCATATTGAACTTTTCTGCTTAAAACCAAACCATCACCAGTAACTAAAGGGGTTGTCCATTAAAACCATATGTATAACTATCAGATAGATCATCAAGAGCATTAGGGGTCAATACCTTGCACTGTCATGCGTCCAGGGTACCCCCATGATTCCAGGGCTGTTCTGAAGCACATGGCAGTGGCTGCAAAGCTAAGGGAAATCTAATTTGTTTGTTTTTAGAGCCTCTTTAGGATTGATCTTCTAAGGGACCTTTCATATCAGTGTTTTTGCTGATTTGTGGTAGATCCGGCAGATTTTGATGCATCTGCCATACCTGATGCGTAATGGCTGACTTGCAGCAAGACGCATTCATTCTCTATGGGACTTGTGGTCAGGTGCGGCAAGTGCGGTTTTGTCGGATCCGGCAAAGGCGCACTTGCCGCAACGGACGGCAAGTCCCATTGACAATGAATTGGACTTGTTGCAAGTTGATTGTCACGTGGCAGATGTGGCAAAGCTGCCGAACCTGCTGCAATCGGGCAGAAACACTGATGTGAAAGCAGCCTAACTTGTCTCAACAGCAAATCCTTCTAGATATTGAACAGTACTGAGGAAAATTATTTATTATTAGTTTAGTAGGTACATTTTCAACTTTCGGAAACCTGGAAGAATTCTCCAATGGGTATTGCATTAGTGCTAATATCAACAAGGCTATAATTTTAAAATAGAAACTTTAATGCCAGAATCTTAGTGTAGTGTGGGGTAGTACTTTATCAATACCTTATATGGATTATCTGTCACAGAAATACAGATAATTGTCATTTTCAGAACCTATATCTATACGTTAATAAAATCTAGTTTAAAATGGGTTGTTCAGCTTGAAATTATAATAGATGAGCAAAAAAATTTGATTTGATATTTGAATTCACTACACTCACAAATATTTCTAAAAAAATTAATTTGCTGCAAATTTGAATTGAAAGTAATGCAAAACCTTTAATTGCCCTTAAAAGGCATGTGTAAACGATGGTAATCAACAGCCTGTTTTTTACGCACTAACCTTCTTCACTGCTGTGTTGCCACACACTATCTGCAGTTTGTTCAGTGTTGTAGGGCTTTCTTCCCAAATCTATATAGGTAAGCTGTGAGTTGTGATGTCTTCTCAGTATCTAGATTCACAAAAAAAATGATTGCTGCATTTCCTGTTTCTGCTTTTTTATTGACTATGACAGTCTCTTCTAGTTATCAATAAATGCAAAAGGCTCACATCACTTCGGTTAAGTGGGGTTGTTATAATTACTCTCAGTTGAGACACACGTCTGAATCCAAAGAGTCCATCTTGGATGGTATGGAAGTAAATCAAATACGATCCATGAGGATCTTTCTCAAGCACTTGGGAAAGAGTTCTTGAGAAAGATCCTGATGGATCGAAACTACGCATGGGTGGCAGAATAAAATGAAGATTTGATATCAACCCCAACTTGTGAGGCGCTGTCCTTTTCGTATTTGAGCCTCTTCTAGTTGACTATGTTATATAATGTGATGCAAGACACTATGGGAAGGCACACTAGGCCATACCCAAGATCCCGTGAGCTTTCTCTGACTGATGCTATTGTCTGCAAAATGTAAAATGCTGGCCAATTTTTCAGAAAATTCACATCAACAGACTTGCATAATGTTCCAATTTGCCATGTTGATGAGAACTAAATGTTGAATTCACTCATCTCTGACAGGCGTGTTTAAAATAGACAACCCCTACACACTTATAATATTGCCCACAGTAGTCCTTGTGACATACATACATACACATAGAAAGTAAAAAAAAAAAAAAAAAACCTTGTCCCTAACCTGTCCCTAACCTGTCCCTGTTCTCATGATAATTTCCTTTTGACTCCTCCACCAAATGGCACATGCAACCCAGTGAAGAGATGTCATTGCGCCTCTTGCAAAGACTCAACATCACCAGCTGCTTCTGGCCTCTAATAGGCTGGTGGCTTGTACAGTTATTGCAGGACAGGGAGCCAGTGAGGTTCTGCACAACAATAGTTTTCTTCTGCGCCTGAGGACACACATTATGCTGAAAATAGCACTGAGTCCAGTTGGCGCTCTGGTGCTCTGAGCTTGGTCATGCATCAACAATGACTTTGATCATTAAGCCCATGTAGCTGTGTAGAATCTGGCAGGGAGCATCTTCAGACCTGTGGACCTTGAATATTTACCCAGATGCTCCGCCCTTATGCAACTCCTATATTACAGGTCTATTCAGTATCTGCCAACCCACACGGTCAATAAGATATCACAATATTCACAAGAGTATTTCTCTTACAGGTGGCAATAGTATGCATCTCATACTAGAGTGCTTAACAGTACTTGTTGCCAAACATCCCGAGTCAAGTTTTGCATTTTTACAGAGCACCTCACCTCATTAGTCCATTGTCCTGTAAGAAGTTAAAAATCAGCGAAGTGATCTATACCAATTAGAGATGAGCAGATCAATCTACAGAGGGTCAAGTTTGAGTTGAACTTCCTGAAAATTGCATTTTTATGCAAATTCAAACACTTTGAGATAAATTTTGCATCTGAAAAAAGAAACTTGACAAGAACCATTTCTCACACTGCTTGACTTGGCAGAGAAGACTTTCATATAATACTCTAGAGATGTGATATATGGGGGAATATTTTATGTTGGACATTGGTGGCCAATACCTGGACCATCACAGATCAGTGATTCCCAATGGTACACAGTTTGTACAGCAGAGTCGTTTTCCATCTCCAAAGTCACAGGGTAATTCTCTCTTTTGAAGAGTTTAAGCTCTTATGATCACCAGGACTCTCTCTCTCGTTCTCGTTAACTCTTCTGTAATGCATAAGCTTTTTATGAGATTTTTTAGATTTATTTCTTGCTTTTCTTATGCTGAAATTTTTATTTTTAGTTAAATAAAATTGCTTTTATATTTTTGCTCCTAAAAATGCTGGATTATACTTTTTTTCTTCACATCTTTTTTGATAGAATGTCATACAGAACCAGTCCCAAGGGCTGCAAAATTTTTTTTTAAAGGGGTATATAAGTGAATACATTACAAGAACCACCATTAATACATGACTACATCATCAGAACTAAAGGTACCGTCACACGCGGCAATATTGCTTGCAATTTCACTTGCAATTTGCTGGTTGCAGTGAAATCATGGACACATTGTTCTATTTTGTTGCTGTCAGGGGCGTAACTACAATAGGTGCAGGGGTTGCGATCGCACCCGGGCCCTGCAGCCTAGGGGGGCCCCAAACGTCCTTTTGGCCCATAGAAAAAGACTAATACTACTAAAGATTTGCAATATTTGGGGGCCCCGTTGGAGCTTTCGCATCGGGGCCCCGAGGCCTGAAGTTACGCCACTGGTTGCTGTGTACAAATGGAACAATGTGTCCATGATTTCACTGCAACCAGCAAATTACCAGTGAAATTTCTAGCAATATTTCCGCGTGTTACGGTACCTTAAGAAGAAGTTTGAGAAATTCTGAGATGATGATGAGGATTTGGAGAGCTTCTGCTCTTTCTGCTCCAAAAGCTTATTGTAGCATTCTGAGTTTTGCAGCAGAAACTTCCCAAATTCTCTTCATAATCTCAAAACACCAAGCATTGGAGAGTTTTAACTTTTAACACAGCCATGAACCATCATCTGACCAGCCATAGATTGCTGCATGTGTTCAATATGAAAACCACTCTCAGTACATGAATGCACAACCACAATTAATACATTAATGCATCACCAGAACTACAATCGGTACATGAATACACCACCAGAACTATGAATAGTATATAAACACATCACCAGAACCATCATCTGTATATGAGTAAATAAAAATTTACATATAAATACCTTGTAGCTGACATTTTCTCCATTTGATGTCATTTCCTTCTCTTTTGTCTCCATGTACTACAGACGGCATGATGAGATTTCATACCCATAGCTTGTTTTTGCAGACTTCCATCTTGTCCGGTTTTCTGCAACACATCCCGACATGGCACTCTTAAAAAAAAAGTATGATTTTAATGTACCATGAATTAGAAATATCCCCTATGCGGTACCTTTGAATCAATAATTGTTGACACACACACAGCCCTAACCCATAAATCTATCTCACGCTCCTCTCATAATATCAAACAAAACACCCCCTGTCCATAATATCCCCCACACCATCAACTCCATAGTATCCTTTCCATTCTGCCCTTCTTCATAATATCCCCCCCACTCTGCCTCTCTCCAAAGTGTTCCCCCACAGTGCACCTCCCAATAAAATCCCATCATACTGCCCCTTATCCTTACAAATTTGCCCCAATGCCCCATAATTTGCCCTAACACTAACACCCTATCCCCTCTACAATAACAATCTGTGCACTCCATGTTCCACTCTTGCATCAAAGTGACCTGCCCAGGAGTCTATGGGAACTCGGTACCTGGGCATTGATACAGGGGTGCTGTCTTGGTGGATGGTGCCCGGGCCCGTAATCCTGCGGGTCAGCTAAATAAAAGGGGATTAAATAAATTATAAAAGTCTCGTGACGCCACCTGCAGTTTCTGGTGATCTCACCAGTGCCGCTGTCAGACCACCAGGGATGGTGGTATTGGAGCCAGTTGATAACGCTCCCTGCAGGTGGAGCAGGATCCCCAGGGCAGCGCTGCTTCTGAGCTGAACAGTGTGGCAGCAGCTGCTATTAACTTAAGAGAATAGGACACCGGAGGCTTGCTGACTCTTTACGGGTACTTTACTGGCAACAGTTCTTTAGCAGTTCAGGTACACAGTTACACAGTCTTTGCGGGTAGCTGGCTGGGTAGTCACTGGGGAGAATAACGTCTCTTTAAGGCTCCCAGAGTGTTCCTTCAGTTACTTTTGCTGTCCCTTATTCCTGCACCTCCTTACTTTCCTTGCGCTGTCCTGCACAACTCACTTGTCTACCAGGCCCGTTGGGTGCTATAAGGTTACCCTTCTTCTCTAAGGGGCTCAACCCGGTTTAGTGATTCTGGTGGGGCTGCAGGTTCTGGACGAGGTCAGGGCTGCTTGGCAAACCTTGTGACCCACCGGTATTGATGGCTTAGGGTTAGACTCGCCTGCACCATGACTCGAAGCCAGTACCCCGTTGTGGACTAGGATTCCCCCAGACCATGGTAAAATACGGCACTGGGTTTCCTCCTTCTGTCATCTGGGTCGCCGCTCCTTTTCGAGCACCCTCCCTGTGGTGTCCCTCTAGGAGTTGTTCCTTACTTCGTCCCTCAGACTAGACTAAATCTGTCTGTGTGTTTTCCACTCTCACACTCTACTCTGAACTCCTCCCACCGGGACTGGGTCTCTTAGCAGAGGATTTAACCCTGTAGTCCCCTGCTCTAGAGTGGGTGACTGCAGGATGAAAGCCTCAGTTTAACAGTTTCCCCTCCAGTGACTGAGATACCACATGCTCGGTTATGGTGCAGCACCCCTACTGTGGCACGCTGACAAGTGGGGCGCCACAAAAGCGCTTACCATTTCTTGTTCTTTTCTCCATATTCTTGCCACCTCTGTGATGACAGAAGCAGTACAATAAGGTTAGCAGCATGATGACCTGATCATGTTGCTGCAAGTCAAACCAGGGAGATGACAACAACTCTTCTGTTTCTCTCCCTGCGCCTAAGTATTCAAATAGGAAATAGGTGGCAGATTTCTATCAGTTTTCTTCGGGTTGCAAAAATTATTTGGTGGGCCGCATGCGACCTGTGGTAAGTATGCAATGCAGCCCTGGTTTAAGATGTTATGGTCAGTGGAGTCCTCTCTCTTTCTTCTCTAGTGTCTAAGCTCTTTGGGGTAAAAGGCCCTCTCTGTAGAGTGTAATCTCTTAGGATCAGCAAGGTTCTCTTTCGCTCTCTTATAGTCAGGGGATTCTCTATCTCTCTCCCCCTCCCCACATGTATTATCCGAGCAATTACAATATTTTATTATTGAGATTTATTTAAATTTATATGCAGCATATCTAATTTTGGGGAAATGTCAAAACTGGTGAATTTCAATATCTCTAATACTAAATATAGACCAACTATCCCATAAATACTGTTCCCAACAGCTGGCAATATCATATTCTATGTAAAACAATAAATTATATAATCTAATAGTTCGCTTGACCATTCATTGACATATAGTTACTGGTGATAATTTGATTAAGGCTGGAGTTAAACTAGCATATGACTCGACCGAGCATTGCATCAAAATACCCATACTGGCCATCATCTCTCCTGACATGAGCATGTTGGCTGTATAGAAATATACTAGTGCATCTCAGTGAATTAGAAAATCATCAAAAAATCAATGTAATATTGCCGTGTATCAGGGCATTTCTGGGAACTCTGGAACATGTTGACTAATAAATCAATATTATATTCGCTGTTTGATGTCTTGCGAAATACGGCAGTGCGGTTTTTAATCCTTCATCCTCCCTGCTTTAATTTTCTGAAATAATGACCTTTGGGTTTTCATTAGCTGTAAGACATAATCATCAACATTAACAGAAATAAACACTTTGAAATAGATCACTCTGTTTGTAATGACTCTATGACACTTTTTGTATTGAATTATTAAAATAAATTAACTTTTTGATTATATTCTACTTCATTGAGATGCACTAGTATTAAGCCGACACGCTCAGGTCAGGAGAGCCGACGGCCGGTTTGGGCATTTTGATGCTATCCTCATGTGAGTCATACATTTGTGTGACTCCAGCCTTAAGCAGGAAATATCTGAGATCATGTCCTTAACTCATTTAAAACCTACCTTTATCAAACTGGTCTTTTAAAAAAAAAAGGTATTTCAGAGTACCCATGTTGTATTAATGATGCATATCATATGACATCACTTATTGGCGTGACAGGGGATTTCTTGGAGTATATGTGCTCATAAATCCTATTATACCTTACTTATTGTATTCTCCCTTCATTTGTGTAAGGTAATTTGCTGAACTATCACCTTATGAAAATGTTCTAATATATCAGCTTTAGACAATTTATGGGCAGAAGAGCCTACGCTTTTAATAAATAACATCTAGTAATGACATTCTATTTATGTGAAGATATATATACCAATAATAGATATTTATAGCTAGGGATGAGCAATTACAGAACTAATCGGACTCGCTATACTCGCAACAAGTAGGTCCCAATACTCGGTACTCTTTGCAAGTATAGCGAGTCCAATGTTAATGAATGGGCCGGGTGAGTACTTTCGCAGTGTATCTATATATACACTGCGAAAGTGCACTAAAAGTGAATAAAAATTGTTAAAAAATAAAAAAAATATCATACTCACCTATCCGACACCTGCTCCGGGACCAGCAATCTGCACGTTCAAGACCTGGCAATCTGGCCAATCAGGTAGCTGGTAACGATCAGGTGGTTTGTGACGTCTGGCCACCTGATTGTCCAGATCGCTACCAGCCATCTGATTGGCTGTCAGACTCACAGGTCCTTGTCTTGACTGGATGTCTTCTTTGCCAATCCCGGTGCAGCCATCGGATAGGTGAGCTATGATATTTTTTTATTTTTTAACAACTTTTATTCACTTTTAGTGCACTTTCACAGTGTATATAGATACACTACGAAAGTGAAAGGGACTACTCGCTACTTCCGAGTAATCACAAGAAACTCGGGGAGTAGCAAGTAGCCCGAATATCGTTACTATTCGGCGAGTACCGAATATTAACGATTCTACTCGCTCATCCCTATTTATAGCATATCCATATAATGGTATGCTTGATAGGTTGGGATCCACTGAAGACATTTTAGCCAATTGTGATATATCTTGTGTCAACTGTTGATCCGAAGAATCCAAATGCAAAAGGATAAGACAAAGTTCCCACAATAAGTATTTGATGTTTTTTTTTATGCTGCCTATGTTTTCTTCACAAAAACGAACAGTGTCTTAGATCACAAGCACACATTGAGGATTTTGTGAGTTTTTTATCTCAGTATTTATAACCAAAACCAGGAGTGAATAAAAAAATACTAAAGTGGTGACGTGTTTCTATTATATTTTCTTCTGACTGTTCCTGGGTTTGGCTTAAAATGCTAAGATTAAAAAAAGTCAACAAACTTTAAAGGGGCCGTCAGACAGCATCAATCTGGCCTGCGATGTCGGAAGCGATGCGCTTCCGACATCGCAGGCCAGCTGTCACACGGCAGGATGTTGCTGGTGACGCGGCGCGATGCGGGCGGAGCAATCGCTCGCTGGGCTGGGATAAGCCCAGCGAGCAATCCTCAGCAACGCTGCGGTATAGGCTGGATCGCTGCCAACATCGCTATTGCGGTGTCAGACGGCGCGATCCAGCCTAATCGCTTGTTGCACATTGACAGATTTACCTTCATGCTGGTAAACCTGTCAACCTGCGACCAACGATAGATCGCAGTTGCGTTGCGCTGTTGCAATATCGTGAGCGACATCACTGATGCATCACTTTTCGGCGATGTCGCTCACGATATTGATGCGTGTGACGCCGCCTTAAGGGCAGGCCTCGAGAGCCCCACCAGGTTATGTTTCAGGATTTCCTTTGTATTGCTTTGTATTGCACAAAGGTTGGAATCATCACCAGAGCAGGTGATTCAATTATCACCTGTGCAATACTAAGGAAATCCTGCAAACCAGCATTGTGTGTGGCTCTTGAGGCCTGGAGTTCCCTACCCATGTTTTAGGGCCGCTTTACACACACCAACTTCTGTGTCCAACTTCTGAACAGATCTCTGGTTGCAGTGAAATCATGGACACATTTGTACACAGCCACAAAATGAACAATGTGTCCATGATTCCACTGCAACCAGAGATCTGTTCAGAAGTTGGTCACAGATGTTGGTGTGTGTAAAGCGGCCCTTAGAGCAAAGTGAATGGTATTTGTAGAAATCTGATGCCCACTGTGTATGTTTTTATGCATAAACTGACTTACGGTACAATTCTGATATCTTCAGCAGAAATTTTCTTTATCGATAAATATGTGTCTTATTTGTGGGTCTTCCCCATGAATTGAATGAGATGAGGAAAATTCTGCAGGAAAAAACAACACATGTGTTTTTAGCATGTTTTCACTAAGGAATCACACTAAAAACACCTATAATAGACACAAAACTATAAATAAAATGTTATCAAAGCTACACTAAGTAACTAAAACAAAAATAACCGTAAGTATACAAAATAGTGTTAATTAAAGCATACTATCAAAATTGAATGAATGTGCAAATATTTTTATTTATGGATATGTGACATAGCCAAGATAAAAAATGTCTTGATGCAAAAATAATTAAAACATCTACTTGTTTCAGGTGCGTTACACCCTTATTCGTGACAATGAAAAAGGGTGTCATGCACCCAAAATGCGTAGATATTTTAATTATGTTTGTATCAGTTTTATACTTGCGTTGGATAGTATGTAAATTGGGCTGTCCGGTTCGATGGGTGTCTCCAGATTGTGATCATTGCTGCTCCTGTCCCTTAAAACACAACCTCTTTGAAAACGGTGTATCTGATGTAAAGACTGAATCTCATCATTCACAGGAATCAGTGCTGAAGGGTCTCACGTGCCTATTGAACAGCAGTGTTAATGTGCAGGCATCATTTCAGGCATTGGTGCTGGTAAGACAAAGTTTATGCTGACAGTGTAATCAGAGGCCTGCACAGGATGCCTCTGTACCCTATTGAAAAGCCAGTGATTACACTGCGCAGGCACCGGACTTTGAACACTGTGTGGCTGATGTAGAGACTGAAGTCTCACACCTGCACAGTGGAATCAGAGGCCTGCGCAGGCGCGCCTCACTATACCCTATTTAACAGCTAGTGATTACACTGCGCAGGCACCAGACTTTGAACACTGTGTGAATGATATCATCCACTCACTTGAAATAACAGGTGGCATTTGAAGGGAGTAGGAAGCGTTGATCGCTATCTAGAGACACCCATTGAACCGGAATGCACAATTTACATACAATGCGTACAAGTGTGAAATTCTCTTTCTGAGGTATGTCTAAAGATGTAAAGGGTTGCAGGAACCCACATGATGACATGATTCAAATTATCTTAAAGGTGATGGGCATGATTTAGATGCAAAAAACTGACGACCGGTTCCCTTTAAACACAGGTCCTTGTAGGGTAACTTTCACTTCGAAAAACCAAACCTTTAATTTAATAATCAGGTTGATTATTTTGTCGAAACCCTCCTTCATGTCATATGTAAATTAATTGCTCAGATCATGGATGGGATTTCATGGTCTCAAGCACTTTTGAAGAAAGGGTGCCCAGAATGCCCTTACATTCATGCTTTTCAAAGGATAAAGAAGTATTTCTCCAAAAATATCAGACAGATTTTTAAACAAAATGTGCTGGAGCTTCATTTTAATATACTTTTCTTAAATGTATTTTGATAACTTTTTTTTTTTTATTTCACAACTTGTGTAAAATATGTAATTTTCTGACAACAGTTATTTATTTAATGTTATTATTCATTGGAAGAATAATTATAAATGACATAATATTATCTTAGCAAACTGATACTTCTGTAGTCTATCTGATACGGCCCAGACTGTCTAATTGGTGCGATGTTGTGAATTTATGAATTTGAGCCTTTTGCTAAGTCTCCTTACAGCTACATATCCTATGTCACCACAATGAATTGTCCTGCACCAAAAATATCAAGCAGTACATTCAGCAAATGATTGAGACCACTCATCAAGTACATTGTGCTCATGGTGCTTCATAGGACACACAAAATACAATGTAAATTGATTTATTTTATAATATTACAATGCTAATCATTTGCATTTCTTCCATAATAAAATTTTGTTATTGTTTGTTTTCTAATTCTTTTCTAGACCAATATTTTATTATATGTATCTATTACAGTCCCATGAACAAGTTGTTTGAACCCTTGTATGACTTATGAACAAGATGGTGGGGCTAAATGCTAGATATGTTTCTATTGCAAAGACAGATTGTTTGCAAAGTTGCATAGGGAAGCATTGATGTCTCATGTAAGCCCTGGGATATTATGGAAGATAACTGATTTCCTCACAACCAATATGCCTGGTGAGACGTGTACTAAACACCACATCCAGGTGGAAATCAAATGGAGAGATGACTGCAACTATCCGCCAATCATTCAAATGGAAGGGCAGTATGGCATTCTATATTGTGGGCAATGTGCCTAATGCTGTGCAGCGTGCCGGGGCACACTGTGGATAACAGTGTATACAGGGCACACAGAAACCAATTAAGCATACAGGCTTCTAATCAACCATGGAGTGTACCTCTTTGAATTCCAATTTCCACAGGCGTTTATCTCATAATGAAGAAAAGGATTCATCTTTCGAAATTCGATGTGCATTATCTCTCTCCACACCAACATTATCAAAGTTGGAAAGCCCAAACACACATTAGGGGGCCGTCACACGGAACGATATCTTGCCCGATATCGTTTAAGCGATCTCCTTTTTGATCGCTTAAGCGATATCGGGCAAGATATCGTTGCATGTAATCAAGCGATTTACGATGGTAAATCGCTTGATCGTGACATCGCTGATCTGAGGTTCGGTTCTCAGATCTAGCGATGAACGATGCAACGATCTGCATCATCGTGGTGTGTGACACCACGATGAACGATCTCCCAGCGACCGCGCCTATGCTGGGAGATGGTAACTATGGTACACGTCGGGTAACTAAGCGACGCGCGGCGCCTAGTTACCCGATGTGTACCATAGTAACGAGCGAGATCGCTGCTCCACATCGCTGGTGAGTCTGTCTGTGTGACATCTCACCAGCGATGTGAGCGATATTGTAAGCGATTGCGCGTGCACGTGATCGCTTACAATATCGCTAAAGATATCTCACCGTGTGACGGCCGCCTTAGATGTATTGGTGGATTTGATCTACTTTATTGGGAGGTATATGGGACTCTAAAGTGCTAAAGCACATTATCTAATACTTGTCCTCAATGTCCAGATTCCAGGTAAAAGACAACCGCCTGAATTCTGCCAATTGCAACAGTATTAATGCTGTGGAAAATTTAGAAATAGAAAATTAAAAAAGCTCCCCATACTCTATAAGACCTTCTTCAGACAGTCATGTTTTTTGGTAGGTTGTAGTTTGCGCAACAGACATCAATTTGACCAATGCTACCCTATATAACACTGCAGTAGAGCACAGTATAAACTAGTCTGGCCTATGTTACAGACCAGACTAGCATAGCCAGGCAGCTCCTACAGAGCCCACAAAGGTGCACATAGAGGCAAGCAGTGTGTGCACATGATTAGTCTGATTTTAAGGCTATGCTCCCACTGTGCTTTTCTACTGCAATTTTGTGCTGCGTTTTCTGCACCAAAAACAAATGACAAACAGTTTTGTAATGAAAGTCAATGTGATTTTCAAACAGCTGTGCCCACTATGTGCGTTTTTCAGTGGTGCCAAAAAAGCATGTGTTTTTCAAAGTCCCTGTAAGGCTGTGGTCACAGTTGCCATGCGTTTTTTTTAGTGATTTAACAAAACTCATGCTTTTTTTCATGTCAGCATGAGTTTTGTAAGGTGTGTGATGGCTCCCTGCGTTTTTGGCTGCATTTTTGAATCTGCACCTAAAAATAGTGCTTGTAGTATTTATTTGAGCGTTTTGAAAAACGCATGCGTTTTTGTAGAAAACGCATGCGTTTTTATAACATGGGTTCGTATGGAAAACGCATGCAAAAACGCATGTACAGTTAGTACCTTTTAGTGCCATTCAAAAACGCATGCGTTTCCCATAGGAGCCCATGTTAAAAAAACGCATGCGTTTCCGGAAAAAACGCATGCGTTTTTTTAACATGGGCTCCTATGGGAAACGCATGCGTTTTTGAATGGCACTAAAAGGTACTAAGGCTACGTTCACACATTGCGTATTTTTACGCGCGCGTATTTTTACGCACGCGTATTTTTACGCGCGTAAAAATACGCGACTGCGTTTTTTTACGCGCGTATTTCCAGTGCTTATAATGGGGCCTATGGAAAATATGCGCGTAAAAAACTGCAAAGAATTGACATGTTCATTCTTTTTACGCGCGTATTTTTATGCTGCGTAAAAATACGCGATGTGTGAATGGCAAAAGTGAATGCCCATTGACTTTGCTGGGAAATACAGATGCACATTCTTCTGGAGAAAATACGCGCGTAAAAATACGCGTAAAAATACGCGATGTGTGAACGCAGCCTAACTGTACATGCGTTTTTGCATGCGTTTTCCATAGGAACCCATGTTATAAAAACGCATGCGTTTTCTACAAAAACGCATGCGTTTTCTACAAAAACGCATGCGTTTTTGGATATGCTCCAAAAACGCATGGGACAGTCACACATGCTTTTTGGCTATTAGGGCATGCATTTTTTAACATGGGGGCCTATGGGTGCGTTTTTTACATGCGTTTTTGAAAACGCAGGTCTCCAGAAATGCATGTGAAAAATGGTACTGTGACCCCAGCCTAAGAGTAACAATAGTAATAATATTATTAGCAAATACATACCTCCAATTAGAAATGTAGTATCTCAACCCAGGTGGTTCCTGTACAGACTAGTAGTCCTACTGCACAATCCCTAAAGGCACCTGCACAGAGATAGGAGTATAACTAACCACAGGACTATCAGATGACTGTTTGAGCCTAGTGCCCTGATCAGCCGTCAAGAGTTTCATGGGCCTCATACGGAACCAGGGGAGATGTTGCTAAGCACAACAACCACAAGAAGGCAAGCATACAAACGGAGATTATACACCTGTGATTGTTAGGAAGCAGGGTCAGTGTGCACCTGAACTGTCCCTCATGTTAGTTGTTCCAAGGCTAGTCCCTATCCCCAAATTTGTCCTTGATGGTAGAGATGCCTGGGTCTCATGCCTGCCTATGCTCCTGAATGAGACTCACCCTGATGTAAATCCCTCCAAAGGGAATGAAGGGGCAGGAGAGAAATGAAACACTCAGGGCACTCAGGCAGGACCTTGGGTATAAAAGGACAAGGTTAATCACCATGGACTAAATGCAAATTCTATATCCAGCATGGAGTGAGGTCAGAGGTAGGTAGATAAAGTGGCATGCAAAAGTATGGGCACCCCTGGTCAAAATTATTGCTATTGTGAATAGTTCAGCAAGTTGAAGATGAAATGATCTCAAAAAAGCATGATGTTAAGGATAACACATTTCCGTTGTTGTTTAGGGAAAAAAAATATTTTCATCTACCGTATATACTCGCGTATAAGCCGAGTTTTTCAACCCAAAAATTGGGCTGAAAATCTCCCCTCGGCTTATACGCGAGTTTATACGGGACCCCCTCACTGTTTGGCCCCCACCTCAGGATGCCCATCCCCCCCGCATGCAGCGCTGCGCTCATACATTACCAGCCTGTCAGCTGTCATCCTCCGGTGGCGGATCGCGGCTCCCGGCTCTGGCTTCCATCTTCATCTGTGTCTTCCTGCATGTCACATGACCGGCCGGCGTCGCGATGACGTCATCGCGATGAGCCCCGGTCACAAAGCAGGAAGACACAGATGAAGATGGAAGCCGGAGCCGGGAGCCGCGATCCGCCAACGGAGGATGACAGCTGACAGGCTGGTAATGTATGAGCGCAGCGCTGCATGCGGGGGGGGGGGCATCCTGAGGTGGGGGCGCCAAACAGTGAGGGGGTCCTGGGGCTGCTGTGTACTACCCCTGGGGCTGCTGTGTACACCCCTGGGGCTGCTGTATATACCCCTGGGGCTGCTGTGTACTACCCCTGGGGCTGCTGTGTACTACCCCTGGGGCTGCTGTGTACTACCCCTGGGGCTGCTGTGTAAACCCCTGGGGCTGCTGTATATACCACTGGGGCTGCTGTATATACCACTGGGGCTGCTGTGTACTACCCCTGGGGCTGCTGTGTACTACCCCTGGGGCTGCTGTGTACTACCCCTGGGGCTGCTGTGTATACCCCTGGGGCTGCTGTGTATACCCCTGGGGCTGCTGTGTACACCCCTGGGGCTGCTGTGTACACCCCTGGGGCTGCTGTGTACACCCCTGGGGCTGCTGTGTACACCCCTGGGGCTGCTGTGTATACCCCTGGGGCTGCTGTGTACACCCCTGGGGCTGCTGTGTACACCCCTGGGGCTGCTGTGTATACCCCTGGGGCTGCTGTGTATACCCCTGGGGCTGCTGTATATACCTCTGGGGCTGCTGTGTACTACCTAAGGGCTGCTGTATACCACTGGGGCTGCTGTATATACTGCTGGGGCCTGCATACCACTGGGGAGGCTGCTGTATACTACCACTGGGGGGGCCTATATACCACACTGCTGGGGGCTGTATACCTGTGCTGGGGTCCACCCTCGGCTTATACACGAGTCAATAGGTTTTCCCAGGTTTTGGGGGCAAAAGTAGGGGGGTCGGCTTATACACGAGTATATACGGTATTACTTTGCCAAAAATTGCAAAGTGGAAAATGGAAGGATGCAAAAATGTGGACACCCTGCATGGTTAGTACCTAGTAGCATCCCCTTTTGCAACTATCAAAGCTTTAAATGCTTTTTGTAGTCAGGCAACAGTCTTTCAATTCTTGTTTGAAGGATTTTCATCCATTCTTCTTTGGAAAAGTCTTCCAGTTCTGTGAGGTTCCTTGGTCATCCTGCATGCAGCCACAGATTTTCAATGATGTTCACATCAGAGGACTGTGAGTGCTATTGTAAAACCTTTACCTTGTGCCTTTTCAGGTATTCTATGGTGGATTTTGATGAGTGTTTAGGATCATTATCCATTTATAGATCATTCTCTTTTCATTTTCAGCTTTTTTACAGATTGTATGTATTGTTATTTGCATCAAGAATTTGTTGAGATTTCATTGAATCCAGTCTTTCCTTTATCAGTGAAATGTTTCACATGCCACCTCCATGATTAATAGTTGGCAAGATGTTTTTTCTTGAAATTCTGTGCCTTTTTTCTCTTTTCATTCCTTTGATCATTGTGGCCAAAGAGTTCTATTTTAACTGGATTTGCCCACAGGACTTGTTTCCAAAACCCATCAGGAGTGTTTAGATATTCTTTTGAAAATGTCTGAGGCTTAATTTTATGGCGAGGACACAGGAGAGGTTTTCTTTTAAAGACTCTTTCATGAAGGCCATATTTGTGCAGGTATCTCTTAACAGTCAAACAATATAAGAGTCTGCTAAATCATTTTAAAGGTCTTTTGCAGTCAAGTGGGTGTTCTGATTTGCCTCTCTAGTCATACTATGAGCAGCTTTCAATGATGTTTTTCTTGGTCTTCCAGACATTATCTTGACCTCCACTATTCCTGTTAACTGCCATTTCTTAATTACATTTCAAACTGAGGAAATGGCAATTTAAAAATGATTTGCTATCCTTCTATAGCCTTCCCCTGCTTTGTGGACCTCCACCATTTTTATTTTCAGAGTGCAAGTTAACTGCTTAGAAGAACTCATGGCTGCTGTTTTATAGGCTTTTTATAAAACTGTGAAATTTGCATCACCGACATTTTCCTAACGATGATAATGAACAAGCATTACCCTAACAGGCTAATTAAGGTGTGAAACTTTGGTCAAAGTTATCTGAGGACACAAATCTCTAAGGGTGTCCAAACTGTTGCATTGAAAGGGAGAGGATATTATGTGGTTGTCTGGGAGGAGCGCCAGGGTACAAAGAAAAAGAGATTCCTTAAGAATTAAGATACCTCTTTATTAAGGCACTACTACAACGCGTTTCAACAACAAACTGTTGTCTTCCTCAGCTGGACTGTTGCATTGGCACATTTTCCTTTTTATAATTTTTAAAATGAAGCTTGGATGGTTCCGCTCCCCACAGGTGGAGCGCGGTCCTCAGGGCAGAAGGATGGAGGAGTCGGTTCGTACCTTGGCAGATGTTTACTGGGTCATCAGTACCTCGATGTCTCATGCGGTCTCTGCGACCGGTGGTCGCCACTAAAGAAAGTCTCATACGCCACAGCTGGAGTTCTGTTACTTTTACTTGGTGGTTTCAGCATGGCCGCCAGGTATCTCCCTTGCCAACCTCCAGTTCAGTGTTGTCTTCAGAACCGGGTTAGTGCAGTCGAGCCTCGGTTGGTGCCCCTTTCCTTCTCACTAGGTGTTTCCATCTCTGGTGGTCCCCTCGCGCTAAAAGCTTGTCTCGCCGCTTCTTACTTAGCGCCTCCGCAGCACAGAGCTCATGTACATACAGCCACGGGTGCTTATTTTTACCCCCCCTGGGGCACTGCTCTCTAGTTCAGCTGCCTTCCCCAAGTTGTGTCGGGTGTTCGGCCACAGCTCCTGTTAGAAGCCTGTGCCTCCAATTCAATGATTCAGGCATGAAGCATCCACACCATGTTCAGGGGCCGGGTCCCCGTGTCATCCATTAGCCCCTCTGTCTTGCCAGATACAAGCGTATGGAGATCGCCGTCTCACTCCATACCCCAAGGGCTTCCTTCTTCCTGCACAACTCTCAGTCTTTCCCTCCCGGGGCGAGCGTGGTCGCGCTCCAGCCCACGAGAGTCGGCACCACACTGCCCCTACACTCCCAACTTCCACTCCACTCCTCTTTTGTTGGTCTCTCTTTCTCCCTCTGATTACTCTTTACTACACTTCCCTTTCCCCCTTTTGAACCTGGGTCCTCCCTCAGGGTCCACCCACTGTCCCAGGGAACTACGGGTTGTGTTTGTGTGTGCTTTTGGCTCAACTGCACCATCCCAGCTTCTGGAGAGCAGAAGAACAATGCTCCCTAATTGCAGGAGTGCCGTACCTCTGGTGGCGGCCTACCCGGTGGGGCACCACATTTCCCCTTGTCAAAGGTTAGCTCATCCCCGAGCAACCCGTTTCACAGACACCCACAAAAATTTTCTTTTTATAAATAACAATAACATTACTGAGCATTTTTCAGCCTTTCGGGAGACACTTATACTTGAACGTTGCAATAACAAAACAGTCTAGTCCTTTAACCCCTTCCCTGATCTATGACGTTATAGAGACGTTATGAAAGTCAGTGCGTTCCCGACCTATGACGTCTCTATAACGTCATGGGTTGTTTGCGCTGCTGCTGCTCTGGTGACAAGTCACCAGAGCTGCAGGATCGCAAGGACCTGTACTTTAGCCTGGGGGGTGGCTTAGCCCCCTAGTAGCTAAATTTGCTCTGATTGGCAGTTGAAATTGAGACTTCCAATCAGAGTGAGTAACCCCCTTCAGATCTGATTGGAGCTCTCCAATCAGATCTGGATGGGCAGGATGGTAGGTGCCCTCCACCTCCTAGCCCCTCCCACTCCAAGGCTTCCCTGATCCCTTTCCTACCCCCCCGCCCGGCAGTAACAGTCATCCACCGGCAGTATGGCCGCCGGCGGTAAATGACTGTTACCACTGGTGGGCTGCACCCGCCTGTCAGCTTCCTCAGCCTCCTCCTGGTGCGATCATGGAGGGGGCTAAGCAAGCTGACCCCCCCTGTGCCCCATGTCCCCTCCTCACTTCCCAGCAGGCTGCACCCGCTGGTGCACCTGCCGGCCAGCTCTGGTGTGGGCCCCTCCTCCTCTCCTGGGCTCCTCCTCCTGGATGAGGTAAGTATGAATCAATGATTGATTTAATGAATGGATAGATGGTTGAGTGGATGCATGCATGCATGGGTGGATGGATGGGTGTGTGGGTGCATGCATGCATGCAAGGGTGCATGCTGGTGGATGGATGGGTGCATGCATGGGTGGATGGATGCATGGTGCATGCAGGGTGGATGGCTGAGTGGGTGCATGCATGCATGGGTGGATGGATGGGTGAGTGGGTGCATGCATACATGGATGGATGGGTGCATGCATGGGTGGATTGATGTGTGCATGCATGGATGTGTGCATGCATGGATGGATGTGTGCATGTGTGGATGGATGTGTGTGTGCGTGGATGTGTGCGTGCGTGGTTGCATGCATGGATGTGTGGATGTGTGCGTGCATGGATGTGTGGATGTTTGCGTGCATGGATGGATGTGTGCATGGATAGAAGTGTGTGTGCATGCATGGATGTGTGGATGTGGGCATGCGTGGATGGTGCATGGATGGATGTGTGCGTGCGTGGATGTGTGCATGCATGGAGGGATGTGTGCATGCATAGGTGTGTGCATGGATGCGTGCGTGGATCTGTGGATGCGTGCATGCGTGGATGTGTGCGTACATGGATAGATGTGTGCATGGACAGATGTGTGTGCATGCTTGGATGTGTGCGTGTGTGGATGTGTAGATGCGTGCGTGCATGAATGGATGTGTGCATGGATGGATGTGTGCATGCATGAATGTGTGCATGGATGTGTGCATGCATGGATGTGTGAATGCGTGGATGTGTGGATGCATGCATAGATGCGTGCATGGATGGATGTGTGCATGGATGGATGTGTGCATGGATAGATGTGTGCATGGATAGATGTGTGTGTGTGCATGCGTGGATGGGTGCATGGTGGATGATGAGTGCATGGGTGGATGGATGGATGGGTGCAACAAGGAATCAAGTGTCCTCTTGTTGTAGTCTCTGGGATCATAGACATGGTGCACTGTATCATTGCCATAAAATGCATCATAACTCTGACCCCAGAGACTGTAGGAAGAGGACACTTGATCCCTTGTTGCAGTCTCTGGATTGAGCAGAGGCGATCGAGAGTTGTGGGACCTTCGTTGTGGACTACGTTGGATCTTTATAATAAAGATGGAGTCTGAATTTTGTTTTTTTTTATTCAAATAAAAAGATTTTTCTCTGCGTGGGGTATTTTTTGACTATTTACTAAAGATTCCTAGTGGCCTGGTCTAACATTGGCCCGACAATATGAATCTCGGGCTTAGTGCCAGCTACCAACAAAAAAGCTGGCATTAACCCCTTTATTACCCAGTTTGCCACCAGCACCAGAGCAACTGGAAGAGCCTGGGTACAGCGCCACGAAATGGCACTTCAATGAATGTGCCATTTTCTGGGGTGGCTGCGGGCTGCAGTTTGCAGCATGGAGGGCCCAGAACGCTTGGGTCTCTCCATGCTGAAAACTCCAGCCCCCAGCTACCAAGTATATGGCGAAGCCCCAGGTAATTTTTTTTCTAGAATTAGTTCTAGAAATAAAAAAATGGGCTTCGCTGTATGAGGAAGCTGGGGGTTGCTTGCAGTCCGTAGCTGCCAGGTTGTACCTGGCTGGACCAAAAATATGGCGGAGCCCCACGTTATTTTTTTTTTCTAGAACTAGAAAAAAAAAATGGGATTTGCTGTATTTTTGGTTGCCAGCAAGGTACAATGAGGCAGCTGGGGGTTGCTGGCAGTCTGTAGCTGCCAAGTTGTACCTGGCTGGACCAAAAATATGGCAGAGCCCCACGTAATTTTCTTTTCTAAAATCGGTTCTACAAATAAAAAAAAAAGGCCTTCGCTGTATTTTTGGTTGCCAGCCAGGTACAACTTGGCAGCTGGGGGGCTGGAATCCTCAGCATGGAGAGACCCAAACGTTGTGGGTGCCCCACGCTGCAAATTGCAACCCACAGCCACCCAAGAAAATAGCGCATTCATTAGAGGCGCCATTTTCTGGTGCTGTACCCCAACTCTTTCAGTTGCCCCCTTACTCTTACAAGTTTGAACACCCAGGTGCTTTACAAATTGATCCGTAAAAATCAAAAAGTTTTTTTTTTCTTCCACAAAAATGTTCTTTTCATTTTTACGGATTAATTTGTGAAGCACCTGGGAGTTCAAAGTGCTCAGTATGCATCTAGATAAGTTCCCTGGGGGATCTAGTTTCCAAAATGGGGTCACTTGTTGGAAGCTCCAATGTTTAGGCACACAGGGACTCTCCAAACGCGACATGGTGTCCGCTAACAATTTGAGCTAATTTTCCATTCAAATTGTTAGCGGACACCATGTCGCGTTTGGAGAGTCCCTGTGTGCCTAAACATTGGAGCTTCCCACAAGTGACCCCATTTTTGAAACTAGATCCCCAGGGAACTTATCTAGATTGGTGGTGAGCATTTTAAACCCCCAAGTGCTTCACAAATTAATCCGTAAAAATGAAAAAATTGCTGATGAACTTTGAACCCTTATAACTTCCAACCAAAAAAAAAGTTTTTTCCAAAATTGTGCTGATGTAAAGTAGACATGTGGGAAATGTTATTTAGTAACTCTTTTGTGCCACATAACTCTCTGGTTTAGCAGAATAAAAAGTAAAAATTTGAAAATTGCTAAATATTTGCTAAATTTTTGATTTTTTCACAAATAAAGGCAAAAATTATCGACCTAAATTTAATAATAACATTAAGCCCAATATGTCACGAAAAACAATCTCAGAATCACCAGATACGGGCATACAGGGATTTCTTTCTGTACCCCAAGGGCTCCCTTCTTCCTCCACACCTCTCCGTCTCTCCCTCCCGGGGTGAACAAGATTGTGCTCCAGCCCGCGGGAGCCGGCACCACACCGCCCCAACACTCCCGACTTCCACTCCACTCCTCTCTCAATGGTCTCTCCTCTCCTTCTCCCTCTGACTACTCTTTACTACCGCTCCCTGCCCCCCTTTTGAACCTCGGTCCTCCCTCAGGGTCCACCCACCATCCCAGGCACCTACGGGTTGTGTGTGCTTTTGGCTCAACTGCACTATCCCAGCTTCTGGAGAGCAGAGGCACAATGCTCCCTAATCGCAAGAGTGCAGTGACGGTGGGGCGCCACACTATCACAAGCTACAATTGAAGGCTTAGAGCAGAGGTCCCCAATGTCAGTCCTCGCGGCCGAACCAGTGCAGGTTTTCAGGATTTCCTTACTATTGCACAGGATTGGAATCATTGCCTGCTGTGCAATACTAAGGAGATCCTGAAAACCTGCACTGGTTCGGCCCTCGAGGACTGACATTGGGTACCTCTGGCTTAGAGAATACTCATCCTGCATTGAAAAGATCCTTAACCCTTCAGCATTAAAGATAAAGTACAACAGTAAAACCATAGTCAAGTCAGTCCTGCAGAAAACCTGCAATAGATTAAACGTTGAGACCTTCTGAACTCAAGACGTCCAGATTTGACAACAGGATGCAGCACACTCATGACAAGGACATTACAACTTCAATATCCATGATTATGATTAAGAGATGAGCTGACCCAAACTTTAAAGTTCAGGGGTTCATGCCAAACACAGACTTACCAAAAAAATCAGTGCTTGAAATCGGGTGCATTATGTATACAAACCAGTAGAGCAAGCATCGCTGTGCTTGGGCATGCTTAGTGCTCAGCCTAGTGCAAACCTCTTGCAGTTTTTAAATGGCTTGTACTTGGGGTAAAATCAGCTTCATTGAATGTAGTGTGTACAAAAAGAAACATAAAACCCCTCCCTTCCAGAAGTGCTTTGTTTATGGCTGGCTGTATGTGAGTGGAGAGCCAAATTGCCCAATCGGTGACTTCCAATGAGGTCCAGCTGAATCCACAGAACCCACACTTCCTTGAGTCCACTCATCTCTAATTATGATTACTCATATTTTGATAAATATTACTTGCTCATGGTCATAAATATTAATACTGTGATGCACAGACAAGAAGAAGTAGAATAGTCAAACATTCAGGTCAGGTACCAGGAGACCATGTCAAGATAGAGGGGATAAACAGAGGCATAGTAAAATCACTGTCCGAGATCTGTTAACTGGAGAGGAGCAAATCAGAACAAAGGAACAAGACAAAAGAATGGTCAACCACAGGCAAGGTCAAGCAGCAAAAAATCAGAGAACCAGATTCAAGAGACTAACTTTGCACCTCAGAGCTAAAAGTAAGACCAGCAGTGCTCTGGGAAAAAATGCAGTGCTAAAAGGGTAAGCAGTTAAAGAGAACAAGAAGCACCTGCAGGATCTCAGTACAGCTTAGAAAGCAATTGTGTGAGAGCTGTCAATCAGAACACCAATATCCCAGCATATCCCAGCTCTAGATAGGATGACTGTCAATCACCCAGCCCAGCACACCCTGAATGCAGAGCAGAGGAATGGAGAAAGCTCCTCATCCTCTAAGAGGTGGCCACTGGACCCCTAGATCTCCCAAGAAACATCCTATGGTCCATATCCTCTCCAGTGGACCAGATACTGGATGGAATTCAGGACATTCCGAGAACCCACAATCCTCTGAACCTCGTTTTTCAGACCTCCATTGACAGAAACAAGAGAAGGCAGAAATGCAGGTGACAACACTGGAGGGACAAATGCTTTTAACAGTAATGTATGGAAAATATTATGGATCTGAAAAGACTGAGCTTCAATCTACAGTAAAGGCAACTGGATTGGCCACCTCTAGATTCTCATATGGACCAATAAATTTTGAACCCAACTTTGTCAATTGCACCTTCAGTTTAATATTTTTGGAAGATACCCAAACCCTATCTCCAACTTTGAAGACAGGACCTGCGGAATGCTTCCTATTGGATGTTTTTAATGAAATTGAGCCACCCTGACATTCTTTTGAACCTGCCTCCATACACCCCCAAGTATTTGTTTAGCAATTTCAGCTCAATGACACCCAGAACTTATCCTAGAAAATTTTCCAAAATGAAGATAGAAACCATAATTGCAAAAAAAGGACTAGGATCCCATAGACCAATTAATCCAACTGTTAGGCTGCGTTCACACAGTGCGTATTTTGACGCGTTTTTTACGCGCGTATTTTCTCCAGAAGAATGTGCATCTGTATTTCCCAGCAAAGTCAATGGACATTCACTTTTGCCATTCACAAGTCGCGTATTTTTACGCAGCGTAAAAATACGACCGTAAAAAAAATGAACATGTCAATTCTTTCCAGTTTTTTACGCGCGTATTTTCCATAGGCCCCATTATAAGCACTGGAAATACGCGCGTAAAAAAACGCAGCCGCGTATTTTTACGCGCGTAAAAATACGCGCGCGTAAAAATACGCAACGTGTGAATGCAGCCTTAAAGGAAAACTCAGCAAGAGGTAAATATGAGGACCAGTCCTCATGCTGAGCTGCAATGAAACACCTTAAAATTTGCTACAATGACTGATTAGTACTCTCAGTCTGACCATTGGTTTCAGTGTAGTAAACAAAGGAGAATGACAAAACAATCCCCAATTTTTTACAAAACACTCTCCAAAATGTGGAGACAAATTGCATTGCCCTATCAGATACAATGTTCAGAGGGACTCCATGCAATTTCACCACATGATTGATAAATAACTCTGATTAACAAAAGTAGGCTAGTTTGCTGAAACGGTTAACTACCACCCAAATCAATGTTTTCCCACCAGACACAGGCAAATATGTAATAAAATACATGGACAAATGAGTCCATGGTCTTTCAGGAGAAGGCACTGGAGCCAATTCTTGGGCTGGACGGTAATGACAGACTTTAGCGCATGCTCATGTTTCACGAGCGAGCAGATACAAATTTATTAAAATAATTTTGCATAGATAACTACCAAAAGAGTCTAGCAATAGCTTTCTGGGTAACTGTGATCCCTGAATGACCACTCAAAATGGAGTTATGAAATTCTCGCAAAATATGTAAGCTTAGGTACACAGGGAGAAACAATTTGTATTCAGGGGCAGTAGAAGTAGCCAATGACTGAGCATCACAGATCTCTGGTTCCAACTCAGAGGATACCATGGCCACAACAATACCCCGAGGAAGAATGGAGGTTCTGGAATAGACATGAAATCCAGGCTAAGAGACAAAGCTTTAGCTCTCATGTTCTCACCTGATCGAAAAATTAAATATAGGGGAAAAAAAAAGACCATCTGGCCTTTGTAGAGGCCAACCATTTGGCAGATTCAATATAAGCTAGATTTTTGTGATCAGTCACAACTGTAACTTGATGAACTGCTCCCTGCAAAAAATGCCTCCATTCTTCAAAATCTAACTTGACAGTAAGTAACTCCTGATTTCCGACAGTATAATTTCTTTCAGCAGGAGAAATGTTTTTAGAGAAAAACGCACATGGTTGCCTGTTAGTTTTAGGACCTTGAGAAAATATAGCCCCCACCCTGACCGTAAAAACATCTACCTCCACAATGAACGGCCTCTGGAGGTCTAGATGAATAACAACAGGAGAAGACATAAAACATTTTTTCAAATTTTCAAATGCCCCAACCGCCTCTGGAGACCAAACTATCAGATCTGCCCCCTTACAAATGAAATCAGTAAGAGGTTAGACGATCTGTGAAAAACCTTTAACGTATTTGTTGCACAGTTTCTGGATAAACACCGCTGCAGTAGAAACTTCACAGAGCAGATTATATGGGATAACAAGCTTTTACTTCTCAGAACATGAGGTAATGAAAAATGCACAGTCACTTCACTACTGAAGCAGGAAGAAGTAACAAAACTAAAAGTACAAGAGAGATTTTTTCTTTTACAATACAGTAAGCAAGTAAAACTTTACATAACATCGCCATCTATTGTCAGATCAGCATAAAGTCACCTTCACACAAACGAAGTCCAAACTGTTGTATATACTAACACCCTTTCTCGACGGTAAGGACTTTTTCAGTCAAACCCAATTTCTTCATTAGTCTTTGATGTTTTTCAGCATTCAATGCCTTTGTGAAAAATGTCTGCTGTCATATCTTCAGTTGGACAATATTCTAATTTTAGGATTCCTTGTTCCTGATGATCCCTCAAGAAATGATACTACACATCAATGTGCTTAGTTCTTGGGTTAACTGTTTCCATCTGAACAAGAACAAGACAGCCTTGATTGTCCTCATTTAACTTTGTTGGTTCCAACTGTGGTTGTCCTAGGTCTGTTAATTGTCTTAACCATAGAACATCTTGACTCGCATGTGCTACTGCAACGTATTATGCTTCTGTTGATGACAGCATTACTATTGATTGTTTTTTACTAGTCCAACTAATTTGTCCACCTGAGAGAAAGAAAAGATAGCCACTGGTAGATTTTCTGTCAGTTGGATCTCCAGCCCAGCTTGCATCAATGTATCCAGTTAAAATACATTTATCACTTGTAGTCTGTTTCAATTTAACATTGCTAGTTCCTTTCAAATATTGTATTACTCTCTTCACGGCATTCCAATCCGCTTTATTTCCAGAGAAAAGTTGAGATTGAAGAGGTGTATCACGGTCCGCACTGCTATACCCAAAGAAACACTCACATGGAAGGCAGGATTTCAAAAGTAGTTTCTTTCCTTTATATTCCAACGCGTTTCGGTGCACAACCTGGCCATCCTTCACTCAGGGTCTCCCAACTTTTCTCTGGACGTTTTTCCACGTGCGAGTGGTCGGTGGAGGTCCTGCAGCAGCTTATTTTTTGATGCCTTCAAACCAGTTGTGGGTCACACAACTGAACCAGGTGATGGATCCATATCACCACATTTACACTTTAGTGTCGCTAGTGATAGGGCACTATTGCACCTCTTGTCACCCACCCCTCTTGTTTTTACACAATCTGCTTTATTTGGCTTGGACAATTCTCTACTCAGAATTCCTACTGCTGCTGCGATGTCTGGCCTTGTAACAGTCGCTAGATACAGTAATTTTCCTATTACCATTCTGTACTCTTCATTATTTAGTAACACATTTTTCTCACTATTCATCTCTTTAAGATAATTAGTTTCCATTGGAGATGTTGCTGGTTTTGTACCCTTCAATCCAAATGTTTCGGTTATGTCTTGAATCATGTGATTTTGATTAAGTAGGAAACTTCCATCTTCTTCCCTTTCTATCTGTATTCCTAGGTATTGTTTCACATTTCCCAAGTCTTTGATCTCAAAATGTTGATTCAGGATTTTTAGTATGTCCTCTTTATCCCTTTCTTTTTCAAAACAAACTAAAATGTCATCAACATATAAGAGTACATAGATCCATCTGTCCATTAGTCTTTTTGTGTACAGGCAAGAATCAGCTTTGCTTCTTTGAAATTTTTCATTTTTGAGCACTTCCGTGATTTTATCATTCCACGTTTCAGCAGCTTGTTTTAAACCGTATATAATTCTTTGTAATTTGCAAACCATGTTTGGATTATTTTCATCTTTGAATCCTGGAGGTTGTTCCATGTAAATATCTTCTGTTAAATTTCCATTCAATAATGCTGTCTTTACTGTTTTAGTTCCATTTGTTTCATTTCTGCAACTGCAAACAAAGTTCTTATTGCAGTATGTTTGATAACTGGTGCAAATGTTTCATCATTGTCTTCTCAATATTTTTGAGAATAACCTTTAGCTACTAGTCTTGCTCGGTATCGTTCAGCTGTGCCATCTGTTTGGTACTTTAGTTTAAAAACCCATTTACATCCTATAGCTTTTCTTCCTTCTGGTAATTCTGTTAGTGTCCATGTCTTTGAGTCATGCATGATTTTATTTCTATTTATGTTGCCTCTATCCATTTATTAGCTTCTTCTTCAGGAAGTCGAGATATGTCTTCCCAAGTGGTAGGCTCATAAATTCTACTTGTACTTGCTTTGTATGAGAGGCATATTGGTGGTTTTCCTTTGTTTTCTCTTATTGAACGTCTTGGTTCTGTGTCCGTTTGTAGTTGTATTTCTTCAATTTCAATATTCTGTTCTTTATCAATTTCAACTTCTTTTTCATCAGATACTCCTACAGCTATATCACTGCTGTTTTTCTCATTTTTTGTTTCCAGTGAAATCATAGTGTCTTCATTTAGATCCTCAATGAATATCACAATGTTAATCACCATGACTCTGTCTGTTTTGGGATCTAGGATTCTATATCCATTGCAATTTTCACTATGTCCAACAAATATTCCTTCTATGGACCTATTTTGAAGTTTGGAACGTTTTTCTGTTGGAATGAATACAAAAACTTTACAACCAAAAACTCTTAAATGATTCACAATTGGTTTCATACCTTGCCATAGTTCATATGTTTTTTTTTTTTCAGTTTTCTGGAAAAAAAAAAGTTGGTTTTGTAGATATGTAGCTGTCATTGCTGCTTCACCCCAATATTTCTCTGGAAGTTTGGAATCTTTCAGCATACACCTTATCATTTCAGTCAAAGTTCTGTTTTTCCTTTCTGCTACTCCATTTTGTTCAGGTGTGTATGGAACAGTATTTTGATGCTCTATACCATTTTGTCTTAAGTAGTTTTCTATTTTGTGTCCTGTAAATTCACATTCATTATCACTTCTAATGATAATTAGCTTCTTTTGAAACTTGTTATTCGACTTTTCACCTAGTTTACTAGTTGATTGAAAAACTTTGCTTTTGTTCTTGATCAAGTATGTGACTGCGTATCTTGAGTAGTCATCTATAAAAGACACCATATATTTTTTGCCTCCTGATGTAGTCACCTTCATGGGTCCAAATACGTCAGTATGCACCAAATCAAGTGGTCTTGTGCATTTCGTTTCACTCTGTTTAGGAATAGATATCTTTGTGGCTTTAGATTTTATACAACATTCACATCTTACAGTAATTGAGCAATCAGATATCAGTAGATCCTTTGTCAATTCTTTCCTTTGTAACTCCATTATACTTTCAGGAGGTCTGTGTCCTAGACGTCTATGCCACATGTGAATAGAATACTTGTGATCATGTGTACACAACTTCATCTGTTTCTTTAATGTGTCTAGGCGATATAATTGTTCATCTGCCTTGACATTGGTTATTATCTTATTTCCTGCTAGGATTGTACATTCATCATCTTTGAATTTTTCAGTAAGTCCTTTAGCTGTTAGATGTTTTACAGATAACAATCTACCTTCTTATCCTGGAATATATAACACATCCTGTACAAGTATTTTTGAATCATGCTCAAACTTGTTAGAACAGTTTAGCATACCTTGGCCAACACCTTCTGCAGTTATTTTGCTTCCATCTGCAAGATAAATGGTTTCCTTCTTATTTAAATCAAGTTCAGTAAAGAAATTACTTGTCATGTGATTTGTTGCTCATGAGTCAATAAACCAACCCAATGATGATTTCTTATCAGTTACTCTAAATGTGCCATTCCAATTATTTTCACATGAATCAGAAAATGTGTTTTTCATCTTCTGTGTATTCTCTTTATGGTGTAATCTCTGTTGTTCTGCTTTCTGTATAGTACAATCTTTCTTTAAATGTCCTTTTTTCTTACATCTGAAACATTCTCTTGTCTCTTTATTATAGGGTATTTTGGATTATGTAGCTTTAAGAGCATTTCCATTATCTTTTTTAGTAGAATAATCATTTGTTTGTTCTTTCCTTCTTTGATATTCATCTATGAGTCTAGTCTTCACAAACTCTAATGTAATGTCTGTTTCAGGTCTTGTCTCTAGTGCATTTATTAAAGCAGTACATGAAACTGGTAAACTGCATAATAATATTGCTGCTACATGGCTTTTCTTAATATCTTCACCAATTGATCACAGCTGTGAAATCACTTCCATCATAGAGAATATATGCTTCTGCATGTCCTTGTCTGCACTTAGTCTCATACTGTAAAGCTTTCTTAGCAGAAATAACTTGTGATTTAAACTGGGTCTTTCATGTAACTTTCTTAGTGTTTCCCACATTCCCTTTGCTGTATCCTCAATCCTCATGTGGATTAATTGAGCATCATCCACTAATGAGCTAATGGTAGCTCTTGCTTGTCTATTTTTCTTATCCCATGTCTGATTTTCTTCATCAGGTCTATGTCACGCGCTTAGATGGCGCTAACCTTGTTGGATTCTGCTGTGTATGTTGTTTGTCTTTAAGAGCTGCATGGTTGATAGTTGTGAAGATCCTTGCCTCCTATGGTGTACTCCAGAACTGCAGTCACTATTATGTTCAATTGCTGGTTCAGGAGTTAATGTGTGACTCACCTGGAATCCCCTCCCACTGGCTTTAAATAGCCTTCCTTCTCCTCTGTCAGGTGCTGCTGATAGCTATTTGCTCTAGGTCTTGGTGTTGTGCTGATGCTTAGCTGCTGGGCTAAAGTCTGTCCTTGGGACAAGGTCGGGGGCCCTTAGCCAAGTGCTAATCAGGAGTTTAGGGTACAGGGTGGTGGCTCGGAACTCCTCATCATCAGAGGTACCTCCGAAATCAGGGCGTGCCAGGGACCCCAGCATCAGGGTCAGATTAGGCTCTCCTGACCCCCTTTTTGCTCAATTCACCTACCTGTTTCCTGATTCCCTTACCTCCCAAGCGTGACAGTCTATCTTTAGTGATTACTTCCCATAAATCATCTTTAGACAATAACATCTCTACTTTGAACTTCCAGAACTGATAGTTCTCATTATTCAGCTTAGCTACTGTGAGTTTTAGCTCTGTGCTACTAGTAATCTTTAACTTGTCTTACTTCTTGTTTGTAGAGAATTGTACTGAAGAAATCTTTTGCATTTGCCAGGGTCTTGCTGATAGTTCCGGTGTCATGGGTGTTTGGGGTTCTCGGTGCCGGTGCCTGGTATCCTCAGTGCTTAAGATCTTCAGTGCCTGGATCTTCAGTGCTTTGGCTTTCTGGATAACACAACCATTGCAGTAGAAACTTCACAGAGCAGATTATATGGGATAACAAGCTTTTACTTCTCAGAACATGAGGTAAAGGAAAAATGCACAGTCACTTCAGTACTGCACCAGGAAGAGGTAACAAAACTGAAAGTACAAGAGAGAGTTTTTCTTTTACAATTCAGTAAGCAAGGAAAACTTTACATAACATCGCCATCTATTGTCAGATCAGCATAAAGTCCTCCTTCACACAAACGAAGACCACAACTGTTGCATATACCAACAGTATTTTCTGCAATAATTTGCAAACTCCAAAAAGCATTGCAGAGACTTGAGGTCACTAGATTAACCCAATCTACTGTATTGTGGGCTGAACTTTCCAAGGTCCATCTTAAACCTAAAGGCTGACACAATGAACCACAGGAATGATATTTCTTGGACAGAAAAGGTACATTCCTCTAATTTAGCAAATAAACAATTTTCTTTCAACTTTTACAGAACCAAACGGACATGTTCATAATGTAATCCGAGTCAGGCAAAAAAATTAGAATATCATTTAAATAGACCACAATAAACCAAAATAATCAGAGAAAACATCGTTCATTAAATTCTGAAAGACTGCGGGTGCATTAGTTAAAACAAAAACCATAAGATTTTTAAAAAGACCTTCAGACTTCAAAAGCACAATCTTCTCTCATCACCCTTACCAATATGTATCAAATTATATTCCTCTCTATGATCATGTTTGGAAAACCATTTGGATTAGCAAGTTGATTATATAGATCGGAGATAAGTGGAAGTGGATAGGTATTTTAACCATAATTTTATTTAATTCTCGGAGGCAGGGACGGAGACCCCCATCCTTGTTTTTAACAAAGAAAAACAAGCTGCTACAAGACAGGAGAAAGGACAAATATGACCCTTTCATAAACTTTTGATTACAATTCTTTTATGGCGGGTCATTTGGGACCCGATAGATTATACAGGTAAGCTTTCAGCAATTTGGCATCAGGAAAAAGAATAATAGCACAGTCATAAGGGTGTTGGAAGGTAATATCTCTGCCTCTTTTTCCAACAACACATCTTCGTCAAAATCCTTCAAGAACCCCTGCAGACCCACAAGACAAGAAGAAAAAATGTACAAAATGAAGACATCTTTTATGACAATAGGGGCCCATTTTAACAATATTCTTCGGACACCAATCAATGACAGGACTATGAATATGCAGCCAAGGAATTCCCAACACCAACCCTGCAGATAAGTTATCCAATACATACTGTAACAGGAGATAGACTCAGAGATCCCACTTGGAGTGTAAATTAGGGTTGGCTCCAGGTTTTTTTGGGCCCCGGGCAAAACAGTCTCCGTGGGCCCCTTTAGCACATACCATGTTTCATTAATTTAATATAAAAGGTGCAGGCCTGTGGATATATAATATAGAGGTTCCTGGGTGGGCTGTATATATAATATTGAGCCTGTGCAGGGCTGCATATATAAAATATGGAGACTGCTGGCTGTGTAAATAATATGGAAACTGATAGACTGTATATATAATATAGAGGCTGCTGAGCTGTGAATATAATATAGAGGCTGCGGGCTGTATATACTTAGAGGCTTTACTGGGCTGTATATATTATATGGAGGCAGTGGCAGCCCAGCAACAGCCTCCAAATAATATATACAGTCCAGTACGCCTCCAAACAATAAATATAGCCAAGCACAACTTTCATATTATATATACAGCAAAGCACAGCCTCCATATTATATATAAAGCACAACATCCAAATACTATATACATAACAGCAACAGTCTCCTGATAAATATATATATAGCCCAGCACAGTCTACAAATAATATATACAGCACAGCATCCAAATAATATATACAGCACAGCCTTCAATTTATATATAAATCACAGCCTCCATTTTATATACGCATCACAGCCTCCAAATAATATATACAGCACAGCCTCCATTTTATATATAGAGCACAGCCTCCATTTTATATATACAGCAAAGCCTCCAAATAATATATATATAGCACAGTCTCCAAATAATATATACAGCATAGCCTCCATTTGATATATAAATCACAGCCTCCATTTTATATACGCATCACAGCCTCCAAATAATATATATAGCACAGTCTCCAAATAATATATACAGCACAGCCTCCATTTTATATATAAATCACAGCCTCCATTTTATATATAGCACAGTCTCCAGATAGTATATACAGCATAGCCTCCATTTTATATATACAGCACAGCTTCCAAATAATATATATAGCACAGTCTCCAAATAATATATACAGCACAGCCTCCATTTTATATATAAATCACAGCCTCCATTTTATATATACACATCACAGCCTCCAAATAATATATACAGCACAGCCTCCATTTTATATATAGAGCACAGCCTCCATTTTATATATACAGCAAAGTATCCAAATAATATATATATAGCACAGTCTCCAAATAATATATACAGCATAGCCTCCATTTGATATATAAATCACAGCCTCCATTTTATATACGCATCACAGCCTCCAAATAATATATACAGCACAGCCTGCATATTTTATATACAGCATAACCTCCATAGCCCAGTACAGCCTCCATATAGCCTAGCAGCAGGCTCCAAATAGCCCAGCAGCAGTCTCCATATAGCCCAGCAGCAACCTCTATATAGCTCAGCACTGCATCCATATAGCCTAGCACAGTTTCCATATAACTCAGAACAGCCTCCATATAGCCCAGCAGCAGCCACTATAGCCCAGCAGCAGCCTCTATAGCCCAGAACAGCCACCATAGCCTGCACCAGCCTCCATACAGCTCAGCCCAGCCTCCATAGCCTGCAATAGCCTCCATATAGTTCAACAGCAGCCTCTACAGCCCAGAAGCAGCCTCCATAGCCCACAACAGACTCCATAGCCCAGAAGCAGCCTCCATAGCCCAGCAGCAGCCTCTATAGTCTAGAATAGCCTACTTAGCCCGCAGCAGCCTCCATATAGTCTAGCAGCAGCTTCCAAAGCTCAGAAGCAGCCTCTATAGCCCAGAACAGCCTCCATAGCCCGCAACAGCCCCCAAATGGCTCAGCAGAGGCTCCATAGCTCGCATCAGCCTCCATATAGTCAAGCAACAGCTTCCACAGCCCAGAAGCAGCATATATAGACCAGAAGAGCCACTATAGCTCTGAACAGCCCCATAGCCCGCAGCAGCCTTCATACAGTCTAGCAACAGCCTCCACAGCCCAGAAGCAGCCTCTATAGCCCAGAACAGTCTCCATAGCCCGCAGCAGTCTCCAACAGACTAAGCACGGCCTCCATAGCCAGCAGCAGCCTCCATATAGTCCAGCAGCAGCCTCCAAAGCTCAGAAGCAGCCTCTATAGCCAGAACAGCCTCCATTTCCCAGCAGCAGCCTCTATAGCCCGCAGCTGCCTCCATATAGCACAACACAGCCGCCATAGCCTGCAGCAGCCTCCATATAATTCAGCAACAGCCTTCACAGCCCAGAAGCAGCCTCTATAGCCAAGAACATCCCCCATAGCATGCAGCAGCCTCCAAATGGCTCAGAACAGCCTCCATAGCCCTCAGCAGCCTCCATGTATTCCAGTAACAGCCTCCACAGACCAGAAGCAGCCTCTATATCCCAGTACAGCCTCTATAGTCCAGAACAGCCTTCATAGCCCACAGCAGCCTCCAAATGGCTCAGCACAGCCTCCATAGCCTGCAGCAGCCTCCATATAGTCCAGCAGCAGCTTCCACAGCCCAGAAGCAGCCACTATACCCCAGAACAGCCTCCATAGCCTGCAGCAGCCTCGAGATAGCTCAGCACAGACTCCACAGCCCGTAGCAACTTCCAAATAGTCCAGAAGCAACCTCCATAGTCCTGAAGCAGCCTCTACAGCCCAGAAGCAGCCTCTATAGCCCAGAAGCAGCCTCCATAGACCAGAACAACCTCTATAGTCCACAGCAGCCTCCATAGCAAAGAACCAGCCTCCACAGCCCAGAACAGCGTCCAGATAATGTATAATATGGTGGTTCTCCTGCTACATCTGTCCCCGAGACACATCTTGGTATATATAATCCCCATTGTGCTGCACACAGTAAAAAAATTATTAATGATACTCACCTTCCTTCCGCTCCCTCAGGGCTGTGTCCTCCTCAGATGCTTCCTCCGGTCTGTGCTTCCTTCCTGTATGGCTGCATTAGCGCAATGAGGTCACAGGGAGATAACTCATCATGCTGCTGCAGTCGGCAGAGGAGGAGGAGGAAGCACCCCTGCTCCCCGGAGCCAGCACATGGCTAATTTGTGTTGCATGCAAATTAGCCATGTGCACTGGCAGAGCTGCAGGAGCACTCAGTGTCCAGCTGAGTGCTCCTGATGGGCCCCTTTTGTCGGGGCTGCCTTTTCCTGATGGCCCCCTGACCATCAGGGCTGCATGATGTTCCTGATGGCCAGTGGGCCCTCCCAGCTGCTCAGGGCCCCGGTATTTGCCCGGGTACCCCAGGTGCTGACGCCAGGCCTGGTGTAAATTCCACCATGTCATCTGGACAAGGTTCTGGAGTAACGGTGTCCTGTCAATGGCAATAATTTGGGTTCATCCAGCCTCTCTGCTTAATCCTAACCTCACAAACCAGTCCAGAATTGATGAGATTTACAGCAGACCCACAGTCAATAAAAGCTTGTGTAGGTAAAAACTGATTTTGAAAAAGAAGTTCCACATTCAAATACTTTATCTGAGGAGTAAAAAGGTACCTGGAAATCTGTGTGCATCCTCGAAAATCACCCAGACTTAGACATTCTCCCAACAACTTGCTTGCTTAAGGGCGAGCCAGGAAGTCCTTTAGGACATATCAAGCATGACCACAATAGAAGCAGAGTCTGTGATCGAGTCATTGTCTCCTCTCAATAGCCCTTGCGCTGGCTACTCCCACCTCCACAGGTTCCGCCTTAAGTAAATGGATTGATCCAGGAAAAGAGACTGAAAACCCCTGTCATTTATCATGATTCTACAATCCATACGAATAGCCTGTGTCTTATCTAGAAATGAGTGAACCTTTTGAAGTTCAAATTCAGTTTGGTTCACCGTACCCTTGCTGAACCCTTTGCCGAATTTGCGAACCCCATTCAAATCAATGAGAGGCATTATCAGGGGCCTAGAAAACACTTTCAAAGAGGCCCAAAAGCTGCAAAACAGTGCAAAATGGAGTCCTGGTGTTTTGGTACAGACATTAGCTTCCTACACTGTTACTTAGCAAGCTTCAGTGCCACACTGTTACACTGTCACAGTGTCACACTGTCTAAGCAGCTGGCTCACCCACTGCTCGGTCCCAGCTTCACCCAGCCCACTCAACTCTACCCAGTTCCAGCTGCCAGCGGACCCACTCACCTGTGTCCTGTCCCAGCTCCCAAAAGCCCAATCTCCCTGCCTAGTCCCAGCTTCGAGCAGCCTGCTCACCCCTGCATGGTCCCAGCTCCACGCAGCCTGCTAACCCTCTCACAGTCCCAGCTCCCGCAGCCTGCTCTCCCCCGCCCTGTCCCACTCACTCCTGCCTGGTCCCATCTCCATGCAGCCCGCCCATTCCCAGCTTTATGCAGCTTGTTCATCCCCACCCAGTCACAGCTCCCAGCAGCATGCTCACCCCTACCCAGTCCTAGCTCCATGCAGCCTGTTACCCCCACTTGGTCCCAGGTCCATGCAGCCCAATCACCCCTGCCTGATCTCAGCTCGCACCTGCCCACTCACCCCCACCCAGTTCCAGCTCCCAACAGCCCACTCACCCTCACCCAGTCCCAGCAACCGGTAGCCTACTCACCCTTGACCATTCCAAGCTCCACACAGCCTGCTTACCCCCACCTGGTCCCAGCTCTACACAGTCCGCTCACCCCTGCCTGGTCCCAGTTCCACGGTGCCTGCTCACCCCCACCCAGTCCCAGCTCCACGCAGCCTGCTCACCTCCATTCAGCCCACAGCTCCACTTAGCCCACTCACCCCCACATAGTTACAGCTCCAAAAAATATGCTCAAGTCCACCCAGTCCCAGCTCCATGATTCTCGCTTACCCCCGCCCAGTCCCTGCTCCCAGGAGCCTGCTTGCCCCACCCAATCTAAGCTCCAAACAGCCCACTCACCCATGCTAGGTCCCAGCTCCAAGCAGCCTGCTCACTCCTACCCCGTCTCAGCTCCTAAACAGCTGGCTCACAACCACGTGGTCCAAGTTCACCACAGCCTGCTGCATGAGACCAAGCACAGGGGGGCAGAGTGACAGCACAGGAGGGGGCAGAGAGATAGCACTGGAGGGGCAGAGAGACAGCACTGGAGGTGGCAGAGAGACAACAGAGGGAGGCAGAGAGCAAGCATAGGGGAAGACACAGCACAGTAGGGGGCAGAGAGACAGCACAGGAGTGGGCAGAGGGACAGCACAGGAGGGTACAGAGAGACAGCACAAGGTGGACAGAGATAAGCACAGGAGGGGGCAGAGTGAGCAGGAGGGGCAGACAGCAAGCATGAAGGGCAGCGAATGACCACAGGGGGCAAGAGTGCACACTAAGGGGGGCAGAGAGACTGCACAAGTGGGCAGGAAGTGTGCACAGGGGTGCCAGAGAGCACGCACAGGGGGGATAGAAAAGCACAGGGGGCAGAGAGCAAGCAGAGGGGGCAGAAAGCAAGCACAGGGGGCAGAGAGCAAGCAATGGGGGCAGAGAGTGAACAAGGGGTGGTTTAAGAGTGCACACTAAGGGGGCAGAGACACAGCATGGGGGCAGAGAGAAAGCACGGGGGCAGAGAGCTAGTGAGCTTGCACACAGGGGAAGAGAGCAGGCAGAGGGGGAAGAGAGAGTATGGGCGGCAGCAGAGAGTGCTCACAAGTGGGGCAATGAGAGTACAGGCGGCAGCAGAGACAGTGCATGGGGGAACATAGAAAGTGCATGCACACTTATTAATGTGGTCACTATCTTTGGACACTTTAAATAGGGACTTGCAAGTGTGAGGACCCTTGACATATAGGTTGCAAGATTCTGTTTTTGTCCAAAAGATTAACTGATACCTCACATTTTTTATGCACATTTTATACATTTTCTGCAGGGTGTAGTAGGGCTTTGATTTTGGGTGGTGAGCCTGTGTGATACACTCATATAGTGTAAACTAGCCCACCCTAACTAGAATTACTGATAGGCTCTTGTTCAGACATTGGGCATACACTCATAAAGAGTTAACTAGCCCACCCGACCTGGTGTCACTATTAGGCTCCTGCTCAAACACTGTGTAACTGTGTATCTCACTTATCTATGTTACAGGCTCCCTATGCATGCCTCATTAGTGTGCATCTCATGCAAGCAGCTGCTCCCCTCCATTGGAAGGCTGTGAGTGGCTGCTCTATAAGCATTATGCAACAGGGCTGCCCCATCTCTATATTAGGAGATTCTCTGCTCCCTGTTTGTGCATTCAGTATTAGGTTGCCTATAGTGAGTTTTTTTGAATATTTTGAACATGGTTATACAAAGATGGCAAGTCACGTAATGTATCATACCACCCCACCACTTCCACCACAAGATTACAGTAATTACAGGATTACGTTGGAGCTAATAAATTGGATAACAAGATGTCACTCTCTATTTTGTATGTAATAAATTATTTCTATCGGTGTTATGTTTTTTTTCTCTTTAATTAAAGTATTGTTAATGGCCAGCTGTCATACTGATGGCTGACATAAGCAATAGGGCTTGATGTCAGCTGCCAAAAAATCTGACATCAACCCCTTTATTACCCAGTCTTCCACTGCTACACAGCAGCTGGAAGAGCAGGGTAATGGCCAGTTTTGGCTGCATTTTCAGCAGGTCTAGAACACTTGGGCCTCACCATGCTGAGAATTGAAGCCCCCAGCTGCATTGGTTACCTTGGCTGGCATTAGAAAATACGACAGAGTCAACGCCAATTATTTTTTCATTATTTATTTAAAATAAAAATATAAATAAAATAGAGCTTCCCTTAATTTTTCATTGCCAGCAATGGTAATACCAGGCAGTGGGGGTTGACAGCTAGTAGCTGCTGCTTGGTTTACCTGCGCTGGCAAAAGAAAGTACAGCAAAGCCCTACACATTTTTTACCAGGAACTTAAACACATTATTAATTAAAAAAAAAAACACATAAGCAGTTTTTTAAGTAAAATACTTTTATTTACATACATTGAGAGAGAGCACAGGGGAAGAGAGACAGCAGATGGGGGGGAGACAGCCACTGCCCCCAGCATCACAGAGCCTGCTCCCATTCTGATGTGATAGTGATTCAACCAGAGTTAGGGTGGATGAGGGACTCGGACACCGGGGCTACTGTGTGGGGAGTCACGGATGGTCGGGACCCCGGTGCCGTGCCCTGGTGATCAATTATACCAGATATTGATGGTAAACGGTGGGGGTAAAAGGGGTTATTTACAGGGGAACGTGACGCCACCTGTAGAGTCCGGTAAGATGATACCGGCGCTGCCAGCCGGCCACTGAGGTGATGGAGGGGGCAGCAGTGTGTGGTACAGCTCCCCACAGGTGGAGCTTTACCTCAGGGCAGCTATGATGGTGAGACGGTGAGGTAGGACAGTGATGGTAAATGGTGGTGCAGTTCTTACCCCATCTGCTGATGATGTTGATGATGTTAAGCCCTCCGGGCTGCGGCAGGAAGAATAACAGAAACAATTCCAGTTTAACTCTACTTTACTTGGTACCGACTGATGGCATAACAAGACACGGTACAGTTTGGTTTTAGGGTGTTGCTGCCAACTCAGGGTTTCTCTCATGGAGTCTCTAGATGTCCTCTCTTAGTCTTTCAAGGTCTATTACTTTCTTTCTCTAGATCTTTCAGTCTTTACCACCTTTGAAGAGCTCCCCCGCCAGTCCTACGGTCTGTGTCTAGAAGATAAGGTCTGTCCACTACTCGGTCTGGACAGGGCAACCAGAGTGCAAAAGGCTCCCTTCCAGCACCGCAGTAAATGTTTGTCCCTTTTAATTTCTCCTAGTGTCCTGAACCGGTTTTCAGTCCTGAGGCAAGAGGTACCTTTGTGGCGCTGTCAGCAACCCGTTTCTGTTGGGCCTACAGCTCGTCGTTTTTTCAGTCAGGGCTGAACTCCTGGCTGCCTCGGTTGTCCGTGTCACCGGTGTCCCCTCAACATGACCAGCTGGCTCCTACCAGCCCTGGCCCGTTGCCATCTGTCCTGGGTCCCCACATAAAGATGGGGTACCCTCCACTCAGCTGGGCTGCCAGGCCTGACCACTCTGTCTGCCTTCTCGCACCGACTGAGGTAAACTCTCAACTGTCACTCTACTTCTCTCCTAAGCTCCCTGTGGAACCTACCATATTATCAGTTCCCCCTACTCTAAGTGGTGCGGTCCTAAGTGAGTGCTAAAAATAGACTCCATAAGGTTTAAACCCTGAACTAGCAACTTACAAGGAAAAACACATTTTTATATTCAAGTGTAATACTACCCTGTGGCGCCTAGCCGCAGGGGCGCCACAATAGCACTGGACTTTTATCTAGTTATACACATAACACACTAATGCACATGACAAAAATCTGTATTGTAAACATATGGAAGGAAATAAAATCATGATTGCACATTTTAAAGAAGAAATATCCTTAGTATGGTGTTTCATGAATGTGAATAGACAGATATGAAGCATATAATGGCCAAATGCTATTTTTATATAAATGGCTGTCACATAACTGTAGAAGAGATGGTCTCGTATGCTGCTGACCTGCAAGAATAAAGGTTTGCCCTCCAAAAAAATATTAATTGAAAATAAATAATAATATTATAATAATAATAATAAAATAAATATTTAAAAAATTCCCCAAAAGCTATTAAGCTGTTTTTAAACACATGTTTTAAGGACATTGTAAACTTCCTGGATTTCACAGCTGCTGCATATCTGGCACTGTTTCTAAAATTCACACCCTGAAGGTGTCAAAAGACCTGCAAACTCCAGGAAGCTTAAAAAATTCATTCATTCTACCAGCTTGATGCAAGCTGGTAGACCCGATTGTGGGAACACTCCTAACCTTAAGGTTAGGTGTTGTTCCCAGCCAATGGGTCTTCCGGAGAGCGTTTTGGTTCCAAACAAACAAGTAAAGCTTTAGGACAATTTTTAATTTCAAGTTTTTTTCCCCCACAAAGCCATATTCGGCGATTTATTTGTAAAAAAAAAAAAAGCTTGGTTTTCCGATCATAAACCAAATCTGCAATGTTCATTCAAAATGTGAAATAATTTGGGGAAAGTTCACTCATTTCAAGTCATGGCCTCCCCCAAGGAACAATATTCACCAAAGTGCAAAAGGTATCTCTCAAAGTCTATGTCACCCTATAGTGACATATAACATTCACTTTATATACACAATAACACTTGTTGATTGATTAGAATATTGAAGACTCCACAGTAATTTTTTCTGGTGTTCACCACTCAAAAATAAGAGAGATCAAAATCAAAGTCTAAGGCTAGGGTAACACTTAGCAGGGCACTTACATTTGCCAGATGCCTTTACTGCAGAGGCAAGCCTGCAGTAATGGCCAATGGTAACGTCGGGTGCTCAGAGCAAACGCTGCTTCATAGTAACCCAATGTTTACCATGGATGCAGCCACACAGGAAGCCATAGGAACGCACAGGAAAACGTTGTCTGCAAAACAAAAATGCTACCAAAGGGACCTTTAGACTTCAAAGAGAAAAGAGCATTCCTCCCAGAACCAACCCCAACAAGTGAGGTGACATCAACCAAAGGGGAAAGCTCAGATCCAGAAAATAGAAGACCAGGCGGTAGAGGCAGGAAATGGAGAAGGGGGCAAGGAAGACAACAAGGATGTAGTGCAGGCGGGAGTACCTTGGCAGGAAATCCAGAATCTCGAGATAGAACACCACCACTGCCACCACATTTGAAACCCTTTGCTAGATAACCATCATCCTCCTCTTTTTTGGAACGACGAGACGTGAGACACTACAGCCTCAGGACTCTACCTCAAACTGGCAGGAGCAAACAACTAATAAGAGATTTAAAGAAACTGACAATCAGGTTGTGAACTTATCAACCTACCACCTATCAACAACTGAGGTTAAAGACTTACCTTTGTAGCTACAACTAGGTTTGACATCTTCACCTGAATAAAAGACATTACCTGTTTCAATAAAAAATCTTGTGAAACAGGCACATTTCTTGAACATTACAGTTTTGGCAATAATTACAGTTTTTCTCTTCGGTGCAGACTGCTCCTCATGTTTCAGTACCTCCAGGCTTCCGCCAACTACGTCCAGCATTCTGGCTGTGCATTCACTAAGTCCTCAATCCAACCCCGTGCTCACCGTAAGGATCCGCTTGCACTACCAGTAGGGACTTCTTTATCGGGACACAGTTTCCCCACTGCCAGTACGGTACAACCATGTTCCTCCAGATCCACGCCAACGTTATGTTCCTTAACTGCAAGGATCACTGGAGAAGGCTGAATTAATAAATTGTCCATAGTTACTAAGAATCCTTTCTCTGCTAGTGAGGGACTCTTTTGGCTGCAGAACAAGCCTGTTTTGTTGCTTAAACTCCACCCTTAGTGACTCACTACCAGCCTAGTAACACTTTCACTTTCACCCATAGCTTCACCTTTAAGGGGTACTTCACACACAGCGACATTGCTAGCGATATTGCTGAAATCAGCATCCTCACCAGTGACATCGCTGTATGTGAAAAGCAGCAGTGACGGGGCCCCTGCTGCGAGGTCACTGATCGTTACACAATGATCAGGACCATTTTTTGCTTGTTGGTCTCCCGCTGTGCAGCACGCATCTGAATGTTTGACGGCGGGAGACCAATGAGTGCCGGTCCCAAGAATGCAGGGAGCCGGCGCGGTCAGCGGCACCGCCACAAGCCACAGTGGCATGCACCCGGCCGCGCAGTGCACGCTGGGACATGTAGTCACAAGACTACATGTCCCAGCGTGCACTGCGCAGCTGGGTTCACAGTGCGACCGATGTGTAACCAGGGTACACATCGGGTAACTAAGCACAGCGCTGTCCTAGTTACTCGCTGTGTACCCTGGTTACCAGCCTGTAAGCAGGAGAATGCTGGTAACCAAGGTACACAGCGGGTAACTAGGACAGCGCTGTGCTTAGTTACCCGATGTGTACCTTAGTTACCAGCCTTCTCCCGCTTACCCAGCAATGTGGAGGTTGGCTCCCTGGTCCCTGATCGCTGAGGAGATCTGCCTGTTTGATAGCTCCCCAGCGATGTTCCAGCGATCTTGGTCGTTGTCGGGATCACTGGAACATCGCTGTGTGTAACGGCACTCTAAGGGATGTGGCGGCTCACTATTTAAACTTTAATTTATCCAGATTACCAGGGAGCAGCCGTGCAGACATTATACACATAATTTAACTTACAACTCTAAGCCTAGAAATAGAAACAGTATATCTTCCCAAATGGAATGGCAGCACCCTTGACCCTCTTACCATAAAAATCAATACTATTGCTTGTTATTGAAAAAAAAAAACATATCCTCATATAACTCCTTAAGTAAAAAATGAAAAAGCTATCTTATTCATAACATAATGCAAAAATATATATATTTTTTTTAACATGTTTTTTTTTTTGTGCAAAAGTGGTACAATGTAAAACTAATAATTTAAATTGGATACGTGAATAGTGAATGGTGTTTAAAAAATCCAGAATTGTTTCTTTTGTACATTTCTTCAAAAGTGTCATAAAAAATTTAAATAAAAAAGTTGTATTTATCATAAAATGGCACCACTGAAAACAAAGTCTTGTCACCCAAAACAAGCCCCAACATAACTTTACTGATGGAAAATTGTAAAATGTATGGCTCATGGAACAGGGTGACACAACAACAAAATATATTTTTGTAAAAAATTTACATATTTTACAAATTAAGTAATAACATTTGCCAAGTACTGAAGAGAAGCTAGAGTTACTGAGTCTTAAAAGACCCAAATCAGCTTGGCTGTGCAGTCAAGAGGCTGAATTTGCCCTGCAAATAGGGAAAATATTCCAGCCCCAAGTACAGGGGAAATCAGATCTAAAAAAGTATTTAACCCCTTCATAACATCCACTGTAAAACTAAGTGGGAAAGTGAGGTTTTGTCTATAGGAGACTATATCTGTGTGCACAGTTAGGCTGGGTTCACATTGGCTTTCCCTCCGCAGCGTTCTGCGGAGGGGAAGAGCCATGTGTGTGCAGCCAGCAGAAGCTCCTATCTTTATAATGAGAGGGCACGGTGCTGCGCTTGACTGCGCATGACCGTACGCTCCCATTCACTCCCATATGTGATTTGTACGCAGGCGGATGCCTGCGCACAAATCACACAGTCTCGTCCGCACCAGGGACGCGACATGTTGCATTCCTGGTGCGGAGGAGAGTGTGTGATTTGTGCGCAGGCATTCGCCTGCGTACAAATCACATATGGGAGTGAATGAGAGCGTAGGGTCATGCGCAGTCAAACGCAGCACCGTGCGCTCTCATTATAAAGATAGGGGCTTCTGCTGGCTGCGCACACATGGCGCTTCCCCTCTGCAGAACGCTGCGGAGGGGAACGCCAATGTGAACCCAGCCTTAATGAACCATTATTAACCCCTTAAGAACAGGGCAATTTTCATTTTTGCGCTTTCGTTTCTTCTTCCCCATATTTGTCACGATGGTCTCCCTTTCCTAGGAGATTTGTGACTGCTTTGGACCTAAGTCTCATGTCTGAATTGAGACTTCATATTAACCATGTCCTTTTCCTTTGGCACTAGAGGAGTTAATGTTATTCTCTGTTGCCAGCAAGCTAGCTGGACCTGTCCAGGTGTAGCCACTCTGTGATTACCTCTGCCTTTATAGGATCACAGGGTTCCAGCATGATTTGCTGGAGATTGAACTTCATTCCTGGCCAAGCTCCTGAGGTGAAAGGAGCTCTGTGGAGAACCTTTTGCTGTCAAGCCATCTGCTGTCTGGTGAAGTGTCAGCAGATGTGAAGTAGCTGTTCTGTAGTTCTTTGTCTGTCTTCCCCTTCCCTCATGTCTCTTTATTGTAGTGGATGGGACTAGTCCTCCCGCCGACCTTACCTAGTGAGGGTTAACATCAGGGTCAGCGGAGGGCTTAGGTTTCTTGCTCGGTGACGAGGTGAAAGACCTCGTATAGGGACTGTTGGGAGATCAGGGCTGCCACAGATGAGAGCATATAATAAAAATAAAGGAGACAACACGAGGCGCAATAATGCCCTATCAATATGGCAAAGATTTTCCACACAGGTCACAAAGAAGGTGCACTCACCTTTTCTAGTTGTGTGCACCCACAACTAGTTTAAATTACATGTAATACAGAAAGCTGCTGCAGGACTTCCACCTCCACGTAACACGTGTAGAAATATCTGGATCCAGGGAATGGTGTATCACAGTCCGCGCTGCTTTGAAATAATCACTCACAGAGTCTTGGATAAAAGAACCCCCTTCTTACTTTATTTGCCTACGCGTTTCAATGCTATTCCCAGCATGCCCTGATGACGATGCTGGGAATAGCATTGAAACGCGTAGGCAAATAAAGTAAGAAGGGGGGTCTTTTATCCAAGACTCTGTGAGTGATTATTTCAAAGCAGCGCGGACTGTGATACACCATTCCCTGGATCCAGATGTAGCAGATGAGAGCAGGAGGTTACCTCCCCCGTTCCCTATGAGCAGGGCCTTCCATTTTATTTATCCCTTTGGTGTTTCCCTGTCTGTTGTTTTTTCATTGTTGCAAAGCGGACATCGTTGGTCCGTGTGCCACTGTCACACATGGTTGCTGGACATCCCCTTAGTCCAAGCGTGACAATAATCCAAGAGCCATATTTTTTTTTTATTATTCCATCGATATAGCCATGTGAGGATTTGTTTTTTGCAGGATGAGTTGTACTCTTGAATTACGCCATTATAAGATGTAATGGTAATCGGGAAAATAACTCCATGTGTGGAAAAATTGCAAAAATGTTAAATTCTGCATTTTTGTTTTGAGTTTTTTTATTTACAGTATTCATTTTACAAAAAAATCTGACCTAGCAGTATAAATCTCCAGGTTAAAGCGAACCTGTCACCCCCTTCAGGCATCTAAAGATAACATAGCCACCTTCTGCAGCACTAAGGCTGCATTCTGAGAAGGTGTCTATAGCATTTATGCTCCCTTGAATCACTGAAATAAAGACTTATATAAAATCTGTTTCAAACCAGATCCAAGACCGGGAGGCGGGTTTTCAAGTGTCTCTCTCCCTCCTCTGTGGTGTCAGTCATCCCTCTCTGCTCTCTGTGCACCGCCTCCAGGGCCATCTCCCTGCATTACAGAGCTTTGTCAGCTCTGCTACAACATAGAGCTGCTGTTATAGGAGACCCCACAGTAGTAAATCTTGCAGGAGGACGAGCAGACAAAGCACTGCCTGCTACATTGCAGCCTTGAGCTGAGCTGTCAGCAGTGCAGCAGAGTTGAGTTTGTGCTTTAGATCAGGGGCTGAGGACAGAGCAATGCTGCTGGGTACAAGAAACTGAAAGTGAAAACTGCTCAGCTCAAGGGCTGCTACGTAGCAGGCAGTATCCTCCTGCTAGATTTACTACTGTGGGGTCTCCTATAACAGCAGCTCTATGTTGTAGCAGAGCTGACAAAGCTCTGTAATGCAGGGAGATGGCCCTGGAGCCGGTGCACAGAGAGCAGAAAGGGATGACTGACACCACAGAGGAAGGAGACAGACACTTGAAAACCCGCCTCCCGGTCTTGGATCTGGTTTGAAACAGATTTTATATAAGTCTTTATTTCAGTGAATCAAGGGAGCATAAATGCTATAGACACCTTCTGAGAATGCAGCCTTAGTGCTGCAGAAGGTGGCTATGTTATCTTTAGATGCCTGGAGGGGGTGACAGGTTCGCTTTAATACAGTTTGTTTTATTTAAGTGGTGAAAAAAAATCAAAAATTAAACAAAAATCTTGCTTGTGTCGCAACTTTCAAAGAGCCGAAATGTTTTTAATTTTGGGGATATGGAGCTATGTAAGGGCTGTTTTTTTGTGCCCCAAGCTTGTGTTTTTATTGATATTATTTTAGGGTGTATAATAATGTAGGGTTATTTTAAGGTTTGATAAATCATGGTTTTCTTGAAAAATACAAACTTCTACTGTACCACTGCCTAAAGAAAATGTCTTCTAAAAGATGGCAGTAGCTGTAGGGATTGATTTTGAGTTAATCTTCAACTTGAAAAGGTCTAATTAGCTCTTAATTAATAATTAGCATGTAGTAGTTTCAACCTCTGCCTTGTTGTCATCTAAGTCAAAGTGGAGGTATGTGCCTATTATTTATCCAGCCACAGACATATCCATCTAGTCTGTTAAGAGTTAGGCCGGTTTCACATTGCAGGTCAGATCCAATCCTAAGCTGTCCGTGTAAACAGCCCCCAGACCGGATTTTGGCCCCATAGTATACTATGGGGCCGGATAGAAGCCGGATGGCAGCTCTCTGCCATCCGGTTTCTATCTGTCCGGGACAATCCGGGAGAATTCAGAATTCTCTCACAGACACAAAAACGTTGCTTGCATCGTTTTTGTGTCCGAGAGAATATCTCCTGTAATTGCCTACTCCCGGATTGCCCCGGATTCGCCCAGATCCTCCCAGATCCGGGGCAATCCGGCGCTCCCTAACATGGGAGCCTATGGGGCCGGATTGCCCCTGTCCGGGAGGATCTGGGCGAATCCGGGGCAATCAGGGAGTAGGCAATTACAGGAGTTATTCTCTCGGACACAAAAACGATGCAAGCAACCTTTAAACAACCTTTCTTCAGATATTTATTGACCCATTCCTGATATTTCTACCTCTGTGTCTTTTTCAGTCGTGGTCAGGTTTCCTTGCCTTGGCTTGTCTCTGAACACTTAACACCTTGAATTTCTGGTCTTTCCTGGGAGGTTGCAGTTCTGGTATACGACAGCACTGGAAGATATTGAGTTCTTCATCGCTTTACGCTTGATTCTACTCAAGTTTTTGGTAGTTAATATGTGTCTTTTTTTCTCAACGTGTTTCTTGTAATCACATGGACTATTTTTAACCAAACCTTTGTTGGTTCTGCAATCGATATCTTAGCTATTTCAAGGACTGCTAGATCACCCTGTAAAACCTGCAACTTTTTTATTTTTCATAGTCAGATAAATCTCTATTTTGGATCATTTTGCAAACAAGCTGCCTTTTAACTATTCACACCTTGATAAAAAAAATATTGATATTCTTAGGCCACACCCTCATTCATTACATAACTACACAATACATGATATGCTTCATCCAATATGGCTAGGTTCACCTGACATTTGTGCTGTTCGTTTAACGGATCCATTTGACAGCAGCGCAAACCCAATGTACCGAATGCATTGATGCATCCAAACGCATACTAATGCATGCCAAGTAGGCATGAGTTTGCAAGTTTTCATTTGCCAAAACGCACTGACAATCGCGGACTGCAGTGTTTTTCTGCCCACTAGACACCAAACGCAATGCTACAGATTTGCACAAAATCTGGAGCATTGCGTTATGTTGCATTTCGAATTCATGATGGGATAGGATAGATAGATGAATAGGATAGAAAGAGATAGGATACATAGAAATATAATAGGTACAAAAGCTTTACCAGTGTCCCTGCACTGTCTCCTCACTATGTCTGCTACTTTCGGTTATTATGCTCATGAATAGTCACCCATCAGCCCAGGAAAAACAGGAAGCAGCAAAAACAGAGCGTGGAGACCGAGCAGAGACACTGGTAAAGCTTCTCTACCATCTATATTTCTATCTATTCTATCTCTTTCTATCCTATTCATCTATCTTTCTATCTATCCTATCTTCTGGCTATCTCATGTAGCGCATACATTTTTGAAGTATCAAAAACCTATGTACTATAAAATTACTCAAAATGTCCCTTTTGCTGTCCGTTACAATGGAATCCATTGGAATTTGTAACAAACAGCATAAATGTAATGTGAACCTAGCCTAAGCATTCAATTTTATACATCATGGATTCGGAAAATACGCATAAAATGATGATATGTATAGTCAAAATATTTACCTAATAATTGTGCATACAGTGTAAAACGTTCCCAGTTATGTCCAGTTTGGCTATATTGTGGTAAAATTGATATACAATAAAAATAAATAATTTTGCTTTACAAATGCATTACATTGTAAATGCTAAGAGGGGTCAAACTTAATTAATATGACACCATTGTAGCACTTATTTTTCCTGAACGCTTCAGTGATAAATATAAAATTGGCAGGTCCTGACATGATATTAGCACTATGCCAGGTAACAGGCATCTTTATTATCTGCGAGTACTGGAGGCTTCTCTTACAAAGCCAGCACTAATAGACTTGCTGTCATTTAAGAAATGTCTTCTGGTTTTGTTGTCTCAGCAGGAAATTGATGGACGAGAAGAAGCAGTTTCTTGCCAATAGATTTCACATGCTTCACAACCCTTTAAGACATATTGAGCTTAGAAAAATGATTTCAGTTTGCATTTTTGTTTTTATGTCTTTATCTCTTAACCCTATAAATTGTGCAGGAATATTTTCTTTCTATGGTTTCTGTAACTATTTTTTTTTTATGTGCTCAATGAAACTTCACGAAGACCAGCAGACAAACAAGAAACGTAACGGACGTTATATTGTGTCTTGTCAACGGTAGAAGTGATTGTGACATAAAACCAGCAATATTACCACATGATGCAACATGATGCTGAGATTGTTGTACTATTCTATTTATTTAGACTGATTTGGCAATATTTTATATTAGAGAGATATAATGTGTGCTTGCATCTGGGCTAGATGTCGTCTGAATGTAGTCAATAAACCACCAAAGAAAAAAGCGATTCGACATCCATTAAAATCAGTGCAAAAAAAACTTTATTGAATCAGGATAAAAAAATATGAAAGGTGTACAAATAATACAGAAAGAGAAAAGCGTACACATTCCATGAATCCTAAAATATGATGTCAGTAATAAAAATTGGCCACATGACCATAATGTAGATGGTCAAAAAAGTCTCCAAAAAGCTTTACATACATTTATCAGCTTGTACAATTACAGCAAATTGGTATATCATAGCATCAATGAATATCCTTATATAGGTGATAAATGTTTAAGTGATAAATATTGCACAGTCCCATAAATAATTTTAACTTAATAAATCATCAATGAAATACTCCAAGAGTATGTACTGGAGCTTACATCATTGCCATATCCCAGTGAGAGCTGAAGCCAGACAAGTAAAGGTAGCGTCACACGCGGCAATATTGCTTGCAATTTCACTGGCAATTTGCTGGTTGCAGTGAAATCATGGACACATTGTTACATTTGTACACAGCAACAAAATAGAAAAATGTGTCCATGATTTCACTGCAACCAGCAAATTGCCGGTGAAATTGCCTAGCAATATTGCCGCGTGTGACGGTACGTATGATAAACAGGCCTGCGATGAAAATAATACAAGAGAAGTTTTCACTGATTTTTATGTAATTTGGTGTGCTGATTACGAAAATGACCTCCATATTTTTCCATCACGTAAGGATTTTTTGTAAAACCAAGATCGATATTTTTGCTAAAATCCTATTTAAAAAGGAATTCTCTCGAACAATTGTACATGTAATATCTGGCAACAGTGGTTTTTATCCATTTAAATTTATGTATAAATATACAGAGGCCCTCCCTGCTGGCACACGGCCCCCCATCGGTATACAGAGGCCCCCCTGCTGGCACACGGCCCCCCCATCGGTATACAGAGGCCCCCTGCTGTAACATGGCCCCCCCTTCGGTATACAGAGGCCCCCTGCCTCCACATTGATCTCACCCTCCGATGTCCGCAAGCACCTGGGGTCCTCCGTCCACTCTCCTCGCTGTATGCCGGCGGGTTCTACATGTGACCGTCGGGCGCAGTGATGACGTCATCCCTGCTGCGCCGCTCTCAGCAAACTCGGCATACAGTGAGGAGAGTGGACGGAGGACCATGGGTGCCTGCGGACATCGGAGGGTGAGATCAATGCGGAGGCAGGGGGCCTCTGTATACCGAAGGGGGGGCCGTGTGCCAGCAGGGGCCTCTGTATACCGATGGTGGGCCGTGTGCCAGCAGGGGGGCCTCTGTATACTGATGGGGGGGCCGTGTGCCAGCAGGGGGCCTCTGTATACCGAAGGGGACGCCGTGTGCCAGCAGGGGGCCTCTGTATACTGATGGAGGGCTGTGTGCCAGCAGGGGGGCCTCTGTATACTGATGGGGGGGCCATGTGCCAGCAGGGGGGGCCTCTGTATATTTATACATAAATTTAAATGGATAAAAACCACTGTTGCCAGATATTACATGTACAATTGTTCGACAGAATTCCTTAATTTTCCAAATTATCATGCAAATTGGTTTTAAGTGTCATAGGGTTTTTTTTGTTTTTTTTTCAGTGAAACCCATTGATGGTATTGTGTCTCAGAGTTCTTTGGATTACTGAAATCAATTTCAGATACCTGTGATAATTAGTTTGACAGGTGAACCCAATAAAAGGAAAACTGGGTGTTCCACAATATTATGCGGGTCACAGTTTTCAAGTAACATGGGAAAGAAAATGGATCTCTCTGCTGCCGAAAAGCAACAAATATTGCAATGCCTTGGACAAGGGATGAAAACATTAGATATTTCATGAAAACATAAGCGTGATCATCGCACTGTGAAGAGATTTGTGGCTGATTCTGAGCACAGACATGTTCATGCAGATAAAGGCAGAACGAAGAAGGTTTCTGCCAGGCAAGTTCATCGGATTAAGAGAGCAGCTGCTAAAAAGCCATTACAAACCAGCAAACAGATATTTGAAGTTGCTGGTGCCTCTGGAGTCCCTCGAACCTCAAGGTGTAGGGACCTTCAAAGGCTTGCTGTGGTGCATAAACCTGCTATTCGGCCACCCCTAAACAGTGCTCACAAGCAGAAGCGGTTGCAGTGGGCACAGGCATACATGAAGACTAATTTTCAAACAGTCTTGTTTACTGATGAGTGCCGAGCAAGCCTGGATGGTCCAGATTGATGGAATAGTGGATGGTTGGTGGATGTCCCAACAAGGCTGCAACGTCAGCAAGGAGGTAGAGTACTCATGTTTTGGGCTGGAAAGGTGGGGAAACAGCTGGTAGGCCCCTTTAAGGTTCCTGAAGGTGTGAACATGACCTCTGCAAAGTATATAGAGTTTCTGACTGAGAACTTTCTTCCATGGTACAAAAAGCAGAAACATGCCTTCAAGAGCAAAATCATCTTCATGTATGACAATGCATCATCTCGTGCTGGAAAGCATGAGCTGCAAAGCATCTCATGCTACCTCTGTGTCATTGGCTGCTAGAGGCATAAAAGGAGATAAACCCATGGTGTGGCTACCATCTTCCCTGACCTCAACCCTATAGAGAAGCTTTGGAGTATAATCAAGCAAAAGAACTATCAGAGTGGGAGGCCGTTCACATCAAAACAGTAGCTCTGGCAGGCTATTCTGACATTATGCAAAGAAATACAAGCAGAAACTCTCCAGAAACTCTCAAGTTCAATGGATGCAAGAATTGTGAAGGTGATGTCAAAGAAGGGTTCCTATATTACCATGTAACTTGGCCTGTTAGGATGTTTTGGAGTTAAATAGCTTTTTATTTCAGTGAATGTGACCTCCTAATGCTGCAAAATCAACAAATGAGTATTTTCAGTTCTTTAAAACATATCAAAATGTTTAGAAACTCTACTGTGCCTAATAATTTGGAACAGTGCATTTAGAGGTTTTTAAAATTTTGAAGATTATACTGTTATCATTGTGAGGTTTCTTCAATAAAATGTGATGTATACTCGAAGGGGTGATGACTTTTATTACACTGACTGTCATTTGCACCGACCATTTAGGAAAATCAGAGAAAAAGAAGATTTGCATAATAATTTGGAACACAGTGTATATTAATCTATACAAAGGCAAGGCATCTCTACTATGAATGTAGCAGCACACCAGGAAAAATCATATATATAGTATATCACATACACAACATTTTGTGGTGTTCCTATTTTTTACTCTCTCTCTCTCTCTCTCTCTCCTATATATATATATATATATATATATATATATATATATATATATATATATATTTTATATGCAGTGTTGGCCAAAAGTATTGACACCCCTGCAATTCTGTCAGATAATACTCAGTTTCTTCCTGAAATTGATTGCAATCACAAATTCTTTGGTAGTATTACCTTCATTTAATTTGTCTTCAATGAAAAAACACAAAAGAGAATGAAGCAAAAAGCAAAACATTGATCATTTCACACAAAACTCCAAAAATGGGCCGGACAAAGTATTGGCACCGTCAGCCTAATACTTGGTTGCACAACCTTTAGCCAAAATTACTGCGATCAACCGCTTCCGGTAACCATCGATGAGTTTCTTACAATGCTCTGCTGGAATTTTGGACCATTCTTCTTTGGCAAACTGCTCCAGGTCCCTGATATTTGAAGGGTGCCTTCTCCAAACTGCCATTTTTAGATCTCTCCACATGTGTTCTATGGGATTCAGGTCTGGACTCATTGCTGGCCACCTTAGAAGTCTCCAGTGCTTTCTCTCAAACCATTTTCTAGTGCTTTTTGAAGTGTGTTTTGGGTCATTGTCCTGCTGGAAGACTCATGACCTCTGAGGGAGACCCAGCTTTCTCACACTGGGCCCTACATCATAATGCCATGCACACGGTCAAGCAGTCCAGTACCAGAGGCAGCAAAGCAACCCCAAAACATCAGGGAACCTATGCCATGTTTGACTGTAGGGACTGTGTTCTTTTCTTTGAATGCCTCCTTTTTTCTCCTGTAAACTCTATGTTGATGCCTTTGCCCAAAAAGAGAGAACATTCTTCCAAAACGTTTTAGGCTTTCTCAGGTAAGTTTTGGCAAACTCCAGCCTGGCTTTTTTATGTCTCGGGATAAGAAGTGGGGTCTTCCTGGGTCTCCTACCATACAGTCCCTTTTCATTCAGACGCCGACGGATAGTACGGGTTGACACTGTTGTACCCTCAGACTGCAGGGCAGCTTGAACTTGTTTGATGTTAGTTGAGGTTCTTTATCCACCATCCGCACAATCTTGCGTTGAAATCTCTCGTCAATTTTTCTTTTCCGTCCACATCTAGAGAGGGTAGCCACAGTGCCATGGGCTTTAAACGTCTTGATGACACTGGGCACGGTAGACACAGGAACATTCATATCTTTGGAGATGGACTTGTAGTCTTGAGATTGCTCATGCTTCCTCACAATTTGGTTTCTCAAGTCCTCAGACAGTTGTTTGGTCTTCTTTCTTTTCTCCATGCTCAATGTGGTACACACAAGGACACAGGACAGAGGTTGAGTCAACTTTAATCCATGTCAACTGGCTGCAAGTGTGATTTAGTTATTGCTAACACCTGTTAGGTGCCACAGATAAGTTACAGGTGCTGTTAATTACACAAATTAGAGAAGCATCACATGATTTTTCTAAGGGTGCCAATACTTTTGTCCACCCCTTTTTTATGTTTGGTGTGGAATTATATCCAATTTGTGTTACAGTGGGAAAAGGGTAGGGAAAGGCAGCTCACCGGTATGATTCCGTTCTGTCACGTCCTGGAGTTATAATCCGCACGGAAACCGCTCTGGTATCGGGCACTATAATCAGAATAAGGAAAAAGATCCAGCGGAGAATTTCCGGAATGCTTATTTATTCGCTATACAAAACCTCCATAAAACAGCGGGGTGTGCATCAAGCCAACATGTTTCGACTTACACAGTCTTAATCATGGCATAGTGTTACAAGGGTGGGTCCTCACTAAATACACATTCAGTCCCACCCCCTGTGCACAGCTGTGACATAAAGTGATAAGAAACATTATTTAATACAATACTACAGAGTATGAAAAAATGCCGAAACATTTACATTAAAAACCTGTGTGAATTTCCTTATTCCAAACATACAAAAGGGGGTGGACAAAAGCACTGTTAGAAAAATCATGTGATGCTTCTCTAATTTGTGTAATTAACAGCACCTGTAACTTACCTGTGGCACCTAACAGGTGTTGGCAATAACTAAATCACACTTGCAGCCAGTTGACATGGATTAAAGTTGACTCAACCTCTGTCCTGTGTCCTTGTGTGTACCACATTGAGCATGGAGAAAAGAAAGAAGACCAAAGAACTGTCTGAGGACTTGAGAAACCAAATTGTAAGGAAGCATGAGCAATCTCAAGGCTACAAGTCCATCTCCAAAGACCTGAATGTTCCTGTGTCTACCGTGCGCAGTGTCATCAAAAAGTTTAAAGCCCATAGCACTGTGGCTAATCTCCCTAAATGTGGACGGAAAAGAAAAATTGACAAGAGATTTCAATGCAAAATCGTGTGGATGGACTAACATCCAAACAAGTTCAAGCTGCCCTGCAGACCGAGGGTACAACAGTGTCAACCCTTACTATCTGTCGGCGTCTGAATGAAAATGGACTGTATGGTAGGAGACCCAGGAAGACCCCACTTCTTACCCCAAAACATAAAAAAGCCAGGCTGGAGTTTGCCAAAACATACCTGAGAAAGCGTAAAACATTTTGGAAGAATGTTTTCTCTTTTTGCGCAAAGGCATCAACATAGAGTTTACAGGAGAAAAAAAAAGACATTCAAAGAAAAGAACACGGTCCCTACAGTCAAACATGGCGGAGGTTCCCTGATGTTTTGGGGTTGCTTTGCTGCCTCTGGCACTGGACTGCTTGACCGTGTGCATGGCTTTATGAAGTCTGAAGACTGCCAACAAATTTTGTAGCATAATGTAGGGCCCAGTGTGAGAAAGCTGGGTCTCTCTCAGAGGTCATGGGCCTTCCAGCAGGACAATCACGCAAAACACACTTCAAAAAGCACTAGAAAATGGTTTGAGAGAAAGCACTGGAGACTTCTAAGGTGGCCAGCAATGAGTCCAGACCTGAATCCCATAGAACACCTGTGGAGAGATCTAAAAATGGCAGTTTGGAGAAGGCACCCTTCAAATATGAGGGACCTGGAGCAGTTTGCCAAAGAAGAATGGTCTAAAATTCCAGCAGAGCATTGTAAGAAACTCATTAATGGTTAGCGGAAGTGGTTGATCGCAGTTATTTTGGCTAAAGCTTGAGCAACCAAGTATTAGGCTGATGGTGCCAATACTTTTGTCTGGTCCATTTTTGGAGTTTTGTGTGAAATGATCAATGTTTTGCTTTTTGCTTCATTCTCTTTTGTGTTTTTTCATTGAAGACAAATTAAATTAAGATAATAATACCAAAGAATTTGTGATTGCAATCATTTTCAGGAAAAAACTGAGTGTTATCTGACAGAATTGCAGGGGTGTCCATACTTTTGGCCAACACTGTATATATATATTGACAAAGACCCTTTGAAGCGGCACTGTCTGCAAAACGTCAGGCCATCGTCCACCGTCTCCCAGCACCCCTCCCCCGCCATTCTGCTTGCCGATGCCGGCTACTGAATAAAGAAGACATGAGCTTAATCTCGGTGAGTGCCGCCTCGCATCTCTTTTTTTTATTTTATATATATTTATATAATATAAAAAAAAAATATATATATATATATATATATATATATATATATATATATACATATATACTAGATGGTGGCCCGATTCTAATGCATCGAGTATTCTAGAATATGCATGTAGTTTATTTATGAAGATTTAAGAATAATGCAATACAAAGCTGGGTTTAAATCCTGCGTCAATTCGCGTCCGGACTGCGCCTGTCACTGATTGGTCAGGCCAGCTGCCCACAACCAATTAGCGACGCGGGATTGCCATTACAGACAAACAGACAGAATTAGACGATTATATAGTAGATACCTAAAGCAGTGCCAGTGTTCAGTAGTGTCGGTGTGGCAGTGTCTGTGTGCAGCAGTGTCGGTGTTCAGTGGTGTCGGTGTACAGCAGTGTTGGAGTTCAGTGGTGTCAATGTGCAGCAGTGTCGGTGTTCAACGGTGTCGGTGTTCAGCAGTGTCGATGTGCAGCGGCGTCAGTGTGCAGCGGTGTTGGTGTACAGCAGTGTCGGTGTTCAGTGGTGTCGGTGTTCAGTGGTGTCGGTGTACAGCAGTGTTGGAGTTCAGTGGTGTCAATGTGCAGCAGTGTCGGTGTTCAACGGTGTCGGTGTTCAGCAGTGTTGATGTGCAGCGGCGTCAGTGTGCAGCGGTGTTGGTGTATAGCAGTGTCGGTGTGTGGCGGTGTCTGTATGCGGCGATGTTGGTGTTCAGTGGTGTCTGTGTGCGGCAGTGTCTGTGTGCGACAGTGTCGGTGTTCAGTGGTGTCAGTGTTCAGTGGTGTCGGTGTACAGCAGTGTTGGAGTTCAGTTGTGTCTGTGTGCAGTGGTGTCTGTGTGCAGTAGTGTCTGTGTGCGGCGGTGTCTGTATGGCGGTGTCTGTGTGTGGTGGTGTCAGTGAGCGGCAGGGGATTTCAGGAAGAAGCCGCCCTGCATCCACTGCAAATTGTGAGTACAGGGCGGCTGCGTTCTCCCTGCTTGCACCCACGGATTCCCTCAGATCTGGAGGCACCACATCTAACATACTGTGCCTCTGGACAGTGTGCACATACCCTTATAGTCCAAGATGCATAGGCTTTCAAGGTGTTTTGGATTCATTTTTATTGTAGGTACCTTTTTATGTATCATTTTGAATAAATTTGAAAGTTTTCAATATAGTTCCATGTGCTGGATCCACGTTTTCCTATTTTACTATTGTCTCACTTGGTGATACAAGACTTGAAGAATCCAAGCACCTACTACATTTCTTCTGGTATACTGGTGAGTTGAAATTTCCCTTTCCTTCGATATACCCTCGGTATACACTATGATTATTATCATTGCATTATATAAATGGTGTACAGCGGTATGCACTGTATATATATAATACTCCGAAAGTGTACTTTACATTTAGCAAAATACTGATATTATATCCACTACCTGTTTTGGCGTCTGCTATTTTTACTTGTTTGTAACTGATACAATGATGTCCCCTTGGGATGTTCTTATGTCTCCTATTTATAAATCGTTTTACTAGAATACTTTGTAGTTTAATAAATGTTAATGTGTGTGCATTAGATTTCTGAAATTTCATAGCTTTTGCTGGTACTGTAAAAAGCAGCTTTTAATTTGCATTAAAAAATTGCAAAAAAGTAACATGTGACCATAGCCGTAATCCTTCATTGACTGTATATATCTATGTGGTCTCTGGTTTTGATGAAGTATACATGCTGGCAATAATTTAAAAAAAATAATAATAACTATTAGATACTAGTGCATCTCAATGAATTAGAATATCATCAAATATCAATATCATATTGTCATGTTTCAGGTTGTTTCTAGGAGTCCTTAAACACGTTGACTAATAAATCAATATTATATTCACCCTTCGATGTCTCCTGGATTACAGCAGTGTAGATTTTAACACTTCATACTCCCTTCTTTGATTTTCTGAAATAAAGACCTTTAGGTTTTCATTGGCTGTAAGCCATAATCATCAACAATAGCAGAAATAAACACTTGAAATAAAGCAATCTGTTTGTAATGACTCTATATAATATATGCGTTTGTATTGAATTACTGAAATAAATCAACTTTTGATGATGATGATTATTTTATTATTATTATTATTATTATTATTATTAATAATAATAATAATTAATTATTATTATTTATATATATAGCACCATTAATTCCAGGGTGCTGTACATGAGAAGGAGGTTACCTACTATTATAGATATAGTTTACAGTAAAATTAACAATGACAGACTGGTACAGAGGGGAGACTTGACTTGCAGACTTAAATTCTATGGAATAATGGGGAGGAGACAGAAGGTCAGGGTGCAGCAGCTCTGGTGGTGGTGAGGCGGCAGCTTTGGTTGTGGTGAGGTGGCAGAATGGTCATTGCAAGCTGTAAGCTTTCCTGAAGAGATCAGTTTTCAGGTTCCGTCTGAAGGATTCGATTGGGGTGGATGATCAGACGTGATGGGGTGAAGAATTCCAGAGTATGGGGAATATTAAGGAGAAATATTGGAGGTGGTTGTATGAGCCACGAATAAGTGTGGAGGACAGGATGAGATCTTGGGAGGATCAAAGATTACATAAGGGAAGATATTGGGAGATTAGTTCAGAGATACAGGGAGGGGACAGGTTATGGATGGCTTTGTAGGTCAGTGTTAGTAGCTTGAACTGGATTTGATGGTGAATTGGGAGCCAGTGGAGGGATTTGCAGAGGGGAGAAACAGGGGAGTAGCAAGGAGAGAAGTGGATTATTCAGGCAGGAGAGTTGAGGATAGACTGGAGTGGTGCAAGATAGTTAGCAGGGATGCCACAGAGGAGGATGTTGCATAATCAAGGCAAGAGATGATGAGGGCATGTACAAGAGTTTTAGTAGATTGAGGGCTGAAAAAGGACGGATTCTGGAAATATTTTTGAGCTGAAGGCAGCAAGAGTTTGGGTGTGTGGTTTGAAGGACAGGGCAGAGTCGAGAGTTTACTCTGAGGAAGCGGATTTCAAGTGCGGGAGAGAGCATGATGCCATTTATCATAAAAAATAGCTTGGGTTGGGAAGATACATGAGATGGAGGAAAGATGATGAGTTCGGTTTTGTCTACATTGAGTTTTAGGAAGCAAGAGGTGAAGAAGGAGGAAATGGCTGACAGACACTCCTGGATTCTGAACAGCAGAGAGTGGATATCTGGGCCAAAGTTTTAGATCTGAGTGTCGCCAGCTTACTGGTGTTAATGGAAGCCATGGGACTTTATGATTTGTCCCAAGCCGAGGGTATAGATGGAGAAGAGTAGGGGTCCCAGGACAGAGCCTTGTAGGACTCCAACAGAGAGATGGCAGGCTGAGGAGATAGTGTAAGAGTGGGAAACGCTAAATGTGCGGTCGGAAAGGTATGAGGTGATCCAGGATAGGGCACGGGCTTTGATTCCAAAGTACAGAGAGAATCTGTAGCAGTAGGCAATGGTCAACGGTGTCGAAGGCAGAGAACAGGTCTAAAAGGAGGAGGCTGGAGAAATGTCTGTTAGCTTTGGCTGTGAGTAAATTGTCAGTAATTTTGGTCAGGGCAGTTTCGGTGGAGTGGTGGGGGCGAAAACCAGATTGGAGGTTGTCAAGGAGAGTTAAATGAAATATGGGTGGAAAGTTGGGCATGGACATGCTGCTCAAGGAGTTTGGAAGCAAACAGGAGAAGCAAATTGCGGTGAAAGCTGGGCATAGCAGTCGGGTCAAGGTTTGGCTTTTTGAGCATGAGTGTGGTAGTGGAATATTTGAAAGCAGAGGGAAAGGACCAGAAGATAGCGATAGGTTGAAGAGATGGGTTAGGGCTGGGATCAGTGTGGTACTAAGGTTGGGGAGGAAGTAGGAAGGGATGGGATCAAATGCACAAGTGGTGAGGTGTGATTTGGAGAGGAGATGAGTAAGCTACCCATTAGTGATGTTGGAGAGAGGGAGATTGTGAGGGAAGGGAAGAGATCTGGCATATGGAGTGGTTGGGGTGTTGGAACAGTAAAGGTTTGCCTTGTTTGCTTGATCTTATTTTTGAAGTATGTGATGAAGTCCTCAGCAGGGATGAGGGAGGTCGGAGGGGGCATTGGTGGGTGGAGGAGAATGCTAAATGTGCTAAACAGTTGTTTGGGGTTGTAGAATAAGAAAGATACAAGGTTTCTGAAGTAGATCTGTTTAGCAGAGGTGACAGCTGATTTGAAGGCAAGTGTAGCTTGTTTGAAAGAAGTGAAGTCGTCTGGCAGGTGTGTTTTCTTCCAACACCGCGCCACAAGCCTGGACACTTGTCAACGTTTTTTGGTGAGATTATTGTGCCAGGGTTGCCTGTTGATCCGTCGCACTTTGCCATGCACAAGAGGGGCAACCGAGTCTATGGCTGATGTGAGGGTGGTGTTATAGAAAGCAGTGGCACTGACTGTGTCATGGAGTGAAGATATGGAGGACAGAGGTAGAAGAGAGTCTGAGAGTCTATTAATGTCTGGATGTGCGAGGTTTCTGTGAGCAGTGGCTGGACATGGCAGGCAGGTGAGGAGGACAATGATGAAAAAGTGAGTAGATGGTGGTCAGATAGGGAGAGGTTGTGAGATTAGATGGGGAACAAAGTCAGGTGAAGATGAGGTCTAATGTATGTTTGTCTGTGTGGGTGGCTGTGGAAGACCATTGAGTAAGTCCAAAGGATGAAGTAAGTGAAAGGAATTTAGAGGTAGCCAGCTGGAAGATGTCAGTAGGGATATTGAAGTCACTCATGATGATGGTGGGGATGTCAGCAGAGATAAAGTGAAGAATCCAGGTGGAGAATTGGTCAATGAAGGCAGTGGCTGAGCCCGGTGGTCGTTATATGACAGCCATTTGGAGATTAGAGGAAGAATAGATATGGACAGAGTTAACCTCGAAGGAAGAGAGGATAAGGGAGGGTGGGGTTGGATTAGGTTAAAGGAGCAGTTTGTCGAAAGAAGGAAACACATCCCTCCACAATGTCTGTTGTCAGGACGAGGAGTATGGGTAAAGTGGAGGCAACCAAAGCTCACTGCAGCAGGGGAGGCCGTGCCAGGGGGCGTCAGCCAGGTCTCAGTGAGGGCCAGGAAGGAAAGGTTGCGGGAGGTAAAGAGGTTGTGGATTGTTACAGGCAGAGTGGGCTTTCCAAAGTGCTCCAGAGAGAGGAAGCATGGGGATGGGGGTAAAGGGGCACAGGTTTTACCTGTGAGGGATTGTGGTAGATTATTTTAGTTTGAGAAAGATAAGGGTGAGGATTAGTGGGACGTATGAGATGGGGGGCAGGATTAGAGGATAAGTCATCATAATGAGAAGAAGCAGAGAAAGGGAAAGCAGGTGGGCGAAGGAGAGTGACCAGCTTGTATTATATTTTAGTAGGAGAGGTCTGATGTTAAGGAGTAGCTTGCAGGCGAAGTAAGGTGAGGGGTAAGAGATAGGGGAAGATAGTTATTTGTTTTGAGGGTGCTGGGGTTTGGGGATATCTAAGGAGAGTGAGGATTAGTGGAGCAAAAACAATGAGGGCAAATGTGAGCATGGTGAAAGCGCAGGGTCAGAAAAGAATGCAAGGATGTTTAGTAGACAGTGATACCTTTTACCTTCTGACCAAATTCTGGACTATTTCTGGCATATTCTAACTCATTCAGATGCACTAGTATATCAACAAGGCAAACAATGAGACATGTGATGGACAGATGGCATCACCAGAGGAGAGAGGGCATAATTACAACACGATCATGATGTCTCAAAATTAATATAATTCAGTTATAAAAATATTGGAATCTGAGAGTCCTCAGTGGTTGATACCTTTTAATGGCTAACTGAAAAGATGGTAAACATAGCAAGCTTTCGGGACACTGTGGCCCTTTCATCAGGCAGATAATGACACAGATTTTGAAGACACATACATATATACATAAGCAAATGAAACCAAGGGAAAAAAACAGTGTTAGGCTAGGGTCACACTGGCACAATTCTGAGACCCTTGCGTGTTTTGCAGAGGATTTAGAATTTTTTTCTCCCTCCGCAGCCTTCACGCTGGCTGCAGAGCGGAGAACGCAGCCCCTAGCAACATGCTGTGTATCATGGATAACAGCTACACAGCGGGCTGTGGGGAGTGCGTATTTCACCATGCACAGGGGAACGCAGCATGTTGCTAGGGGCCGCGTTCTCCTTCTGCAGCCTGCGTGAATGCTGCGGAGAGAAAAAAAATTCTAAGTTCTGGTGTTCGTGTTTTAATTCTGGTGTTGGTTCAACCATTGGAGGGAAAGCAATATTGGAACTACAACTGCTCCTAGTAATTTGGCCATGTTTTGGGGAAATCTCCTAGAATGGTATGGAATACTTATTCTTCTTCTTTGATAGGTTGGATCTGTACGGGTAAGGTTACTTCCTGTGTCTTCAGGGTTTCAGGAAACAGTTTGAGATGGTCTCTTGACACAACTGCTGATGTCTTTCCTTCGTCTTTGCTTATTAGACACATTTTGGCATTGTCTAGGTTAGATGGTAAGACTGTATATGGGGTGGTTTCCCACTGATTATCAACTTGTTGGTGTATCTCTTTCTCTTGAGAACGTGCTCACCAGGTTGTTATGGAGTTGCTTGAGCACGTTGGTTAAAGGTTCTCTCTTGTCTTGCTCTAGCTTGCTGAAATTTTTCTCTACGCACTCCTGTACTTGGCGATACTGCTGTTGTCGTATTGTATCCAATTGGATTCTTCCACTTCTGCGTCTGGTTTTAGAATTCCCATATCTAAATCAATTGGCAGCTTACCGGATCTTGCACACATAAGGTAGGCTGGGGTGCAGTTTTAGAACTCACCAGGACATGGTTGTAAAATCTACCAAATCGGGTAATTTCTCTGGCCATTGATTTCTCTCTGGACTCTGGTAATGTTTTTAACAGGTCAATCACAATATGGTTCATCTTCTCGCATAAGCCATTGGTTTGGGGATGATAGGCTGTCGTGCGGATCTTCTTACAGCCGTACATATTGCAGAATTCTTGGAAAATCTCTGACTCAAAGGCTGGACCTTGATCTGCCAGGACTTGTTCCGGGTAGCCATGAGGTCTACAGAAATGTGTCTGAAATGCTTTTGCAGCCATCTTCGCTGTCAGATCCTTGACGGGTACCACCACTAAGAAGCGTGAGTAATGGTCCACAATGGTTAAGGCATAGACATAGCCTGACCGGCTTAGTGACAACTTGACGTGATCTAACACAACTAACTCAAGTGGTTGCTTGGTTACTATGGACTAGAGTGGGGCTCTCTGTTGATCTTTTCTTTTGATGTTGCACGGGCCACATTTTCTACACCAATCTTCAATTGATTTTCTCATGCCAACCCAGTAGAATCTCTCTCTTAAGAGCACTTCCAATTTCTTCCATCCAAAATTACCTGCACAGTTGTGGTTGGCTTCTAAGACCATTTTGACGTCTCTCTTGAGTACGATAATCTGCCAGACTTACTAATGTGTTTTAGGGTTAGTGTGCCTTCTGCAGAGCTTCCCTTGATACAGGAACAACTTGCTTTTCTCCTTCCAGAGTTGTTGAGTCTCAGCTGGAGCATTCTGATTAGGGTACGCACCTTGTTGTTTAAGCAGTTCTTTCACTAGCTTCACAGCTGGGTCGCTATCCTGAGTATCAGCCCATCCATGGTGTGCTAACGGGTTGAGATTTGCCTGCTGTTGTTTCTGGTAGATGCCGGGTTGATACTGTTCTACCTTAGAACGGTGAAAGGTCGGTAGCTCAATTCCTTCCAGCTCCTCCGGCTTCCTCTTCCACGTCTTTCAGGTGTAGAAACCGGGATATGGCATCTGCGTTCCTGTTCTTGCGGCCTGCCCTATATTTGATGACAAAATTGTAGTTAGACAACCGAGCTATCCATCGCTGCTCCAACGCAACTAATTTTGCTGATTCCAGGTGGGTCAACAGGTCGTTATCAGTGTAGATGGTGAATTCTGCAGCTGCCAGGTAGTGCTTGAAATGCTCGGTTACAACCCAAACTACTGCCAATACTTCTAACTTGAAGGAACTGTAATTCTCAGGGTTTCTTTCCGTAGGCCGGAGTTTCCTGCTTGCAAAGGCAATAACTCTTCTTTACCTCCTTGCTTCTGTGACAGTACTGCTCCCAGTCCCACGTTGCTGGCATCCGTGTACAGAATGAAGGGTTGATGGTAATCTGGATACGCCAGGATCTCCTCTCCTGTCAGCACACACTTTAGCTTTTTGAAGGACTCTTCCTTCTCATCACTCCACTAGAAAGGGGGATTATGGGTTGAAGACCTTTTCGATTGTCCTACCAGGATGTCTTGTAGGGGAGCTGCCAACTTCGTGAACCATCTGATAAATTTTCTGTAGTAGCCTACCAGGCCCTGGAATTGCCTCATTTCTTTCACATTGATGGGTCTTGGCTAGAGATGAGTGAGTACTAAAATGCTCGGGTGCTCGAAGCTCAGGCCGAGCATCCCAAGATACTCGTGTACTCGGCCAGAGCACCGAGCCCAATGTAAGTCAATTAGTGACAGGCTCCGCCCACAGACTTCCGGCTATAAAACGAGTGTTTCTGGGAGGGTGGGCTTTTTCAAATTGTTGCAACATACAACATCTTGCTGTGGCCCCCAGAGGGACCCTAACAATAAATCTGCTCTCTGTGAGGTGCCAGCTCACTGTGTGCACTGAAGGGAGCTGTGTATTTGTGTCAGATCGATAATTATTATTGAAGAGTCCGAGCATCTCGGCGATACTCGGTGCTCGCCAAGCATCCCGAGTACCGGGATACTCGTGCGAGTACAGAGTAGTGACAAGCATACTCGCTCATCCTTAGTCTTGGCTAATCCTTATCACGGTGACTTTATCAGGATCCGGTGCTACTCCCTCCGAACTCACAACATGTCCTAGGTACTGCACCTTTAGCTTGAGAAGGTGGCACTTGGATGGCTTGATCTTCATGTCGTATCCGGACAAGACTTCAAACACTTCTGCCAGGTCTTGTAGATGTTGCTCATATGTCTTGGAGTAGACTATGACGTCATCTAGGTACAGGAGGACAGTTTCAAAGTTCTTATGTTCCTAGGCAGCTCTCCATCAGGCGTTGGAAGGTACGGGTGCGTTGCAGAGTCCAAACGGCATACAATTGAACTCACAAAGGCCCATCTGCGTGGTAAACTCTGTCTTCTCCTTGTCAGCCTCTGCCACAGGAACATGCCAATACCCACTAGTCAGATCCAAGGTGGAAAAGTAGTTAGCAGATTTTAATGCGGCTAATGACTCCTCAATCCTAGGTAACGGGTATGCATCCTTGTGTGTAATGTGGTTGATCTGCTGGTAGTCTATGCACATTCTCATAGTCCCGTCCTTCTTTTTAACCAACACTAAAGGTGCTGCCCAGGGGCTACAACTGTCTCTTATTACACCTGCAGATTTCATTTCTTTGAGCATGTCTTTGGTGGTTTGGTAGTGAGCGGGTGATAATGGTCTATACCTCTCTTTTATAGGCTCATGGTTACCTGTGGGTATAGTGTGCTCTACCCCTTTAATTTGCCCAAAGTCTAACGGGTGTTTGCTGAATATCTGCTCATATTCTTTAACTACCCGGTATACTCCATGCTTGGGGAGGTGTAGAACTGGTACCCACGTGTAGCTTTTGTCACCAATCCTCCAGCTTTTCCCCTGAGCCATTGTCATCCCCCTGACTTGACGGGTTCAAGGGCTCAACAGCTGTGATGGCATTGTTATCAACCGTAAATAATTTAGCCATGGTAGCATACTTTGGTATGGTGACCTCATCTTCCCCGCAATTTAGAAGGCGTAATGGCACTCTTCCCCAGTGTACCTCAACTACTCCTCTGGCTGTTAGTATAATGGGCCTATTATTATCTATTTGTGAGACTATGTGCTAGCTCTTAAAATAATAAATAAATAAATAAAACTATTCCTTCCACTTTCATTACCCTTCTAGGGGATATTTATTAAAAATTATCTGTATAATTACAACTTATGTAATTTAGATGCCTACTTATATTTTTATTATTCAATACTAAAATATCTATAAACAATCAAAGTAAAAACTGATATATCAATAATTAAAAATTTTAAATTAAAACATAAAAAAACCCTATGATTAATATTCACAACATTTGTAAATATCATATTATTCAGTATCCACTACAACATTAGGGTCTATTAATGGATTGGTTCTTCTTCTCCTATTACTGATATTTGACAGCTGTCTTTATTTCTTCTCCATTATCCTTTTCAGAGAAGTATCTCTGGATTTTAATTATAGTTGTGGTGTGTGGCTATTATCCTCCGGTTATCTGTGTTCTAATAAAAATAACAGTTTTGTTACTCTCCCTTTAGGAGTATATATCTTTCTACTCTGCTTAATACTATTTTCATTCTTACCTCTAAATATTGAAGTGCTTGTTATCTGTTCCTCCTAATGATGATGGTTATGGGTAGCAGACTTCCAGTTGGGGTATCTATTAACGCAATATAATTAGAAAAATGTAGTCTTTATGGTCTATTATGGGTTCTAGTCCTGTATCCTAATATATATCTTCAGATAGTGCATATAAATTACTTGTTCCCTTTGGTGTATATAAAAAGGTTGGTTGGTTATAAAGCTTGTATTTCATCCACAGGAAAATGCCTGTCTATTTTGGTATCTGCTGGTGTAATCAACATATATTAGGTAATAAATTGGGGCCCTCAAACTTCATGTTGAAAGAGAGGAGAGAAAAAAAAAGAAAAAAAAAAAGGGAACTATTCACTTACTCATTTCCTAGGAGTATGTTTTAGGTGTCCAGAAGTTAATATATCTTTCAGGGATGTACCGTCTACTTCCTATTGGCCTTATAATGTACTTGTTTATTGTCCTAAAGATTATGTTCTGTGTAGAAATAAATTAAGTTGTAATTAAACTTCTATAGTATGGGTGTCACCTTTACTTAGATGCAAGGTGTCTTATTACATAAAATGTGTCTTCCGCATTTCCTGTAGTCGCGGGCAATGACGTCATTGCCCGCGACTACAGGAAGCCGCGGGAAGACGCTGAATGGAGCCCGGAATCGTCATGTCGGCAGCTGCGGGCGGCGCGACTGGACACCGGTAAGTATGAATTTACCTTACAGGCTGGCGCGCAAGTGGGGGGGGGCCCTGGAACTTGATGGGGGGCCTGTATACCTCCGGGGCTGCGGCTGTATACAGCCCTGGGGCTGCGGCTGTATACAGCCCTGGGGCTGGGGCTGCTGCTGCTGTATACAGCCCTGGGGCTGGGGCTGCTGCTGTATAAAAGCCCTGGGGCTGCGGCTGTATACAGCCCTGGGGCTGCGGCTGTATACAGCCCTGGGGCCGCTGCTGTATACAGCCCTGGGGCTGGGGCTGCTGCTGCTGTATACAGCCCTGGGGCTGGGGCTGCTGCTGCTGTATATACCTCTGGGGCTGCATATGGGGCTGCATATACCTCTGGGGCTGCATATGGGGCTGCATATACCTCTGGGGCTGCATATACCTATGGGGCTGCATATGGGGCTGCATATACCTCTGGGGCTGCATATGGGGCTGCATATACCTCTGGGGCTGCATATGGGGCTGCATATACCTCTGGGGCTGCATTTACCTCTGGGGCTGCATATGGGGCTGCATATACCTCTGGGGCTGCATATGGGGCTGCATATACCTCTGGGGCTGCATATGGGGCTGCATATACCTCTGGGGCTGCATATGGGGCTGCATATACCTCTGGGGCTGCATATGGGGCTGCATATACCTCTGGGGCTGCATATACATCTGGGGCTGCATATGGGGCTGTATATACCTCTGGGGCTGCTGTATACTACCACTGGGGCTGCTGCTGTGTACTACCACTGGGGAGGCTGCTGTATACCTCACTGCTGGGGGTTGTATACCTGTGCTGGAGTCCACCCTCGGCTTATACGCGAGTCAATAAGTTTTCCCAGTTTTTGGGGGCAAAAGTAGGGGGGTCGGCTTATACACGGGTCGGCTTATACACGAGTATATACGGTAATCATTAATCACCATGTAGTGCAGGCTAATATAATGACATTTAACTTTTGTGCAAGCACTTTGCTGAGTAGATGTGTAATAGGCTGCAAGGGTTTACCTTATGAATTAGGTGCAGGCTTTCCCAATAAGTGCTGTGGCTTCAGCGTTCACCCTCTTTCTCCGGGCTTCTGCTGTTTTGTCGATACCGTCATGTGGTTGCGTGGCATTCCCGGATTCCTCAGTGTACGTGTGCACTGCTCCGTGCACTCCTGTGCTACGCGACTACTTGCCACTATTCACGTCATTGAATCACGTGAGTACGGTGGTTAATGCTGTATTGTGAAACCGTCAGGCTCACTTACGTCTTGTGCACCACAGTGGGTGGACCTATACTGTCAGGGAATGGTCTGCGTCACTGATACATTTCGGGGGTCAACGGCCTCCTTCTTCTGAGTGGCAAAACACATTCTGACAGAGCTAAGGGAAGTATAAAGTATGTACTGGTGTTCTATTAGTCACCACTGATTAACCCACCTTCTTTTTTTTTTTTTTTCCCTTTTAAACTATTCACAAGTACTCAGCTTCAGTGCCTAAATAAATAACATACGAAGTATTATACTACATATATTTATGTGCAGATGTGTAGAGTTGTTGCTTTCTATTATTAACCCCTTCCCGACATAGAACGTTGTGCAACGTCCTGTGTTTCTGCCCGTTCCCGACACAGGACGTTGCGCAACGTCCTGGCAGATTTGAGCTGCTGCAGCTCCTGTGAGTGGGGTCGCTCAGGTGTCACAGATGCTGCTGCCCTGTGACAACCTGTAGATGACCCCACAGGGGGTGGATTAACCCCCCCGTGCCCAGGACCCCTCCGATCGGCGGTTTAAAAGTGAAACTGCCGATCGGAGGGAATCACAGGGATTCACCCCTCCAGGTCTGATTGGAGCTCTCCAATCAGATCTGGAGGGGCGGATCGGCATGTGTCCACCCCTCCTCACCCCCCTCCCGCTCCATGACTCACTGGGGGCCCCCCACCGTCCTTCCAAACCGCCCGCCCCCCTCTATTATTATGCATATGCCGGCGGGCTGCACCCGCGGGTGTGCCCGCCGGCAACGCTGTCCGATCCCCTCCTACAGACCCCCCCAGGCAGCCCCCAGCTCTGCCCTGTGTGCTGCCCCCCTCACCTCCTGCGGCGGGCTGCACACCTCGGTGCACCCGCCGCTGCAGCCGACCCGGCTCTGCCTCCGGCTGTGCGGCTCCTCTGCCGGCCGGTCGGTGGCCCCGCCTCCTCTTCCGGCCTCCTGCTCATCGGTGGATCCAGAGGGTAAGTATGTATGTACGTATGTATGTATGTATGTATGTTTGTATGTTTGTATGTATGTATGTATGTACGTATGAATGAATGAATGAATGAATTGATGGATGGATGGGGGTGCATGCGTGGACGTGTGCGTTCGTGGACGTGAGCGTACATGAGTGTGCGTGGACGTGAGGGAGCGTAGACGTGAGTGAGCGTAGACGTGTGCGTTCATAGACTGTGTTTGCATAGACATGTGCGTGCGTGGATGTGTGCATAGATGCATGTGTGCGTGGACGTGTGTGTGGATGTGCGTGCGTGTGTGGATGTGTGCATGCATGGATGTCAGCGTGCGTGCGTGGATGTCAGCGTGCGTGAATGTCAGCGTGCGTGGATGTGTGCATGCGTGGATGTCAGCGTGCGTGCGTGAATGTCAGTGTGCGTGCATGGATGTCAGCGTGCGTGGATGTCAGCATGTGTGGATGTGCGTGGATGTCAGCGTGCGTGCGTGGATGTCTGCGTGCGTGGATGTCATCGTGCTGAAAGTCAGCGTGCGTGCGTGGATGTGTGCATACGTGGATGTCAGCGTGCGTGAATGTCAGCGTGCGTGCGTGGATGTGTGCATGCGTGTATGTCAGCGTGCGTGAATGTCAGCGTGCGTGGTTGTGTGCGTGCGTGGATGTGCGTGCGTGGATATCAGCGTGCATGCGTGGATGTCAGAGTGTGTGTGTGGATGCGCGTGCGTGGATGTGGATGTGCGTGCGTGGATGATGGGTGCATAGGTAGATGGATGGGTACAACAAGGGATCAAGTGTCCTCTTGTTGTAGTCTCTGAGATCATAGTCATGGTGCACTGTATGACAGATCATTGTCATACAGTGCACCATAACTCTGACCCCAGAGGCTGTAGGAAGAGGACACTTGATCCCTTGCTGCAGTCTCTGGATTGAGCAGAGGCGTTCGAGCGTCGTGGGACCTTCGTGGTGGACTACGTCGGAGGCGATCGAGCGTCGTGGGACCTTCGTTGTGGACTACGTCGGAGGCGATCGAGCGTCGTGGGACCTTCGTTGTGGACTACGTCGGATCTTTATAATAAAGATGGAGTCCGAATTTTGTTTGTGTTTTTTTTTCAAATAAAAAGATTTTTCTCTGTGTGTATTTTCTGACTATTTACCAGAGATTCCTAATGGCGGGTCTAACATTGGCCCTATATTATGAATCTCGGGCTTAGTGCCAGCTGCCAATAAAAAGCTGGCATTAACCCCTTTATTACCCAGTTTGCCACCGCCACCAGGGCAACTGGAAGAGTCTGGGTACAGCGCCAGAAAATGGCGCTTCAATGAATGCGCCATTTTCTGGGGTGGCTGCGGGCTGCAATTCGCAGCATGCGGGGCCCAGAATGCTTGGGCCTCTCCATGCTGTGGATTCCAGCCCCCAGCTGCCTAGTTGTACCTGGCTGGACCAAAAATATGGCGGAGCCCCACGTCATTTTTTTTCTAGAATTAGTTCTAGAAGAAAAAAAAGGGCTTTGCTGTATTTTTGGTTGCCAGCCAGGTACAACAAGGCAGCTGGGGGTTGGTGGCAATCCGTAGCTGCCAAGTTGTACCTGGCTGGACCAAAAATATGGCGGAGCCCCATGCCATTTTTTTTTCTAGAATTAGGCCTAGAAAAAAAATAAAAATGGGCTTCGCTGTATTTTTGGTTGCCAGCCAGGTACAATGAGGCAGCTGGGGGTTGCTGGCAGTCCGTAGCTGCCAAGTTGTACCTGGCTGGACCAAAAATATGGCGGAGCCCCACGCCATTTTTTTTCTAGAATTAGTCCTAGAAAAAAATAAAAAAGGGCTTCGCTGTATTTAGATGCATAGTGAACACTTTGAACCCCCAGGTGCTTCACAAATTGATCCGTAAAAATGAAAAAAGAAAATTTGTGTGAAAAAAATAAAAGTACTTTTTCCTTATTACGGATCAATTTGTGAAGCACCTGGGGGTTCAAAGTGCTCACTATGCATCTAGATGCATTCCTTGGGGGGTCTAGTTTCCAAAATGGGGTCACTTGTGGGGAGCTCCAATGTTTAGGCACACATGGGCTCTCCATACGCGACATGGTGTCCGCTAAAAATTCCAATAGTTAGCGGACACCATGTCGCGTATGGAGAGCCCCTGTGTGCCTAAACATTGGAGCTCCCCCACAAGTGACCCCATTTTGGAAACTAGACCCCCCCAAGGAACATATCTAGATGCATAGTGAGCACTTTGAACCCTCAGGTGCTTCACAAATTGATCCATAAAAATGAAAAAAGAAAATTTGTGTGAAAAAAAAAGTACTTTTTCCTTCTTACGGATCAATTTGTGAAGCACCTGGGGGTTCAAAGTGCTCACTATGCATCTAGATGCATTCCTTGGGGGTTCTAGTTTCCAAAATGAGGTCACTTGTGGGGAGCTCCAATGTTTAGGCACACATGGGCTCTCCATATGCGACATGGTGTCAGCTAACAATTTCAATAGTTAGCGGACACCATGTCGTGTATGGAGAGCCCCTGTGTGCCTAAACATTGGAGCTCCCCCACACGTGACCCCATTTTGGAAACTAGACCTCCCAGGGAACTTCTCGATGAATTGTTAGCATTTTGAACCCCCAGGTGTTTCACAAATTCATCTGTAAAATTGAATAAGTACTTTTTCTTCCACAAAAATTTTCTTTTTTCATTGTTACAGATTATTTTGTGAAGCACCGGGGTGTTCAAAATGCTCACCACCCATCTAGATAAGTTCCCTGGGGGGTCTAGTTTCCAAAATGGTGTCACTTGTGGGGGAGCTCCAATGTTTTGGCACACAGGGGCTCTCCAAACGCGACATGGTGTCCGCTAACAATTGGAGCTAATTTTTCAGTCAAATTGTTAGCGGACACCATGTCGCGTTTGGAGAGCCCCTGTGTGCCTAAACATTGGAGCTCCCTCACAAGTGACCCCATTTTGGAAACTAGACCCCCCAGGGAACCTATCTAGATGGGTGGTGAGCATTTTGAACCCCCAGGTGCTTCACAAATTCATCCGTAAAAATGAAAAAGTACTTTTTTTTTTATAAAAATTTTCTTTTTTCATTTTTACAGATTAATTTGTGAAGCACTGGGGCGTTCAAAATACTCACTACCCATCTAGATAAGTTCCCTGGAAGGTCTAGTTTCCAAAATGGGGACACTTGTGGGGGAGCTCCAATGTTTAGGCACACAGGGGCTCTCCAAATTCAACATGGTGTCCGCTAACAATTTGACTGAAAAATCAGCTCAAATTGTTAGCGGACACCATGTCGCGTTTGGAGAGCCCCTGTGTGCCTACACATTGGAGCTCCCCCACAAATGATCCCATTTTGGAAACTAGACCCCCCAGGGAACTTACCTAAATGGGTGATGAGCATTTTGAACCCCCAGGTGCTTCACAAATTCATCTGTAAAAATGTAAAAGTACTTTTTTTTCCATAAAAATTTTCTTTTTTCATTTTTACAGATTAATTTGTGAAGCACTGGGGCGTTCAAAATGCTCACCACACATCTAGATAAGTTCCTTGGGGGGTCTAGTTTCCAAAATGTATAAAAATTCAAGAATGCGCACATAGGGTGATATCTTCTTTGAAGAAGGACAAAGGTTGTACAAAGAGGCTGCTCACCTGATACAGTTGTGAAAACCCACAACTGGTAATGATCGCTCAGATACAAGTAGCTGCTGCAGGACCGTACTCTCCACAGATCCCTGTGGTATAATCAGCTCCCAGGACACAGTACCTCGAGGTCCGCGCTGCCACTTCAGAAAGGAACAAAAGAAGCCAGTACAAGGGAATGTCTGGATCAACGATTCTTCTTTATTGTCCTACGCGTTTCAGAGTTATCTCCCAACTCCTTCATCAGGGAATGTCCAATGTTTAGGCACACAGGGGCTCTCCAAATGCAACATGGTGTCCGCTAACAATTTGACTGAAAAATCAGCTAAAATTTTTAGCGACACCATGTCGCATTTGGAGAGCCCCTGTGTGCCTACACATTGGAGCTCCCCCACAAGTGACCCCATTTTGGAAACTAGACCCCCCAAGGAACTTATATAGATGGGTGGTGAGCATTTTGAACCCCCAGGTGCTTCACAAATTCATCTGTAAAAATGAAAAAGTACTTTTTTTTCCACAAACATTTTCTTTTAGCCTAAATTTTTTCATTTTCACATGGGGAACAGGATAAAATGGATCCTAAAAATTGTTGGGCAATTTCTCCTGAGTACACTAATACCTCATATGTGGTCATAAACCACTGTTTGGGCACACAGCAGGGCTCAGAAGTGAAGGAGCGCCATTTGACTTTTTGAATGGATAATTAGCTCCAAAATTCAAATTGCGCTCCTTCCCTTCTGAGCCCTGCCGTGCGCCCAAACAGTGATTTATGACCACATATGAGATATCGATGTACTCAGGAGAAATTGCCCAACAATTTTTAGGATCCATTTTATCCTGTTGCTCATGTGAAAATGAAAGAATTGAGGCTAAAAGAACATTTTTCTTGGAAAAATTAAAATGACCATTTTTTCCTTCCACTTTGCTTTAGTTCCAGTGAAGCACCTGAAGGGTTAATAATCTTCTTGAATGTAGTTTTGAGTAGCTTGAGGGGTGCAGTTTTTGGAATGGTGTCACTTTTGGGTGTTTTCTGTCATGTACATCCCTCAAAAAGACTTCAAATGTGATGTGGTCACTAAAAAAAATGGCTTTGTAAATTTTGCTGGAAAAATGAAAAATTGCTGATGAGCTTTGAACCCTTATAACTTCCGAACAAAAAATTTTTTTTTTTCCAAAATTGTGCTGATGTAAAGTAGACATGTGGGAAATGTTATTTATTAACTATTTTGCGTCACATACCTCTCTGGTTTAGCCGAATAAAAATTCATAATTTGAAAATTGCTAAATTTTCAAAGTTTTAACCAAATTTTTGATTTTTTCACAGATAATCGCAAAAATTATCGACCTAAATTTAATACTAACATGAAGCCCAATTGTCCGAAAAAACAATCTCAGAATCGCTCGGATCCAATGAAGCGTTCCAGAGATATTACCTCATAAAGGGACACTGGTCAGAATTGACAAAAATGGCCTGGTCATTAGGGTCAAAATAGGCCCGGGGATGAAGGGGTTAATCTTATGCACAACATATTGCATACTGTGGTGATGTAACCGGTCTGTACCCCATGGCCGGTACATAATCACTATAGTGTGGTCACTCTTGCGCTTTGGCAGTACATAGTGAGTGAACAACTGAGGGGTAAATTGTACAATGTAAAGATACTAATGAGTGGCTCCGGAAATGAGGGCATGGGCATCATAGTTCCCAGCTGCAAGTGCAGTGAAATGTGAAAAAACTGGTGCTCCCTATTGGTGATCCCGTGTAAAACATATTATATACTGAGGGGATGTGACCGGTATATGATCCCTGTCCAGGTGCACAGTCACCATTAAGTGGTAGCTCTTACTCTTGAGGGGAAAAAAATAAATAAATAAATAAATAAATAAAATGTAAAGACACTAATGAGCGGCTCTGGATGTGAGAGCTAGGGTTCCCAGCCTCAAGTAGAATGTGTACAAATGTTGCTTCCTATTAATGATCCTATATATAACATATTATATATTATGGGAATGTGTCCGGCATGTGCCCCATGTCCGGTACAAAGTTATCTATGTGTGGCATCTTTTGCTCTTTGGCAACACAGAATGTGTTAACAGCTAAGAGATGAAGTGTAGAGAGGCTAATAAGTGACTGCAGAAGTGAGAGCAAGGGCGTTATGGTTCCCAGTTTCCAGTGTAGTGAATTATGTACAAGTGTTGCTTCCTATTGGTGATCTTATATATAACATATTACATACTGTGGAGGTATGGCCGGCATGTGCCATCTTATCAGGTACAAAGTCATCCATATGTGGTATCTTTTGCTTTTCAGGCAGCACATAGTGAGATAATAACTAAGGGGTAAAGTGTAAAAGGCTAATGAGCGGGTCTAGTGGTGAAAGTGAAGGCTTATGGTTCCCAACTAAGTGCAATGAAATGTGTAACAATGTAGTTTACTATTGCTGATACTATATCTAATGTATTAACATACATAAGGCAGCCAAAGATCTACAGAATAATAATGTGATAGTTATACGGCCAGAAGACAAAGGAGGTTCAACCGTAATAATGGATGCCGAATACTATCACCAAGAAGCGTTAGACATACTAAATGACAAGAAGACATACTCCACACTAAAATCTAATCCAACCCCTGAATATGCCAAAAAAACTGGAAAAGTTGGCAATAAAAGGAAAAGAACAAAAGATCTTAAATACGAAAGAATTTATATTCATCAACAATAAAACGCCAAGGACAGCAGTTGTCTATTTCAACCCAAAGATACATAAGAATCAAACCAAACCCTCAGGTAGACCAATTATTTCGGGGATTGGTAGCTTGACAGCTAATTTGTCACAATATATAGACAAATTTCTACAGAAAACTGTGACAATACTTCCAGCGTACCTTAAAGACACCACACATATATTACAAATCCTTGAGCAGATAGAATGAAAAACAACGTACATACTGGGAACATTAGATATAAAGTCATTATATACTGTTATTGAGCACAACTTAGGCTGTGGAGCGGTACGATATGTCTTGGAACGAAGTAGTTCCCTGGGTGATATACAAATCCAATTTATAATAGAGAGTATCAAGTTCATTTTAACTCATAATTTCTTCAAATATGGTAATGTTTATTATCGCCAAGAATGGGAGACAGCAATGGGGACTAAATTTGCGCCATGCTACGCAAATCTCTACGTGGGACATTGGGAAGAGGAACAGATCTATAATCAAGGCAAACTCAGAAATGGACTGCACATGTGAAAAAGATACATCGATGATGTACTATTCATCTGGGATGGAACTGAGATGGCTCTTCAATCATTCCTGCAGGAGATCAATGTTAATGGTTACGGCCTGGAATTTTCAGGAGAAACTAGCAAGACAAAGATTCACTACCTAGATCTGGAGATCTATATTGAGAAAGGGAATATAGGGACGAAAACATTTAAGAAACCCACAGACTGCAATAGTTACCTACATACAAACAGCTGTCATCTCCCCAAGTGGATAAACGACATCCCAAAAGGTCAACTCACAAGACTCCGCAGAAATTGCACTAAAATTGAGGATTATAGGGAAGAAGCGACAGCACTACAACAACAACTGAAGGCGAGAGGTTACTATGAAGAAGTAACAAGTAAAATAGCTATAGAAATAGAAAAAATAGATTGCCAAAAATTGTTGACCCATAAAAAGAAAGAGGTGGAGGACCTAAATATTCAAGAACAGATTGCTAAACTACCAATAGTCACGCAATATCATCACCACCATGGAAAATTTATAAAGATTATCAAAAAACATTGGAGTATTCTAAAACTGGACAAATGGATTGGAAACCTGATACCTCCCAACTCGAGATTTATTTTTACTAAGGCCAATTCTCTGGGCCAACAAATTGCTCCTAGTATAAAAAGGACCATCCACCAACCACGAAACACGTTGAGGTTAACCACGAATTCACTACAAACGGGGTTTCGCCCTTGTAGGACCTGTTCAAATTGTCGTTCCACGGATGTGTCAACAAGGCTAACTACTGATATATTTAATGCAGATGGCAGCAAGAGTTTTAAAATAAGACATCTTACATGTAGCTCACAACAAGTTATATATATAATCATCTGCCCCTGCAACAAAATCTATGTGGGTAGAACCAAACGGTCGTTGGAAATAAGAATATCAGAACACCTGCGGAACATTAAAAAGGGTTTTCTAGGACATCCATCGTCAAAGCATTTTAAAACACACAATTGCAACACAAAAAAGTTGAGATTTTGCGCCATCCAAAAGGTGGACAAGGATCCCAAAGGAGGTGACTTTGTGGGGAAGATGTCAAAATGTGAATCAAAATGGATTTTATAACTAGATTCTATGTGCCCAAAAGGACTGAACCAAGAATTGGAGTTGTTTGGGTTCTAATGACAAGAGGGAACCAAAAACCAAACATGTAATAAGGGGCACATGTCGGTCACATCCCCACAATATGTTAATACATTAGATATAGTATCAGCAATAGTAAACTACATTGTTACACATTTCATTGCACTTAGTTGGGAACCATAAGCCTTCACTTTCACCACTAGACCCGCTCATTAGCCTTTTACACTTTACCCCTTAGTTATTATCTCACTATGTGCTGCCTGAAAAGCAAAAGATACCACATATGGATGACTTTGTACCTGATAAGATGGCACATGCCGGCCATACCTCCACAGTATGTAATATGTTATATATAAGATCACCAATAGGAAGCAACACTTGTACATAATTCACTACACTGGAAACTGGGAACCATAACGCCCTTGCTCTCACTTCTGGAGTCGCTCATTAGCCTCTCTACACTTCATCTCTTAGCTGTTAACACATTCTGTGTTGCCAAAGAGCAAAAGATGCCACACATGGATAACTTTGTACCGGACATGGGGCACATGCCGGACACATTCCCATAATATATAATATGTTATATATAGGATCATTAATAGGAAGCAACATTTGTACACATTCTACTTGAGGCTCTCACATCCAGAGCCGCTCATCAGTCTCTTTACATTTTATTTATTTATTTATTTTTTTTTCCCCTCAAGAGTAAGAGCTACCACTTAATGGTGACTGTGCACCTGGACAGAGATCATATACCGGTCACATCCCCTCAGTATATAATATGTTTTATATGGGATCACCAATAGGGAGGACCAGTTTTTTCACATTTCACTGCACTTGCAGCTGGGAACTATGATGCCCATGCCCTCATTTCCGGAGCCACTCATTAGTATCTTTACATTTTACAATTTACCCCTCAGTTGTTAACTCACTATGTACTGCCAAAGCGCAAGAGTGACCACACTATAGTGATTATGTATCGGCCATGGGGTACAGACCGGTTACATCACCACAGTATGCAATATATTGTACATAAGATTAATAATAGAAAGCAACAACTCTACACATCTGCACATGAATATATGTAGTATAATACTTCGTATGTTATTTATTTAGGCACTGAAGCTGAGTACTTGTGAATAGTTTAAAAGGGAAAAAAGAAAAAAAAAAAAGAAGGTGGGTTAATCAGTGGTGACCAATAGAACACCAGTACACCCATTATACTTCCCTTAGCACTGTCAGAATGTGTTTTGACACTCAGAAGAAGGAGGCCGTTGACCCCCGAAATGCATCAGTGACGCAGACCATTCCCTGACAGTATAGGTCCACCCACTGTGGTGCACAAGACGTAAGTGAGCCTGACGGTTTCACAATACAGCATTAACCACCGTACTCACGTGCAGGGGCGTATCTAGGGGGGTGCAGCCGGACCTTTTGCTCCGGGCGCCACTCAGTGGGGGGCGCTGTTTGCCCCCCGATTTGGGGGCGTGGTCCCGCCCGGGAGACTAAGTTTCCCGCACTGTAGTGAGTATCTGCAGGTCACGCCCCCTCACAGCGCTGTGTGTTTACCATGGCTGCTGGACGCTCCGTCCCCTGTCGTCAGGGGCGTCACAGGCATCAAACACCCGGGGCTGCAGCCCTGAATATCTCCCCGGATGTCTCCTGCAAGCACTGAGGACGGAGCTCCAATCACAGTGCAGAGAGTGAGTCATGTGACCTCTCTCTTACACTGTGCGGAGGGGAGGAGTTCACTCCCCCAATCCAGGCTGAGCGCGGCCTCTTTGAACTTCTCTCCAGCAGCAGCGATGGATGGATGCCTCCCCGGGACACAGGGGATCTGCTTTACCCTGGAGCCAGATCTGTCTGCCTCTGACTGGGGGAACTGACAGGACCCAGGAGCACAGCATCCAGGAGCACAGCATCCAGGAGCACAGCATCCAGGAGGACAGGTATCACAAGCAGAGGGACACACCACAAGACATGGAGGGCTGATAACACATAGCAGACACAAGGGGGTGATAAGGAAGGAACACAGAGCTGATAACACACACAAGTGTGGTGACAGGCTGACATCGCAGACACATGGAGTGAATGACTGAAAACAATAGCACACACAATGAGGATCAGATGTCAGGATACTGAGCAGAGAATGAGAAGCAGATGAGACCCAGCTTTCCCAGGCTCCTCTATCCCTCTTTCCTCAGCACCCAGCTTTCCCAGGCTCTTCTATCCCTCTTTCCTCAGCACCCAGCTTTCTCATGATCTTCTACCCTCTTTCCCTCAGCACTCTGCTTTCCCAAGCTTTTCTATCCTCTTTCCTCAGAACCCAGCTTTCTCATGTTCTGATTTCCCTAAGCACCCATCTTTCCCATCTTCTGATATCATGGCAAAGCTGGGTGCTGAGGAAAGAGGATAGAAGAGCATAGTAAAGCTGGGTGCTGAGGAAAAGAGTTATAGAAGAGCATGAGAAAGCTGGGTGCTGAGGGAAAAAGGATAGAAGAGTCTGGGAAAGTTGGGTGTTGAGGAAAAGGTGTATAGCAGAGCAGGGGATGGGGTGCTGAGGGAAACAAGCTCTTTCCCATCCCCTGCTGTGCTATACACATTTTCCTCTGTACTCAGCTTTCCCATGTTCTGATTTCCCTCAGCACCCAGCTGACCCATGATATCAGAACAAGTGTCAACATAATTATCCCTTATCACAAAGTGTCAGTGTCATTATCCTGTACCCCCAGTGTCAGTGTCATTATCCTGTACCCCCAGTGTCAGTGTCATTGTCCTGTGCCCCGAGTGTCATTGTCCTGTGCCCCGAGTGTCATTGTCCTGTGCCCCGAGTGTCATTGTCCTGTGCCCCGAGTGTCATTGTCCTGTGGCCCGAGTGTCATTATCCTGTACCCCAGTGTCATTATCCTGTACCCATATCTCCCAACCGTCCGGGATCCAGCGGGGCAGTCCCGATTTTAAGCTTCTGCCCCGCTGTCCCGGCCGGGATGTTACATTTCCTGCACTCAGTGGCGTAGCGTGGGGGGGGGGGGGGGGCGGTCTGCCCTGGGCGGCAGGTGTGTGGGGGCAGCAGTAGGGCTGTATTTACACGGCAGGGGAGCGCAAGCGTTTTTTTTGTTTTTTTTCTTTGCCTCCCTCCCCCAGACTCCATATGAAAACTAGAGTCTTTGTGGGGGAGGGTGCCGCCGCTGGCAGTGCATTGCCGCCCGGCGCCCGCATGTACTGCCCAGCTCCCAGCCCCTCAGCTCTGAGAGCGATCACGCTGACAGGAAGCCGCTGGGAGCTCTGCTGCTTCCTGTCCCGTGATGGCTCCAAGTGCTGGTGCGGTGGAGGCGGCTCCTCCACCCAGCCGGCCCCCCATGCACCCGGAGAGGTGAGGGAAACTGTGCAGGGGAGTGGGGACAGGCAGGCACACACACTATGAGGTGTATATATGTATACATCAGGCAGGCACACTATGAGGTGTATATATCATATATACACCTCATAGTGTGTGTGCCTGCCTGATGTATACATATATACACCTCATAGTGTGTGCCTGCCTGATGTATACATATATACACCTCATAGTGTGTGTGCCTGCCTGATGTAAATGTGGCGCCCCTGCGTCCAGGAGGCCACAAGAGGGAACTGCAGCCAGGCAGGTAGGACATAGTAAACACTACACCCTCACAGCCCACATCCCCACGCATAGAAGGGGTCGCATCCAGCCCTGAGGTTAGATACTATATGAGACCAGAAGGGTGGTGGATGAGGAGTGGGTTGGGCACACCAGAGGTCAGGTGACTGACAGTATATAGAGAGGGGGAGGAGTGAAGGAAGTTAGTAGGCTCTAGGTGCCGAACAGCAAAGACCTAAGAGTAAGCCATGGTGGTGAGATGCAATGACCTAGAGCAGCAGAGTGAGCTGAGATAGAAAGGCCACAGAACAGCAGGAGGTTGAGCTGAAGCTGAGAAGGAGAGAGCCACACGTCCTGGAAGAGCCTAGCAGAGGAGCGCCGACCCGTACTGAGCCAGTGTGAGCCAGATGGGGGGGAAAGCCCGTCCGATGCCGAGACCACCAGGAGTGTGAGAGAGCCGAGAAGGACGGTGTAACCCGGGGCCTTAGAATTACAGCTCAAGCAACCAACTGCAGGCGGGGTAGCCCTCATATATACTGGAAGGAACAGAGAGGAAGGAGCCTGGCAGAGCCTCATGCTAGAGGACTGTTGCAGGCTGGGCTAGAGCAGAGTGTCAGCTCTGAAGGGGACCGACGATTCACCCGGTATCCCCAGATTCACCGACGGGGAGCTTCAGTTTCAAGCTGGAGTTCCTAACCCTAAAGACAGGCAGCTAAGTGACAGATTAGGACTCACAGAAGCCCGAGTCACCGCTATACTGTCGAGTGTCACACAATCCATGAGGAAAGAGAGTAAAAGCCTGGAAAGGTACACTAAGAGACTGTGTGAGGGGTCACAAGGAGAGAGAGGAGCCTGGCTGCAGGAGAGAAGGGAACCAGGAAAGGGAGTGGAGAGCAACTGTGTGCTAACAACTGTGAACAACCTGTAACTTGCTTGAAAGATCTTAAGTAAAGCCTTGGAAACCCTGAACAGCCTCTTGCCTACTTCCATCAGTAGACCCTTTCTCCCATACAGGCTTGCACCAAGAAGACCTCAACCTGCAGAGCCACGGCCTGTCAGCACCAACGCTGAGGAGAGACCCCTGCAGTGTCTGCAAGTAAGTGTGCTCCAACAACACACCCACACCATAGACTTTAACTCCTTACTGCCCCGGGGGATACAGTTCTCCCCACTGGAACTATACCATCCCAGCTGCCATTACATCGCCCCCGGAGGTTCTGCAGCAGCGGCGGCCCCCATTACTGGCCGCACCAAGTGGGTGGCGTCACCCGTGACAATCCCTTTGTAAATAATCCCCCTATTATTGTGCTGAGCCAGGGACACGGTCCAGACCAAGCCACCCGTGACATCCCCGACGCAGATCGGTCCGGTACCGAGTACCCCACGTCCCTTGGGGCTCCACAACCTGGCGTCACGAACAGGATCTACCCGGTCCAAAAGAATTGGACCTTGTGTGCCTAAATCCTGTGTTCTGGACTTTTCCCGCCAAATCTGACCCTAATGGCGGCCACAGGGGACTAGCGCCATGTGCAGGGGAGGCGTTCCTAGGACTCCCATCGTGGGCCGGCCCGGTCCAAGGCGCGAAAAGAAGGTCCCGCCCTGGCTCTCCTTAACTCCGGGAGAGCCAGCTGTCACTCTCAAAGAAGAGCCGCCGCCCCTAGACCCTCCTACCAAGAAGCTGGCGCGAACGAGGAAGACGGAAATCGTCATCAGGAGGGGGCGGAGCAGGCAACCGGAAAAGAAGGAATCGCCATTCAGAGACACGAGGATTGAAGCGGAGGACGCCGAGACGAGAGCTGCAGACGAAAGCCCAAGTGTGATCCCGGAGGGCCCACAGATTGCATTAGTGGAGGAACCCGGCCAGGGAAAGACCATTTGTGGACCAGCAGAGATGGCTGAAGGCGGTGAAGAGCGTCCCTATGTCCTAGATACCCGGAGGGGTGTACTGCGGCGACTGCCCCCAAGGATGACACGGGCCCAGGAGGAGAACAGGACCCGGATACAGATAGACATTGACCATTGTCAGGGCTATGAAGCCCAAGTCCAGCGACGACCCGGCTGGGTCAGAGAATCACGGGAGCCCGCGGAGAGCGAGGCCGAAGGCCATACAGCCATACTAGTCGATGTATCCACCCCGCCAGCTATCCTTAACCAGACATGGAAGAAGTAGACCCACTAGGAGCCTTGCCGGAAGGGTTCCTGAGACTGCCGCAACCACTGATCCCGCCGCCGACAACCACCGAGGTGAGAGGGGAGCAGCTGCGTTGCTGGTGGGAGCGGAAAAAGGGCTGCGAGGACTTGATGGGCTTCGTAGGAGAGCCCGGTGGCGCAGTAGGCCCCGCGGAAGTCATAACCCGAGAGGAATACATCAAGAGATGTGTGAGAAAGTCGGAGAAGGAGGAGATCGAAAGGCTGGCACAGAAGCAAGAACTAGTAGCCCGCGCCAAAGAGGCCAAAAATGCAGCCCGCCGCGACCGCGAGATTCAACAGTCCCCACGGCACGAGGGCCAGATAGTGAAGATTGTGGAGGAAAGGGGTTACGCCTTCGCCCGCGAACCCGGAGCAAAGTATGACATATTCATAAACAAAAGAGAAGTGGAGGAGCAGCTCCCGCCAGATCACCCGGACAGGCAAGTGGAAATCGGAGAGTGGGTGTCGTACCACATTGCCAAGGAGAGCGCGGCCCGTACGGCCTCCAAGTAAAGAGACTTTGTTTACAGTCCGAGCAAGCAGAGAAAGATGAAGCCTCGACCGCTGAATACTGCGAAGTGCGTGATGATTTCGAGGAATCCAGATACACGGACGTGTCTGTTAACACGGACCCTGTAATAATACTTGAGACCCCAGCGCTGACCAAAGACGCCATCACTCAGACACCAGAGAGCTACCTGCTGATTGACGCTCTACAACACCTGGAGTTGTTCCCCAAGAAGAAGTCAGCACCACAGACGTTGCCGTGGAAACAACCGGAAAAGAAGGAGTGAACACGGGTCCTTAAAGTACAGATGAAGCAAGAAGACTTGTAAGTGTGAATGTACCTTTTTCCTTATTGCTCCCATACCTTACCTGAGTGAATGCTAGCATACCCCTGTCTGTCTTATGTGTTTTACCTGAACATTTAATATCATAGACAATGACATGATACGAACTTTCCTTGTAAATACTTGAGCACCTTTTGTGTGCTCCCCTTTGATTTTAAGACCAGATGCACCTGAGAATTAATGCACGAACTTTGCATTTTTGAATCCAGAACTTTGAAGCTGCTTTTTGAGAGTTTGCACTTTTTGAGAAGAAGAGAATTTTATACTTTTATACAAAGTAATGTTTATAATGTCTTTTATAGAGAAAAGAGGGTAATGATGAGTATAAATACCCATGCACATGTTTATAGTTAATGTAACGTTCCAAGAATCGTGCCTCCCGGAAGGGAAGAAAACAAGAATCCATAATGTTTACTGTTATATGATAATATAAAAATGTTTTCAGGGTAAACAATGTCGAGTCGCGCGCGGACGCGCTGTTTAACTCCGGGAGAATGTGGCGCCCCTGCGTCCAGGAGGCCACAAGAGGGAACTGCAGCCAGGCAGGTAGGACATAGTAAACACTACACCCTCACAGCCCACATCCCCACGCATAGAAGGGGTCGCATCCAGCCCTGAGGTTAGATACTATATGAGACCAGAAGGGTGGTGGATGAGGAGTGGGTTGGGCACACCAGAGGTCAGGTGACTGACAGTATATAGAGAGGGGGAGGAGAGAAGGAAGTTAGTAGGCTCTAGGTGCCGAACAGCAAAGACCTAAGAGTAAGCCATGGTGCTGAGATGCAAAGACCTAGAGCAGCAGAGTGAGCTGAGATAGAAAGGCCACAGAACAGCAGTAGGTTGAGCTGAAGCTGAGAAGGAGAGAGCCACACGTCCTGGAAGAGCCTAGCAGAGGAGCGCCGACCCGTACTGAGCCAGTGTGAGCCAGATGGGGGGGAAAGCCCGTCCGATGCCGAGACCACCAGGAGTGTGAGAGAGCCGAGAAGGACGGTGTAACCCGGGGCCTTAGAATTACAGCTCAAGCAACCAACTGCAGGCGGGGTAGCCCTCATATATACTGGAAGGAACAGAGAGGAAGGAGCCTGGCAGAGCCTCATGCTAGAGGACTGTTGCAGGCTGGGCTAGAGCAGAGTGTCAGCTCTGAAGGGGACCGACGATTCACCCGGTATCCCCAGATTCACTGACGGGGAGCTTCAGTTTCAAACTGGAGTTCCTAACCCTAAAGACAGGCAGCTAAGTGACAGATTAGGACTCACAGAAGCCCGAGTCACCGCTATACTGTCGAGTGTCACACAATCCATGAGGAAAGAGAGTAAAAGCCCGGAAAGGTACACTAAGAGACTGTGTGAGGGGTCAAAAGGAGAGAGAGGAGCCTGGCTGCAGGAGAGAAGGGAACCCGGAAAGGGAGTGGAGAGCAACTGTGTGCTAACAACTGTGAACAACCTGTAACTTGCTTGAAAGATCTTAAGTAAAGCCTTGGAAACCCTGAACAGCCTCTTGCCTACTTCCATCAGTAGACCCTTTCTCCCATACAGGCTTGCACCAAGAAGACCTCAACCTGCAGAGCCACGGCCTGTCAGCACCAACGCTGAGGAGAGACCCCTGCAGTGTCTGCAAGTAAGTGTGCTCCAACAACACACCCACACCATAGACTTTAACTCCTTACTGCCCCGGGGGATACAGTTCTCCCCACTGGAACTATACCATCCCAGCTGCCATTACATCGCCCCCGGAAGTTCTGCAGCAGCGGCAGCCCCCATTACTGGCCGCACCAAGTGGGTTGCGTCACCCGTGACAATCCCTTTGTAAATAATCCCCCTATTATTGTGCTGAGCCAGGGACACGGTCCGGACCAAGCCACCCGTGACATCCCCGACGCAGACCGGTCCGGTACCGAGTACCCCACGTCCCTTGGGGCTCCACATATACATATATACACCTCATAGTGTGTGCCTGCCTGATGTATACATATTTATATACACCCCTCATAGTGTGCCTGCCTGATGTATACATATATATAGAGCTACACATCAAATAAAAATTTGCGGTGGCGGGTGTGATTGGAAGGGGGGGGGGGCGCCAAAATAAATCTTTGCCCCGGGTGCCAGAAAACCTAGTTACACCTCTGCTCACGTGATTCAATGACGTGAATAGTGGCAAGTAGTCGCGTAGCACAGGAGTGCACGGAGCAGTGCACACGTACACTGAGGAATCCGGGAACGCCACGCAACCACATGACGGTATCGACCAAACAGCAGAAGCCCGGAGAAAGAGGGTGAACGCTGAAGCCACAGCACTTATTGGGAAAGCCTGCACCTAATTCATAAGGTAAACCCTTGCAGCCTATTACACATCTACTCAGCAAAGTGCTTGCACAAAAGTTAAATGTCATTATATTAGCCTGCACTACATAGAGGTGATTAATGATTATGTACAGTGAGAAAAAAGTTAACTAAAGTAATCTTAGAGACACATTAAGGCAATAGTTCAACACCATAGTAATAGCACATTTTATGTAATAAGACACCTTGCATCTAAGTAAAGGTGACACCCATACTATAGAAGTTTAATTACAACTTAATTTATTTCTACACAGAACATAATCTTTAGGACAATAAACAAGTACATTATAAGGCCAATAGGAAGTAGACGGCACATCCCTGAAAGATATATTAACTTCTGGACACCTAAAACATACTCCTAGGAAATGAGTAAGTGAATAGTTCCCTTTTTTTTTTTTCTTTTTTTTTCTCTCCTCTCTTTCAACATGAAGTTTGAGGGCCCCAATTTATTACCTAATATATGTTGATTACACCAGCAGATACCAAAATAGACAGGCATTTTCCTGTGGATGAAATTCAAGCTTTATAACCAACCAACCTTTTTATATACACCAAAGGGAACAAGTACCTTATATACTCGTGTATAAGCCTACTTTTTCAGTCCAAAAATTGGGCTGAAAAGTCCCCCCCTCGGCTTATACACGAGTCATACACTTTTGTGTGAAGTGGGGGCTGTGTCCGGGGTCAGGAGGAGGCTGGAGGAGGTGGGGGAAGGCTATAATATGAGCGGCTCGTCACGTGGAGCCCCTCATAACTTATTCATGATATGTACTGCATCCCCCGCCCATCCGCAGGGGGAGCAGTGCATATCGCATTACAGGCTCCCATCAAAGTATGGCACCCCCACCACAGTAAGGCCTCCCCATGCTGCCGCTGCTCACTGTACAATGCATACTGTTATTAGCTCTCACCTGCTGGCGGATCGCTCAGTGCATCCTCCCTCCACCCTGCGTGTCATGTGACCGGCCGGTGACGTCATTGCGGTGAGCCCCGGTCACAGGACAAGAAGCAGGGAGGGAAGATGCACAGCCAGGAGCAATCCGCCGGTGGGTGAGAGCTAATAACACTGTATTTATTGTACAGTGAGCAGCGGCAGCATGGGGAGGGCAGTACTGTGTGGGGGGGTGCCATACTGTGAGGGGGAGCCTGTATACCAGGGATGGGGTCCTGTATACACTGTGCTGAGGGCTGTATACACTGTGCTGGGAGCTGTATACACTGTGCTGGGAGCTGTATACACTGTGCTGGGAGCTGTATACACTGTGCTGAGGGCTGTATACACTGTGCTGAGGGCTGTATACACTGTGCTGAGGGCTGTATACACTATGCTTAGGGCTTTATACCTGTGCTGAGGGCTGTATACCACACTGCTGGGGGCTGTATACCTGTGCTGAAGGCTGTATACCACACTGCTGAGGACTGTATACCTGTGCTGGAGTCCACCCTCGGCTTATACGCGAGTCAATAAGTTTTCCCAGTTTTTGGGGGCAAAAGTAGGGGGGTCGGCTTATACACGGGTCGGCTTATACACGAGTATATACGGTAAGTCATATGCACTATTTGAAGATATATATTAGGATACAGGACTAGAACCCATAATAGACCATAAAGACTACATTTTTCTAATTATATTGCGTTAATAGATACCCCAACTGGAAGTCTGCTACCCATAACCATCATCATTAGGAGGAACAGATAACAAGCACTTCAATATTTAGAGGTAAGAATGAAAATAGTATTAAGCAGAGTAGAAAGATATATACTCCTAAAGGGAGAGTAACAATACTTTGTTATTTTTATTAGTACACAGATAACCGGAGGATAATAGCCGCACACCACAACTATAATTAAAATCCAAAGATACTCCTCTGAAAAGGATAATGGAGAAGAAATAAAGATAGCTGTCGAATATCAGTAATAGGAGAAGAAGAACCAATCCATTAATAGACCCTAATGTTGTAGTGGATACTGAATAATATGATATTTACAAATGTTGTGAATATTAATCATAGGGTTTTTTACGTTTTAATTTTACATTTTTAATTATTGATATATCAGTTTTTACTTTGATTGTTTATAGATATTTTAGTATTGAATATTAAAAATATAAGTAGGCATCTAAATTACATAAGTTGTAATTATAGAGATAATTTTTTATAAATATCCCCTAGAAGGGTAAAGAAAGTGGAAGGAATAGTTTTATTTATTTATTATTTTAAGAGCTAGCACATAGTCTCACAAATAGATAATAATTGATTTAAACAACAATAAGGCGATTAAATACGCGGTACTGCCTTCAGACTACTGCAGCAGCTCAAGTGCTAACTGCTAGCTCCAGTGTACTCTTGCAAATAATATATAATGGGCCTACTGTCTGAGTACACGGGTTCTACCAGGGCTTGATAGTCTCGCCCTTTAATGCCTATTGCTGCTCTACACCAGACCAACATTTCAGTTTTGGGAGGTATTACAATGGGTATTGGGTCACTTACCCTTACACTGCCAATTTCACCTCCTGATATCAGGGCTGTTATTTCTTTTTTCAGAAGTCTCTGTTGCCCAGTTCTGGCAGTTTCAGCGATTTGCGGTAAGACAGTAATTACCTCAGAAAAATTATTTTCAATTACATTAATTTCTAGTAACACTACTGGTTCACGTTCTCGCCGGTCAACATCTACAATTATAATACCCTGGTTCTGCAATTCTACCTTCCCAATCTGAATGGTCATTTCTCTGAACCCAACTTGTGGTATTAGTTCACCATTGCTAGCCCATATGTTCACTGCAATGTCAGTTGGACCACTACTAATGTCTGAATCAGCCCAGTACCTTTTATATAGAACATGTGGAATTGATGTTATCTGGGACCCAGTATCCAACAAGGCACTGAAGGAAATGCCATCCAACATGATAGGGATGATGGGACATCCTCCCACTAACTTGTTACACGAGGCTGAAGGACTTTGGGAGTTCATTCCTGAGGAGCGACCCGCCTTCCCAAGGGATCCTCATTTAAAGCACATTCCCGGGCAAAGTGACCTGGCTCCTTGCAACTGCAACAAATGGGCTGTCAATCCAGCTGATAGCGGTCGCTGGGTCGTCCTCTCGTCGCTTGGTACTTCCTGGGCCTCATCCACGGGACATGCTCCTTGCTGGTCGCCAACTCGATCTTGGGTGCAGGCTTGGATCCACGCAGCTCCTTGATGACTTTAGCCATGGAAATAACAGTATATGTCAGGGCATCTAGCTTTTGGTTGAGGGCCTCATTAGAGATAGGCTCTCTGTGTTCAGCAACAGTCTTGGACATGGCAGATGTCATTGATGCTCCTGGCCGCTGAGGTGCTCTTGTAGGGCCTTGAGTAAAGTTTATATCCCGGGGCTCCTCTATCTGCTGGAGGCGGATAGCCCTATCTTTTAACTCAGCAAAAGTCATTCCGGGATTCTGGATAACCATCATACTCAACTGTCCTTTGTGAGAAGCGGATAGGAGGCCCTCTATGAACTGATCAATTAGCATTTTGTCAGCTCCCGGGGCTAAGGAAAATTCTGCTAGTTTAAGTGCTTTGAGAGCTTCTTGCAAGTTTAAGTCATAGTCTCTGGCACTCTCCTTAGGCTTTTGTTGACATCCAAAGAACCTCATTTTAGCCCGGGTGTCAGCACTGGATTCAAATGCTGCTTTCAATCAAGCTACAAGATGCTCTGCAGTGTCCTTGTTTGTGTCCGGCCAGGACGTTACTTCATGCTGTGCATTGCCGGTTAACTGTCCCATAAGCATACCGACACGTTGGGCTTCAGTTAGGGGGTACATAACGTAGTATGCTTTCATCTCAGTTATAAAGTCATTAAGGGTGTTGGGCTTACCGGAGTATTGTGGCAGCCACATTGCTCCCGGGGTGTACGGCATCAGGAACGGCATGATAGGCGCTGCTCCTTGCACCGCAGCACCACTGGGTGCTCCTCTGTTATCCGGTGCTGTAGCACCGCCGGGTGCTCCGCCGCTGCTTGGCGCTGCAGCATCTCCTGGTTGCGACATCCTGTGCCCCCTTAGTTAAGGTCGACCATCCTGTCTTCCGCTTCCGTCCGCAACAGGGATTCTCTTCCCTTCCGGATGATGTCAGAGCGCTTTGCAGTGTGCCGCCCTCAATGACACGCCCCCTTTTTTTTTTTTTTTTTTTTTTTTTTAAACAATAAATTTTTATTGAACAAGTTATCAACTCAGACATAGACAGTGAGCATTCATTGATGACGTTAAATTAGATATCCATCTCCCTGCACGCAGGCCGGAGCTCCCCCTTTTCTTTGTAATGGCAGCAATTCAAAAATACAGTCCTTGTGGCGCAGTTTTAAAACAGTTTCTCACACAAATTACGGCACACAATGCACGGTAGATCCTGTTCGTGACGCCTAGTTGTGGAGCCCACTGGGACAGGGTACTTGGTACCAGACCGGGGTATCACGGCAGTCTTGGTCCGGACCATGTCACAAGCCCACAAGTAATGGGATGGTATTTACAGGGGAGAAAGTCGTGACGCCACCCGTGGTATGTGGTCAAGGTGACCACCGCTGCTGCAGAACCTCCGGGGATGATGTTTGGCAGCTGGGGATGTAATGGCTCCCCATGGGCAGAGCCTGGTTACCTGGGGCAGTGGTGATAATAGTCTATGGATGATGCAGAATAGGGGTAATAGTAGAGATGATTGGTGAGGGAACGTAGGGCTTGAATGCAAGGATCACACAGACTCACAGTTTTGTAGTTTTCCACGTCTTTACTGTTGTGGTTCAGCAGAGTACTGTCCACGGAGTCTGTACCGGGGCCGGGTTTCTCCCACCCTGACCGGGTCCTTGGCTTCCTACTCCTGCGCTGTGTGTGTGACCCTGCTGCCGCTTTAGCTAGGCTGCCGGACCTGTCTCTCCTCATGGGTACCCACTTGCTCGGCAACTTGAGTCTTATCTTAGTGTTTCTGACCCCGCCGTGTTGCTTCGCTGTGGTACAGTGAAGATCTATAACCTCCACTAGTCTGGTGTTTACTGTGCTGCTTGTGTCAGTCACTATTTCGGATCCGGTATCCGGTCTTTGCGCTCCTCCGGGGCAAGTTATGGGGAAACTCAGTCTCCCAGACGTGTTCCTCTGTTCCTATTGACTCCTTCCCTCAGACCCTGGATAGGCCTGGAATTGAGCAGCGGACTGTGGGAAAGCCTAAGACAGCTCCTTTACACCACAGTCTCTCTTCCTCAGTTCTCCCAGGAACTGAACTACTCACTTCCTCTTCACACCAGAATATATAGGGGGGCTGCTTTAGCTCCCCCTTCTGGCCTGGAGGTGCTAGTGTAGTGTAGTGGGTTGTGTGAGGAGTTAACCCTGGTTGATGTTACTGTGGCACATTAACCCCTGGGGTGCCACACATTTACAACCGGATCAAGCGGAAATAGGTATGCAACCAGAGGCAATGGATGCACCCACACCAGTATTATTACTTATATGTGAGACAGATTAGTGATAATACCATTGCGGGTGCATCCAATTTGTCAATTCCAGGGTAAGCCAGGGGGGATACAAGTTTAACCTGCATCCCCCTAGATTCCAAAGAACGGCAGTGTGAAACCAGCCTAAATACTCGAATATTTTCTATGTGGTCTTAAACAGTCCGTCTCTATTTGGCTCTATACATGTATTTTTTTGCATATGATTTACAGCACAAGCTTTGAACTTTACATACTCCAGGGCCATCTAGCGGTCACTTTGTGACATTACCTTATAGGAGAGCTATTTATATTTATTATATATATACAATTCTCTGACAATTTTATCTTGTATATTAATGTATACCCAGACACTACTCCCTCTAAGTTATGCATGTCCCTTGATATTGACCTGTTTTTTGAGTACTTCTAAAATATAAATATGCACTTTATGCTACTTTTTTAAGTATTTTCACTTGTTATCTTAAAGATTTTTGAAATTTTACATTAATCTTTCAATTGTCTTTTTTCCTGCCAATGCTTTTATAAAAGAGCAGTATACAGTTTAGAGGCTATTAACGGGCCATTTTACATTGTGTAGGCTACTAAAGGGCCTTTATATAGTGTGGGAGTCTAAGGGCCACGTCACACGCCTCAATTTACTGAACGATATCGTTTATCAATCTGACCGACCGATCACATCATGATCGCGCAGGGAAATGCTGAATATGAGCATTTCCCTGTGCGATCGCTGCAGGAGCCGGGCTGTCAGCTGTGCCCGGCTCCTGCAATCCTCCCCTGCCTGTGTCCACTGCCCTAAGTACCCTTCCACCCATGTGCCCACTGCTCCTGGCCCCCTCTCCTGTCTCCCGGTCTCCTTCCTCCACTCCCACTTCTTCCTCTGCTGTCCAGTGTCCAGACTCCGTTCCCCTCCCTCCTATCTCTGCTTCCCTCCCTCCTCCCTGCTCCGTGCTCCGCTTCCTCCTCCCCTCTCTCCTATCTCTGCTCCCCTCCCTCCTCTCCCCGCTTCCTCCTCCCCTCTGTCCTGTCTCCGGTCCCCGGTCTCCATCCTGGCGCGGCTCACCTCCCCCGGTCTTCATGCAGTGCCTCTCTCCTCCTCCGGTCCGGTGCCGCTCTCCTCCTTCATCCTGGCTGCCCGGCCGCCGACTGCCTGCTCAGCAGCGCTCCTCTCAGCCTCATCCCCTACTTAGAGGAGATGAGGCTCAGAGCAGCGATCTGACAGCCAGGGGCAGCGATCACTATGTGTCGCCATGACAACTTCAGGTTAGCAGATGTCGCCATGACAACCTTAGGTTACCAGATGTCGCCATGGCAACCTAAGGTAACCATGGCAACTTCTGGTAACCTGAGGTTGCCATGGCAACGTCTGGTAACCTGAGGTTGCCATGGTGACATCTGATAACCTGAGGTTGCCATGGCAGATGTCGCCATGGTAACCTCAGGTTACTAGATGTCAACATTGCAACCTTAGGTTACCAGATGTTGCCATGGCAACCTCAGGTTACCATATGTCACCATGGTAACCTCAGGTTACCAGATATCACCAGGGTAACCTTAGGTTGCCATGGCGACATATGGCAACCTGAGGTTGCCATGGCAACATCTGGTAACCTAAGGTTGCCATGGTGACATCTGGTAACCTGAGGTTACCATGGCGACATCTGCCATGGCAACCTCAGGTTATCAGATGTCACCATGGCAACCTCAGGTTACCAGACGTTGCCATGGCAACCTCAGGTTACCAGAGGTTGCCATGGTTACCTTAGGTTGCCATGGCGACATCTGGTAACCTAAGGTTGTCATGGCGACATCTGCTAACCTGAAGTTGCCATGGCGACATCTGCCATGGCAACCTCAGGTGATCTGATGTTGCCATGACAACCTCAGGCTACCAGATGTCGCCATGACAACCTCAGGCTACCAGACGTTGCCATGGCAACCTCAGGTTACCAGACGTTGCCATGGCAACCTAAGGTTACCAGATGTCGGCATGGCAACCTAAGGTTACCATGGCAACTTCTGGTAACCTGAGGTTGCCATGGCGACGTCTGTTAACCTGAGGTTGCCATGGCAACGTCTGGTGACCTGAGGTTGCCATGGCAACATCTGGTAACCTTATCCAAGCCTCAGAGATCATGTAATCTCTGGGACTAGGGTTTGCAGCACTGACAGCTGCACTGTATGGCAAATCATTGCCATACAGTGCAGCATCAGTGTGACCTCAGAGACTGCAGCAGCAGGACCCTTGATCCCTCGCTGCAGTCTCTGGAGGCGACTGACCATCATAGGACAATCGTTGTGGACTACATCGGAGGGCATGTGGGGGGTAATAAAGATGGAGTCCAATTATGTGTTTGTGTTTTTTGTTAAAATAAATTGATTTTTTCACAGTGTGTGTTTTTTTTACCATTTACTTAAAGGTTCCTAATGGCCGGGTCTAACATTGGTGCGACATTATGAACCTTGGGCTTAGTGCCAGCTGCCAATGCAAAGCTGGTATTAACCCCTTTATTACCCAGTTTGCCACCGGCACCAGGGCAACTGGAAGAGTCTGGGTACAGCGCCAGAAAATGGCGCTTCAATGAATGCGCCATTTTCTGGGGCGGCTGCGGGCTGCAATTCGCAGCATGGGGGGCCCAGAACGCTTGGGCCTCTCTATGCTGAGGATTCCAGCCCCCAGCTGCCTAGTTGTACCTGGCTGGGCCAAAAATATGGCGGAGCCCTACGTCATTTTTTTTTCTAGAATTAGTTCTAGAAATAAAAAAAATGGGCTTCGCTGTATTTTTTGTAGCCAGCCATGTACAACTTGGTAGCTGGCTGACTGGAATCCTCAGCGTGGAGAGACCCAAATGTTGTGGGTCCCCCGCGCTGCAAATTTCAACCCACAGCCACCCAAGAAAATAGCGCATTCATTAGAGGCGGCATTTTCTGGTGCTGTACCCCAACTCTACCAGTTGCTCTTGTGCTGGTGGCACACGGGTTCTCCATATGCGACATGGTGTCCGCTAACAATTTCAATACAAAATTAGCTCCAATTGTTAGCGGAAACCTTGTCGGGTATGGAGAGACCCTCCCTGTGTGCCTGAACATTGGAGCTCCCCCACAAGTGACCCCATTTTGGAAACTAGACCCGAGAAGGAACGTATCTAGATGCATAGTGAGCATTTTGAACCCCCAGATGCTTCACAAATTCATCCATAAAAATGAAAAAGCACTTTTTTTTCCACAAAAAAGTTTTTTTTCATTTTTACGGATCAATTTGTGAAGCACCTGGGGGTTCAAAGTCATCTAGATATAATCCTTGGAGGGTCTAGTTTCCAAAATGGGGTCACTTGTGGGGGAGCTCCAATGTGTAGGCACATAGGGGCTCTTTATATCCTACAAGGTGTTCGCTAACAATTCCAATTGTTAGTGGACACCATGTTGCGTATGGAGAGCCCCTGTGTGTCTCCACATTGGAGATCCCCCCCAAGTGACCCCATTTTGGAAACTAGACCCCCCAAGGAATGTATCTAGATGCATAGTGAGCACTTTGAACCCCCAGGTGCTTCACAAATTGATCCGTAATAATGAAAAAAGAAACTTTTTGTGGAAAAAAAACGTGCTTTTTCATTTTTATGGATGAATTTGTGAAGCATCTGGGGGTTCAAAGTGCTCACTATGCATCTAGATACGTTCCTTGGGGGGTGTAGTTTCCAAAATGGGGTCACTTGTGGGGGAGCTCCAATGTGGAGATACACAGGGACCCTACAAACGCGACATGGTGTCCGCTAACAAATTGAGCTCATTTTCCATTCAAATTGTTAGCGGACACCGTGTCGCGTATGGAGGGTCCCCGTGTGTCTCCACATTGGAGCTCCCCCACAAATGACCCCATTTTGGAAACTAGACCCCCTAAGGAAAGTATCTAGATGCATAGTGAGCAGTTTGAACCCTCAGACGCTTCACAAATTTATCCATAAAGATGAAAAAGCACTTTTTTTTCACCAAAAATTTATTTTTGCCTACATTTTTTCAGTTTCACATGGGCAAAGTGATAAAATACATCCCAAAATTTGTTGGGCAATTGTTCCTGAGCACATCGATACCTTATATGTGGTCATAAACCACTGTTTGGGCGCACGGCAGGGCTCAGAGGTGAAGGAGCGCCATTTCACTTTTTGAACGGAAAATTGGTTCTAAAATTCAAATTGCGCTCCTTCCCTTCTGAGCCCTGCCGTGCGCCCAAAACAGTGGTTTATGACCATATATGAGGTATCGGTGTACTCAGGAGAAATTGCCCAACAAATTTTAGGATGCATTTTATCCTGTTGCCCATGTGAAAATGAAAAAATTGAGGCTAAAAGAACATTTATGTTACAAAAATTAAAATGTCCATTTTTTCCTTCAACTTTATTTTAGTTCCTGTGAAGCACCTGAAGGGTTAATAATCTTCTTGAATGTAGTTTTGAGTAGCTTGAGGGGTGCAGTTTTTGGAATGGTGTCACTTTTTGGTGTTTTCTGTCATGTACACCCCTCAAAGAGACTTCAAATATGATGTGGTCACTAAAAAAATGGTTTTGTAAATTTTGCTGGAAAAATGAGAAATTGCGGATGAACTTTGAACCCTTATAACGTCCTACCAATTTTTCATTTTTCTTCCAAAATTGTGCTGATATGAAGTAGACATGTGGGAAATGTGATTTATTAACTATTTTGTGGCACATAACTCTCTGGTTTAGCAGAATAAAAATTAAAAATATGAAAATTACTAAATTTTCAAAATTTTTGCCAAATTTTTGATTTTTTCACAAATAAACGCTAAAATTATCGACCTAAATTTAATACTAACATGAAGCCCAATATGTCACGAAAAAACAATCTCAGAATCGCTAGGATCGGTTGAAGCATTCCAGAGATATTACCTCATAAAGGGAGAGTGGTCAGAATTACAAAAAATGGTCCGGTCATTAGGGTGCAAAGTGACTCGGTCCTTAAGGGGTTAAAATTGTTTTTTTGCAACAGCTAGTTCAGTGTGATATATGTAATAATTGATGGACATAGTAATATTTCAGGTTTGAAATGAGGTTTATTGTACTAACCAAAAATGTGAAATATGCATTATTTCAATATTTGACAGGTGCCAAAGTATGGGCACCCTTCTGATTTTCATGATTTGAATACTCCTAACTACTTTTTACTGACTTACTGAAGCACTAAATTAGTTTGGTAACCTCATTGAGCTTTGTACTTCATAGCCCGGTGTATCCAATCATGAGAAAAGCTATTTCAGGAGTCCACTTGCAAGTTGTTCTCCTAGTTGCATCTTCTCTGAGGAATGGCATCATGTATATGAGATCATGCATTTTTCATGCCTTTCTCAGCTATTTCTCATTTGTTGTGTTCCAGCACCATCTGGTGGTAAAAAATGAATAGATTATAGTACTTTGCATTGTAAGAATCTGACAACTAAATTGAGTGTTATTCTATTAGCCAGTGACGCAGACAGAGGGCTCAATAGGTGGTGCTACTTCCAGTCTCTATCTGTCTAGATAGACAGAGCTGGAACTCTTCCAGTTCTGGACAAGACGCTACAGGAAGCAGAGCACACATGGAGATTCCCATTACCACATGCATGCCCCAACGGTGTGGAATCCTTTGTCTTCCACAGGCAGTATGCTAAAAGCCTTCTACCCTGGATCCTCGCCGTGTGACCCTGCATGTGCTTCACCAGGTGTATTTTTGCACGTGCCATGACTAGCTGTGAAATTACCCCGGTTCTGTACAACTCTTTTGCTATATAATCTTCTGCTTTAAGCCACACCAAGACTCTGAACCTTCCCATAACAACTCACAAGCACTACATCTACAGAAACCATTCTCTTAAAGCTCAACTTCAAATTGTATTGATAGTGGCCTACCCACGTGAGACTGTGTAACATATACTCCATGTTGGATTCCCTCGTTCCTGCTGAAGTAAAGTCAATTGTTATCCCCGAGATTGGTGTTTGTGGTCATTCCAATCGGCCGTGAGGGGTGAATAGCCGGGAACGATAAACCCCATTACGTAATGAAAGAATAATTATATTTACATTTTACCTAAAAATGTTGCTTTAGCCTTTATTTATTCATCTTTACAAAGTATAGTTGACAAGACAGGTACTTATAAGGTGCTGTTGACTCACATAATACACCCTCTGACCCCTGAGGAAGCCCCCAAAGAGGGGCGACACGCGTTGGGTGAGGGTCTTTGCTCCACAGCTGACTACATGTCATTTGACTTCTTTATCAATGGTAAATATGGACGCACAGATTACTAGTTAGCTTATCCAGCTTGCCTTGAATTTCTCCATTCTAAGTTCCCTCAATATGTTTATCGTACACAGGTTTTGATGTGGTTCCCTTATTATGAGGATAACTGTCTACTGAGATCTCTGAATCATTGTGTGACCTCCAGTCCTAAATGATCTCATCTCTAGGGAACATTAACCTTGTCTATTGAGAGACTTTTTTGTCATGTAACCCCTTGACATGTAATTTTGCTGATAACTGTAGTCCTATATGTTTGAAAGCTGTGGTGAAGGTGTTCCCTTCTAACTTTTTAATTGTGTGTGTTTTGCTACTTGTTTGTACCCTGATGTACTAATAAATATATTTGCTATTCATATGTGGCTCTGATCCCAATCCATTTCACATGCTTCTTTTTCTTGTACTTATAACGGTTCTTTATTGCGTGGGATTGGTTGATCCTCTTTGTGCCCCCCAATCTTCCATGTTGTTCATTTTACCTAAAAATGTTGCTTTAGCCTTTATTTATTCATCGTTACAAAGTATAGTTGACAAAACGAACACCAAAATTTGTTATCCAGTTTCTTCTGAGCATGCTGATACCGTATATGTGGTCAGAAACCTCTGTTTAGACAAACAGGGGGGCTGGGAATAGAAAGAGCGCTATTTGAATTTTGGAAAGCAAATTTGGCTGAAACTGATTGCGGCACCATGTTGCATTTGCAGAGCTCTTAAGGTACCTAAACATCAGAAACCTCCACATGTGACCCCATTTTGGAAACTAAACTCCTCAAGGGATTTGTCCAGCAGTATAGAGTGCATTTTGAAACCACAGGTACTTCACAGAATTTGATAACAATAGGTCGTAATATTGAAAATTGTCTTTTTCACAAAAATATTGCTTTATCACCAAATTTCTAACTGTTAGGGTACCTTTACACGCCGCTACGACAGGATGGATGCATCCCGCTACAGGCTACAAATGTAGCTTGTAGCGCCAATATAGCCCGTCGTAGCGGCGTCTGAAGACGTGACGATACAGCCGGCAACAGATACATCTGTTTACGACCTCTGCTCGAAAACAGAGAGCTACAAAGCCGATGGTAGCAAGATGCATCGGCGTGTAAAGACGTTACGGAAGGGAACTCTGGACACCCTGCGATGTAGCTGCAATGTAGCTAAGGCGTGACCCTGGCTCCGTGTTACCGCGCCCCATGTGCGATCATTGGTGGAAGCTGCTGCATGACGATTGGTAGTCGCTGCATAGGGAGGCATATTTAAGGAGCTGACGAGTCACACTACACAATCGCTCGAGCGTGCTGTATTACTCAGCCTCCTGCGTTGCCTGCCCAATCAGGATGTTATTGCTTTGTCCTATCAGCGTACGGACGGCTCGTAAACCACAATTGTGGCACGCCTATGTGCTGTCCCTGCTGCACCAGGTACGCCCATAGTAGCTGGTTATAGCGGTGTGTAAATGAGCTACAGATGGCTACTTGAGACACCCGGCGATGTATCTAGCTATAGATGTCACGTAGCGTAGCGCACCTTATGGCGGCGTGTAAAGGTGATGCGTTGAGCGTTTGTAACCGTTTGAGCGTGCTCGTGCACGTGAAGTAGCGGGATGCATCCATCCTGCCGTAGCGGCGTGTAAAGGTACCCTAAGGGTACCTTTACACACGGCTACATTTGTAGCTTGTCACCAGGTAACTTACTGGTTGCAGTGAAATCATGGATACATGGTTCTATCTTGTTGCTGTGTACAAATGGAATCATGTATCCATGATTTCACTGCAACCAGTAAGTTACCTGGTGACAAGCTACAAATGTAGCCGTGTGTAAAGGTACCCTTAAGGTACCTTTACACGCCGCTACAGGATGGTGGAAACAACCGGGTGCTTCACGTGCACGAGCACGCACAAACGGTTGAAAACGGTACCCGCATCGCCTTTACACGCCGCAACAAGGTGCGCTACAGTAGGTTACATCTATCTCTGGATACACCGCCGGGTGCCACAAGTTACCTTCTGTAGCTCACCTTACCTCATTTACACGCTGCTATAACAAGGTAATATGGGCGGAACAAAGGCAGCAGGGACAACACATAGGCGTGCCACAATTGTGGATTACGAGAATTCCGTACATTGATAGGACAAAGCAAGAACATCATGATTGGGCAGCCAGCGCAGGAGGCTGACTAATACATGACGCTCGAGCAATTGTGTAGTGTGACTGGTCAGCTCCTTAAATATGCCGCCCTATGCAGCGTCTACCAATCGTAACGCAGGAGCTTCCACCAATGATCGCTGATGGGGCGCCGTATCCCGGAGCCTGTGTCACGCCCCAGGTAGATAGCAAGGTGTCGAAACAACCCTCCTGTTCCTTATTTACACGCCGATACAGGCTGTAACAATCGCCTTGAAATCAACCTGTTTTTGAGCTCTGCTCTGAAACAGGTGCCTCAAGTGACGGGTGGCAACAACCGTCTTTACACGCCGCGACCGCGGGTTGAATTGGTGGTGCAAGATACATTTGTCTCATCTACCCAGTTGTTTCCACCATCCTGTAGCGGTGCGTAAAGGTACCTTTAGGGTTCATTCATATCTGTGTATAAAATATGCAAGTGCAATGTAAGAAAACATTGCATTGCACTCACACTAATTTTAAACAATAGATAGGAGCATATCAGCGAGTGCCTCCTATTCAAAATTCGCGGTGCGGGGCAAATCACAAAATGCTGCCAGTGGCTGCATATCTTGCCGATACAAGTCAATGGGTGCGAAAAAACGTGCAGTACATGGACAGCATAAGCAAGTTTTACATACTCTAAAAGGCTAGGATAGATAGATAGATAGATAGACAGACAGACAGACAGATGTCAAAGAGCTACATAACGTCCTACCCACCTACATAGTCTAAGCGTGAACCCATTAGTGCCTTTCATGTGGCACTAAAGAGTGTTTAGCCTTGTAGTTAACCGCAAAATAAATAATTAATTTTAAAAAACGACGTGCGGTCCCCATTTTTTTTTATAGCCAGCTAGTCATCCAAAACAGAGGTCACATCACGCTGTTTTTTATAAATTATTTATCTTTTTATATTAAATGTGGGGTTGTCTCCAAATTTGATCACCAGCCAAGGTGAAGTTGACAGCTGGAATCTGGTATTCTTAGTTTGGGAAGGGCCATTGTTATTAGTCCGTTCCCAGCCTAAAAATAGTATACAGCAGGAGGCTATATACAACCCCAGTGTACAGAAGTAGGTCACACACAGCCCCCAGTATACAGCAGGAGGCCACACAAAGCCCCCAGTATACAGCAGGAGCGCACACACAGCCCCCAGTATACAGCAAGAGCCTGCACACAGCCCACAGTATAAAGCAAGAGTTCGCACACAGCCCTCAGAATACTGCAGGAGCCCGCACACAACCCCCAGTATACAGCAGGAGCCCGCACACAGCCCCCCAGCATACAGCAGGAGCCCACACACAGCCATTAGTATACAACAGGAGCTCACACACAGACCCCAGTATACAGCAGGAGGCCACACAAAGCCCCCAATATACAGCAGGAGCCCACACACAGCTCCCAGTATAAAGCAAGAGCCTGCACACAGCCCACAGTATAAAGCAAGAGTGTCACTATGGTCGACCCGCGCCCTGGCACCTCGCGCCCTGTTGCCTTGCCGCCCACCTACCCTCGGTCTGCGACCACGTGGAGGTCTGTCAGGAGGCAGGGGGTTCGGGTCCCGGCCACCACCGCTGTCCCCCGGTGTCCCACGCTCTTACCAGCACCATCCTCGCTCCTGTGTCCTCTTCCCTCCTGCCTCGCTGTTCAGGGCTGCTGCTTCCTCCTCCTTGCTTCCTAGGGGCGCGCATAGAGCACGCGCACGCTAAGCTGCTGTGCCTCAAAGGGCCAGCATTGTAATTCTTTCGGCTCCACCTCTCAGCCAATCGCTGTGAGGTGGTTGTGGAGACCCAGGGGTCAGTGGGCGCTCCCGTCCGCAGGCCCAGCCTCCTTTACAAAGACAACGTGGACCAGGGCTCATCCCCAACTGAACGCCCGAGCTCCTTAACCGTGGGCGGAACACTACTCAGACAACACAGGGTGAGGGAATCACAATATCAAGGCTTTATTGGATCCCCAAACAGTTAACAGCATATAACGCATAACCAAGCACAACACATAAATGTAACAGGCGACAGAGTCTCACCCTTCCGCTGGCTCACCAGGGTTTTGAATGCAGCACGGCAAAGTCTGTAGCCAGGTGACTGTATCGTCCCAACCTGGGTTGCTTCCTTATCCTTATGTATCTTGTGCAGTCTTTATCACAGTCGAATCCGCTAATCCGATACTGAAGTCCTTGTGGTTCCTTAGTCCGTGTTCTGATCCCCTTGGTCGGCACCGAAATGCCTAGGCCTGGGGTTATGGCTCGCTAACCGGATCCGAAGACCCTCGATTAGCTGCCTGTATCCAATCCAGTGACCTCTAGCTGGGACCGAAAATCCCTAGACTGAGGCCACTAGACAGAATCTAGCTCCAATCTCCAATCTGCTGGTCAAAGTGAACAGTCCTCCTTATATACCCTCAGCCCTCATTGTAGGATATTGGGGACGTCATGATTGGTGCAATAACATAGTCTTTTCATTGGCTGAACTCCAATCCTCATTTAACATATTTTAGTCCTATCTCAATCCAAATGCTAGCAGTGATACAATGGAATGTTAGTCTGAGACATTGAGTCTGCAATCAATGACACTTAAACAATCGTGGCTGGGGTCTCTGGACATGGAATCAACATTCACAGGGTAATAGACAATGGACGATTAGCATAATTAAGTTCTCTGGCCTTCAATGACAAACAGGTTAGATAATTACATTACCAAGCTAAACTTTAACCACAGAAATCTATGACAATACTGTAAGAAATTCTCTTTGACCATTACAAGTTTACAAACCAAAATGCAATATGATATGTCTGGATGAATAAGAAATCCTCCTACATTATATATTAAAGGGTCCATTTCGTCACATTCCTCCCCCTTCTTATTTAGCCAGACAGGGCAGTCAAATATGATAAGTCTCTGGTTATCCTTCTCCTCTGGGCGGCATTGTCCTTTTTAATGGTGAAGTCAGCAATCGAGGCTTCCATCTATACACCTCCCCCAGATTACCTCCCCCAGGATGGGCAGACATATTGTGGATAAGCAATAAAATGGGATTCAGGAGTTGAGCTCCCATAAATTTCTGGTTATCAATTCCCCCCCCAGTCAATGACCACAGTCTGGCTAGGTGTACTCACTGTTGATTGCTCAGAGAAGAATGATGGGGGCTGGGAACATGAATTATCCTCAGAAGGTCGGGTAGCAAGATCCACATCAGGGTGCTGCTTGGCTTCCTGGATGATGGTGATGGCTGTGACACACTGGCTGGATAGTCCTTGTCCTGGGTCAGCTTGCAAAACAACAGATGTGGGGGGGCCATCCATGAGCCCCACTTCAACCTCCTCCTGGTTAGCCCCTGAAACAACAGGTGTGGGGAAGCTGCTCACAAATCCCACATCAACCTCTTCCTGGTCAGTCTCCAAAGCAACAGGGATATGGAGATTGTCCATAACCTCCAACTTGTCCTCTTCCTGCTCTGGCACGGTTTTGACAGGATCAGTTTCTTGCAGTTCCAGGGCTTGGAACTGGTGTCTTTCCAAACTGTCACTGGATCCATGATGTGGCACACAGTTTAATTCCTTTGAGTCAATCTCGGCGGGGTCCTCATCATTCTCTGCATCCTTCTGGGCATGCCAATGGACCAATCTCTGGATCAAATCCGACCGTGTGTCAGTGTCCCTGGCTTCGATTTCTCGGAACAGACATGCCACCTCTAGTTGCAGTTTCCTATAGCGGCCGTACTTCCACTCCAGTCCTCGTCCCATGGCTGAGCTGGTGGGGTTGGACATGGCAACGTCCGAAACCTGAATGCCTCACCTATGGCCTGCTGGGTATGCTTACATGCATCCCTGGTTGTTGAGCCCTTGGACGGTGTCCACGAACACCAGTCCCCTGCAGCTCCCCTGGATAAACCAGGCTGAGTAGTATCCCACCGCTGCCAGCAATTGTGGAGACCCGGGGGTCAGTGGGCGCTCCCGTCCGCAGGCCCAGCCGCCTTTACAAAGACAACGTGGACCAGGGCTCATCCCCAACTGAACGCCCGAGCTCCTTAACCGTGGGCGGAACACTACTCAGACAACACAGGGTGAGGGAATCACAATATCAAGGCTTTATTGGATCCCCAAACAGTTAACAGCATATAACGCATAACCAAGCACAACACATAAATGTAACAGGCGACAGAGTCTCACCCTTCCGCTGGCTCACCAGGGTTTTGAATGCAGCACGGCAAAGTCTGTAGCCAGGTGACTGTATCGTCCCAACCTGGGTTGCTTCCTTATCCTTATGTATCTTGTGCAGTCTTTATCACAGTCGAATCCGCTAATCAGATACTGAAGTCCTTGTGGTTCCTTAGTCCGTGTTCTGATCCCCTTGGTCGGCACCGAAATGCCTAGGCCTGGGGTTATGGCTCGCTAACCGGATCCGAAGACCCTCGATTAGCTGCCTGTATCCAATCCAGTGACCTCTAGCCGGGACCGAAAATCCCTAGACTGAGGCCACTAGACAGAATCTAGCTCCAATCTCCAATCTGCTGGTCAAAGTGAACAGTCCTCCTTATATACCCTCAGCCCTCATTGTAGGATATTGGGGACGTCATGATTGGTGCAATAACATAGTCTTTTCATTGGCTGAACTCCAATCCTCATTTAACATATTTTAGTCCTATCTCAATCCAAATGCTAGCAGTGATACAATGGAATGTTAGTCTGAGACATTGAGTCTGCAATCAATGACACTTAAACAATCGTGGCTGGGGTCTCTGGACATGGAATCAACATTCACAGGGTAATAGACAATGGACGATTAGCATAATTAAGTTCTCTGGCCTTCAATGACAAACAGGTTAGATAATTACATTACCAAGCTAAACTTTAACCACAGAAATCTATGACAATACTGTAAGAAATTCTCTTTGACCATTACAAGTTTACAAAGTTTACAAACCAAAATGCAATATGATATGTCTGGATGAATAAGAAATCCTCCTACATTATATATTAAAGGGTCCATTTCGTCACAGTGGTGGCTATTTAATGTTCACTTTTTCCTTAGACCGGTGCCTGGGCAACTTCTTGTTTGAGCAGTTGCCAGTCACAGGTCCTTCTGCCTTGTTGCAATTTAGTATCAGTATTCTTACTGCTTGTTTCTTTTCTGCAGTCGGATCCCCTGTGCTCCGTGTGGACCTCGGCTTCCATCCCGTATCTTGTACTCCCGGAGGATCCCGGACACTGCTCCCTGGTTTTGTGCTCCTTGTTATCTGTCTTTGCTCTCCTTGGGTCATTTCCCAGGCTCCCGGCTCACTGGTACCTCCTTAGCTGCCCTTGAGAAATCCCTGTATATGGGTCACTCGTCTTAGGCTCCTTTGGTGGCTTCCCGGTGTGTCGGTCCTGTGGCCCTCCTCTAGGGTTTCCCTCCCCGCCTGTTTTGTTAAATAAACCTTTGAACCTGCCTTTTGTCTCCGTCTCTCTCTCTGGGTATCAGCATCCACACTACACTGTGGTACAGTGGGTCCACGAGTCAGTTCCACACTTGGTAGCGTGACAAAGAGTCCACACACAGCCCCCAATATACAGCAGGAACCCACACACAGCCCCCCAGTATACAGCAGGTGCCTGCAAACAGCCATCAGTATACAGTAGGAGATCACACACAGACCCCAGTATACAGCAGGAGGCCACACGCAGACCCCAGTATGCAGCAGGAGGCCACACACAGTCACGAGTATACAGCAAGAGGTTGCATAAAGCCATCAGTATAAAACATGAGGCCTTACACAGCCACAGCCCCCAGTATACAGCAGGAGGCCACACACAGACCCAATATACAGCACAAGGCCATACACAGCCCCAGTATACAGCAGGAAGCCATACACAGCCCCTAGTATACAGCAGGAGACCACATATAGACCCTCTATACAGCAGGAGACCACATATACATCCTGTATACAGCAGAAGGCCACACACAGTCCCAAGTATTACAGCAGGAGGCTGCACTTGACCCCAGTATACAGTAGGAGGCCACACACAGCCCCCAGTGTAAAGCAGGAGGCTGCACACAGTCCTCAGTATTATAACAGGAGGCAACACATGGCCTCTGTGTTACACCAGGAAATCACACATAGTCCCCTGTATTGGAGCAGGTGCTTTCACATAGCTCCCTGTATTACAGCTGTGCCAACACATAGCCCCTGTATTGAACCAGGAGAACACAGAGAATCCTTGTATTGACTCCCCCCCTGGCAGGGACCATGGGGTACTCAGAACTGGGCCCTCTCGACGTCATCTGGAGCTGCGGGATGTCACTGAGCGATCAGTAAAAAATGGGGGGGAGGAAGAAAAATGTTTAATGTTTAAAAATTGTTGCCACTGCAGTCGGGACCTCTGGGGATGATGGGGGTAGCAGGATGTTGAGCCCTCCACAAGTAGAGCTGGTCCTCAGAGCAACCGTGAAGTCACTGCAGGGGGGTGCTGAGCACACAGCCATGGGCAGCCTCCGGCTGCCGGATCACAGTATCAGTCTATCTCCCCTCAGGCTCAGGCACAATAATCAGAGTCTCAGACAATATCAAGCTTCAACCGAGTTTTACTCTTTTTCTCAGCCGATTAACAGTTCACAGACAGCACAGTGGCGGTTCCGGTGTCGTCTAAGCAGCCGGGATGGTTCTTCTGCATCACCCCCTTTCATGTCTCTTTTGGGCCTTTTCGGTCTATTCTGCATGCTAGCTATGATCCAACGGTCACAGGCTTTCAGTGGGTGACCTATCGTGTCCCCTAGCCCTAGTACAACGCCCTTCTCTTCACTGCACCGGAGGTTGGGTCTGAGGACATAAAGTCCCTGCACCCCGCCGGGGTTTGTGGTTGGCGCATACAGCGTCCTGGCCACTTCAGCAGAGCCGGCACTCTAATTCTGACCCAGTCCACCAGTGTCCTCGCTACTTCAAGTACACCTGAACTCCTTCTTTCCTTTCCCACGGTTTACAGCCTTGGACCAGGGCAAACCTCATAGTGGCACAGGCCGCCGGTTCCATGTCCTCTTAGTCCTGTCTGCGGTGTTCTTGCCTCTCCTTTTACTGGACTTCTGTTGGCTGTCTCACTCTTCTCTCCTCCTTCTTTTTGGGCTCTCTAAACTTGGTGTTGTGCCCTTTTATTAACTCCCCCAACCAGGTTCTTCTCCAATTTTCCACCCACCACCTGACTCCTCCCGCTATGCCATTGCTGGGCATAGAGTCCCTAGACTTAGGATCGGGAGTGTGTTGGGTATGTGCGTGGGGAGACCGACTTACCAATCCTGGCTGCAGCGACATCTAGTGGCGACCGGTCAGGGGTCACAGTATTACACTTCAAGACTCACATAGCCCCTCCATTAGAACATGTGGTCCACGTAGGCCCTGTATTACACCAGGAGCCCACACATAGCCCCTGTATTACAGCCTGTGTTTACACATTGCTCCTGTATTACAGCCTGTGCCAACACATAGCCCATGTATTAAAGCCTGTGACCACAAATAGCCCCTGTATTACAGCTTGTACCCACATATAGATCCTGTATTACAGCAGGAGCCCACACATTACCCCTGTATTACACCAGGAGCTCACACATAGCTGCTGTATTACAACAGGAGCTCACACATAGCCCCTGTATTACAGCCTGTGCCTGCTTAGCCCCTTTATTACACCAGGAGTACACACACAGCCCCTTTATTACACTAGGAGCCCACATATAGCTCCTATATAACACCAGGGGCCCACACATAGCCATGTATTACACTTGTAGCTTGTGTATCTCAGCATAGAGAAGCAAGACTTTGTTAACCCATTCTATTTTGTTATTGCTAAGAACAGTTTGCTATCCCGGGCAACGCCGGGGACTACAGCTAGTGTGGTAATATAATTTATACCAAAAACAGTGAATAATCTGGTTAGTCATCTTGGACTGCTATTATCTGAAACATGACTGTACTTTAATCTGATTGCTGTTATACAGTGTATAATGGTGACCACGCGACCGGGGAACAGGAAAACAGTCCCGGATTGTGATCCCCTGGGTCTCAGCTACCCCCAGTAGCTTTAAACCTGGAGAGTTTCTGACTGTGAGTTATGCTATACACTTATTCCTGCCTTAGGGTGGTTTCACATTTGCGTTTGTGTCTGCATGCGCAGGGCATGCAAACGCATTGCAAATGCTGCCATACTGATGTGAATGCAGCAGAGATTCTCTGCATGCATTCACATCAGTATGGTGCCCGGCCAGCCAATCAGCGATCTCTGCGGCAGCCAGGAGGTGGAGATCAGCGCCAGAGATCTCCTCCTCCCGGCCGCCGCACAACTCCCGACGGTGTCGGCACGGGAGATTTGAAGAAACAGCTGATCTGACAGCTGTTTAAATCTCCCGCACCGACACCGAAGAGGTGATGTCGGCGCAGGAAATTTAAACAGCTGTCAGATCAGCTGTTTCTTCAAATCTCCCGCGCCGCCACCGCCGGGAGATTCAGCGGCTGCTCCGGCTGATCTCACAGTGACTGCCGCTAATCTCTCGGGAGATCAGTGGCGGCCACTGGGAGAGATTTCAATGTGATTCTCAGCGTTCTCCTGCGCTGTCATGTGGAGGACACTGCGGATGCATTGAGATCCATGCATTTTTTGTGCGCTTGCGGGCGATTGATAAAACAAAATGCAACAGGCTGTGTTTGGAGGGCGGAGGAGGGCGCGCAAATTATGCACATCTGAATGCAACAACAACCAAACCCAGCCAAATGCAGACACCATGCGTTCCCATGTTAAACATAGGAACGCAGTGCGCATGCGTTTGACTGCATTTGGAACGCTGCGCTGACAAACACAAATGTGAAACCAGCCTTAGAACAGTGGTAAGTAAGTACACATAACGGTCATGATTTAAAAATGTAATGCTTGTTGGAAAGACGTTAAGATAATATTCAGCAACACTATGGTCATCTGCTGAGATCCCCTATACCCAGGATAACAGGCACCACCGTAGTTGTAATCAGGGTTTACCATTTAGGGGCCCACTCAGAAGTTTCATCACCACTGAACCCTAGCTACACCTCCGGATATAATCAGTAGAGGACATGTCAATGGTGCAACCTGTGCAGCTGCACTGGGGTGCAAGAGGTAAGAAGGCCTATTTCCACATTCAAAGCAGGTGGAATTGTGTAGTTTGATGAGCTATAGGACTGAAAAGGGCCCAGTAAATGATTTGTGCACATGGGCCCTTTTCTGTCTATGTCTAAGTAACTGAAGTAACTGTTTTTTTTACAACTCCAAGTTTAGGAAGGTTTATTAGCAATTGTGAGAATTTAGTGACATAAATTCTATTAATTAGGACTGACATTTTCTGTCTGTTTATACTCCTTCCGCACAGAAACATGTGATCCTCATCCTACAGTTACATTAATGGTTACACATTATCTCTGATAGAACTTTGCTGCCATCTACTGACAACAACTCAAATCACAGCAATTCTAAATAACTCTCTTTTTCTGATTTACACTTCTTATACCTTATGGTACCTTTACACGCCGCTACAGAAGGTTAGAAACAACCGGGTGTCTCACGTGCACGAGCACGTACCAACGGTTGCAAACGGTACCCGATACCGCCTTTACATGCCACTACAAGGTGCTCTACAGAAGGTTTAATCGATCCCTGGAGGCACAGCCGGGTGCCAGAAGTTACCTTCTGTAGAGCACCGTCCCTAATTTACACGCCGCGACAGAAGGTAATATGGGAGGACCTGGGGCAGCAGGGACAACACATAGGCGTGCCAGAGTTGTGGATTACGAGACGCTCGTACGGTGATTGGACAATGAAATAGTATCATGATTGGCCAGCCAGCGCAGGAAGGCTGGCTAATACATGATGCTATTGCAATTGTGTAGTGTGACTGGTCAGCTCCTTAAATATGCCGCCCTATGCAGCGACAACCAATCGTAACGCAGGAGCTTCCACCAATGATCGCTGAAGGGGGGCGTTTTCCCGGAGGCTGTGCCACGCCCCGGGGAGTTAACTAGGTGGCGAAAAACTCACCAAAAATGGTCGCTTTTTTTCTACCCCTTGCATCTAGCAGGTGGCTGCAGATTCCCCCAGGAGGTAGCACATGCGTCTAGACACCGGTACACAGACCCCTGCAACCTATAACATGCGGGCGGTTTGTAGCAACCAGCGACCAGCCATGTATGCAGGGAGAGGCTGGTGGTGAATGCAGACACATGGACACCATTAGGCCCCTGCCACACTCAGGTGTTACATAGTGTCTGAGCAGCCAATTGGTGACACCTCCTATTAGACCGGGCGGGCTGCTCAGCACTGAAACATGCATCACTGTGACAGACGCCCCCTAGAGAAATACAACCTCAACTGCAATGGATAAAAAGATGCAGGTTGACACTAAAGATAATGTTGTAAGGTGTCAGTTGGTATTATGGCGCCAGAATATCATAAGCTCGTGACCCACCGTCAAGGGCCCTTACACTCACGAGTACCTAGCCACATGTATAACACATGTATAATTTAGCTTATTAAATGATTAATAATTATTAATTTGGTTATTAAAACATTAAATATTAATAGTATCTGTGGCCAACATGTCTCTAGGGGGTGCCCACCCTCCCTAGAGACATGCTGTCTACTTCTGTCAGCATGTTTGGGGTTAAATTACCCATTTACAGTATAGCCAGCTATTGTCAGCTTTGTACAAATTTGTGAATGAAGCTGCGGCTCCTCACATTAGAGCAGATACTGTACGTAATGTACTCTCCAGGGTCCTTTAACATTAGGTCTATGGCGGTGCGCTGCCCATAGTGTACGGCAGCGGCGTAACTACAATAGGTGCAGGGGTTGCGATCGCACCCGGGCCCTGCAACCTAGGGGGGCCCCAAAAGTCCCTTTGGCCTATAGAAAAAGACTAATACTATTAAAGATTTGCAATAATTGGGGGCCCCGTTGGAGCTTTCGCATCGGGGCCCCTGGGCCTGAAGTTACGCCACTGGTGTACGGTAACCGCATTGCTCCAGATTACACATCCGAGCAATCCAGATACCGCATTGCAGGTCACAGAACCGCTCCGAAAACTGCAGCCTGCATGATTTTTAGCGCAGGCTGCAGATCCGGATCTGGTAACCGGATTGCATGTAGAGCAATCCGGTTACATAATGGACTCCTATGGGGAGCGGTTCCTGATCCGGTTTTGAGCTTTTTGACAGCTCAAAAATGGATCAGGATTTCAAAATTTAACCACATATGTGGCCCCAGCCGAAGAAACCTGTTGGAAAGTTAGCTACCACCTGTCTCAAATCAATAATTACTTAAATTCTATCTAAAGAAATATATAATACCAGATGTCAAGACAATTAGTTTAAGTGGCTGACAGCACTTATCAACCATGCGTAACATATATTGCAAAAATATCTTGGTAAGGGGCCTTCCACACTTGCGTTTTTTTCCTGATTTGGAAGATCAGGCAAAACCCGATTCTAAGGGCCGCTTTACACACACCAACTTCTGTGTCCAACTTGTGAACAGATCTCTTGTTGCAGTGAAATCATAGACACATTGCTCCATTTGTACACAGCCACAAAATGTAACAATGTGTCCATGATTTCACTGCAACCAGAGATCTGTTCAGAAGTTGGTCACAGAAGTTGGTGTGTGTAAAGCGGCCCTTACAGTATTTTGCCCATTCACTTTAATTTTGTCAGGTAGAATCTTGTGGCTTCATGTTTTGTCCTGAAATCATTAAAGAGAACGGGCAAAAAAAATGAATCCTGTAAGAATCAGGTTTTTGCCTGATCTTCCAAATCAGGAAAAAACCACAAGTGTGAAAGGCCCCTTACTTAAGCATGTCATAGTGTTTTGCTATCCTAATGTAAATAAAGTTAAACATATTGGCTTGAGGCAAATTCAAGTTCTAGCAGATCAAGTGGCCACAATGGCCAGCAGCCTTCTTTAAGTGCTTTGTGTGTTGTTCCCCCACTAATCTAAAGCCCCAGATAAACATAAGTGGCGCCCTGCTCATGCAGATAGCCACAGACTTCTCTAATGCACAGCTGGGTTTCCACAGCAGGTGCCAACTACATGCAACACCTTCCACTCCGGCACAGTAGGGGAAGCTACACTCGCTGACTTTAGGCGAGATCCCCTATAAATACTGCTGCTGGGGGCGGAGTTAGTTAGAGTGTGCAGACGCTAGGAGAGCTGTAAAGACGTCCTGGTGGTCGGTGCCGTGGTTAGGCCTGAGCCAGTGACCCGTAGTAGCTCTGGGAAAGGGAACGTGTGTCACAGTCCGCGCTGCCAGAAAATCCGCTCGTGAAAAACGCTAGTAGTCGGTGTTCAAATCAATCCTTTTTATTCATTCAACGCGTTTCAACGCCCTCCTGGCGTCTTCCTCAGGGAACGCCAGGAGGGCGTTGAAACGCGTTGGATGAATAAAAAGGATTGATTTGAACACCGACTACTAGCGTTTTTCACGAGCGGATTTTCTGGCAGCGCGGACTGTGACACACCTTCCCTTTCCCAGAGCTTCTATTTCGTCTACCCGAGTGGAGACCGGTGGAAGTCCAGCAGCAGCCATCAGGACACTTATTCTATCAGGCCTTCTAACCAGTTGTGGGTGGCACAACTGGACTAGGTGAGTGAACCTTTTCTCACCTGCTTGTTTTTAGTGTCTAGTGATAAGGGCACTATTGCGCCTCTTGTCCCCCCCCCCTCTCTTTTCTTGTTAGTGACCCGTAGTGGCCCTTCTGATGTCCCGCAAGCCTGAATGGGGTCAGAAGGCAAGGAGAAGAAATCCAAAAGGGAGTGAGGAACAAGCGGAAGTTCGCCCAAAGACTTACTGGACATTGGGGATCTGCACCTGTAGGATACTCCAGGACTACAGAAAACCCTGTTGCACTGTGGAGACTTCAGTCACTCGGTCCCCCTGTGGGTCCAGACAGAGGGAGCCAGGCACCACAGTGTAGATCAACACAAGGCAGTGATCAGAGAGGGTAACCCGTGGACCGCACAGGATGAGAGAGCAAGGACAGGAAGAGAGAGGAGGCCGGTCTGGCTGCATGCACACTCGGCTTCAGCTACAACAGAGAAACAGTGGAGGCCTTATACTCACTTGCTGTGGGGACCCACTGTGCACCTGGTCACCTGTCAGTGCCCTGGACATCTTTACCTGCCGTACCAACAGTAAAAAGGTAAAAGAGACTTCTGCAGTGTGTGTGTGCGTCTTTCCTCTCCACTCCCAGTGTCCCCTATAGACTGCTCCATCACTCCCCCATCCCAACAAACAGACTCACTCCACGCTGCCCCTTACCACTACACTGCCCCGGAGGAATCGCCCTACCTGTAGGGGGCTTTGCCAACTCAGCCGCACTACCATCTACCTCCGGTGGGCTATGGCGGCGCTAGTGACCAATCACCAGATACTACAGGTGGCGTCACATGACAAAAACATACATACATCCCTTTTTGAAGTGTCACCCAGGCCACGGGATCAGGCGCTGCCACCCGTGACATCCCTAGAACTGCCACCGAGCCTGGTACCCAAGTACCCCAGGGCTTGGGACTCGACATATCTTTCTGGCGTCACGAACAGGATCTCATGCCCCGTATTACCGGGTACTGTGTCACCTGTTTTCGACTGTATTGAGTGACAGTTTAAACTACGCTGCCATTACTGCGCCGAAGAGCGGGAATAAAGGGGGCGTGTCAACCTGTAGAGCGCAAAACTGAAACCTGCCCCTAGCTCAGCCGAGCATTCCCGAGCGCCACGGCCTAGTCCGGAAACTCCCGAGCTGTTTAACTCTTTAAGAACTGGCTGTAATTCACTAGGGGGGCCTCCAACATGTCGGCCTCCTCCAGCGACGACAAAAGCGCATTCGCTGACCCTAGGAATTACCCTGAAGGACCTATGGCTGCCTCCAGTAGCACGGCCAGCACCACCGGCACACACGGCGCATTCGCCCCAATAATACCGATCTCACTCCCATGAATCCCGGGGGCCAAGTGGTTGCCCCAGTATGACGGACACCCTGATACGCTGGATGCTTTCAGGAGAAAAATCACCAGCGTCCTAGATATGTATGTGATGACCGGTCAGCAGCGCGCCGCCGTGGTACTCGAACAGTTAACTGGCGCGGCAGAAAAAGAGAGGGTGTCCTGGTCTACGGCCGAACGGAGATCAGCGGCCACAATATTTAACAAACTGAGAGCTACTTTCGAGGAGTGCAATGAGGCTGATATACGCATGTGCTTCCATCACTGCTACCAGAGGCCGGGAGATGATATTAGAGCTTATGCCTGGCATCTGGAAGAAGCATTGAGCGACCTTAAACATGTCAGCCCTGCCAGTGTACCCAACGAAAACAAGCTTCTAATTGAACAATTCACCCGGGGACTGCTATCCCCCGAGGACAGTAGGACTGTACGTTGGTGGTCATTGAGCAGTCCAGAAGCTGACTTTAACACCCTGAAGGATATGGCCATCAAAGGGTTATGGCTAGTAGAGACCCCTGAAGCTGCCATTAAACGGTGGTGCAGTGGTGAGGCGCAGGCTACCCAAAAATCTTTACCCGTGTCTACAGCCATGCATAATGTCCAATCTGCTTAGCCGGACAAATATGACTCCCTGCGTGCTGAGATGCGTGCTGAGATGCGCCAAATGAATAAAAACATCTCCAAGCTGATCTACACTCTGCAGCTGCAGCAAAACCAACAGCCAGCGCCAAGACCCAAACCCCGACCTCAACCGCTGATTCAACTTGCCGACAGTCCGGAGGATGTACCCTGGATGAGAGCGAAGCAAGCCACAGCGTACCAGGGAAGAACCACCGACCGCTACAGCTCCACTGGGGAGCCCATCTGCCGCCTTTGTAACTGAACCGGCCACATCGCCAGGAGCTGTCCTTTAAACGGGCAGTCCCTGAGGGCCGGGGCCAAACCTCAGGAATAGATCAACAGGGCCCAGCCACCTGGTACAAGACCTTCATCGGCCAGAGGCAGTTTCTCTCCATTGTACTTGATGGCATCCCGACACCTGCTCTGCTGGACACCGGGTCACAGGTGAACACCATCCCCTATATCCTTTATAAGAAGTATTGGACTGATGCAGAACTGAAACAGCCTGACCTAGACTTTACCCTCAATACTAGTGATGAGCGAGTACTAAAATGCTCGGGTGCTCAAAGCTCGGGCCGAGCATCCCAAGATACTCGTGTACTCGGCCCGAGCACCGAGCCCAATATTATCCTATGGGAGACCCGAGTATTTTTCTAACATGACCCCCGGCAGCAAGGAAAAACCCTAAAAATGGCACAAAAGTATCAGGACAGTGATGAAAAGATATGGGAACAGAATGGGGAAGACCCCTTGAAGCATTTCAGACCCCAAGGTCACTGATGTCAACAATGTTGTCAGACTATTACGCCACTTTTACGTACTGTCAAGAAAACGTTACAAAATGAAACCAAAACGGATTTTCATGGAAAAAATATTAAGGGCTCTGTGAGGCACCGGCCGGGTCGGTATGCTGCGACCGGTATGTGCCTCCCTGGGTGCGTGCTCCAGTGCCGCAGGACGTACTCCATCCCAGGTATTAGATGGGATTCCTCTTCTCAGAGCAGAAGGGGTTAAGAGGACATAGGAACCCTGGGTGTGGTTCCTTGAGTCTGGAGTGTGATTCTCTCCAGTGCAGAGCCTGATTGAGGAGCTCTGAAGGAAAGTTGAAGTGGTCCCGGGAAGGGATTATCTCCGGTGGGGCTGATAGAGCCTGTCAGCGGTCGGGAGATACACCAAGCGGTGTGATGTGTGCCGGCTGCACTCCGGATCTGTGTTTTGCTGACTGTAACCGGACGGAGATCAATAAACCGTGAGTTGAGAACTGTCCGTGCCTGGTTCCCTGCCTCGCCGACACCGCTACACCTCACATATGGTGGAGAATGCGGGCATTGCCGGCCCGGTGAGGTGTAGCCGGCACTACCGTTGCCCTCTGTTCCGGTGGGGAAGTGACTTTTCATGAGGCTAATGAGCGGCTGCTAAGTAAGAGGAGCAGCAGTCATCATTGCGGCCAGTCTCTTGCGTGGTGCCCGGCATCGCATGTCCTGGATTCGGCCGGCTACATTACAACACAAACCAGCAGCCAGCATGGAGGAGGTGCTCAAGCACCTGGTGCTGGCCCAGCAGCAGCAACAGGAAGCTCAGCAGCAGCAGGAGAGGAGGCACCAGGAGCAGATGGCCCTGTTGATCGAGGCTGTGCGGACCATACCGGGGAATCCGCCTCGAGGACCAGGTGACGACTGCAGCGTCCGGAAAGCGGTAAGACAAGCGCTGCAAAAGATGACCCCGGGGAATGATGTGGAGGCATTCCTGGCCGTGTTTGAGCGGGTGGCTGAACGGGAGAGACTGCCGGTCGCCCAGTGGGCCGAGGTGCTGGCGCCCTATTTGACTGATGATCCCCAAAAGGCATACATAGACCTGTGTACTGAGGATGCCCTGGACTATGGAGCCCTGAAGGGGGAGATATTGGCCCGTACCGGGGTCAATACATATGTGAGGGCCCAACGGGTGAGCCAATGGGCCTACGAGGAAGGCAAACCCGTGCGCTCACAGGCCTATGATTTGTTGCATCTGGTTAAAAAATGGCTGCAGCCTGAAGCCCTGAGTCCGGCTCAGATGGTAGAGCGGGTGGTGGTGGATCGCTTCGTGCGTACGCTGCCCGTCCCCATACAAAAGTGGGTGGGACACAGTGACCCGGGTTCCCTAGACCAGTTGGTGAACGTGGTGGAGCGCCATGTGGCCACACAGGAACTGATCCGGGACACTGGGACAATGCGGGCTACCCGCAAGGCCGCGCCCACCACACCAGACAGTAGGGACCCCCAACCCGGCCCCCGGGCGGGCGAGCGCCCGGCTCAGGCTGAAAACGGGCCTCCCCATGCAGCAAAGCGGCGATCCGGACAGCAGCGGTTTGGCCCCTGGTATAGCGGGGAACCACCCCGATGTAGAAGATGCCGGGAGGTGGGACATATGATGGCGCAGTGTCCCCTCAACGGGGAACCAATGGACTGTGACTATTCCCGGAGGCGGTCCATGTTCGCCCACCTCGTCGGAAAACGGGGCTCGGCCCCCCGGGATACTGAGAATGTACTGTGCCGCGTACGGCTTAACGGTCATGAGGTGACGGCCCTACTGGACTCAAGGAGCAACGTGACCCTGGTGTGTGCCTCCTTGGTCTCCAGGACCAAATCCACCGGCCGAAAGGTCAGGGTGATGAGTGTCCATGGGGATCATCGCAGGTATCCAGTGAAGCGTGTCACGTTTGCTACCCCAGACAGGCGGGTTCAACATGTGGTTGGGGTGGTAAAGGATCTCCCTTATGATGTTGTGCTGGGGAGGGATATGCCCTTGTTCCGGGTATTGTGGAACGGGTATATGGCCCTTCGGATGAAGGATAGACAGGGCCCAGAGCCCGAGGATCCCGCCTCCGGGATACCCAGAGGACTTGATGTGACTAACCCCCGGGTGCAGAGCCCCGTGTGCCAGCCGCGCCGACTCCCCGTCCGGAGCGGTGCAGCAGTGCCCGCGCGCCGAACCCGTTTTCCTCGTAGGGCCCCAGGGCTCTGTCGTTGGTACCCGTCCGGGGTTGGTGGGTGCCGGGGGCCCGAACGGGTTAGTTGCTCGTGGGGTCTGGCACCGCTGGTACCCCCGGGTGCCCCTGCTTGGCTCCGCCGGTGCTCCGCGCCGTGATGTGGTCCCCTCACAGGGCCCAGGGTTATGGCCTGGTGTTCAAACCCATACGCTTGAACATAGGGGGGGGATATGTGAGGCACCGGCAGGGTCGGTATGCTGCGACCGGTATGTGCCTCCCTGGGTGCGTGCTCCAGTGCCGCAGGACGTACTCCATCCCAGGTATTAGATGGGATTCCTCTTCTCAGAGCAGGAGGGGTTAAGAGGACATAGGAACCCTGGGTGTGGTTCCTTGAGTCTGGAGTGTGATTCTCTCCAGTGCAGAGCCTGATTGAGGAGCTCTGAAGGAAAGTTGAAGTGGTCCCGGGAAGGGATTATCTCCGGTGGGGCTGATAGAGCCTGTCAGCGGTCGGGAGTGTTAAAGAAGTTGTCTGATCTTTGTATCTGCTCTATATTGGCAGCCATTTTGTCCTTCTAGGAGCCATTTTGTAGCTTATCATCCTATTCCTTTTAATATTCCTTTTCAACTTTATATACCCTTTGTAATATATTATGGCAATGGTTGGGGAATGACAACATAGGAAAATATGCAGACACAGGAATGAGAGTATAGCAAAACATTTCCTATACTGTCTCTTTGTCTTCCCCTCGATTAATAATAGTCATACAGGTGGCATAGAGTCAGCGGACCGTGACCCTGAGCGCATAAAGTGCAGCAAACAGATGTCTAATGACTATAGCAAATGGTTTATGACCGGTGAATAAGAACATTCATTGATTGGGAGTCATATCCCTATGAAGGTGTTGATAGATCTATATTTGGTCCTAGCACATTACTTGCATTTTGTACATTTTTGTATGACTATGTGTCCACCATCTTGCCACGTATTATCCTGTTATGTAATATCCCATTGTATGAGTGTCCAATGAATTGGTTATATAATCTGACCCTTTGAATAAAGAATCAGACTCTCTCTTGGAAGACAAGCTGCCTGATGTGTCTTTCTCTTTGAGCGTCCCTATACAGGATTAGGTGCCGATCCAACTATTATTTTACAAATCAGTCTATTCTGGTTAGCATAAGCATTAAAGCCCAGTTGACGGCTTTATCAATTTGGAGGCCCCCAGCTCGTTTTCTCCACCCCGAGGTTTATTTTTTATTCTTTCCACCTTTTTGTTATCTTGATCTGAACATACAAGCTGCCATTTCCTTGGGTGAACCACACGAAACCGCGGTAAGTTGAGCCTTTGACTCACGTTGTGCTCCACCCCGGGGGCACTGGCCGCTGGCGTCAGATCACGGGGAACACAAACCTGGAAACTCTCAGGTAGACTGATTTAATTATTCTCATTTACTCTCTCTATTTCTCTTGCTTTCTGTTTCCCTTTTCCTACTTATCCTAAAATGTTTATTACTCACAGCTGATACGTTTTAACCTTCCTTCAATCCCTTTTTGTTTTCAGGTACTTAATTCTGTTGTTTGCTAACTACGGTATATTATTGTTAATCGCTGTACTGCTGCCTGTTTTCTGGTTTCCATTGTCTATTTCTCCTGACGCGTGTGAAACCAGCGTGTAAGGAGAGGGGGAGAGATCTAGAGTGAGGAATTTCCAGCGTTGTGACCTATTTTGACCTTCTACGCTGGTTTTACACGCTCCTCACCCCTCCCTTTTTCCTGCTTTCTGAAGCAGCTAAACAGCAGCAAGTGTGAATTGAATTGATTTGTTTTTCATGCCGTGTGATAACTGTATTTGTAGTTTTCTTTTGCACTGGCATAGTGGCCTGCTTCAGCCAGATATAAGGTTATTTAGTGTATTACCTGTGTTTACGGGCCCCTTGGGTTGGGAGTCTGTATTTAATCAGGGAGCCGGCAGAAGATGTGTGGAAGTTAGGATTAATTCTCATTATGCTCCACACCCAGAGAGTATTGGTTTAACACTCGAGCAAGTGTTTGCCGGTATTAGACTAAATACTGGTGCCACTGGGGAATTACTGTGTCCTACTGCTGTCCAAGAGCTAAGACTTGTCGTTGAAACCTTTGCTTGTTACCGCCGATGTGCCACCTAAAGTATATGCTATAATAGTGTGCTTTTTATGTTTCACCTATTGAATCAGTGTGCGTGTGTCAGAAAGTGAATATAAGAGAGTTGGTTGCTATAACGGCTCCTTGGCTGAATTGCCTGGTTGTATGAAAGCTGTAGGGATCTGAAAAAGGTCCTGATTGACAGGAGCCCATTAGGTTTGATTCCTGGTCAACTGGCACCTGGAATACTTATTCAGGAACACTAGGACGTATAATCACATAGACACATTCGCCTGAATGAAATAAGCCTATACCAGCTGATGCTTGGGCAGGCAGTATGTGCAGTGGATGTAGTATATGTGCAGCGTGATTGGGTTCCAGACAAGTTTTCTTCTATTTCCCTTTCTAGAAATTGAAATCTTTGCATTTATTCTACGTCAATTAATATTATACTCTTTGTAATGGAAGTAAGAAATTTTCAACATGTCATGTTCTGATTGCAAACTTGGTTTGATGTTAGCTATATCATTGGCAGGCTGGAGAATTGTTAAAATAACAGACTACGGGTATAACAAAGAGCGCACTGGGTTTGGACCTCTATCTGCCACACTTCCAAATTATATGGTGTTCCGTCTCAATGTTCATGGTACCCCCTTTGAGGACTGGGCTTTAGGAACATTGTTGACAGATATTGAGGGATACAATCTTTGGTATCCTGGTAATATACAGTTCAGGTGCCCTCTGAATAACGGCCAGCCAGAGGATCATACCCAGTCCACGGCAGAATCTGTTCTCCTCAGTGGATATCAATTGTAAAGTGAATAGTTTTATTTTTCTCTCAACTGTCCTGTATAACTGTTTACACTGCGTTTTATAGGGCGTTACAGTATTGAAGTGTAAGTGCGTTGATCTGATATGACCTGTGAATATTGCCTTTGTACTGTGACATTAGAACTAAGAGGTACAGCTCAGACGTGGTATTTGGAACACATTTATCCCGAGCCTGTCTCCGCACACGAATATATCAACCTACGAGGCAATCCCTGCATAGTTATACACTTCATGTAATACCCTACACATATACAGTTAAGAGAAGTTGGAAACAGGTGATCCGGTTTAAGTGGTATTCACCAAACACTAGGAGACAGGTGACACACAATTTCAGATACTCAGAAGAGGGCGTAGATTCTGGCATTGAGGTGTCAGGCTCAGATGAGGACTCTGAGTGATTTTATCCTGCTGTGAAATATGATGTATGAGGAATACATTGCAGTCAGTTTTGGAATTGCATTGTATGCATATGTGTTTATTTGCCTATTAAGACAGATTACAACAGGCTTAGAGCAGATCAGAAGGCTCAGTTAGTACTAATTGCCCGGGAGGTTGTGACAACTGGACCGGAACAGAGACTAGAGGATAGGGTTGATTCTAGTTCTGTCTAAAACAGGTGGATCAGCAGAGGTCTAGTCTGAAATAAGAGACTAGAGGATAAGGCTGATCCAAGTTTTATTCAGCACGGGTGAATCAGCGGAGGTCTAGTCCAGAAATAGCAAATACTGTGGGAGGGATCGCTACCCTTCACAGACGCTATGGGGACCAGTTTCAGTAAGCATCTCACTAGGTCGGAAATGGATCCAAGACCAAAAATGATAGATTTAGTGAGAGCTAAACAGGGACAAAGGGCAGTTAAGGATGCAGCAAGGATTTTGTGTAAAGCCAGGATGCCGTTTTCTTCAGGTTGTTTAGACCCTTCTCGTTGGAAACAGTTTTGCCATCAAAATGACCAATGGATTCATAAGCACGGATACGGGCACCAAGTGGGAAGCCTGGATCCGGACTTCTGAAAGCCATCATCCCCTTATGTATGACGATGACTAATTGCTTTAATTGTCCGTGAAGTTGGGACAATTGGTCCAGATGCCAGGTCAGAGCCTAATTCAAGAATTCAAGGTGAACCGGCGCAGGTCTAGCTTGGTATAGCAGGATACTGAAGATGGGGATAGCTACCCGTGACAGTTGCTATGGGAACCAGGTAATTGGTTTGGATGACAGGCTAGAGGATAATGCTGGCTCAGGGTGAATTAGATCTGACTTGGTCATAGCGAGATGCTGAAGATAGGGATCGCTACCAGTGACAGCCGCTATGGAGACCAGTTTCAGTGAGCTACTCACTAGATCGGAACGGGTTGTAAACCCAAGACCAAAGATGATTGATTTAGTGAGAGTACAGTATGGACAGAGGGTAGTTAAAGATGGAGCAAAGATTTTGAGGGAAAAAAAAAAAAAAAAAAAAAAGCGGAATCATGCTCGCTGTGTGCTAGCATTTACTGATCATGAGTATGATGTCAAATATGATAAGGAAGCAACATTTTTTTTTTTTTTTGAAGGATACGTTCTTTAAGGGGTTAAGAGAAGACCTTAGAGCAGAAGAAAACAAAGAAATCTGCTCCTGTAATGGTTAATCTACAACCAGGAGAACCCCTTGAAGCTATACAAAGATCCCTAGATGAGCTTCAACCCAATTTCACAAAACCTAAGGCTTGCACTTCAGAGGAATGTGAAAAGAAGGGATTGTGTTTTGAATGTGGCCATTTAAAAAAAAAAAAAAAAAAAAAAAAAAGGAGAGAATGCCCAACCAGGAGAAAGATAGAGACAGACAAAATACACAACACTGAATGTTGTTACCAGAAATAGTGATTTAGACTAGGAAACAGGCAGCCCCCAGGACAACCAAATAGTCGTTGCCCCCCAGATGCAGTCCATCAGCCATAGCTCAATTAACGCTCCCTACCGGCAAAAGTGTAGATTGCCTGATTGACACGGGAGCAATGCTTACTGTAATGATGTCTTTATTGCAGTTAGATGATGACAAACTACATACAGGCTTTGATGAACAGATAAAGCAGAGGCTGCAAGAGGTGCCAGCGGCACTATGGGTAAAAGACAAAACTGATGTTGGTTTATTGAAAATAACACCTGTGAAAATTAAATCTAAACCAGGAACTGTATTGGTATGTATCAGACAATATCCCCTGAGCAGAGACCAGGATACAGCCCTTTCACACCAGGTTGATGACTATTTGAAGATGGAGGTTGTAAGGTAATGTTGATCCACTTATAATACAGCAAAAACCAGGTCAACCTGTTGTGTACAGAATGGTTCATGATTTACACGAAACCAACAAATTGATGATTATTGACAACCCCATAGTGCCTAATCCGAAAATTCTTTACAGTAATTGATTTGAGTAATGCCTACAATTGATTCAGTGTGTTGATGATTTACTGCTATGTACACCTGACAAACCAACTTGTTTACAGGAAACACTGTCCTTGCTAAGGTTTTTGTTTCAGGAGGGATGCAAGGTGGCAAAGGATAAGTTGCAGGTAGCCCAGACTAAGGTTATTTTTTTCTTGGCCATTGCATCTCTGCTCAATCAAAACACATTACAAATGACAGGAAAACAGCAATCAGTCAGGCCAAGCAACCCAACAGTGAAAGAACACTGAGAACCTTCTTAGGGTTGGTAGGTTACTGTAGAGAATGGATTCCTTCAGCATCAGAGAAAATGCAGCCTTTATATGATGTATTGGCATCCTGCAATAAGGGCAAGCCGTATGAAATGACCCCGGAAGCCAAAAAAAAAAAAAGGGTTTGACATGCTGAGGAAGGACATTCTCTCTGCACCAGCACTTGGAATCCCAAATTATGATCTCCCATTCTATCTGTTTTGTTATGAGTTGAGAGGACATGCCAAAGGAGTATTGGCACAAAAACATGGGGGAAAGTACCGACCACTGGGTTATTACTCTGCCCAACTCGACCCAGTGATAAAAGGAGCACCCTCCTGTATCAGGGCAGTGGCGGCCTGTGCAATTTTAAAAGATAGAGTTGCTGACTTGGTATTGGACAATACTTTGGAAATACAGGCACCACACTCTGTGCAGGAAGTGTTACTCCAAGCACGCACAAAGCATTTATCAATGAACAGGCTGACCAAATATGAAGTGGCTTTACTGACACCTCCAAACATCACCGTGAAGAGGTGCACAGTACTTAATCCAGCCACCTTATTGCCAGAAACAGACAATGATTTAACAAATGAAGTTGAGCACAATTGCTTTGAGCTAATGGAGATTGAGACTCAGCCATTGGCAAATGTACAGGAGACACCAATACACAATGCAGATTTAGAACTTTATGTTGATGGGTCCAGATTCTACACAGATGGTGTACCGCATACTGGATATGCTGTTGTTACCCTACATGAAGTTCTGAAAAGTGAACCACTACCTGCTAGGATGTCTGCCCAGGAAGCTGAATTAAAGGCTCTGACAGAAGCATGTGTCATTGGGGAGGGGCTGCAGACGAACATTTTTACCGATAGCCGCTACGCTTTTGGTTGTGTGCATGATTTCGGCCCCATATGGAAAAGCAGACAGTTTGTGGTAGCCTCAGGTAAACCCATAAAGAACGCAGACTCAGTAGCACAGCTTCTCAGAGCACTGGAGCTGCCCAGAAAGGTGGCAGTGATCAAGGTGCAGGCTCACACTAAGGAGCGCACCAAAGAGGCTAGAGGAAATGACCGTGCAGATAAGGCGGCCAAGGCAGCTGCCCTGCTCCCTCTCCCAGCAGAAATCTACACTGTGCAAGTGTCTGGGAGGGTGGATCTTGACCTTTTAATGCGCCTGCAAGCGCAGACTTCGAAACATAGAAAAGATGAATGGATACGTGCAAATGCCCAAAGAGAGGATGATCTATGGAAGGTAGGTACTAACTATTGCCTTCCTAGAGCACTATATCCTATGATGTGCGCCCTCTCACATGGGCCAACTCATCAGTCCAAAGGCGCAATGGCAGAACAAGTAAAACATCACTGGGTGGCACCTGGGTTCCATTATGCTGCTGCTAAACACGTACAGGGTTGTGTAATCTGTGCATGCCACAATGCTGGTAAGACGGTTAAGGTACCGCAAAAATGTACGCCCAGGCCACTCTACCCCTTTCAAAGGTTGCAGATTGACTTTATTCAGCTTCCAAAGGTAGGCACCTATGAGTATGTACTGGTTTGCACAGACCTATTCTCAGGATGGCCAGAGGCCTGGCCCACAGCCAAAGCCACTGCCAAAACTGTTGCTAAGAAATTACTATCTGAAGTAGTGTGCAGGTATGGAGTGCCAGAAGTAATAGAAAGCGACAGGGGAAGTCACTTCACCTCCCAAGTCTGTCAGGAGGTCTTGCAAGCTCTAGGAATAGAGCAGGCTTTTCATACCGCATACAGGCCACAAAGTTCTGGAAAGGTTGAAAGGTTAAATGGGACTTTAAAGTTGAAAGTTCAAAAGGTCATGGCAGAGACAGCGAAGCCATGGACAGAGTGCCTCCCAATAGCCTTGTACTCTGTGAGGGTTACTCCAAACAAAAAGACTGGGTTGTGCCCTTATGAGGTGTTGTTTGGGGAACCACCAAAGACAGGACTGTATTTTCCTCAGCAGCTGCAAACATTGCATTCTGACATGACAGCTTATGTGGGAGCTTTACAAAAGGTGTTGCATCAAATTCACAAACGTGTTTTTAGTTCCATTCCAGATCCCTCCTCCTTGGAAGGTACACACTCACTGAAGCCAGGAGATTGGGTGACAGTTAAGAAGCACGTGAGGAAAAGCCTGGGACCCAGATTTGAAGGTCCATTTCAAGTTCAGCTCACTACACCAACCTCAGTGAAGCTTGAAGGGAAGACCATCTGGATCCACGCGTCCCACTGCAAGAAGTTTCACAAAGAGTGAAAAGATGACCGTGGGGAAGTATTGTTTGTTACCCTTACTTGTACTCTATCATACTGCTTCCTCCGGGAAAGAGATAGGAGATGAAACCCCACTTAAGCCGTGGGAGAGAGCAGTGCTTCAGCAGAAAGAGGTAGCTGAGGAAAATGGCTTGTTATCAAGCGAGGAGCAAACAAAAGAATGGGATAATAAGTTTGTAAAATATCATGAATATATAACACAAGCCCGCAATCTCTCAAATTGCTGGATATGTTCACATGCACCTATTGCAGCTAAGACTATGCCCTATTTTGTAACGCCAATTCCAGAGACAGAGCTAATGAGTCCAAAGTGTTGGAGAATGAATACCTTACAATTAAATGACCAACAGAGTAAAACCTCTGCTCCCTTACCTATAACAGGGTGGACTAGACCACCTTGGCTCCAGCTTAATTTAACCTTACATCCACGGGGCCAGGGTAAAGACACAAGTAAGATGTTTGTAATTAAAGAACATGATGGGATTTGGGAAAGTGAGGAAACACGTAAACGATACTTGGGAAAAATACCCCCCCATCATTTGAAAATTAGTTTTTCTATAAAAAGGAAAACCCCACCTATAAAGGGAGTAGCAGATCCATATTGTAACAAGGAGCCTTGTCTTCAAAGATATGTGCATGTAGCTAAGGGCCCTTTCACATCAGCGTTTTTTAAATTTGCGGCAGATGCGGTGAAAAAACCGCATCTGCCGCAACTGCCGCATAACGGTTCCACTTGCGGCACGGTTGCGGTTTTTTCCATAGGAAGTATAGGGGGACTTGCGGCAGATGCGGCAAGTGCGGTATTGCACTTGCGGCAGGTGCGGCAGAGAAAAAAACCGCGGCTTACTGCGGTTTTTTTCTCTGCCGCACCTGCCGCAAGTGCAATACCGCACTTGCCGCATCTGCCGCAAGTCCCCCTATACTTCCTATGGAAAAAACCGCAACCGTGCCGCAAGTGGAACCGTTATGCGGCAGTTGCGGCAGATGCGGTTTTTTCACCGCATCTGCCGCAAATTTAAAAAAACGCTGATGTGAAAGGGCCCTAATTGGACCGAGGAAAATGATTATGCATTTGCAAATGGTAACACCGAGATGTGTGCCAATCGTGGGGCAGTATATGAGGAGGAGAGTGAATTTGGTACACCAAAAGCAAAAACCACATCCTCACCAGCACTGTTTTGTGAGCCTCTAAGATATTATAGATCCATTACCACTGATTTAGAAGACTCATGGTGCTTGTATACACAAAACATGAGGCTCATCTCTATAGTTATGGCATTATTAAACGAATATCAGTTTCAACTTCCAAACGGCATATACATTGTTTGTGGAGAAAAGGCCTACAGGTGGCTTCCAGTGAGTGCTGAAGGGTTTTGTACTCTTGCAAGGCTGGAACCTGCAACCTGGGTATGGGAGGATGCTGATTTTCCATATAAGAACATCCCCCGGCACATGCTTTCTAAAAGAGAAGCTAAATCACGTTCTCATCATATCAAACATATGTTCAGTACCCCATGGTATGCCAAAATGGGGATGGTCCTGGCAGGACCAATAGGAACAATGGTTGGTACGATGAGAAATGCACAAATGATTGAACAATTAGGAGATATCTTTGATAATGTAACTGATCTTCTGTTTGATGCCATAGATGTAGAGTCAGCCTATACAAAACAGCTTATCATCATTACCAATCAGCATTCAATGGTTCTAGAGTATCTAACTGCCTCTTCTGGGGGGTGGTGCACGGTGATAGGGCCAAGCTTCGAACAGGCAGAAAGAATAAAAGAGGAATTTAAAAAGCCCACTCTTGGGATGACCAGCCGTTCCCTTCATGGCTCTCCTGGTTGAATCCTATGAACTTATTCAAAGGAATAGGTGGATGGGTAACGGGAATAATACATTTCGTGATCCAGAGGGCATTTATAATATTGGTAGCCGCGATTTTGGTAAAATTGTTTGTAATGATGGTAAAGAAAATTCTAGGAGCTAATTGCAAATGTTTTCCAGGTAAAAATAAACGGAGCAAAACTAAAGACAAGGCCACTGACCCCAAACACGCTCAAGTACTCATGACATTGACCACTATCAAAAGATGCAAGTGTATACTCTGTGACAAGGGAGCTCTGGCGGATCTGGCTGACTGCTCCCATTGTGGAAACCCTTTGAAACCAAGTCCACCACCAGAGATGCAAGAAAAAGAGAACTGTGGCGCCGTATAAAATATACCAATGCTTACACATCATTTAACCAGTATATAATCAGTTTCTTTACACTGTATACAGAGTAAATTTAGAAAGTGACCTATAATCTGTAGTATAGAGTGTAAACCAATATATATATTTAGTATTCATAGAATCTAGCACTCCCCTCAGGATATTTATTGCATTAGTATCTAGAGGTTGTAGGGAGGTCAGTGCAGGGAAAAATCAGGGCCGGTAAACAGGGTCTGTCTGAATGGTACCACCCCATAATATACGTAGGGGAAGCCTGGTGTATTGTGAAGTAAGGCAGCTCTGCGGACCTGGAGGTAGGCAAGGTCAGATGAGGAATAGGAATGATAAAAAGAGGGGAGTTGTTAAAGAAGTTGTCTGATCTTTGTATCTGCTCTATATTGGCAGCCATTTTGTCCTTCTAGGAGCCATTTTGTAGCTTATCATCCTATTCCTTTTAATATTCCTTTTCAACTTTATATACCCTTTGTAATATATTATGGCAATGGTTGGGGAATGACAACATAGGAAAATATGCAGACACAGGAATGAGAGTATAGCAAAACATTTCCTATACTGTCTCTTTGTCTTCCCCTCGATTAATAATAGTCATACAGGTGGCATAGAGTCAGCGGACCGTGACCCTGAGCGCATAAAGTGCAGCAAACAGATGTCTAATGACTATAGCAAATGGTTTATGACCGGTGAATAAGAACATTCATTGATTGGGAGTCATATCCCTATGAAGGTGTTGATAGATCTATATTTGGTCCTAGCACATTACTTGCATTTTGTACATTTTTGTATGACTATGTGTCCACCATCTTGCCACGTATTATCCTGTTATGTAATATCCCATTGTATGAGTGTCCAATGAATTGGTTATATAATCTGACCCTTTGAATAAAGAATCAGACTCTCTCTTGGAAGACAAGCTGCCTGATGTGTCTTTCTCTTTGAGCGTCCCTATACAGGATCAGGTGCCGATCCAACTATTATTTTACAAATCAGTCTATTCTGGTTAGCATAAGCATTAAAGCCCAGTTGACGGCTTTATCAGGAGATACACCAAGCGGTGTGATGTGTGCCGGCTGCACTCCGGATCTGTGTTTTGCTGACTGTAACCGGACGGAGATCAATAAACCGTGAGTTGAGAACTGTCCGTGCCTGGTTCCCTGCCTCCCCGACACCGCTACACCTCACAGCTCATACCCACTTTTGAGACAGAGTTGGTGTATGTTAGTTTTTTGGATCATATGAAAGATTTTTTTATTTTAAATTGTGTGGCACTCCCATGCCCCTGGGAAGAGACGTAAATGAAGGCCTCTTTAAATAATGTGCCCATTATAAGGAAGTGTGGGTTTTGTAGTATTGCCCTAGGCAGGGAAGCCAAAAATTGGGAGACACCAATATGAACCTGGATAGAGGCGTGCATGAGGGCCTTTTAAAAAAATGTGGCCATTGTAAGCAAGTATGTCTGCTGTAGTATTTCCCTAGGCAGGGAAGCCAAAGGTTTGGAGGCACCAAGATGCCCCTGCATAGAGGCGTGTGTGGCACCCTGGCACCCTGGTTGGGGCACCACAGAACTCTTAGTACACAAATGGAATGTACAAAGCAAGCAGAACTCACTAACTAAAACACCTTTTACACCCCCTTTTCACCCCAGGCCTCAAGGGGGAGCTCCACTAGTTACCTTTAGCCAGTTCCCCCTATAAATACGGGTCCTGGAGGGAGAAACGGTGGAGTGTGCAGTCACTTTAGAACTGTGAATAGCTAGGAGAGCTGACCTGGTACTGGAGCCACGCTAGGCCCATACCAGCACACCCGGGAAGTGAGGGACTCTCGCAATAAGAGTCTTAGGAACAGGAGACAAAGCCCTGACAGGGATAGAGGAGTTATTCCAACTCACCCTAACAATCCGGTCACTGGGTCCGAGCTGCAGGAGCCACATCACAGGCTTCAGAGAAACCAGCACCTTAACAAGGGAGTTTAGCTCCCTGTATACCTGAACCACCACCAGATGAGAGCCCGGGGAAGGGAGAAGTAGCACGCCTAACCCCTTTATAGTGCCCTCAGTGCAGGAAACTCAGGTAAAACACGTCCCACCAGAGCGTGCAACCCAGTCCGGCAGGATTCCATATCCACCAGACCTCACCAGAACTGTATATACATGGAAGCCTACCCCACTGCTTGCTGTGGAACCTCCAGGAGTGCCTACTTCATCACTCAGTCGAGTGTACCTGTTGTCACCAGTAAAGGTACTAAAAGACTCTATGTGTCCGTGCATCATTCCTGGACTAACCCGCAGTAACTATTGAGCTGCCGTATTCCATCGAGTGCAGCTCCTGGCCCCGGGGACTCCTGCTCATCCTGTGGGGAGCATCCCATCAAGCTGCCGCACATCCCCCGGAGGCCCAAGCAGCGCCGGTGCAATCACCGGATACCCACAGGTGGCATCACGACAAACAAGAATCATCCCCATCCTTTAATCCCTTTTGATCTGACTACCGGGCCCCACAGCCTCAGGCGCGGAACCGTGACGAGGGATTCATCGCCTGAGATGTGAGCATCCGGCAACGGTCAGTCAGAATTTGGCAATCACGAACAGGATACGAGCAGACCCGTTTCCCAACTGGTATTGTGTGCTAGTTAATGACTGATTATCGAACTGTATATTTTAACCGCCATTGTTGCGCAAAAGGCGGGTAAAGAAGGGGCGTTACTGTGCAAAGGGCGCGAAGATAGGCCCCGCCCCACACTCTGACAAGTTCCGCCGAACGCAGCAGGAACCGGAAACTCCCGTGGTGTCTCACTCCTCACGGCGAGGCCGACAACTTCCACTGAGATTGAAAGAACTGGCTGCGCTTAACTAAGGGGGAGCAAGGATGAGTGACTCAGATTCCGGCAACGCGGGATCCCCGCAAGTAAACCAACTGGTTGTTCCACCGGGACCACCAAACGTTCCCCCGGCAGGTCAGCCACCCATCGGCGTCATGCCGCAGCAACCCGCTCCGATAATGCCGATATCTCTGCCGTACGTCCCGAATGCGGCCTGGTTACCAAAATACAGCGGTAAGCCCGGTACCCTGGATATGTTCCGGAGGAAGATATGCCAAGTGCTGGATATGTACGCCATGACCGGCAAGCAGAGAGCTTCAGTAATAATGGGACAATTGACGGATGCAGCAGAGCTGGAGACCCGAAACTGGTCTATAGAAACTCAGGAGTCTGTGGAGCAGATATTTGCTAAATTAAACCGGGTTTTTGAACATCATACCGAAGCAGACCTAACACTGTTGTTTCACCATTGCAAACAAGGGGCGCAGGAGAGTGTCCTGGATTATGCACTGCGCTTACAGGAAGCACTGAGGCTGTTAAAACAAGTCGACCCTGATGGTGTTAGAGATGAAAACAAAGCGTTAATTGGACAATTTGTTGTGGGACTTAGACTACCTGAAGGTAAGAAACAGGCACGCTGGTGGGCCCTGCAAAACCCTGGCGCCGAGTTTAACACCTTAAGAGACTTAACAGTGCAGGGGCAGCAGTACCCTACAGTGCCCGATCTAACCTCACAGCCGCAGTATGCTAACACCCCTTCCATGCCAGCAGCAGCATCTCCAATCCCCATGGTTCAGTCCAGCGCACAGGCTATAGCACCCGACCGGTTTGATAAACTGTGCACCGAAGTGCAGCAGCTAATGAAAGATATGGCCAAGCTCCGAGGTGAAAGAAGACCCAAGACAGAAGCAAGGTCATCAGACAAGATCCAGCTTGCTGACAGCCCCGACGATGCCCCGTGCATGAGGAAAAAGACACCGCTCACTACTGCCCTGATGGACATCGCATCTGCCTGAAAAGCGACCAAGAAGGACGTACCTACCATTCCAGTTCTTTAAACGAGCAACCCCTGGGCGAGAAGGGCCATCCCCAGGAGTAGACTGTCCAGGCCCAACCAACTAGGAGTACAAGTACGTGGGAGACGTCCGTACTTGTCAATCATCATTGATGGCACCGCTACCACAGCGTTGATAGACACTGGATCCCAGGTGACAACCATCCCGAGTATCCTTTACAAACGGTTCTGGCCAGATGTTAAGCTGGAACCCCCACACCCTGATCTGAACATTGAGGCAACTAATGGTTTGCTAGTTACAGTAGAGGGACAATGGGAAGCTACAGTAAAGGTGGGGAGGGTGCAACTGAAGAACCAGTGTATCATAGTGGCTCAGGACAAATCATACGAGCGGGATCCCCACGTAATACTGGGTACTAATATAATGGTTAAATGTCTCGATGAAGTGTTGTTCTTACTCCAACAGAGTGCTGATGCTGGTAAACCAAGAGAGAGGAGAGCTATCCAAAGAGAGATCCGAGCTCTGGTATATCAACAGCAGGTAAAAATGTCAAATGGTGAAATTGGCAGTGTACGGGTAACAGATCCCATTCCAATTGTGGTACCACCCAGAAGTGAAATGATGATCTGGTGTCGGGCAGCAATAGGCCTCAGAGGGCAGGACTACCAAGCTGTAGTAGAACCTGTAATGTCTGATAGTAGTCCTACACTCTTGACAGCCAGAGGGTTGGTAGACGTAAGAAAAGGGAGGGTCCCCGTACGCATATTAAATTATGGTGATGACGAAGTCAGACTGCCAAGATATTCTACTGTTGCAAAATTATACCAGGTTGAAAACAATGCTATATTTGATGTAAAATCCTCTTCCCAAACAGTAACTTACGAACCCCCTCACTCCAAAGATCAGCTAGAGAAATGGTGTCAGGAGCTCATTGTAGGAACTGACAACACCCTCTCTCATCAGAAAAATGGAGTTTACCGGGTAGTTCGGGAGTACGAGCAAGTGTTCAGCAAACACCCACTTGACTTTGGGAGGATTAAAGGGGTACAACACCATATCCCCACAGGCGACTATGCACCCTTCAAAGAGAGGTACAGGGCTATACCACCCACACACTAGTGATGGGCGAATCCTAAATTACTCGGAATCGCTTGACTCTAGCGAGTCCGAGCACAGGACTCGCTACTCGTTGCGAGTCTAGCGAGTCCAATGTGAATGAATGGGGAAGCGAGTAATAGCGAGTAGTGTGAGATTTACAAATCGCAGATGTGTCTCGGAAGCTTCAGCCTGAAGCAATCCTAGTTTTGTCATTTATTTGCATTGCTCATTTACTTTGTAAGTAATCACTGACTCGCACAGATAAGATCCTGTCTTCTCTGTGTTCTGGCTGCCCCAGCTCCAGGGTCCTAGAGCCCGCCTGCTGCCTGATGTAGCAGTGCTGAGATTGTTCTCAGTCTGCTCATTCCCTGTGTACAGACATGAATGTCTGTGCACAGAGATGATGTAGCAGAGCTGAGATTGTTCTCAGTCTGCTCATTCCCTGTGCATAGACATCTATATTTATGCACAGGGGATGTAGCAGAGAGGACATCGCGTTTTGGACTGCGTCGGACGGAAGAGGATTTTTTTAATTAAAGATGGAGTCCCTAATGGCTTTTTTTTTTATTTCTAATAAAAAATTTTCCTTGTGTTGTGTTTTTTTTAAAACAATTTAATAGAAATTCATGGCGGTCATGTCTAATATTGGCGTGACCGCCATAAATTTCGGGCTTAGGGCCAGCTGATAATACAAAGCTGGCCCTAACCTCTTTATTACCCAGCGTGCCATCGCTACCAGGGCCGCTGGAAGAGCGGGGTTCAGCGCCAGAGGATGGCGCTTCAATGAACGCGCCATCTTCTGGGGCGGCTGCGGGCTGCAATTTGCAGCGGGGGGTGCCCAGAAAGCTTGGGCATCCCTGCGCTGCGGATTCCAGCCCCCAGCTGCTTAGCTGTACCTGGCTAGACATAGAAATTGCGCGGAGACCCACGCATTTTTTTTTAATTAATTCATGAAATTATGAGATTCTGACTCTGAGTCTCTGAGACTCTGGCTCTGAAATTCATGAAATAATAAAAAAAAAATGCGTGGGGCTCCGCGCAATTTCTATGTCTAGCCAGGTACAGCTAAGCAGCTGGGGGCTGGAATCCGCAGCGCAGGGATGCCCAAGCTTTCTGGGCACCCCCCGCTGCAAATTGCAGCCCGCAGCCGCCCCAGAAGATGGCGCGTTCATTGAAGCGCCATCCTCTGGCGCTGAACCCCGCTCTTCCAGCGGCCCTGGTAGCGGTGGCACGCTGGGTAATAAAGAGGTTAGGGCCAGCTTTGTATTATCAGCTGGCCCTAAGCCCGAAATTTATGGCGGTCACGCCAATATTAGACATGACCGCCATGAATTTCTATTAAATTATTTAAAAAAAAACACAACACAAGGAAAAATTTTTATTAGAAATAAAAAAAAAAGCCATTAGGGACTCCATCTTTAATTAAAAAAATCCTCTTCCGTCCGACGCAGTCCAAAACGTGATGTCCTCTCTGCTACATCCCCTGTGCATAAATATAGATGTCTATGCACAGGGAATAAGCAGACTGAGAACAATCTCAGCTCTGCTACATCATCTCTGTGCACAGACATTCATGTCTGTACACAGGGAATGAGCAGACTGAAAACAATCTCAGCTCTGCTACATCATCTCTGTGCACAGACATTCATGTCTGTACACAGGGAATGAGCAGACTGAGAACAATCTCAGCACTGCTACATCATCTCTGTGCACAGACATTCATGTCTGTACACAGGGAATGAGCAGACTGAGAACAATCTCAGCACTGCTACATCATCTCTGTGCACAGACATTCATGTCTGTACACAGGGAATGAGCAGACTGAGAACAATCTCAGCACTGCTACATAATGTCTGTGAGCAGGCGGGCTCTAGGACCCTGGAGCTGCACAGAGAAGACAGCTGGACTCGGCTCGCAAAGAAACAGCAGTTATCTGCGAGTTTCCCTGCTATCACTGGCACAGTAGCCAGTGATTACTCGCACGAGTCTAATGCAAACAAAGGCAATCCTAGTTTTGTCAGCGTTTCTGACAAAACTAGGATTGATATTGATTTGCATTGGACTCGTGCGAGTAATCACTGGGAAACTCGCAGAGTACCGAGTCCTGCGAGTCCCTTACTACTCGCCGAGTAACGAGTCCTAGCGAGTAGATTCGCCCATCCCTACCACACACTACCAAAAAGCAAAAGAGATGCTTCAGGACATGAAAAATGCAGGGGTCATTAGGGATAGCTGTAGTCCCTGGGCAGCACCACTGGTCCTGGTTAAAAAGAAAGATGGTAGTATGAGGATGTACGTAGACTACAGACAAATCAAAAAAGTCACACACAAGGATGCATATCCGTTACCCCGATTAGAGGAGTCACTAGCTGCACTTAAGTCTGCCAACTACTTCTCCACATTAGATCTTACTAGTGGGTACTGGCAGGTCTCCGTTGCAGAGGAGGATCGTGAGAGACAGCCTTCACGACACCTATGGGACTATGCGAGTTCAACAGTATGCCGTTCGGGTTGTGCAATGCCCCAGGAACATTTCAGAGACGGATGGAATGTTGCTTGGGTCACAAGAACTTTGAGACTGTGCTGTTATACCTTGATGATGTCATTGTATATCTCCAGACCTATGAAGACCACCTGCAACACCTGAGTGAAGTGTTCGAGTCGCTGTCCAAGTACAGTATGAAGCTGAAGCCGTCCAAGTGTCACCTGCTGAAACCCAAGGTCCAGTACCTAGGACACGTGGTTAGTGCAGAAGGCGTAGCACCTGACCCGGACAAGGTAACCGTCACCAAAGACTGGTCAGTGCCAACCACTCACAAAGAGGTACGTCAATACTTAGGACTGGTCGGCTACTACCGACGATTCATCAAGGGCTACACCAAAATAGCAGCACCCATGCAAGATCTCTTAGTAGGTCAATCTAAAAATGGCAAGATCAGGGGGCCCCCGCTCCGGTGGGGACCAGAACAGGAACAATCCTTCCAAAAGTTAAAAGATGGTTTAACAGGGGAAGAAATCCTGACCTATCCTGATTACAATCTACCATTTTTACTGTGCACCGACGCAAGCAACGAAGGTCTAGGAGCCGTCCTAGCCTACGCCAGCAGAAAGCTCCGTCCTACGGAAAGGAACCGGAGAACTACAGCTTGTTCAAACTGGAGTTCCTGGCCTTGGTCTGGGCAATCAGAGCATTTCAAGCATTACCTGGCATCCGCCCCGTTCACAGCTTTCACTGACAACAACCCTCTAACACACTTAGAGACTGCAAAGCTGGGAGCCCTAGAGCAACGTTGGGTAGCAAGACTGTCAAACTATGACTTTACTGTAAAGTACCCGGCAGGTCCCAAAAACGGCAACGCTGATGCCCTGTCCAGAATGCCTAACCTTCCTGAAGAAGGAGAAGACATAGATGATCTGGAGGAGATAGAACTACTGGCTTTCCATTGTACGGGTACGGCCACGTGTCATCAGGCGAGTCAGAGACGTGTAGAGAGGCTCGTGAACCCTTTACCTCACCATGACTGGAAGGAGGTTCAAGCCAATGATCCAGACGTCAGTTTGGTCAGAGAGCTGATAACTCAAGAGCATGCCAGTATGGACCCCGATGCCTCGCCAAATGCCAAGCGCCTGTGGAAGGAAAAAGGGAAGTTATTAGTCTACCAAGGGAAACTATACCTGAATCCCAGAACACACTAACTCATATGGCAGATCGTAGTTCCAAAAACGGAAGTCCAAATGATCCTCAAAGCCTACCATGATGATGCAGGACATTTCGGATGGAAGAAGCTGGAAAGGCTCTTGAAAGATCGGTTCTACTGGGTCGGTATGCGAGGCTCAATTGATAAGTGGTGTAAAAATTGTGGACCGTGTCATCTTCGAAGGAAAGACCATCTGACTCAGAAGGCTCCGTTACAACCAATTGTTGCCAAGAAACCCCTTGAAATAGTTGCTCTCGACCACGTAAAGTTAACCCCAAGTCGCACCGGTTACACTTATGCACTCACAATGGTTGATCACTATTCAAGATTCCTTGTGGTAGTTCCAGTTAAAGACTTAACTGCAGAAGTAGAGGCCAAAGCATTCCAGAGTTACTTTTGTCGCCCCCATGGGTATCCAGACCAAGTCTTGTCTGACCAAGGGCCAGCCTGTTTCAAGCATTTCTAGGACTATATGGGTGTAAGAAGGTTAGACCCGGCCTCCTAAGCAGAGACACCCATAGGGAATGTATAAAGTTTAAAATGTATACCCGTGTATGTGTTTAAACCATCAGAGACTTTACTGCTGGACTTTACTCTTTACTTACTTTTCCCAGCCTGCGGCAGATGGACTAGTGTTGTATGGACTGCTTTCCATGCCTTTTCCTGCTTTTTCCCTCCTTTTTCAGTGATTTTTGTATTTTTCATTAAGATTTTGTAAGTACCGGTTATTAAATGTATATAAAATGTTTAGAAAGTTAAGTTGTAAAGAAAAACTTTTTGCTCAGTCCGGGAGAACTGAAGTTAACTAAGGGGGAATGTGGCACCCTGGCACCCTGGTTGGGGCACCACAGAACTCTTAATACACAAATGGAATGTACACAGCAAGCAGAACTCACTAACTAAAACACCTTTTACACCCCCTTTTCACCACAGGCCTCTAGGGGGAGCTCCACTGGTTACCTTTAGCCAGTTCCCCCTATAAATACGGGTCCTGGAGAGAGAAACGGTGGAGTGTGCAGTCACTTTAGAACTGTGAACAGCTAGGAGAGCTGACCTGGTACTGGAGCCACGCTAGGCCCATACCAGCACACCCAGAAAGTGAGGGACTCTCGCAATAAGAGTCTTAGGAACAGGAGACAAAGCCCTGACAGGGATAGAGGAGTTATTCCAACTCACCCTAACAATCCTGTCATTGGGTCCGAGCTGCAAGAGCCACATCACAGGCTGCAGAGAAACCAGCACCTTAACAAGGGAGTTTAGCTCCCTGTATACCTGAAGCACCACCAGATGAGAGCCCGGGGAAGGGAGAAGTAGCACGCCTAACCCCTTTATAGTGCTCTCAGTGCAGCAAACTCAGGTGAAACACGTCCCACCAGAACGTGCAACCCGGTCCGGCAGGATTCCTTATCCACCAGACCTCACCAGAACTGTATATACAAGGAAGCCTACACCACTGCTTGCTGTGGAACCTCCAGGAGTGCCTACTTCATCACCCGGTCGAGTGTACCTGTTGTCACCAGTAAAGGTACTAAAAGACTCTATGTGTCCGTGCATCATTCCTGAACTAACCCGCAGTAACTATTGAGCTGCCGTATTCCATCGAGTGCAGCTCCTGGCCCCGGGGACTCCTGATCATCCTGTGGGGAGCATCCCATCAAGCTGCCGCACATCCCCCACAGGCCCAAGCAGCGCCGGTGCAATCACCGAATACCCACAGGTGGCGTCATGACAAACAAGAATCATCCCCATCCTTTAATCCCTTTTGATCTGACCACCAGGCCCCACAGTCTCAGGCGCGGAACCGTGACGAGGGAATCATCGCCTGAGACGTGAGCATCCGGCAACGGTGAGTCACGTGCATGAGGGCTTTTTCAAAAAATATGCCCATTGTAAGCAAGTGTGTCTTTTTTAGTATTGCCCTAGGTAGGGAAGCCAAGGGTTTGGAGGCACAAAGATGCTTTTTCAATAATGTGCCCATTTGAAGCAGTTGGGTCTTTTGTAGGATTGCCATAGGCAGGGAAGCCAAAAATTGTGTAGCACTTCAATGCCCCTGGATAGAGACGTGCATGAGAGCCTTTTAAAAATAAGTGCCCATTGTAAGCAAGTGTGTCTGCTGTAGTATTTCCCTAGTCAGGAAAGCCAAAAATTGTGTAGCACTTCAATGCCCCTGGATAGAGACGTGCATGAGAGCCTTTTTCAATAATGTGCCCATTTGAAGCAGTTGGGTCTTTTGTAGGATTGCCATAGGCAGGAAAGCCAAAAATTGTGTCGCACTTCAATGCCCCTGGATAGAGACGTGCATGAGAGCCTTTTTCAATAATGTGCTCATTTGAAGCAGTTGGGTCTTTGTAGGATTGCTATAGGCAGGGAAGGAAAAAAAATTGTTTAGCACTTCAATGCCCCTGGATAGAGAAGTGCATGATAGCCTTTTAAAAAAAAGTGCCCATTGTAAGCAAGTGTGTCTGCTGTAGTATTTCCCTAGTCAGGGAAGCCAAAAATTGTGCAGCACTTCAATGCCCCTGGATAGAGACGTGCATGAGAGCCTTCAAAAAAAAAAGTGCCCATTGTAAGCAAGTTTGTCTCCTGTAGTATTTCCCTAGTCAGGGATGCCAATAATTGTGTAGCGCTTCAAAGCCCCTGGATAGAGACATGCATGAGAGCCTTTTAAAAAAAAAAAGTGCCCATTGTAAGCAAGTGTGTCTGCTGTAGTATTTCCCTAGTCAGGGATGCCAATAATTGTGTAGCACTTCAATGCCCCTGGATAGAGACGTGCATGAGAGCCTTTTTCAATAATGTGCCCATTTGAAGCAGTTGGGTCTTTTGTAGGATTGCCATAGGCAGGGAAGCCAAAAATTGGGAGGCATTGCGATGTCCCTGGGAAGAAACATGGAGGAGAGCCTCTAAAAATTGTTCCCATTACAAAGGAGCGGGTCTCCAGTACTTGTAATGCCCATTCTGGAAGCATGGACTAAAACATTTACCCCTGGGGGGTATGCATGAAACTAATGCCTAACTTTAGAACGGTTAGGTGCATCATCATCATAAATATGATGTAAAAAATAATGGTTTTGTGGCATCATGAACCACGGTCACACTGATTATATGATGGTGGCGGATGAGGAGAAGGAGGAGCAGTACAGCAAGTAGCCAAACACATGAAGTATGTACCGATGTGTGGGTGTGCGGGGGTGCATGGGAATCTACCGGCACAAAATTTAAATTCTGCTATCATTTGGTGGTGGTGTGGTGAAGTCAGGTCCAATCCAACCCTTGTTCATCTTGATTAAAGTCAGCCTGTCAGCATTTTCAGTTGACAGGCGGGTGCGTTTATCTGTAATGATTCCACCTGCGGCACTAAAAACATGCTATGACAAAATGCTAGCGGCAGGGCAGGCCAGGACTTCCAAGGCGTAGAGAGCCAATTCCTGTCACGTGTCCAGCTTGGATACCCAATAATTATAAGGCACAGAGGAGTCTAGGAGCACTTTAGTACGATCAGCAAGGTACTCCCTCAGCATCTTTGCCAACTTTGCATTCCTTGTGACACTACCCTGCACCTCAGGACCTGTGGTACGGTAGGTGCTGAGAAAAGTGTCCCAGATCTTTGAGAGTGTTCCCCTACCTCTGCTGGATTGGACATGTGCCTCTCTCTGCCGGACGCCTTGGTTGTCCACTGAATCGTGACCTCTGCCGCTAGCGTTTTCAGAAGGGAATTTTTTTAATAATTCCGCCACTATGGCCTTCTGGTACTGCAGCATTTTTGTAGACCTCTCAGCTTCGGGAATAAGAGAAATAAAGTTCTCTTTGTAGCGTGGGTCTAAAAGTGTCACCAACCAGTAATGAGTGTCCGTCAAGATCTTGATAACACAAGGGTCACGACACAGGCAGCGTAACATAAAGTCAGCCATGTGCGCTAGACTGTTAACAGTCAAGACTTCTGGGTCCTCACCAACAGCATGACTGGCCATGCTGACCTCCTCCTCCTCTTCCTCCTCCTCCTCTCCCCTGTCCTCTGGCCATCCACGCTCAACCGACGGTCTGACGGTTGTGCATGTATTACCATCAATTCTGAATGAAAGTAGCTCCATTTCTTCATCCTCCTCCTCTTCATAGTCCTCCAATGCACGTTGGGATGAGATGAGGTTGGGCTGTGTGTAATCACCAGTACGGTTTCTTGCTGCAACTCATCGTGCTCCGCCTGCAATGCATCATCTTTGATTTTGAGCAGCGAGCATTTTAGAAGACAGAGAAGCGGATGGTGACGCTAATGATGGCGTTATTGCCGCTCACCATCTTGGTGGAGTCCTCAAAGTTTTGTAGGACAGTACATATGTCGGACATCCATGTCCACTCCTGAGGTCTTATGTGTGGAGTTTGAACCGTATGCCGACAGCCTAGTTGATGCTGGTACTCAACAACTGCCCTCTTCTGCTCACAAGTCCTGACCAACATGTGCAGTGTGGAATTCCAACGTGTGGGGATATCACACACCAGTCTGTGAGCCGGAAGCTGCAAACGCTGCTGAAAGTCGGCAAGGCTGGCAGAAGCAGTAGGTGACTTTCTGAAATGGGCACACAGGCGGCGTACTTTGACGAGCAGATCAGACAGCTCCGGGTAGGATTTAATAAACCGCTGAACCACGAGGCTGAGCACATGGGCCACGCATGGAAGATGTGTCAGCTCGCCTCGCCTCAGAGCCACCACAAGGTTCCGGCCATTGCCACAAACGACCATGCCTGGCTGTAGGTTCAGCGGTGTGAGCCAGTGATCTGTCTGCTGTTTCAGAGCTGTCCACAACTTTTCAGCGTTGTGGGGTTTGTCACCTATCCATATTAGCTTCAGCACAGCCTGTTGCCGCTTAGCCGAGGCAGTGCTGCAGTGTTTCCAGCTTGGAACTGGTGTGGAGGGTGAAGTGGAGGAAGACTAGGAGGAGCATGACGTGCCAGAGCTGTACACTGTGGGTGAAACCCTGACTGAGTTAGGGCCTGCAATCCTCGGTGTCGGAAGTACGTGTTCCGTCCCAAGGTCAGACTGGGTCCCTGCTTCCAGAATATTAACCCAGTGTGCCATCAGTGAGATGTACCGGCCCTGCCCGCAAGCACTTGTCCACGTGTCCGTAGTTAGGTGGACTTGCTGGAAACTGCGTTGTTAAGGGCACTTAATCTTATACACATGGATGTCAATATTACACCCAAAGGAAAGATTCACCAAAACGATTTTATGATCATAAATCTTTATTATATCCCATAAAATTACAATAATTCATAAAAATTACACAGGAGATCAATTTATTTAGGGGTGTGATAAGATGAGGTCCTTTTTATAAATTTTATAGTTTTAGGATATTAATATTTGTTTTTTATATATTTTTTAGATTCCATGTAGTCCTGGTGATGTTGTCATATTTTTCGGTGGATGCTGATGTTTTTTTCCCCTAAAAGAGTATGAAGAAAAGGAGAACCAGCAAGAAGATTAATAGTGTCTATAATTATTATTATTTATATAGTAATATCAGGATGATAATTTGTCTCCATTTTTTCAAAATATATATTTTAATTATTTATAAACACTGATTTAGGAATTATGAATATTTATATGTATTATATATGGGAATATATTAAAAAATAGCACTTTATTTAATGGGTAGTAGGTGGGCACTGGCACTTTAATAGATAGGCAGGTATTTATTAAGAATTGTATACAGTTATGAATATTTATATGTATTATATGTGGGAATATACTAAAGAATAGTATTTTATTTAATTGGGTAGTAGGTAGGCACTGGCACTTTAATAGAGAGGCACGTATTTATTAAGAATTGTATACAGTTATATATATTAACTACATTTTCACATTTGTAAAAATAATATATGATATGGAGACTTAAAGGTAATCTGAATAGGTTATAGATAGGGATGGGCGAATCTACTCACTAGGACTCGTTACTCGGCGAGTAGTAAGGGACTCGCAGGACTCGGTACTCTGCGAGTTTCCAGTGATTACTCGCACGAGTCCAATGCAAATCAATATCAATCCTAGTTTTGTCAGAAACGCTGACAAAACTAGGATTGCCATTGTTTGCATTAGACTCGGCTACTGTGCCAGTGATAGCAGGGAAACTCGCAAAGTAACTGCTGTTACATTGCGAGCCGAGTCCAGCTGTCTTCTCTGTGTGCAGGCTGCCAGCTCCAGGGTCCTAGAGCCCGCCTGCTCACAGACATGATGTAGCAGTGCTGAGATTGTTCTCAGTCTGCTCATTCCCTGTGCATAGACATCTATCTATGCACAGGGGATGTAGCAGAGAGGACATCATGTTTTGGACTACGTCGGACGGAAGAGGATTTTTTTAATTAAAGATGGAGTCCCTAATGGCTTTTTTTTTAATTTCAAATAAAAAATTTTCTCTGTGTTGTGTTTTTTTAACCCTTTATTGGAGATTCTTAGTGGCTGGGTCAAACGTGGCCTGACATTAAGAATCTCGGGCTTAATACCAGCTTGTATAACAAAGCTGGTATTAACCCCCTTATTACCCAGCGTGCTACCGCCACCAGGGCCGCTGGAAGAGCGGGGTTCAGCGCCAGAGGATGGCGCTTCAATGAACTCGCCATCTTCTGGGGCGGCTGCGGGCTGCAATTTGCAGCGGGGGGTGCCCAGAAAGCTTGGGCATCCCTGCGCTGCGGTTTCTCAGCCCCCAGCTGCTTAGCTGTACCTGGCTACATCTACTCTGCTACATCCCTGTGCATAGATATAGATGTATATGCACAGGGAATGAGCAGACTGAGAACAATCTCAGCTCTGCTACATCATCTCTGTGCACAGACATTCATGTCTGTACACAGGGAATGAGCAGACTGAGAACAATCTCAGCACTGCTACATCAGGCAGCAGGCAGGCTCTAGGACCCTGGAGCTGGCAGCCAGCACACAGAGAAGACAGGACTCTCATCTGTGCGAGTTTCCAGCGATTACAGTTACAAAGTAAACGAGTCCAATGCAAATAAATGACAAAACTAGGATTGCTTCAGGCTGAAGCTTCCGAGACACATCTGCGATTTGTAAATCTCACACTACTAGCTATTACTCGCTTCCCCATTCATTAACATTGGACTCGCTAGACTCGCAACGAGTAGCGAGTCCTGTGCTTGGACTCGCTAGAGTCAAGCGATTCCGAGTAATTTAGGATTCGCCCATCACTAGTTATAGACATTATCTGTATGAAATATTTAGAATATTGACTAGATTAGGGGAGTTATAGTGTTGCTAAGTAACGGGATATACGTGGAAACAACTAATCCGGAGATGTTTGCTGTGCGCATGCGCCAGTGCGTGATGACGTAAGTACCACCTGACCTGCGGTGTTACGGCGTACGCTTGTACGTCACGCCGCAGGGGATGCGATAAAAAATGCTATGCATGCTAGGCACAGGGGACTTCAAGGCGTTAAGACCAATACCTGGTGTCAGCTTGGGATTAATTAATATGGACAGAGGTCTGGAGCCTAGTACGATAAAGGTACGTTCCATCAGCATCTTGCAAACCCCATTCCCTGGACACTACGAACTCAGGCTGTGTAGGTGGAGGTGGAGAAAGTCCAGATCTTGAAATCCCTATCTGTGATTAGGATTGTTCTCTCTGGGAGCCTTGGAATGTTAATGTGTTCCCATAGGTGTTTCTCAGTGAAGGAGATTTTTTTAATAATGGAGCTGTTCTGTCTGCAGCATTTTGTAGACCTACTACGCGGGAATAAAAGAAATAAAGTTCTTTGTAGCGTGGTCTAAAATTCACCAATTGAGTATGAGTTACATTAAATCTTGATAACATGAGGGTTGACATGACGCGTAACATATAATCAGTCCATGTCGTATGAGTTGTTAAAGTCAAGATTTGGGTTCAACATACTATGACTGGCCATCTGATTACCTAACCTTGTGTTTCTGGTCTCCCCCCGGGGAAGGTTGTCATGATTACATCAATTGAATTAAAGTAGTCTATTTTTCATCAATCTCTCATAGTTAATTCACTTGGGATAGATGAGATTTGTGTGTATAAGTAGGGTTCTGGCTGAATTTTTCTTCGTGTGTGCAATTGCATCACTTTGATTTGAGCAGAAGTTTTAGTAGACAGAAGCGGAGTGACGCTAATGATCTTATGGTCATTTGGGATCCTTTGTTTTGTAGGACGTATAGTGGACACCATGTATCTGAGGTCTTATGTGTGGAGTTTGAACCGTATGCCGCGGCCGTGAGCTGGACTCAACAACTGCCCTTGTCGGCTCACGTCTGACAACAGTGAGTGGGAATCCAACATCGGTTGGGACATTCAACCAGTCTCGACCAGCCTCAAACGGCTGACATTTGGCAAGGCTGGCAGAAATGTGTGAACTTTCTGAAATGGGCAGCAGCCGTATTTGCGCGCAGTTCAGACAGACTGGTGTCAGGATTTATAAACGGTGAACCAGGGTGGCATGGCCACGCTGGAAGATGTTCCACCCGCTTTTGGCCCATCAGGCCAAAAGGTGGGTTTGTCCACGACCATTCCTGGCTTTAGCTTCAGCGGTGTGAGCCAGTGTCTGCCTGTGTTCTCAGATGCGTCGACAACTCGGTTGTGGGGTTTGCCCGTATGATTTTATTCAGCACACCTGTGTGGGCCACTTACCGAGCAGATGCTGCATGTTCCACTTATTGTAGGAGGTTAATAGGAAGATTCGAGTGCAGGGCATGACGTCCTGAGCTACACTTGTAAAACCTGCTGCAGTTAGGCCGAATTGGTTGGAGGTGCGTGTTCTGTCCAAGGTCAGATAGGTTCCTTCTTCCAAATGTTTATACCCTGTTGTTGCTCTTTAGTTGAAGTGACGGCCTAGTGCAACACTTTCCACTGATCCTTGATTAGGTGATTGCTGGGAAAATCTGTAAGGGCACGAGGTTTTGTGACCGGCTATGTAATGACGGGAGTGGCACACCGGGAAAATGTAGCGGCTGGGACGAGGTAAGCCATAGGAAGGCCATAGGGCGTCTCCGTCTCCACAGCCCTAAAGGCAAATTTAGGAGCATCCTTGAATTCAGAACTGTGTATTCGTTAGCAGCGTGATTTCCCTGCTTTCCAAAATTGGTGTATGGATAACTGAACGTGTGCTGGGACAAGGGTGTGGCTGATGATGGTGCTACTTCTGCTTGTGCAAGTACAGGTGAAGGACAGGAGCATCTTCACCTGCAGTATGGACAGGGGATTGGCTTGCATGCACAACAGTGGAAGACGCAGCTGTGTCACCCGCAGACAATGCTCATGTACTCTGCTGTACATCCCACAAAGTTGGGTGCTTTGCTGCCATGTGCCTGATCATGCTGGTGGTGGTCAGGCTGCTAGTTTTGCTACCCCTGGCATGGCAGGTGTTGCAAATGGCCTTTTTCAAATATCTGCAGACACCTTAAAAAACAGCCAGACTCGGAAGACCTAGCAGTTGTACTGCCAACATCACTTTCATTGTTGTTCCGGGGAACGGTTGCCTGCCTTCTGCTTGCGGACACCACCCTGCTTCTTCCGGCCTGTTGTGATGCTACGCCTAACTCCCCCTGTGCACTGCTGTCCTCACTCTGCATGTCCTCCTGCCAGGTTGGGTCAGTTACTGGATCATCCACCACGTCGTCTTCCACTTCCGCACCCTGGTCCTCCTCCTGACTTTCTGGAAATTGTTCTCATCATCGTCCACCTCTTGTTGAGACATATTCCCACCGTTGCCTTCGTGAGACCGTGGCGCTCAAATATTTGGGCATTCTGTACATACGATCTCCTCATGACCCACTTTGGAGCTGGCGAGAAGCCAGAATCTACGAATGGATAAGTGAACAGCTCTTCAGAGTGTCCAAGTGTGGATCAGTTATGTCCGGTGGGCAATCGACATGGTGGGAGGAAGGAGGATCAGGTGTGGAATGTGCGGTCCAGTCTCACGGCTATTGACACTTGACCGTGTGGAAGACAGGGTATTTGTGGTGGTGCCAAACTGACTGGAAGCATTATCTGCTATCCAACTAACAACCTGTTGACACTTGGCACTAGATGCAAAATTAGTGCAGACAGAGTAGGTTTTTAGCACGAGGCTTTTGGTGTATCCTAATTACGCTGCAACGACAGTAGCAGCACTGATCAATTAGTGCAGAAAGAGTTGGTTTTAGCACGACGCAGAGTTTGATGATAGCCATGACAAGGTGGTTTTAGTCAGACCAAATGTGAACAATGAAGTCCTTTTGGCTAGTCGACACAAGTTTACGCTGCAAATCGAAGACAGTAGCAGAACTTAGATGCAAATTAGTGCAGACAAGAGTTGGTTTTTAGCACAAGGCTTTTGGTGTATCCTAATTTACGACTGCAACCGACAGTAGCAGCACTTAGATGCAAAATTAGTGCAGACAAGAGTGTTTTTACACGAGGTTTTGGTGACCACGTGCACGCAGGTAGCAGCTTAGCAAAATTGTGACAAATGTTTTAGCACAGGCTTTTGGTGTACCTAATTTACGCTGCAACTACAGTAGCAGCACTTAAGAATGCAAAAGATTTAGGTGGCCTAACACGTCAAAAAGTAGGTTATTTAGCAACAGAACCCTAAGTTTTGAAATGAAGGCCCTGCAGGTGGACTAGTCAGACACAAATGCTGACTACAATAGCGAGTCTTTTGGCGTATCCCAATTTACGCTGCAATCGACAGTAGCAGAACTTAGATGCAAAATTAGTGCAGACAAGAGTTTGGTTTTTTAGTACGAGGCTTTTGGGGTGTACCCTAATTTACGCTGCAACCTACAGTAGCATCACTTAGATGCAAAATTAGTGCAGACAAGAGTTGGTTTTTAGCACGAGGCTTTTGGTGTACCCTAATTTGAGCTAAAACCTACTCCTGCCTATAGTGAGCTAAATAAATCCCTAAAAGCAGGTTTTTGGGATAGATGAGCCTGGAAACCAGGCCCAGATGCGATGCAGGCTGGTATACTGGCACAGCGAAGTTTGGTATATGCCCTGCCTCCCTGCCTGCCTGTATGCTGCTCTATTAGTCTTCAGAAGGACTGTTGTGGTAATTAGACTGACAGCCCTGTGCCTACACTAGCTGAAAGGCCACAAATCTGTCCCTCAATCAGCAGCAGCTCTCCCTACACTGACTGTCTAATGGCGCAGAGTGACGAGCACAGCGCGGTGAGGTCTTATAAAGACCTGATGACGCTGTGCGGCCAGCCAATCACTGTAATGCCACAACCAACATGGCTGTGGCATTACAGTGTCTGTCAGCCAATCCCTGCATGCGGGCTGGCTCTGAAAAGAGCGCCAACATGCAGGGAGGTGGACCCCGAGCATAACAAGAGTATCGAGAGATTACTCGGCACTCGCCGAGTACCCCGAGTACCGAGATATTCGTGCGAGTACCGAGTAGTGACAAGCATACTCGCTCATCTCTAAAGGGTACCTTTACACGCCGCCACTTGGCGGCAGCAACTGGCCGGCATTGGGATTCTTGTGTCTGTTGCCATGAAATTGCTACGAAATGGCGGCGTGTAAATTGGGAAGTTGATAGCGTTACCCGCTGTTGATTCAAATGCCTGTTGCTGAGCCGTGCTCAAAAACCCAAGGCAACGCGAAGGAACAATTGCCATGGTAGTGGCGTCTAAATGGGGCACAGGGATGGAATTTCCATCGCCTAGTGATTTCACAGGGGCATGCCACAGCGTCATGGATACCACGCCCCATCAGCGATCATTGGTGTTGGCTACTGTCTAACCATTGGCTGTCCCTTCACAGGGCGCCATATTTAAAGAGCTGTCCATTCACACTACTCAATTGCAATGGTGTCATGTATTAGCCAGCCTTCCTGCGCAGGCTGGCCAATCATGACGCTATTGCATCGTCCAATCAGCGTATTAGCATCACGGAATACACAACTCTGTCACACCTATGTACTTGCGGCGCGAAAGATGTACGCCCATATTCCTTTGTGGTAGCGGCGTGTGATGCAGCGAAGGTATTCAACAGGAAGTTATCCACAGGATCTGTCGGAACTTCCGGGGAACAAAGATACCTTCAGTTGACAACGCAATGGCGGCGTGTACATGCGGCATCGGCGATCGTATCCACCGTCAAAAACGTGCGCGTGCACGTGCGGGGGATACCTGTTGCTAGGCACAGTGGCGGCGTGTGAAGGTACCTTAAGGCACACAGTATCCAGTTGCACGGGCACGGAATCCTGTTCGTGACTCGCCAGAAAGCTGATTCACCCAAGGGCCTATGGGGACTCAGTACCCGGGCATGGAGTTGCAGGGATGTCACCGGTGGCCCGCCCGGACCCGTGGTCGGCATAAAAATTGGGGGAGTTGTGGAGAAGGGAATAAAGTTTATCGTGACGCCACCTGTAGATTCTGGTGATGGTCACTAACGCCACTTAAGACCTCTGGAGATGATGGTACTGCAGCTTGGATGTTGCAGCTCCCTGCAGGTGGAGATGAGTCCCCGGGGCAGATCAGCACTTGTGGTGGTGGTGCTGGATATGATATATGGAGTAGTGCAGCGATTCGGATGAAAGGAGACATTGAGGCTGTATGACTCTGTACGGGTACTTTTACTGGAACCGGTTCAGATGGCAGTTTAGGTTACAGCTTTTACAGTCTTTAGACAGGTAGCTGGCTGGGTAGTCGCAGAAGAGGGTGAAATCTATTTTTGAGGTTCCCGTAGTATACCCTCTTTTGTCAATCCCACGTCCTGTGTTTTGTCCTGCGCCTCCTCACTTTCCTTGCGCTGCCCTGCAAGTTCTGAACAGGGATTTCGGGGCTGCTGAGCAAACCCACGATGGCCGGGGTCGACGGCTCAGGGGGTAAACTCGCCTGTACCGTTCCTCGGAGTCGGCACTCTATTGGTGGACTAGGATTCCCCCGGACTATGGACGGTCCAATACAGGGTTTCTTCGTTCTTTTCCTGGGCTGCCTTTTTCTCTCAGGCCCCCTCCCTGGGAGACCCTTCTCTCTCTCATGCTCCCACCTTGCTTCCTTCCTCAGACTAAACTAGGGCTGTCTGTGTGACTTCCTGCTTCACCTAACTCCGCCCCTTTGGGACTGGGTCTCTATCTTATGATTTAACTCCATCATCCCTGGCTAGTGTGCGTGAGTGCTAGGATGGGAACCTCATGTTGACTTTACCCTCCCCAGCGACAGGAATACTGCACACTCTATTGTAGGTGCAGTACCCCTACTGTGGCGCACTGACCAGTGGGGCGCCACATATACAGCATAACATGGAGCAGGGCGGGCAAAGGTGCTGATGTTAGGGGCAGGAGGCGGGACAGGTGAGGATGGCTCCACACACATGAGGGAGGTGGCGAGGAGAAGCAAGGAGGTGGCACAGAGAGGCAGGGGGCGGGAATGGCCCCCGTGAATTGAGCTGACTCCAGCACCACGGAATGCCCTCCTGACTTCTAGCAGTGAGTTTTCCTAATTAAATATGTTGGGGTACAGAGCTGCCAGACACATGGGGGACTCCTTGCTTGAATGCAGCATACATGCTGCATTCAGTGCTGCATTTAGATTGCAATCCTGGGGAATAACAGGTCCTCTTTAAACAAAGTAAAGACTCAGCTACCCCAGTAAACACGTCATAACAAGAAGTGCCTTTGTGAAAGTAATACCATAATACTACGAGATTATGGAGGTTGCCTGATAGAGCAAAAACTAAGCTTGTTTTTTATTTATTTTTTATTTTAATAACTGGCAGTGTACAACCTGGCTTGGTGCCACCCTAGTGACAACCCAAGACAGACCACAAGCTGGCAAGAACGCTGCTATGGTGATAGTGTCAAATAACCAGGGAGCTGGAAGGTGTCTACCCCAAGAACCAAATATCACCTATGCCATTGGTGAACATTACCTGCAAATCTGCATCTACTCACCCCAAACCCATATGTTGTAACTGTCACTGCAAAATATAATTGAATTACAATTAAATTCAGAGATGCCTTATCAAACCTGGTCCTGTGCATACGTGAGACTAAATGTTCGATGACCAGTGCACACCAAGGACCCGGGGAGGGACACTGCACACCCTTTAATTGTAATAACGGATATACTGACCAAGCATTTGTGATTGTAAAACTGGTATACTGACAAACATTTGTAGACGTGTTATGCGCCTCATTATCATTATACCGGCAGGATTTAAATAATTAATTTAAGTCTTATAGTATTTTATTTCTTTTATTTATATATGTATTTATTTATTTTAAATGAACGACCCATGGGGGAACGGGAAGTGCCAAATAGGAAATTAATAAGTCCATGTGTAACTGACCTTAGTGCATCAGGAGGCTGTACCAGACGAGAAATCGACCTTATACAGGAGATGGCATGGGATTGTACCACTACTACATTCAGGCATAAGGCATGCGCGAGAGAGTAAATTCCATCGATGAATGACCAACGTGATCCTGTCTGCTGAAACGGAGCCTACAGTTAGTTATCTAACATGAACGCACCGTGAAAGGTATGGAGAACTATGAGGATTGAGAATTACTTGAAAGAGACCTATGTGCTGTTCCTTGATGTTAATTGCAGATAACGGCCCTGAATAGCCATTTTACATACCACGCAAGGCGGGACTCACCTCAACCAACTTGGTAGGCTGTGGACTCGCACCTGTGTTGACCTGTACCTGTGGCATGCCATGGATAAAGAACACACTAACAGTTAAGGTACCTTTACACGCCGCTACAGAAGGTTGGAAACAACCGGGTGCCGGAGACAAATGTATCTTGCACCGTGAAAACAACCCGAGATAGCGGCGTGTAAACTAGGTTGCTGCCACCCGTCACTGTCGACACCTGTTTCAGAGCAGTGCTCTAAAACAGGTTGGTTTCAACCCGAAGGTAGCGGCGTCTAAATGAGGTACAGGAAGGTTTTTTCGTCACCTAGTTAACTCCCTGGGGCGTGACACAGCCTCTGGGAAACCGCCCCCCTTCTGCGATCATTGGTGGATGCTCCTGCGTTACAATTGGTTGTCTCTGCATAGGGCGGCATATTTAAGGAGCTGACCAGTCATATTATACAATTGCAATAGCATCATGTATTAGCCAGCCTTCCTGCGCTGCCTGGCCAATCATGATGCTATTGCATTGTCCAATCACCGTACGAGCGTCTCGTAATCCACAACTCTGGCACGCCATGTGTTGTCCCTGCTGCCCCAGGTCCTCCCATATTACCTTCTGTAGCGGCATGTAAATGAGGGACGGTGCTCTACAGAAGGTAACTTGTGGCACCTGGCGGTGCCTCCAGAGATAGATTAAGCCTTCTGTAGAGCACTTTATAGCGGCGTGTAAAGGCGGTATCGGTACAGTTTGCAACCGTTGGAATGTGTTCGTGCTCGTGAGACACCCGGTTGTTTCCAACCTTCTGTAGCGGCATGTAAAGGTACCATTACAGTGATGGTGAGAATTAAATCCACATGCAATAACCACAATGTAAAATGCGTTACCGTCCTGTGTGTGCTGTGCTTAGATGCACCTCGCTGCCATAGCGAAGTGTTCCATGTCGATGTGATACATTCTTGTCGCGTGTGCCAGCTGCTGCACGCTTAGGGGATGCAAGCAATAACCTGTGGGTTAGGGTAAACACCTGGAAGGAGCTGTGGGAGCCCAGTATGCATGTCTAGGGGGTAAAGCAGGTGATTTTTACCTGGATGTTGACCCTGGGATAGATATCGTGCCCACAGTACAGGCGACCATGAGCTGGTTGTGAAGCCACTCCAAGCGGCTTGGGTGTAAGACGTTGAATAGCTAAAGTAGTGGATGTAGCTGAAATTTATAACTAAGGTCCCTGGAAGGCAGGTGATGGATATTGGGAGGGTTGATGTAGTGGTGCAGTGCGATTTAGCTATACAGCATCCAAGCTGGGAGTGCAGGAGATAATGACCGAATTCACCCTGGCAAGGATAAGCTAATACATTCTGTCGTTTCTCCGTAGCACAGTTATGACAGAAGAAGACAACCCAGTGAAAAACCTAATAACATCCTCCGCTACCAAAATTATGACTATCACCCCAGAGTCATCTCTCTATCTATCTAACAAGTGTCTATATTTGTTATCTATCCCTCTATCTAACCACCCATTTCCCTCTCCTGTCGCTCACGCCTACCCCGCTGTCCACATACAGATGATGTGTCACAATACAACATAGAGGAGTCAGAAAATTATTGTTAATGGAAAATAAACTGGGGGATGGAGTAGGAGCAGTTGAAGGAAGGGGGGAGCAGACAATTAGCTGACTGAAAAAGGGCTAGTTTATTTTGTACATTTTCATTCTTTAACACAGTTGCCAATTACCTTCTTCGCGCTACTGACCCTTGGGCTTCTTCTACTTCTCCCACATATAGACCCATTGATTACTTTTATAGCTTCTTGTGTTGCTCACTTCCCGTTCACACCTACAGACTGTTTTGTGCGCTGCACATATTATAGGAAAGATCCCATATTTAGTGGAAATGTTCAAATACACATCTCCTGACCTGAACTCAGCAGTCTCATATATGCCTCTTATGCCGCTGAATTCAAGTACAGAGACCTGTAAGCACCCCATGCAGCCCATACATTGCATCCCATATGATGAGGCCAGGGCTAGGGGGGTACTCGGCCACCAGGTCTGCTGAGAAGGGATTCACGGGTGGACGGGATCCCGGTGCTGTGTCCTGGTGATCATTTGAAGGGGGTTGTTGATGATGGGAGAAGGGGCTATTTACAGGGGAACGTGACGCCACCTGTAGTTCCCGGTAAGATGGTACCGGCGCTGCCAGCCGGCCGCTGAGGTGATATTTGGGGCAGCAAAGTGTGGTACAGCTACCCACAGGTGGAGCTTTACCTCAGGGCAGCAATGAAGGAAGATGGTGAGGGAGGGCAGTGATGAAGGAAGAAGGTGAGGGAGGGCAGTAACCAAGTCCTTTCTGGCACAATGGTGGATTGCAGCGGTTAAACAGGCACACAGACACACAGGGATTGTTGTTTCAGTACCTTTTACTGATGGTAACATAACAGGTACAGTCCAGAGCAATAACCAGGTCCCCGATGCAATTTGGGACTTACACCTTAGAAAGTTATGAGGCCTCCTTTGTGTCTGTGCTCTGCTGTGTGGGATAAGTCCTGCCTGAGCCTGAACCCACCACTTCTTTTCTGTTCTTTATCCTAAACTGACAATGAAGTCCTCCTGCGGGGTCCCTGTTTCTCTTGTGGCCCCTGGTCCTGTGCTTGATCAGTTTAGTGCCTCTTTCCTTGTCTCCTCAGGGCTGAACTCCTCCTGAGTTTTCTGGGTTTTCTGCTGTAGCTCTACAGGCTGGCAGCATCGGACTCCAGTGTATGTGTGTGCTGAAGGGGTATATAATGAATCCCTTTTGTCGGTTCCCATTCTCCTCTACTTGCCTCCAGCCCCTTCACTGGGGTGTGCACAGAATCTGAATCTCCTCCAGAGACCAACAGCTCTGTCTCCTCTCTCTTCCTCTCCTCACACGAACTAACTGTCACTCTCTCCTGGGACTAACTGCCTCCTCCCCTCAGCCGGGTACTCTTAAAGGGGAACTGACTTAATGCAGCCAGTAGAGCTCCCCCTTCAGGTCTGGGGTGGAAGGTGGTGTGTGCTGTGTCAAACCAAGGTGTTAGTCCTTCCTTGCACCGATAAAACCTGTGGCAATTCCCCGCAGGGGTGCCACATACCCCCCTAGTTAAATACAGTCCTCCGGGACTGAAACATTTTTCATAAACACAACAGGTTATAACTATTTACATTTTATTATTGAACAGAGTCTTAAAAATGAAAAATTTACAAAAACCAGGGATAAATAAGAAAACAGGATACCAGTCCATACAGCGCTAGTCCATCCGCTGCAGGCTGTTTAGGGGATGTTGAAACAGGGGTTTGCCACTACCAGTCCTGTGGCTATGGTCCATTTTGAAAATAAGAAAAAGGGAAAGTTCAAGAGTCCAACAGGTTAAGTTTCTTAAAATTAAAAAGCATAACTATATACACTACGGGTGTATCTGCTTAGGAGGCCTGGCTTCACTTATACCACCCCCAGGCACTTTCTTTTCCTAACTTGATGTGCATGGGGGCTAATCCAGTTCCTCCACACTTCTGTACATTACCATTACTAACATATTTACATTCTGAACATATTTACATTTTCCCACATGTTATGACTTACTCTCTGTACCTAAGTGGTGGATGTCCTAGATTGACACGTGTTGACCTACGTAATTCTGGTGTAGAGTCTATGAGAGTGGTTCTATGTGTGACTGGTAAAGTGGGTAGCAGTCTGCGACTACCTGATCTCACAGTAGGAATGGCAGGTCCACCGATTGCAGGGATCTCTGGTTCTGGTACAACGGGTGGTTCTTGTATTCTCGGCACTTCTACTGCTGATGGAAACATTAAAGTTGGGATTAGATATGTACCTTCTATTTGAGGCCAATCTGCTGGTAACTCTCCAATGATTGTCTGGACTGTCTTTGGCTTCTCTTGCTCTTCTGGCTTTAGACAAGGTACATCTTCTTCTGGTTGAAGCTGTTGATGGCACCTCTTCAAATGATCTCTAGACACTGTTGCTGTTGTTTCACCATGATCTTTGCTGATTAAACAGGTTTTCTCGTTATCAAAATTGGATGGTAATACAGTATATGGTTCTTTTTCCCATTGATCATCTAGTTTGTGCATTCTTCTTTTTCTCTTCAAAACCAATTCACCTGGTGTTAAGGGCATTCCTTGCGCACTTTTATTGAAGTTGGTTTCTTGTCTTTCTCTAGATTTTTCCAGACTTCTCTCAACGCATTCTTGGATTTTCTGGTATTGTTCTTTCCTGCGAGTATCCCAATCTGTATCTGTAGTATCTGCCTCAGGAACTACTATGCCTATCTTGAAGTCTACAGGCAATTTTCCAGGTCTTGCTCTCATGAGGTACGCAGGAGTGCAATTCGTTGAACTTACTGGGATGTTGTTGTAGATGTCAACTAGATCTGGTAACTTCTCTGGCCATTGATTGCGTTCTTCTAAGGGCAGAGATTTCAGCATTTCAATTACCACATGATTCATCTTTTCACACATTCCATTTATTTGAAGATGGTAAGACGTAGTGCAAATTTTCTTGCATCTGTATAGGCGACAGAACTCTTGAAATATTTCAGCTTCAAAGGCAGGTCCTTGGTCTGCCAATATCTGTTCTGGATAACCATAAGATCTGCAGAAATAAGCTTGAAATGTTCTTGCTGCTGTCTCAGCTGTTAAGTCTTTTACCGGAGCTACCACAAGAAATCTGGAATAGTGGTCTACCATGGTAAGCGCATAGATGTAGCCTGACTTGCTGGGTGCGAGTTTGACATGATCTAAGGCTACCAGTTCTAATGGTTCTTTGGTGATAATAGGCTTGAGTGGTGCTTTCTGGCTGTTACGGTCTGTTCTTCTTAATGAGCATGGTCCACAATTTTTACACCATCTGTCTATGGAAGACCTCATGCTGATCCAATGGAATCTTTCACGTAACAGTATTTCTAGTTTTCTCCATCCAAAGTGTCCTGATCCATCGTGGTACGCTTCCAATACCATTTGGACATCTCTCTTTGGAACCACAACTTGCCATACCATTTCATGCATTCTTGGGTTGATGTACCGCCTGCACAATTGACCTTGATAGATGAATAATCGGCTTCTTTCTTTCCACAAGTATTGGGCTTCTAATGGAGCATTCTTTTCAAGTTTGGAATCCAGTTGGGTTATCAACTTCTTTACAAGGCTTACTGCCGGATCACTGTCTTGAGTCTCTTTCCATCCATAGTGAGGCAACAGGTTTAGTTCAGCAGTCTGACGGTTTTGGTAGACGCGATCTTCAGCGATTTGCCATTTTCTACTTTTATGGAAAGCTGGAAGTTCTATTTCCTCTAAGTCATCCTCTTCTTCTTCACTTCCAGATGTGTCAACGGGTTATTATCTGTGAAGATGGTGAACTTTGAAGCTGTGAGGTAATGCTTGAATCTCTCTGTTATAGACCAGACCAAGGCCAAGAACTCCAACTTAAAGGAACTGTAGTTTTCTGGGTTCCTCTTGGTGGGTCGAAGTTTTCTGCTGGCGTAGGCTATTACTCGCTCTTTACCATCTTGAATCTGGGAAAGGACTGCTCCCAAGCCTACATTGCTTGCGTCGGTGTAAAGGACGAATGGTAGGTTATAATCGGGGTAAGCCAGGATTTCCTCACCAGTTAGAGCCCGCTTCATCTGTTGGAAGGAATTTTCTTGCTCCTCTCCTCATTCCAATGGTGGCTCTGAAAATCTTCTCTTCTTAGATTGGCCTATTAGAAGATCTTGTAGGGGCGCTGCCATCTTTGTGTAGCCCTTATTGAATCTTCTATAGTATCCAACCAAACCTAAGAACTGACGTACCTCGGTGATGGTGGTTGGTCTCTGCCAATCCTGAATTGCTGTTACCTTTCGGGGTCTGGTGCTACTCCATCTGCGCTGATCACGTGTCCTAGGTATTGGACTTTAGGTTTCAGCAGGTGACATTTAGATGGTTTGAGCTTTATCCCATACTTTGCTAAAGCCTCAAATACCTCTGCCAGGTGTTTCAGGTGTTCCTAGTAGGTTTTAAAAAACACGATGACGTTGTCCAGGTATAAGAGCACTGTTTCGAAGTTCCGGTGTCCCAGGCAACTTTCCATTCTTTGAAACGTTCCGGGTGCATTGCATAACCCGAATGGCATGCTGTTGAATTTGCATAGTTCCATTGGCGTTGTGAATACAGTCTTCTCTTGGTCTTCTTCTGCAACGGAGACCTGCCAATACCCACTAGTGAGATCTAATGTGGAGAAATAATTAGCAGTCTTTAATGCAGCAAGAGACTCCTCTACTCGGGGTAACGGATAAGCATCTCTGTGAGTTGACCTCCCTGTAATCCACACACATCCTCATCGTCCCATCCTTCTTTCTGACTAGGACTAAAGGGGCGGCCCAGGGGCTACTGCTATCTCTTATAACCCCGGCCTCCTTCATGTCGCTTAGCATCTCTTTGGCATGTTGGTAGTGACCTGGTGGAATGGGTATGTGTCTCAACTTAATTGGAGGATGATCTCCTGTGGGTATGCGGTGATGTACCCCTTTAATCCTCTCAATCTAATGGATGCTTACTGAATACTTGCTCGAACTCCTGCACTACCCGGTAAACTCCGTGCTTCGGGCGAGAAGGGGTGGCATCAGTTCCTACATGCAACTGCTGACACCACTCCTCCAGATGTCCCTTGGAGTTGTTATCCTCCGCCCAGCATGACAAGGAAAGGGATCCCACTGCTTGTATGTTGTTGTTACAAACAGTATACAGCTTTGCTACAGTAGCATACCGGGGTAGCTTTGCTTCCTCTGCCCCACAATTCAACACACGGATTGGTACTCGTCCCTTGCGTACATCCACCAACCTCTGGCTGTCAGTAGCATAGGTCTGTGCTCTGAAAATACCGGCTCTACAACCGCCTGATATTCCTGTTGTCTACAACCTATCGCTGATCGACACCATATCATCATTTCGCTTTTTGGTGGTAGTACAATGGGAACCGGGTCTGTTACCCGCACACTGCCAATTTCTCCCCCAGACAGATTTACCTGTTGCTTGTGGATGAGGGCTCGGATCTCTCGTTGGATGACTCTTGTCCGCCCATAACCAGCAGTCTGAGAAATCTGTCGGAGTAAAAACAACACTTCTCCAAAGCAGTTTTCAATAACATTTGTACCAGTAACCATGTAAGGGCATTTTTCATTAGGATTATCTTCAACCACAAAACCTTTGGCCTTTCAACTCCTCCCTCCCCAACTTTATTGTAGCTGCTCTGTACCCCACCTGTTTGTGGTTGACCATTAGCTGCAATAATATAAAAATTGGGGTTTGGGGGTTCAAGATCATCATCAGACCAATACTGTTTGTAAAGGATATGTGGGATCGTAGTGACCTGCGACCCGGTGTCCAGTAGGGCCGACATGGGGATTCCTTCTAGTGTAATGTTGAGGTACGGACGGCCTCCCACGTACCGCTTACACCAGTCCTTTGGGCCCAGCTGCTCTACTCCTGGGAGCTGCCCCTCGGGCCCATGAATCTCGTGTTTAAAGGGCATCCTCTTGCAAAGTGTCCTGGTTTGTTGCATCGCAGGCAGATGGGTTGTCCTGAAGAATCCGTGTAGTCCCTGGCTCTGCGTTGGAATGGTGCATCGGTCCCCTGAACGGGCGACATGGGTCTACGTTGGAATGGTGCGTTAGTCCCCTGCATGGGCGACATGGGTCTACGTTGGAATGGTGCATTGGCCCCCTGCACGGGCGACTTGGTCTTCCTCCGCATCCATGGGACATCCTTGGGGCTATCAGCTAGTTGGATTTTGCTTGGTGGTAGTGCCCCAGGCATATTTTGCAAGAGCTTTAATACACAGTCCATGTTTTTGGTTAACTGCAGCACCTGGTTATGCATGTCATCATTTCCCACAGTTTGACTTTCTGCTTTTGCAGGTTCTGTAGAAACATGTTTAAAGTCTATGGGAGAGGTATCAGCCTGCCAGGATTGGATTGCGGGTTCTGCAGACGCTGGATCTCTTAACATTGTTATATTAGGTCTAGCAATGACTCTGATTATTTAATGACAGTACTTAATCCCTTCCCACAAATGTAGACAACTGTGGCGCCCCGCAACGAGTGCGTCACAGGATGGCATTGCATCCCTAACTGAAGATGCAATATCGTCCGTCACAGGGGTGAACAAGTTAAATCCAAAGCTCCATGTACCACATGCACCATCCAGAGGCAGAGGGCCAATCAGGTCCTGGTGGGAGGAGTGTAGGATGTGTAGTGTGTGGGGAAAGAAGGGGAGAAAGGAGTTGTCGAGTTGAGGAAGAGAGGAGAGGAACAGGAGCTTGCACAGTGCAGTGCAGCCCTGAGAAAAGGAAGCAACTTAACAGGGAGGGCACCAACAAGCGGTGACCCAGACAAGAAAGTGGGCGAAGCAACAAAAGCAACGTTTCCAAAATCACCCATGCCCAGTCCTTCCGGACACCGGTTCCTAGGTAGACAGTCGTCCATCGCTGTACTACAAAACCGGAGTGACTTAGTAGCTTTATAGGAGCGCCTCACTACAGCCACGACTTCCGCAGTCTTACCAGGGGGGTACCCACCACGGGAGTTTATGACCCATTGTAGCCAGTTGAATAACATGGAACAGGCCATCCACTAAAAGAAACCCCAGTATCCTACCTGGTGCAACAAGGCAGCGACGGCGACAATAATAGGACAGATAGTAAGGAAGGAACACTGTGGAGCTTTGGACAGAGGCTGTCCACCACGGGGACCACCCAGTCAGTTACCTAAAGAACTGTAATCCCGTGTAATGCACCAGAATTACAGTAAAGACCCGTTACAGAGGACCACGTGTCATTGTCTTTTCTTTCAGTATTGTTGTTAACCCATACGTTCATCAGACTAAAATCAACTGAGCTGCCGTATTCCAGTCAGTGAAGCTCCTGGCCCCGGGGACTACTGCTCATCCTGTGGGGAGCATCCCATCTAGCTGCCGCACATCCCCCGGAGGCCCAAGCAGCGCCGGTGCCATCACCGGACACCCACAGGTGGCGTCACGAGACAATTAAGACTTTATCCCAATCCCCTAGCCCTTCCATTTGACCACCGGGCCCCACAGCCTCAGGCACGGAACTGTGACAAGTGAAGCATCGCCTGAGACCTGAGAACCCGGCAACGGTGAGTCACAACTGCATGCCTACATTGCAAAAAGTCTAGTAATGCAGCATACACTGATGTCCAAGAGATGGAATTTGCATGGGAATGGTGCTTCTGCATTTGCAGTAGGAGCTTGCTATAATACACAGATTAGCTTCTGCATGTGAATTCCTCACATTACTTTCAATACTGACAACTGCATATGTGAGACTTCCAGGATGCTTTTGGGTTGCCATGAAAACTGATGTCTTAACCATGTGTATACATCTCTTAGCCTATCAGATACTACATGACCCAGAGTGCACATTTAAAACCTTGACGTGTCCTCTGTTATGACTCCTGTAGAGCTTCTCGGTGCCCCATGATTTCTATGTTGTCCCTGTCTACAATGACATTCATACGGTTACTCTGACAGAATTAATGCCAGCCCACTGTCTCTGCCCTGCATTCACACTGACATGTCAGTGTGCCCTAGGCTGGGGGAGCCTCTTCCATGAGCAGTGCGTCCCCTGGGGTGTTAATGGATATGCAGGCCCAAAAGTAGCGATGGTTGGAGCTGTGTAAGCGCCGTGCTTTCCAGCTGGCGCCCCGTTGTGTTCTGCGCACCGCTGGCCCGGATGTGCCGAAAAGTCACATGGGCCGGAAACAGGAAGTGACGTTCGTCACACAGGGACCACGTGACCGGAAGTGGAGCCGCCTGCACTGCTGCGGCCATGAGTGGTCCCACCCACCAAGGCCACGACGCTCTGCGCATGCCCCGAGCGGCAGCGGCACTGGGACTTAGACGCTGCGGCGAGCAGGATGGTCTGGAAGACCTCTGCCCACCAGCGCTATGCAGACCGACCGTGAGGGAGCCGGCGCCCACAAGGGAGGTGAGCCAATCGGCTTCCTCCTGGCCGATCCTCTCTTACCGCTGCTACAAGGGGGTCCATCGTCGGTACGGCGATGATCACCCTGTGAGCAGTAGGGTAAAGATGAAGAGGATGGGTGAGCGGCAAAGCTTATAAAGCCCAGGGGAGGGCCTGCAAAGTGACGAGGAGGAGGCAGCACCCATTGGGGTTGGATCAGAAGGGCTCTGTACTCAGGTGCAGAAGCAGCCGCAGTGCTCTACAATATGATCTTGCCCAAATAAATAGAAAATCGTGTACATATAGCTGCGTGCTCACCTTGTTACATTGCGTGACACACAACTAGTAGTAAAAGCCTAAAAACAGCTGCTGTAGAATCCACGTGCGCTAAGACAAACATGTATGAAAGAACCAGAAAAAAAACAGAAGTGGAATAAAACATCACCTCTGTGCCCCTCTATGCGCTTTCTCTTTGCCCACCTGTGGAGTCACTCTGCCCCCTGTCCACTCTCTCTGCACCCCTGTGCACTCTCTCTGCCCCCCTGTGTGCACCCTGTGTCCCTGTGCACTGTCTGTGCCCCACTGTGTGCCTCTGTGCACTCTCTGTCCCCTATGTGCTCTTTGTCCCCCTGTGTCCTTTTTATGATCCTGTGTGCTCTGTGCCCCCCTTGTGTGCTCTTTGTGCCCCCTTTGTGAGATGTCTGTAACCCCGTGTGCTCTCTGTTCCCAGGCAGCGATATGTCAAAAGATCGCAGTAGAATGCAAATGCAGGCGTCACAGAGGGGTATTACACCCGTAAAAGAGGTGTAAGTGCTCCAGCTGCAGGTGGACCCTTAGATGGTGGCTGGAACCCATTCCCAGCACTCCCACATTAGTTTAGGGTGGGAGGTTACCCGGGAGGGGATATATAATCACCTCCTGGGGGATCAAGGAGGTCTTTGCTCCGAGGTCTTGTGGGCCTTGGGTCTCTCGGTTGAGTGGCCAGGAGGAGATGGAGGAAGAGGAAAGGTTTTCGGAAGATTGAGCTTAGTGGAACGAGGCGGAAGGTCAAACCGGGGCGGTTTCAAGCCGAACCGGAGGGAAGAAGAAGGGACCTTGAGGAGGTCCTGAAAGAGGGTGCCCGACGAGAGAAGTCCGGGCCCTAGAGAGAAAGGGAGTTTGTCAGAGTGGAGCGCCCATACTCCAGGGGATACTCCAGTCCACCAAGGGAACGCCGGGCCTGAAGATCCGGCCAGAGTTCAGCTTTGCAGTCGGCAACTAGCTTCTGTGGCTCGTTTATCAGCCGCAGCACCCTGCCATCGGAGCGGTCTGCCTGCTTCCTCACCAACGAGGAAACGGACTCCCCGTACTACCTACACGAAGCTACTGGGTATAGATCAATCCAAAGCGGGGAAGAACGGACACGGGTTAGTTAACAAAGGTACACCAGGGGTTCCACCATACCACCTGGGATCCACTTGCAGCCACCCGTTAAGCTACCTGTTCTTGTAACATCTTGCTGAACTGTGAACTTTAACTGATGCTGCTACGAGTTGACAGTCAAGTACCTGGGAGAAAGTGATTTTGCTTCTGCCTGTGTCTTCGTGCATCATGTTCCCTCCCAGGAACGCTGCCCTGGAGGAACAGCCCTGCCTGTAGGGGGATTCGCCATCCTAGCCGCAATTCCATTCACCTCCGGCAGACTGTGGCGGCGCTGGTGACCCATCACCAGAAACTACAGGTGGTGTCACGTGAACTGTATAGAACTCCCCTGTAAATATATACCCTTTTGAAGTGTCACCCAGGACACAGGATCAGGAGTGGCCATCACTTCCCGTGACACAGCATCGCTATCCCTGGAGCCTGATACCCGAGTACCCCAAAGCCTGGGGCTCGACAAATGCTTAAAAGTTAATAAAGAGGCGGAGTGTGCAGTGGACAGCAGTTTGCGACCGCCGATGGTGTGTGCGGCGGGCTGCAGTTCCAGGTATCCTTAGTGGGTATCGTCAGTTCCGGAGGTCAGCGGCATCGCTGGCGGTATTGTGAGAGGGGCCACTACTGTCAGCAGGCACCATATTTGTACATCCATCACTTGGGTGTGCAAATATGGCTGCCACCAGCACGTGGTATGAAGATGACGCACCCAGGGCAGGGTACTCAGATCTCAGGCTCAGTCTGGAGGTCACGGGTGGCTGCCTGAGACTGTGGCCCTGGCGGCCAATGACTAAGGGGGAAAACAAATTAAAGTTTGATCGTGACACCACCTGCAGTACCTGGTGATGCTCACCAGTGCCGCCACAGCCCTCCGGTGGTCGATGGTATTGTGGCAACGATGGGGTAGTCCTCCACAGGCAGGACTGGACCACCGGGGCAGCTATTCTGTGGAAGGAATCAGTTTGTGCAAGGAAAGATGCAGCAGAGTCGAGAAGTCACTTCACCGGGTACTTTACTGGAACTCGACAGTCATTACAGTTCACAGTGCAGCATAATGTTATCAAACAAATAGTTATGGGTGGCAGCAAGTGAATTTTATGGTAGGTAGATGGATCCCTCGTGTGTGCCTTTCTTGTTCCACTTGTTCCCTTGCCTCCCAGTGGCGGTGCGAAGTCAGATCTCTTGGAGATTAGGTCTGACCTCCTGCTGTTCCTCTTTACCTCCCTTGCTCCCGTTGGGTGAACCTTCTGTTGATCACCGCAGCCGGCTACCTTGGTGTCTGATTCCCCTCTAATGGATGCTTTAGGAGTCAGGGCCTTAACTGAATATACCCCCTTTCAACTGATTCTCTGCAGGCCATGAAGGTTCCTACAGGTGCGGGCTCTGGTACCCGGTTGCTTTCCTAGAGCGAACTCCCTCCAGCTCTTGAGTCCCTTGCTCCTTTCTCCTTCTGGGATCTACCCTTTTGTCTCCCTTCATCTTTCATTCCTCAGTTTCCCATCCTGAACTTCTCTAACTCTCCAACCCTTGGAGGCCGAGACCGACGGTCAAAGACAGACCGGCCAAATACCCTCCTTTATCCCCCTGGGCTACTATATAACCCCCCGGGGGCCCTCCCACAGTGTGACAAGTGTGGGGTGTGGGTATAGGGTTCCTCCTACCATCCATAAGTCCACTTGCAGTGCAGTGACCACACCACTTTTATGGGTGTAGTACCCCTTTTGTGGCACCTGCATAGTGGGGCGCCACAAAGACATCAGGACGTCAGAAGTGGATGACAGACGCCACTTCACGATTATTTAACTTAAAAAAAGGACAAATACAATGGGCAACTGTGGCGCCCCACCGGGTAGGCCGCCACCAGAGGTACTGCACTCCTGTGATTAGGGAGTGTTATGCCTCTGCTCTCCAGGTGCTGGGATGGTGTAATTGAGCCAAACACACAAACACACAACCCATAGGCCCCTGGGACAGTGGGTGGACCCAGGCTCCAAAAGGGGCACAGGGAAATGTAGTCAGGAGAGGAGAGACCATCGTGAAAGGAGTGGAGTGGAAGTCGGGAGTGTACGGGCGGTGTGGTGCCAACTCCCGCGGGCTGGAGCATGACCACGAAAAGACTGAGAGGTATAGAGGAAGAAGGGAGCCCTTGGTGTATGGAACGAGATGTAGATCCCCGTATGCCCGTAACTGGCGAGACAGATGGGCTGGTGGACTACACAGGGACCCGGCCCTGAACACGGCATGGATGCTTCATGCCCGAACCGTTGAACCAGAGGCCCCAGGCTTCTAACAGGAGCTGAGGCCGTACACCCAACACAACTTGGGGAAGGTGGCTGAACTAAAGAGCAGTGCCCCGGGAGGGGGTACAAGTAGGCACTTGTGGCTGTTGGTACTTGAGCTCTGTGCTGCGGAGGTGCTAAGTAACGAGAGGCGAGACAAGCTTTTAGCGTGATGGGACCACCAGAGATGGAAATGTGGAGCCCCAAGGGACGTGGGGTACTCGGTACCGGACCGATCTGCTGCTGGGGATGTCACTGGTGGCCTGGTCCGGACCGTGTCCCTGGCTCAGCACAATAAAAGGGGAATATTTACAAGGGAGATTGTCACGGGTGACGCCACCCACTTGATGCAGCCAGTAATGGGGGGCCGCCGCTGCTGCAGAACCTCCGGGGGTGATGTGAGGGCAGCGGAGGTGGTATAGTTCCAGTGGGGGGAACTGTATCCCCCGGGGCAGTAAAGGGTTAAAGTCTATTGGGGTTATAGATGGTGGGGAAGAGTTGGAGGACACACACACTTACGTTTAGTTGATACTGTAATTTCCTTCTTGTCCTGATGCTGCAGAGCTGACAGGCTGGATCTGCAGGGAGGAATTGTCTCGGTGCTGAATCTGGAGCAAAGGTCGCAATCACTACACAGACTCCAAAGTTGTTTTCCAAAGCTTTACTGCTGATATTATTGCAGATTATAGTCCACGGAGTCTGTAATGGAGCTGGGCTCTCTCCCCACACCCTGTCCGGGTCGTTGGTCTCCTTGTGCTGCACTGTGTGTGTGTCCTGAGCTGCTGCTTCAAGCAAAGCTGCTGGGATTCCTCACGTCTCTCTCTGTATGCTGCTGGTACCACTTGGCTAGGCAACTTGGGTCCTCTATGCTGCACTGACCCCTCCGTGTTGCTTCACTCTGGTACTAGGGGGTATCTAGAGATCCCACTGTTCCTGGATTCGCTGTGCTGTGGGTGCCAGACACAGTACCGGATCCGGTGTCCGTCTCTCTGTGCGTACTTCTGGGGCAAGTGATGGTGTCATTCCAGCTCCCAGATGTGTTCCTCTGTCTTTCGGTCTCCTGCTCCTCTGACCCTTGCTAGGTCTGCACTGAGCTAACTCTGCTCTCAATCAGCTCTCAGTTCTCCTGAGCTGTTCACAGCACTACACCGTGCTGTACGGTCTGAGCTCTCCCTCATGGGCAAGAGTATATATGGAAGCAGGAGGTGCTCCCTCTATTGCCCAGAGGTGGTAGTGTTTGTCAGTGTGTAGTGGGGGAGAGAACCCATGTGATGTTATTGTGGCACATTAACCCATGGGGTGCCACAGAAACACAGAGTGAGAAGGAAAGGGGCACCAACCAAGGCTCGACTGCACTAACCGGTTCTGGAGACAACGCTGAACCAGAAGTCGACAAGGGACGAATACCCCTTTCCCTAGTCATCCTCCATCATCTACCCAATTTATTAAAATGACACCGCAAGGGTCACTGGACCAGGTCTCGGCCCCCGTCAGTCCCCGTGAAAAGAACCGTGAAGTGAAGAAGAACAACTGCTGCCCTGTTCCTGAGTCTTCCCCGTCCCTGGAGTGGGCGTGTCACAACACTTTACAAAAACAAAAGGGTTAAAATTAGAGAACTCTTATTAGACTAGATGGGGGCCTGATGTTATTGCAATGGTAGAGTGGTGACGTCACAATGGGGGCCGGGACGGCGGCTGTCTCTTCCCCCCATGCGTTGTGCCCCGCGTACTCTCCCACTGTGCTTTCTTCTCTCCCTATGCCCTCTCCTTTGAGCTATCTCCCCTCTGTGCACTCTCTCTCCCCATGCACAATGCCCCTGTGTGCTGTCTTCTACCCCCTGTGATGTCTTATCCCTCTGTGTGCTCTCCTTTGACTTGTCTCCCCTGTGCGCTGTCTCTCTCGCCCTGTATGGTCTCTCTCCTCCTGTGCACGGTCTCTCTCCCGCTGTGCAGTCTCTATTCCCCTGTGATTTCTTCTCCCCTCTGTGCTCTCTCCTTTGACCTGTCTCCCCCATGCACTGTCTTTCCCTCCCTGTGCGCTGTCTCTCTCCCAATGTGAAATGTCTTTCTCACTTTGTGTGCTGTTTTCTCCCCACTGTGCTCTCTCCTTTAAGCTATGTCCCCCATGTGCTGTCTCTCTCCCATCTGTGCTGTCTTCTCCCCTTGTGTGCTCTTTTCTTTAAGCTGTCTCCACCTTGTGCGCTCTCTCTTCCCTGTGTGCTCTCTCTGCCCCCTGTGTGCTCTCTCTGCCCCCTGTGCGCTCTCTCTGCCCCCTGTGCGCTCTCTCTGCCCCCTGTGCGCTCTCTCTGCCCCCTGTGCGCTCTCTCTGCCCCCTGTGCGCTCTCTCTGCCCCCAGTTGTCACGCTTGGGAAGTAAGGGAATCAGGTAATAGGTAGGTGTAATGGGCGAAAGGATCAGGAGGAGCTAATCTGACCCTTACCTTGGGGGTCACTAGCTCGCCCTGTTCTCGGAGGTACCTCTAATGGTGAGGAGGCCTACTGCCACCAACTGCATAGGTTCATCGCGTGGAGCCTCCTCAACAGGGATAGCCACAGGGGACAAAGTTGGTCTTGGTCTCTCCCTCAGACATCCGTCTACCCGGATGGCTAGGGACATCGCAGCCTCCAATGCGGCGTACTGAACCAGGGTGTCTTGCACTCTAGCTGACAAGCCCAGACAGAACTGACTCCTGAGGGCAGGGTCGTTCCACAGGGTGTCAGTCGCCCACCTCTGAAACTCCAAGCAGTACTCCACTGCTCGTGACCCCTGCTTGAGTTTAAGGAGGTTTGACAAAGCAAGAGTCACCCTGTCTGGTTCACCGTACACCTGAGCAAGAGCAGCAAAAAACCCGTCCACTGACCGCAGCAATGGTGAGTCAGTCAGGAGGGAGAAAGCTCAGGACTGGGGATCTCCCTTAAGAAGGGAGATTATAACCCCCACCCGTTGTTCCTCGCTCCCAGATGAATGGGGCCGAAGCCTGAAATAAAGTTTACAGGCCTCTTTGAACACCGAGAATTTATCTCTTCTCCCAGAGAACCTATCTGGAAGAAATATCTTGGGTTCAGGTATGACCTGAGCGTGAACCGAGGCCAGATACCCCTCAATCTGCTGCAGCTGCTGCACCACCTACGTCCGCAGACCAGTGACCTCAGCTGAGATGGTTTGCATCAGTTGTGAAAAGGCATCTGCAGAGGATGTCTGAGGCATAATGGCTCAGAGACAAAAATGGTAATGGGCTGCTGATAATGTCAAGCTTGGGAGGTAAGGGATTCAGGTAACAGGTAGGTGTAATGGGCGAAGGGATCAGGAGGAGCTAATCTGTTCCTTACCCTGGGGGTCCCTAGCTCGACCTGCTCTCGGGGGTACCTCTAATGGTGAGGAGGTCCGAGTCTCCGCCCTATTCCCTGGCTCCTGAACAGCCCTAGGCTGAGGGCCCCTACTTCCACCCATGGATCCGGGATCACAGCTACTCCCAAGGAAAGCCTTCAGCCCAGCAGCTGATCAACAGCACAGCACCAAGACATAAGGCCCTGTCTCACATAACGATATCGTTAGAGAGATCGTTGTAACTGTGACGTTACAACGATCTCTCCAGCGATGTCGTTCTGCGTGACACTTTGCAGCGATCAGGCCCCTGCTGTGAGGTCGCTGATCGCTGCAAAGTGCTGCGGGTCATTTTTTGATCGCTGGTTTCCCGCTGGTCAGCACGCATCGCTGCGTGTCACCGCGAGAAACCAGCGATCAGTAACCTCACTGGCTGGTAACCATGGTAAAGACCGGGTATCACGCGCTGCCTGGATACCCGCTGTTTATCATAGTTATCAGCATTCTCCCTGCTTAGCGCTGCCTTACAGGCAGCGCTAAGCAGGGAGGATGCTGACATCGTCTTCAGCGATGTGGGAGGTGGCTCCCATGGCCCTGATCGCTGGGGAGATCTGCCTGTTTGACAGCTCCCCAGCGATCAGGTAACGAAGCTCCAGCGATCCAGGCAGGTCATTATCGCTGTCAGGATCGCTGGAGTGATCGTTATGTGTGACAGGGCCTTTAGAGCAAGTAAATCTATCAGCAGCATCTGAGAGAGGAGAGGGAAGGCAATTTACAGCTGGGGGTGGGGATTCCAGGTGAATCACACATCAACCCCTCAACCAGCAGCTGAACATAATAGTGAATGCAGCTCTGGAGCACAACACAGGAGGCAAAAGACCTTCACCCCAATACCTTATGCAGCTCTTAAAAACAAACAACATGCACAGCAGCATCCAGCAATGTCCGCGCCATCTAAGCACGTGACACCAGTGTGCTCGTCCCTTCCTCGTACACTCTCTCATCCCCCTGTGTGCTAGCTCTTCCCCCTATTCATTCTCTTCCATCTGAGCGCACTCCCTGCTCTCCTGTGCATTTCTCTGCCCCTGAGCTTTTTTTCTTTCCCCCTTGTGTTCTCTAGCCCCTGTGGTGTTCGAAGATGGCGGTGGCATAAGTGTGCATGCATGCACCGATTCACACATCATTGTATAACCAGGTGTCCAAAATGGCGTCCACCTGAGTAAGTGAGCATGTGTGCCGAGTATACACATGTGCACTTACTCAAACGGTGATGTTGACTAACCCAGGCCAGGGGACTTTGATCTCAGGCGCAGTTTGGAAGACACGGGTGGCGGTGCCTGAGGCTGTGGCCCTGGTGGTCAATGAAGAAGAGTAAAAATAAAAGAAAATTTTTTCATGACGCCACCTGTAGGTCCCTGTGATGGCACCGGCGCTGCGGGAACCTCAGGGGTGATGGTCGGCAGCAAGATGGAGTAGCTCCCTACAGGAGGAGCAGGGTCACCGGGGTATTGGAAGTAGTAATGGATAGTGGAGTACGGCAGCACACTCACTGTGTCGCAAGGCAGGTAAATCACAGTTCAAGGAAGAAATCACCGATACGTTGCTCACTCTGAACGGGTATTTTACTCCGTAATTCTGCAGGGTTACAGGGTAATGCAGTTGTCTTTGCAGAGTAGTGGACCGGGTGGTTCTGGCAATGAGCAGTGTCCCTCTGAAGCTTCACTGGTGTTCCTTCTCTATCATACTCTCTGTCCCTTGCTCTGCTGCCTGCATGGATCCCGCTTGTTAGACCAGGCCCGTCGAGATAAATGTGATCCCCTTTTCTCTCCAAGGAGACCCCAACTCTGTTTAGTGCTTCTGGTGAGGACCGTGCTGGTTGTAGGGTGGTTGGGCCGTGCTCCTATAAAGTCATCGACCACTCCGGGTTTGTGGTTCAGGGATGTAGCCGGCTGGACCACTTCGGACGGTACTCCGGGTTTGGACTGGGCTAGGGAATTCAGTTACCCGTTCTGTTCTTGGCCCCTTTCTCTTCTGGGTCACCAGGTTGAGGTGCCCTCCCCGTTAGCTTCTCTTGCTGTTCTGTAGCTCTCCAACTCTGTTTCATCTGCTGCACTGATCTTTTGCAGCTCCCTTCTGATTGAACTCTTCTAGACTCTCTCAACTCCACTCGACTAACTCCATGCTGCTTTCCCCACTGCTTTATTACCTAGCCTCTCCTCCCACCAGGACCGGTTACCCTAGTAATGGTCGTCTAATTGGTCCTCTAACACTAAGTGTTTGCATGTGGTGCTGGAGCTTAAGGCTTATTCTACTCATTGCCAAAACAAACTATACGGCACCTTCAGTCAGGGGTGTAGTACCCTTTTGTGATGCACTCTTAGTGGGGCGCCACAATGTGTCAGCAGCAGCTGCAGGGGATGGCAGCTGTGGTTCTATGTGAAGACAATGTGCCAGTACTGCCAGAGGGTGCCATATTTGCACACCCATCACTTGGGTGTGAAAATATGGTGAGGGCATGTGATAGCAGGATACCCAGATGGCGGACGTAACAGACGGGACAGCGCGATTATGTAACTGCCCCCTGTGCATGCTCTCTGCCCCCCCTCGGGTGCTCTCTGGCCCCCCTGGACACTCTCTGTCCTCCCTGTGTGCAGTCTGTGCCCCCTTGTGTGAGCTCTGTGCCCCCGAGTGCATAATCTCTGGCTCCCCTTTGCGCAGCTGTGGTGCTGTGGCACCCCAGGGGTTAATGTGCCACAGTAACATCACACGGGTTCCCTCCCCACAACACACTGACCTACACTAGCACCTCTGGGCCAGGAGGGAGAGCTCAACCAGGTCCTTTATATACTCCAGGTCAAGAGGAAGTGGTGAGTCAGCTCTGAGTTTAGTGCAGAGTTAGTTTCAGTTTCTGGGAGAACTGAGAGAGGCTGTAGTGTAAAGGGAGCTGCGACAGCTTCCTTACAGTCTGCTCACTGATTCCAGGCCAGGATCTGAGGAGAGGAGAACTAAAGACAGAGAAACACATCTGGGAGCTTGAGTGCCATCACCACTCGCCCCAGAGGAGCGCACAGAATGGACACCGGATCCAGCACTGTGACTGACACACACAGCACAGTGAATCCAGGAGTGGTGGAGTCTCTAGACCACCACATTACCAGAGCAAAGCAACAAGGCTGGGTCAGCACCACATAGAAGACTCAAGTTGCCTAGCCAAGTGGTACCAGCAGAGAGAATGAGAGAGTGAGACAGTGTCAGCAGCTCAGCTAGACGCAGCAGCAGGGACACACACACAGCGCAGCACGAGGAAGCTGAGGACCCGGACAGGGTGGGAGGAACCTGGCCCCTGTGCAGACTCCGTGGATAATCTGCAACAACATCGCAGTAAAGCTTTGGAAACTATAGAAACGTGAGTGTGTGTTCCTTAACCCGTCTCCACTATCATCTCCACTATTATATCCACAATAGACTATAACAACTACTGCGCCGGGGACATTGCTTCTACCTAAGGAGAGCAGTACCATCTAAGCTGCCTAACATCACCCCGGAGGTTCTGCAGCAGCAGTGGTCCCTTATACTGACCACACACCGTAGGTGGCGTCACGATAAACTATTCTCCCCTGTACATATCCCCTTATTATTGCCAGGGCCCGGGACACGGTCCGGACCAGGACCACCCGTGACATTCCCCAGTAGCAGACCCAGTCCGGTACTGAGTACCCTCGTCCCAGTGGGCTCGACAGTGCCCCTAGGGTTCCATCGCCACAGTGACATTGCCTCCTGCTCTGGGGATAGTGTCATGTTTGGAAGCAGGATGAGATCCCCATGCAAGGTAACCACCCACATGTATACACAAGTCCTGACTCCAGGCCAGAAGAGGGAGCTCTACACAGAGGTATCTGAATACTGTGCGTGTGTACCCCCTATTGAGAAGAACTCTAATTGTTTCTAATGCCAAAGGATGGTGCATGTTTAATTTGCACTATATCCGGTTTATGATGCAATAAACTGCTGGACTTTATTTTACTGAAAAATACGCCTGTTTGACCCAATCCCATTACCAAATGAGTGTCCCCAACATGCTACCAGTGAGCAAATCCCTATGCCCCCCATGCATCCTCTCTGTCCCCCCCCCCCAGTGTGCGCTTTCTCTGCCCCCTGAAGCATGGTACCTCATTTGACGGTATGGGTGGCGGGTGCTGGATTGTGGGGACTGGGCTGCGGATAAGGGGTGCAAGCGGTGTCTGCAGCGGGTACCTGGCATCGACGGTACTGCTAGTGGTACTGTACAATGGGCCACTACTGCTAGTGGGCACCATATTTGCACATGCATCATTTGGAACTTCATATAGGAATCTTTTAATAAGATAATATGATCACCATGTTTCCATGCATATTTTTACTACCCTAGAGACACCAAACATGACTATGACATATCCATAAGTCGGACTGATACAGTAGGTCACTCCTCTCAACCCCTTCTTTATACAGACTATTCCTGATTTTTCTGATCCCAAACACCATCATTAAAAACAGTCTATTGTTGCTTTCTTCCATCTGGTAGATGACCTGACTAGGCTTAGCGCTTATTAAAAGGGTTATTACCAAAAAACAGCTTAGACCCCCAACAATCCTGAAATTGTTTTTTTTTAACCCCAGGATAAGTCCTCTTCAGTCCCTTCCGGAATAAAGATGTGTATGCTCAGACTTTACTCCATTTAATGTCAATGGAGCCACCAAAGAAGGTGAGGTACAGTACTTGGCTTTCTCTAAAAGTAACATAGATTGTAAAAGTAGTGGAGTGTCAGCATGCATACCTCTTCTACACTCAAAATGGGGTTGGTGAAGGTATGTAAATTGATGTTTGTTTCTTTTTTATAATAACCCTTTAAAGTACTTTGTTTTTAGATAAGTTAGGTCCAAATATATATTTCGCTTACGTTTGCTAAACTGGATCTAATATTGGCAGCTCTATTTTAAATATTTGCGAAATAACTATCCAGTTATCTATTTATACCTAGAGAAATAAATGCCATATGATTAGTACCTCGTCCATCATCCACCTCCGCCACGTATGCCATTTCTGATGAGTTCTCAGTTGCTTGCTTTTTCTTTTCTTTAATGGACCAGCTGTTAATGTTTGCTTACATCCTTCTTGTCATTCAAAAGGGAAGGCTCTGGTGGGTTCCCATCACTTGAGAGCTTGTGACACATTCTTGTGACCAAGACGACGTCAGTAGACAACATAAGCTGGTATGAGTCATATACCAGGAGATTTAAGAAAAAGTTATTAAAAAAAAATAACAGCAAATGTTATATAATATTAAAAACTCCCCTCGAATTCACTACTTAATTCCACTCCTGCTTCATCACCAACATTCTAGTGGACCTCGCCTCTGTTTCAGATACAAGCTGCATTTTGTGAAACCTTGCATGATCTTCCTAAGGACAAGGGACCCTTGTACAGTTTATAGAGCTCTGTGGATGCTGGTATAAATACATGCATACCGTTATTTTGACAGCTGCTGCTAATGGGGAAACAGAGAGAAGATGAGGTATGGGGAAGAAAAGATTATGAGCTCCTTAAAGAGTATCTGTCAGCAGATTTTTGCTACCTCATCTGAGAAGAGCATAATATAGGAAAAGAAGCCTTCACTCCAAGAAGGCATCACTTAGTTTACTGATTTCAATGTTTCTGACACAATGAGAATTTTTAGATTTACCATATAGAAGAGCTGAGAAAGCAGACACCCACAACAAGCTCCCTATGTATAAAGTATATAGACAGTGAGCTGCTAATCACAGCAGGAAGCCTCAGACTAGTTGAACTCTAGCTGCCTAATCCACCAAAAATAATCTTCTGAAGCTAAAACAAACATTGCAGGCAAACAACTGCACACAGTGTGATAAGAGAAGCATCTCTTAAGTCGGCGTCACACACGTCAATGTCGTCAGCAATCTGATCGCTGGTGAGCTGTCACACAGGCAGACTCACCAGTGATCATTGGACCAGCGACATCGTGGAAATGATTTAAATATCGTTTCCACGATGTCTGCAGGCTGGTATCTATGGTAAACTGTGGGTAACTAGGCAGCGCGCACTGCCTAGATACCCGATTTATACCTTGGTTACCAGCCTTCTCTGCTAGTTACCTGCTGTGTACCCTGGATACCAGCCGGTGAGCGGAGAAGGCTGGTAACCAAGGTATACATCGGGTATCTAGGCAGCGCGCGCTACCTAGTTACCCGCAGTTTACCTGGACACCAGCTCCCAGCGCTTCCTGAGAGGCGCTGGGAGCTGGCTGATCGCGCGTCCTGGTGTCACACGCAGCGATGCTGCGTGTACACCAGGCGTTCATCACCAGGTTTTCGGACTGTACCGACCTGGTGATGGTCGCCGGGTGTACACGCAGCATTTATCGCTGGTTGATGCGCCCTGTCACACGTGTCAATATCGCTGCAATGTCACGTGCAGCAGTGATATTAACAGCAATATTGACGCGTGTGATGGCCCCTTTAAATCTGTGTGTTAATCCCTGCAGCAATCCCTTCATATTACATAGCAAAAATCTGCTGACAGACTCTTTTTATCATCTAAAATCTCATTGTAAACAAAGCCCTTATGTACAGTGACGAACACGAGATCCAGAGGAGCTGTGGCCAACCTGGCACATCCGCCGAGAAGGCAGCCGTACTAGGGCAGGAGAAAGAGCTGGTCACCCGACATGGCCCGTGGCTGCTGCATTGGGGCTCTATGCACGGAGGCGCATGCAGGAAGAAGGAGAACAGGCACCTTTGCGGCAGGAAGGCCTGAGAGCAAAGGAACATAAAAGAGGTGTACTGGACAAGCCATCCTGGTTGCTAAGGACTACCCGGCCTGCCAATGTACTTGTACTGTTGCCTGTGGTACTTGCAGAGAGAGAACTGAAGTAAACCGGGTTTGGAACTCAGAACTGTGTGTCAGACTGCTCTCTTCTCTTCTCACCTGCGGAGCGGTGTACTGAAATGCCGCGCAGGCAGCAGGAGCCTACCTGGGAGAAGTCCAGATCCTTCCCAGCAGCCAGCTCAGCCCCGCTGGCTCACCACCACCCAAATACCCCCTTACTTCGGATACCCTGGGGACCCGCTCCACTTGTGGGAGCAATACCATCTCGGCTGCCATTCCAACACCCCCAGAGGTCCCGGCCTGCAGCAGCGGCCACTACAGCCGCACACCATGGGTGGCATCACGACAAACTCCTCCCTAACTCCTAACATGCCACCGTGATAGCCCCCAGACCCTCGAGGAGATCAAGAGAGGCCCGGCTCCGAATACTCCACGGCTCCCACTGGGGCAAGTCAAACTTGGCATCACGAACAGGATGTACCGACCCAGTGTCGCTGGGTCTCGTGCACCTTCTGGACAGTAACAAAGAGACTACGCTTGTTAGGCCGGAGTAATGGTGGCAACCAGAGATTAAGAGCATGTGCTGGCCGGGGGACATGCCAAAGTCCCCCATCCTAGGTCAGGCCACAAAGCGTGAAAAATGGCCTACACCCCCTTCGCCCTCCAATAGTCGGGAGGGCGGACCAAAAGACTGTCACTCCACCCAAGGGTGTGACTGACACCAGCGGAACAGAGCAATGCCCACAAAAGGAGGGGGGCAAAGACAGACTCTGGGGCAAACTGGAAGCAGAGTGGTGGGAACTTTAGTGTCTGCATGGCATCCAATATGGCGGAATGAGGCCTAGAAGACCCGGAGCATGGGGTGGCAGCAATGGACTGTCCCTACTCCCCGGAGAAGAGCCAGATGCCCACACTGGCCCCCACCTTTCTGCAGAACGAGGTCCAGGAACTAGGTCGCCAACTGGTGAAGGCCGAACTCAGCACCGTGGGCCTGTGGCGCAAGGCCCTGTGGAGAAGGCAATTGAGAGGAGGACGGTGTCGCCCCTGCTTCCCCGACCCGCCAGATAGAGGTGGACGAGACAGAGCCCAGTGCCGGGACTGGTACAGCTACTGCCCTACTGCCACAGAAGGCCCCTCTCGTGCCCATGGGCCCCCAAGCCCCCACAAGCCAAAGCCCAAAACTCCCCAGTCCGGCCTGGGAAGATAACCCCGTCCCCGGGAAGCGGTTTGCTGACCCCAGAACCCCCATCCCAGGAGGTCCACAGCGAACCCATGGCATTCTATTCTGAAAAACCGGGCAGAGCGATGATGGGATGCCGGGGGAGGTGGAGGCGCGCAACGGCGAGATTGAGGCTGTGCCTGGAGGGAATACCAGAGATGGTGGATCGTTCAATGGGAGGCAGAGCAGAGGGCCTAGAAGCGAGCGCTGGAGGAGTGCAATATGCGGGCAAAGACCGAAGCCCGCAAGGCCCAATTAACTGGCAAGGACCCGCATCTGGAGGGGATGGTGACCACCTTCCACCTTGGCCTCAGCTGGGGCTTCCTCCGGGTCCCGGGGTAAGCCAGGAGCTTTTTGTCTCCCGTTGGGATGTAGAGGAGCACCTGTCAAAGGGCCAGCCAGCCAGGGATCTACACCCTGGGGACCAGGTCACATTCATTCGGCGGGAGGGAGAGCAGGGGCCCTACACCCTCTGTTTCAAGAAGGTCCGACCAGAGGCTCGAGCCGTGACTGCATCTTCCCTGGGCAGCCGCCCGTGACACCAGGAGCAAGGGACCTAGACCCCAGTAACCGGGTGCTCGAACCCGGTGCCACCACCGGAAGGGGCCGTGGACCCAGCTGCCAACCCTTGAAGGGACAGTAATAAGGACCGCTGTTGGTATATAGTTTTCCTTTAGTTTTCATTCCCTTGGCTACATGTGTGATTGTTATTGAACATTATAATCATGGACTATGTATGATTACAACTCCATTGTATATAGTTAGCACACCCCGGTGTGCTCCATGCTGGATTTAGCTATGCTAATTTTAATCAGGAAAGGACTTGTGTTTAGCTAAAGCAACCTGTTGACCTCAAACTAAAACCCACTCAATGAGGCCGCAAAACAGTGATCCTACGTCTTGTCGCCCACCCAGGACCAACGTTGGCGGTTTGTTTGTGGTGGGTCCCCCCAAAGACAAAGAACTGTACCAAAACAACTAATCACTGAACTATCCGGCGCGGGGTGTTTACCGGACTAAGCTACCTTATCCACGTTCCCTTTTGCTTTTCCATTTTAGATGTTCACTTTTTGTTTTGCTTTTTCTATTTTTATATATATACCCTTTCATATCCCAGTGTTTTTTTGTTATGTAACCTTAAGCTTAGCACCTCTCGTAAGGGACAAAGTCCTCTTGTGGTGTGTTTTATTGTTGTTTTATTGTTGACATTCATCCTATAAAAATGTTTTGAGTTTCATTTGCACATCACTATCCTGTGTCTTAGCACGAGGACGTGCTAATCTTTCTTAAGGGAGTGTGGCGCCCCAGAGGTCTGGTCGCCACTGAGGGATACTGCACCCATACCAGGGGTGTAGTATTCCTGTCTGCGGCAACCAGGGTTGGTAAGTCCAGTCATTCACAAACACACCCAACACACCTGGTCCCAGGGATAGCGAGTGAACCCGGGTAGTGGGACGGCTCAGGCAGCCCGTGGGATGGCGGGGGGAGAAAGGTGGTGGGTGGGAAAGTGAGCAGTAAGTGGTCAGGGAAAGGAAATGTGGTGCCCCTGTGACTGGGTGACCACAGAGGAGAACTGCAGCTGAGGATTGGTAAGACGGTCACATCGCACCAACACCCCCCACACACACACACTCCGATCCTGAGCCTAAGTAACTTCATGTCGGACAAGGGATGGCGGGAGGAACAAAGTGGTGTGTGGAGAGTAAGAAAGAACCCGGATAAGGGGTGGAGGATCTGGAGTAAAATCCAGGAACACTAAGTTAGAGGGGTTCTTGGAGGGTTCATCAGGACAGAAAACCGAACTTATAAGCAGAGACACCCATCAGCTAAGCAGTGACTAAGACCACACTGAGAAAAGTGGGGCATTGCGGCCTGCACCATTAATGGGCCAGCGGGGACCCAGGCTGAAACCGAGGAAGGACAGAAGGAGCCAGGTGTGCCCGACTGATGCCGGACACTGGTGGCTGGGCTAGAGAACCAGAGCGCCGGCTTTGTAAATGTGGCAAGGAAAGCTTCAAGCCCCAACCACAAAAAACCCGGCAGGGTGCGGGAACTCTATGTCCCAAGACCTAACAACCGGTGTGGTAAAGGAGAAAGCCATTGTACTAGGGCTAGTGACCCAAAGAGTGGGACGAATCACTAAACAGCCCATGATGGCCGGACTGTACCCACGCGCGGAAAGGAGAACGAAAAGGCCCGAGAGGTACACTGAGGAGGAGTGAAGCAAAGGAACCAACCCAGCTGCAGTAAGAACATAAGCCCGTAAGAACTGTACAGAGTTGCTGTGTGACCTAAGTCCGTTGTAACTTTTATGGTGAACTGAAAAGTATGAGTAAAAGCCCGGTAAAGCCCAGTACGGTGTGGACTCATCTGTTTCTTCACAGGAAAGAAGAGAAACCGCAACCGCGCAGAGACGGTGAATGCTGCCTGAAGGTATGGAGAACTTTACACACTTTTACTACACTACACCTTCGGGTGCCCTGGGGATCAGCCCTACCCATAGAGGGCTCACCATTTGGCTGCACCCACCATCACCCCAGCGGTCCCGATTGCAGCGGTGGCCCCATATAGGGACACACTAAGGGTGGCGTTACGAATAACTCTTTTAAACTTTATTTTTTTCCCCTTTTTCTTTATTCCCATTTTTATTTGCCACACTTGGGCATACGGAGCCGGGTCATCCACCGTGCCACCCCACAGCACTAGAAGATGACAGGGCCCAGTTCCTGAGTACTTCTGCCCCGGGGTGCGACAGAAGAGGACAAAGGGGAAACGCCACAGGAAGTGGGGGTCAGTTGGAGGAGGCCAGCAGCAAGAGAGGACAGAGAAGGATGGACCTGGAGGACTTGAGCAGAGATGAGGCTTGTCCCGAGGCCAGAGACTGTGAGGAGACAGAGGGAGCCCTAGGGGCATGGGCAGTGAGCGATCCACCTGTGCGCCTGAGTCTGCAGTGAAGTGGTGGGGCAGGGCGAAGACCAGGGACCCCCCCTGACAGGTGGCGAGGAGACTCCAAGCTCCAACCATGGAATAAGTGGCCTCGAGATCCAGAGGAGCTGTGGCCAACTCCCGGCACATCCGCCGAGAAGGCAGCCGTACTCCGGGGTCCGGCATTGGGGCTCTGTGCGCGGAGGCACGTGCAGGAAGAAGGAAAGCAGACAGCACTGAGGCAGGAAGGCCCGAGAGGAAAGGAACATAAAAGGGGTGTACTGGACAAGCCATCCTGGTTATAAGGACTACCCGGCCTGCCAATGTACTTTACTGTGACCTATGGTACATGCAGAGATAGAACTAAAGTAAACCGGGTTTGGAACTCGGAACTGTGTGTCAGACTGTTCTCTTCTCACCTACGGAGCGGTATACTGAAACGCCATGCAGGCAGCAGGAGCCTGCCTGGGAGAAGTCCTGATCCTTCCCTGCAGCCAGCTCAGCCCTGCTAGCTCACCAGCACCCAAATACCCCCTTACTTCGGATGCCCTGGATAACCCGCTCCACCGTGGTGGAGCAATACCATCTCAGCTGCCATTCCAATCACCCCCAGAGGTCCGGCCTGCAGCGGCCACTACAGCTGCACACCACGGGTAGAGTCATGATAAACCCCCTAATCCCTAACCCTCCTTAGACTGAGACTTTGCCATCAGGAGTACCCCACAGCCCCCACTGGGGCGAGTCAGTGTGTTTTTAGTTACAACATGGCAAGGACAAAGCCAAATTTATCACCAAATGCCAAGAATCTTATTGTTTGTTCTCAGAGTCAAGTGTCAAAGGAAAGAAGAATGTAGGGTCAAAGTGAGTAGAGATGAGTGAACATTTTGAAGTTCAGGTTCAGATCAGTTCGAATGGATCGGCGAACAGTTTGCCAAACTTTCAAACCCTATTCAAATCAATCAAGGGGGGAGGAGGGAGCCTGCGCTGCCTTAGGTTAGTATGAAGTACAGATGTACATATAAATTCCAAACTGTTCTTAAATGTAAATAATTTTTAGCAAATGATTGATCAATTAAATTAAATCTCAATAGAGCAGTCCTAACCACAGGCAGTGCTGGCTTACCCCATTTTCGACATATTATTGGTTGGTGACTGACGCCCACCTTGCTGTGCATGGTTGATTTGGTATGACATTCCTTCTGTCTTTGCTATGGTTGACTTGGTGATTGTTCACACACAATTGCCTCACCCTTTCCTCAGGCTCTGATTCATGTGTGGCATACCTGCAGGGGGATTGCCACAGGATCCACCGATGCAAGGAGGGAATTACACTTTGGTTCGCACACCACACCACACCTTCCACCCCAGACCTGAAGGGAGCTCTGCTGGCTGCCTTAAGCCAGTTCCCCTTTAAAACATCCAGGCCTGAGGGGAGGAGTTAGTCAGTCCCAGAGGTCAGTCTGCAGTGAGCAGAGGAGAGAGTTGGAAGGTGAGGAGTTGGTCACTGGGAAGGAACCAGGCCTAGCACCAGGGACCACTGACCGCTGTGTTGCACCCTAAGGAAAGGGTCGGAGACAAGCGGAGTAAGCAAGGAATCAAGAGATGGAACCAGTTAAGGTCTCCCTATAGTACACCCGGACACCGGAGTCCGATGCTTCCAGCATTTAGTGCAACAGCAAAAGCCCGGAAGACTCAGGAGGAGTTCATCCCTAAAGCAAGTTAAGCAAGAGACGCTAAAACTGACCAAGTACAGGACCAGGGGTCATAGGAGAAACAGGGACCCTGCAGAAGGACCTCATAGTCAGTTTGGAGCAAAGCCTTGGGAGGGAGAAGAAGCGGTGGGTTCAAGCACAGGCAGGACTCATCCCACACCACAGAGACAGAGGAGGCCTCATAACTTTCTAAGGTGGAAGTCCCAAGTTGCATCGGGGACCTGGTTATTACTCTGGACTGTACCTGTTACCCTGTCACCAGTAAAAGGTACCGAAACAACAATCCCTGTGTGTCTGTGTGCCTGTCTAACCGCTGCAATTCACCGCCTTGACTGCAAAGACGCAACTACTACTCCTCTCATCCATCCCCGCTGCCCTGAGGTAAAGCTCCACCTATGGGGAGCTGTACCACACTCTGCTGCACCCACCATCACCTCAGTGGCCGGCTGCAGCGCTGGTATACCCGTTACCAGGTACCAAAGGTGGTGTCACGTTACCAATCCCCTTATTCTCCCACCATTCCCCGCCATTGAGAGTCCAGGGCACGGGACCGGGGATCGACCAGCTGTGATTCCCCATCAAAGCCGCCATAAGCCCTGGTATCCAAGTACCCCCTACCCTGTCGATCGACTCACATGCACATTTATCTGGCTCTGCTCTTCCCTCATTCATGGTCTGCTGGTCTGGCAGGTAGTGTGGGGGTCAGATCTGATAATGTCTGGGTGTCTGGAGCATTTGCTGCACATGTTTGGGCGTGGTCTGCCTACATCTGCATTTGTCTTTCTGCTGCCATGGGAGCAGTTCTGATCTATTCCAGGTATGTGTTGCACTTATGTGGTTCTGCTTTTAATGATGATAATCTTTACTTATATAGAGCCAACATATTCTGCAGCACTTTATAATTCAGAGGTTCATGTACAAACAGTCATAACTACCAGTTATAAAAAATACAAAAAATTAAAGCAAAATAATGATGGCCCTGCTGTATGAGCTTACAATCTACAATAAGGTGAGGGCGACACAAATTATAGGTGCTTATTTACAACTAGATGGCGGCCCGATTCTAAAGAATCGGGTAGTCTAGAATCCATATATAGTTTATTTACTAATAGTTAGGGGAGTGCGGTGAAATGAATTGTGTGTATACAGGTGGCTCAGTGGGTAGCAGAGTATACGGTGGCTCAGTGGTTAGCACTGTATGGTGGCTCAGTGGTTAGCACTGTATACGGTGGCTCAGTGGTTGGCACTGTATACGGTGGCTCAGTGGTTAGCACTGTATACGGTGGCTCAGTGGTTGGCACTGTATATGGTGGCTCAGTGGTTAGCACTGTATATGGTGGCTCAGCGGTTAGCACTGTATATGGTGCCTCTGTGGTTAGCATTGTATATGGTGGCTCAGTGGTTAGCACTGTATATGGTGGCTCAGTGGTTAGCACTGTATATGGTGGCTCTGTGGTTAGCACTGTATATGGTGGCTCAGTGGTTAGCACTGTATACGGTGGCTCAGTGGTTAGCACTGTATGGTGGCTCAGTGGTTAACACTGTATATGGGGGCTCAGTGGGTAGCAGAGTATACGGTGGCTCAGTGGTTAGCACTGTATACGGTGGCTCAGTGATTAGCACTGTATATGGTGGCTCAGTGGTTGGCACTGTATGGTGGGTCAGCGGTTAGCACTGTATGGTGGCTGAGTGGTTAGCACTGTATATAGTGGATCAGTGGTTAGCACTGTATGGTGGCTGAGTGGTTAGCACTGTATATAGTGGATCAGTGGTTAGCACTGTATACGGTGGCTCAGTGGTTAGCACTGTATACGGTGGCTCAGTGGTTGGCACTGTATACGGTGGCTCAGTGGTTGGCACTGTATATGGTGGCTCAGTGGTTGGCACTGTATACGGCGGCTCTGTGGTCAGCAGAGGACGGCGGCTCTGTGGTCAGCAGTGGACGGCGGCTCGGTGGTCAGCGCAGGAAGGAGGCAGAGTGGTGAACGCAGGACGGAGGCAGAGTGGTGAGTGCAGGACGGAGGCAGAGTGGTGAGCGCAGGACGGAGGCAGAGTGGTGAGCGCAGGACGGAGGCAGAGTGGTGAGCGCAGGACGGAGGCAGAGTGGTGAGCGCAGGAAGGAGGCTCTGTGGTGAGCACAGGAAGGAGGCTCTGTGGTCAGCGCAGGAAGGAGGCTCTGTGGTCAGCAGAGGAGGGCGGCTCTGTGGTCAGCAGAGGAGGGCGGCTCTGTGGTCAGCAGAGGAGGGCGGCTCTGTGGTCAGCAGAGGAGGGCGGCTCTGTGGTCAGCAGAGGGGGGCGGCTCTGTGGTCAGCAGAGGAGGGCGGCTCTGTGGTCAGCAGAGGAGGGCGGCTCTGTGGTCAGCAGAGGACGGCGGGTCTGCGGTCAGCAGAGGACGGCGGGTCTGCGGTCAGCAGAGGACGGCGGGTCTGCGGTCAGCAGAGGACGGCGGGTCTGCGGTCAGCAGAGGACGGCGGGTCTGCGGTCAGCAGAGAACGGCGGGTCTGTGGTCAGCAGAGGAGGGCGGGTCTGTGGTCAGCAGAGGACGGCGGGTCTGTGGTCAGCGCAGGAAGGAGGCTCTGTGGTCGAGTGGTCAGCGCAGGAAGGAGGCTCTGTGGTCAGCACAGGAAGGAGGCTCTGTGGTCAGCAGAGGACGGCAGCTCTGTGGTCAGCGCAGGAAGGAGGCTCTGTGGTCAGCGCAGGCTAGGTGGGCGGAGCCATGGTGGGAGTCTCGCGAGGTGGGCGGAGCCATGGCGGGAGCCCCGAAAGGTGGGCGGAGCCATGTCGGGAGCCCCACGATGTGGGCGGAGCCATGGCGGGAGCCCCGCGATGTGGGCGGAGCCATGGCGGGAGCCCCGCGATGTGGGAGGAGCCATGGCAGGAGCCCCGCAATGTGGGCGGAGCCATGGCGGGAGCCCCGCGAGGTGGGCGTAGCCATGGCGGGAGCGGTGCAGCGGGATGGCGGCGGGGTAAGTATACTGGAGTATGTGTGTGTGTGTGTGTGTGGTGTGTGTGGTGTGTGTATGTGTGTGTGTGTGTCCCTAACGCACTTCCGTCACTTTGGCAGCCACGTCCACGACGACGGAAGTAGCGCCGAATATGACGGAAGTGCGCTACGGCAATTATGTATTAGATTAGATGATGGTCCAGCCAATTTGAGGAAATGGGGAATAGATAAGAGCTGCATTAGACTGGCCTCACACTGCGGTCAGGTGAGATCAGGTCAGGTTTTGTGTGCCAAAACCAGGAGTGACTCCAAAACCTCAGAACAGGGGTCAATCTTTCAACTATACTTTTTCTCTACAAGTTCCTATCCTGGTTTTGAAACACAAAACCTGACCTGACCACAGTGTGAAGCCAGCCTTAGGCCATGTGCACACACTGAGTATTTGATGAGTTTTTTACCTCAGGATTTGTAGACAAAACCAGAAGTGGAGCAATCAGAGGAAAAGTCTAATAGAAACACCTGCACCACTTCTGTATTTAATTACCAACTCCTGGTTTTGGCTACAAATCCTGAGGTAAAAAACTCATCAAATACTCAGCGTGTGCACGTGGCCTAAGTGGTCACCAGCCATTCTTTGTAATGCTTTTGAGTCAGCTGGAGTGAAAAGGCTATGTCTAAATGACTTAAATTAGGAAGCATGATAGGTTGCCTTAAAAAGATGTGTTTTTAGGTGTCTTGCTAAATTTAACTGGATCGGGGCAGAGCCCGTAATTACGTAGCGCTCACTGATTTACAAATCAGGCCTGAATAATAATATTCTTTATAACAAGACTAGCTGTGAGCCCGATGCGATTGCATCGGGATTCTAGAATCTGTGTATAGGGCATTGCTCGGGCTGCTGCAACGACTCCCAACGCCCCCTTGGCGAGCATTGCGAGTGAGTCGCGTGGGCGATGCGCGCCCACGAACAAAGCCACGGAGGTAGCGGCGTGTGCGAGGGAAGTCGCTACAGCAATTATATAATAGATTATCAGTATTGCATCGGGATTCTAGAATCTGTGTATAGGGCATTGCTCGGGCTGCTGCAACGACTCGCAACGCCCCCTTCGCGGGCATTGCGAGTGAGTCGCGTGGGCGATGCGCGTCCACGAACAAAGCCACGGAGGTAGCGGCGTGTGCGAGGGAAGTCGCTACAGCAATTATATAATAGATTATCAGTATGTAATATATAATTTCCCTAACGCACTTCCGTAAGTTTCGGCGCTGTTTCCGTCATTGTGGGCGTGGGCGCAGCGCCCACGCGACCTGTGAAGCATTGCCGGCGCCACTGATTCGCAAAGCCTCACTCGCAATGGCCGCCAAGCGGCCGTTGCGAGTCCTTGCAGAATAGGCGCGACTCACTAATTTATACATAATCACATACATAATACTGATAATTCCTATATAATCACATATATGTATATAGATGGCGGGCCGATTCGAAAGAATCGGGTAGTCTAGAATCCATATATAGTATATTTACTAATAGTTAGGGGAGTGGGGTGAAATGAATTGTGTGTATACAGGTGGCTCAGTGGTTAGCAGTGAGTGGGGTGGCTCAGTGGTTAGCAGTGAGTGCGGTGGCTCAGTGGTTAGCAGCGAGTGCGGTGGCTCAGTGGTTAGCAGTGAGTGCGGTGGCTCAGTGGTTAGCAGTGAGTGCGGTGAGATTGGTGAGCACAGTGGCGTGGGCAGAGTGCTGAGTGCAGCGCTGTGGGCAGAGTGGTCAGCACACACACACAGACACTTCGCTATAGTTAGCACCGACCCTGCGTCTTCCCTGCGGCTGGATCCTGAGTTGACATGTCGGCGCCCGCGGACGACTGGATCGAATATGGCGTCCGGGAAGTTTGGCGAGACTTTTTGGACGCGATATTTGATCGAGTATTTCGGGGGCGGCGACATGTCGGTGATGCAGGGCCGGTGGTAAGTATAGCGGAGTATGTGTGTGTGTGTGTGTGTATGTGTGCGAACAAAGTGAGTGAAGTGCGGAGAAAGTGAGGTGTGGTGATGTGGCCCCTGGCCGGGTGCATCACACGGGTTATCAATGCAGGTCTGTGTTCACATGGGCCGGTTTTCCTGATTGTGTGTGGTGTGTGAAACCTGTCTGATGTACAGGGGGTTAACAGCTGAAGGGTTTTCATGAGCTGAGTAAAACAGCTGAGTGTGAGTGCTGAAGATCCGATACATTCATGAGCCTAATGAGCGGCTGAACCTGTGGGGATGAGTGCTTTGCTGGGCTAAACCTGAATGGTGCACAGGGGGTTAATCAGATCTCAGGTCTGTGTGTGAGTGAAGATGTGCTGATTGACTCACTGGGTTGCAGCTGTGAGTGAGCAGGCTGGATAGGAACCTGCCAGGTGTCTGAGTGAGGAGAGGACGATGGGATTCAGAAGTCCAGAGCACTGCCATGTAAGGAGGTGCTGGAAGTGATCCGTCCCCAGTGGGTAAGTGATGGGAGCCTGCCAGCTCCATGCTAGTGCACCTGATGTGTGCATGGCAGCCAGTGTCCAAGGGCCAGGTGGTCACAGCTGACTTTGGGACTGACTGTGTTCTTGTTACTATGTGATGTCTTATGTAAAAATGCCATGTGTGATGACTCATGTGCGGTGGTGGTGGTGGTGGTGGTGGTTTACTGCTCGCAATGCCCGCTTTGCGGGCATTGCTTCGCGAGTCGCGTGGCCGCTACGCGCCCACAGACAGAGTCCTGGAGAAAGTTCCGAGCTACGCGAACAAAGCCACAGGAAGTAGCGCCGGTCGCGACGGAAGTCGCTACGGCAATTATATAATAGATTAAATTTATTTGTTTACAAAGTAGCACATGAATTGTCTTCAATTGAATACAGGCTTAACATAAAGTATACCAATTATACCTAGACTTAATTATAGCGAATAAGCATCAATACTTTTACCATGTATTGTAGCTGCTTCCCTTTCGTCATCGGGGAGGTCACGATCAGCGAGAAGGGATCACGGCTTGCTTCACAGAGACGTCCATCCATGTTGGCCTCTGGAAAGGTTTTCCTCCCCCTCACTGACTGTTACTTCCTTCAATTTATACTTTTAAAATATCTCTGATCATGCACTGATGGCATGATCCAGTTTTTTTTCATGATGTGACCACCAGCCACAAGACATTCACTTCCTCCTATGAATGGCTGTGCAACACCCCCATCTGTTTCCCTGGCCGAGGATGTGGTTTCCTGTCACAAGAATTTCAGCTCAGCTCATGATTTCATCATCTCTATACATAATCGCCAGTTTAGCACTTCCAGCCACTGTGCCGCTATGGAGCAAGGGCGCCTGCGCTAAAATGCCGGTTATGCCTGCCTACCCCAGAAGCGCCGCCATATTAGGACACCCATGCCGCTGCCTGGCGGCGCCTCCCTGCAGGCTCCCCTCACCACAGACCCCCGCACGCTGCTGACTCCACCACCGCTCTGATGACGCCACCGCCGCCCTCTCTTTCCAGGCCCGCCGCAGCCACGGTAACCAACATTACACATGGGCCCGCCGCCACTCTCATTCCAGCCTGCAGGCCCGCCGGCCTGCAGTCTGCTACCACCACCCCCCCTCCTCAACTAACCTTACACGGGCAGCGGGCCTAACATCTGCAACACTGGCCCTCATTACCCCCCAATCACCCACACTCACCCTGCTCACCCACACTCACCCTCCATAGCCCTCTCAACTCACCCACTGTCACGCTGGGAGTGGGGAAGACACCCAGCGTAGGATAACGACGGGGGGGGGGAATCAGGAGTCCCTAATGCTAAGGGCACAAGAAGGAGACGGTGACCCCTAGACTTCCTAGAGCTGACCCTGTCTGCCCTAACGTCCCTATACAGTCTCCTCAACTGTCGCCGACCACGAACCTCGTCCCTCTCTGATCCTAGATCTATCCTATCTAAGGATCAGATGGAGAGGTTCACTAGACCCCTCCACTATCAACTAAAGACAAACACCAGGGAAGACAGACATTTGGGAAAAGGAAACACTTATCTGACAGCAGAACACAGCAACCTCCACCATCTCAGCTTCTGCTGGAGCAAGGATAAAGTGTGCACAAGGAACTATCACCTGCACCGAGGAAGGGTAATGAACCTCCTTATAAAGGTGGAAGGAGTCTGCTGGGTCCTAGTGACCTACAACATTGGTGGATAAAACCAGACCGAGCGCAAGACCTCCACAGCCGTCTCCCCATAATAGAGAGATCTCATCACACCTTCTCTCCATCAACACAGAAGGTAAATGCCCCTGAAAGAGACGGACCATCCTCCACCATTATGGCTGATGGGCCAAACGCTGGGATCGTCTGCGCGTGGCCTCCACCCTGTCATCCGTGCCACCCGTGACACCCACACTACCCCTGCTCACTCCTCTTCCCCCCCATCCCCTCACTCACTCCTCACACTGCCCCTCATTACCCCCTACTCACCCACACACTGACCACACTCACCCAGACTGCCCCCACTCACCCACACTGCTCCAGCTTACCCCCCCCCCCACTCACCCATACACCCTGCTTACCCCTCTCACCCCTCCCAATGACCAAAATCACCCACACTGCCCCTCATTACCCCCCACTCAGCCACACTGCCCCTGCTCACTCCTCTTACCCCCATCCCCTCACTCACTCCTCACACTGCCCCTCATTACCCCCTACTCACCCACACTACCCACACTCACCCACACTGCCCCCAGTCACCCACACTGCTCCAGCTTACCCCCCACTCTCCCATACACCCTGCTTACCCCTCTCACCCCCCCAATGACCACAATCACCCACACTGCCCCACATTACCCCCCACTCAGCCACAGTGCCCCTGCTCACTCCTCTTACCCCCCCATCTCATCACTCCTTACCCCTCTCACCCCCCCAACTGCCCACAATCACCCACACTCCCCCTCATTACCCCACACTCACCCACACTGCCCCGCCTCACTCCTCTTACCCCCCGTATCTCATCACTCCTTACCCCTCTCATCCCCCACCCAACTGCCCACAATCACCCACACTGCCCCTGCTTTCCCCCACCCCAATCGCCCACACTGCCCTCCTCATGCCCCCACTCACCCCACACTGCCGCTCTTTATCCCTTTCACCTCCCTACACTGCCCCTGCTCACCCCTCTTACCCCCCCACATGCCCTCACTCCCCACACTGCCCCTGCTGACACCCCACAGGGTCAAGTCACAGCTAATCACCCCAATGCCAAACAGCCCGCCCCCATCTTCATCTCACCCCAATCCCGATGCGACAGCATCGGGCCTTTTTACTAGTAATCAGCATAATGTCAAGAAGAATTGACCCGGTTTGTATTTCAACAGAGAACTGATCATTTATATGGAATAAATGATAACGCCTGTGGTCACTATTTTATTATGATTACCTGTTCTATACCTATTCTATCCACATCCACACACCATTTTTATCACATTGGTATCACATTAGGGAGCGCCTGAAAGTATTTATGTTGTGGATAGACCTGATTTGGTGAGAAAGGGGCGGATTATAGAGATGTTCTTCAGGTGCAAACTTCAAGAGCAGGTGAGAGATTGTATATAGGAGGTGAAGGAAAGATTAGTGACAAACATAACACTCAGGTAGTGAGCCTGCTGCCTAGGCTTTATCATAGTGCTGCACACCTATAGGGAGATCTTTTTATAGAAAAAGGTCATACATAATACTTTGTGCACACCACATAAGTTTTTTACATGATATTTATTACAAAAAACTTGGTGCAAAACAACAAGTTAAAAACATTTAAAAACAATGAAGGTCCCATATCCTCTGTTGCTAAATCATACAATTTGCCAGAATTAATCAATTATAAACAGCAGAGGCAGAGTGCAAGCCCTCAATGAAATGCTAACCCCAATATAGCATTGAGAAGTTCAGTCATGATAACCCTGTATTATCCTATATATCAATCAGTGCAAGGATACCATCCATAATATGCAAGGGGAAAATAATGTAGGGGCAGAGACAATCTGCACACACCATTCACATCATGTTACCTATAGCTTGGCTGCAACCTGGAGGTATGGGGGCCCCACCCGTTACGCTGCAACAGCAGCTTCCTCAGGGAAATATGAGGTCGAAGTGCAATGCACCAAGTATATAAAGCAGATTAAATGCCAAAGGACGCAGGGCCGCCACTTGGGGGTTACAGCCCGTACTGCAGTGAGGGGCCCGGGCCTGACTGCAGGGGGCGTGGCCATTAGACTGGGGCAGGAGGGGCCCGGCCATGCTGGTGGGGGCGTGGCTATTGGGATCAAGGAGGCCCGCCCCCCTTCTCGGCCAGAGGGCCCCCTGAGCTGCGTGATCGCTCCCCCCACTGACGAGTACCTGTGTGCGGGGATCTACTAGCTGGCCACTCCCTTCCCGACCAGGAAGTGCACGTCACTGAGCACCTCCTCAGCTGCTCCTCTGGTCTCCTCTTACGCCTCATCTATCCTGCACAGCATCAATTGGGTAGGCGGAGCCAAGTGGGGGGACGACAAGAGCTTGCAGAAAGCATGAGGAGAGGGGAGTGAAGTGAGCAGCCACAGGAGCACCCCACCTCCTCCTCCTCCTATAATGTCACCACCAGCTCGGCAGTCGGGAGTAGGGGAGGGGGAGAGAAGATGGCTGACAGGAGCCTCCACAATGTGTGTACAGACGTCATCTGCTGATTCCCACTACAGGCCTCCCTCACTGGGTACACCATGATTATGAAGAAGAGAGTGAGTATATATATGTGTGTGTAATACAGATATCATGTATGAGTGTGATGTGTGTGTCATGTGCTGTTTGTCTCTGTCATCTATGAGCTGTGTGTCTCTTTGTCATCTGTGTGCTGTGTGTCTCTGTGTCATCTGTGTGCTGTGTCTCTATGTCATCTGTGTGCTGTGTGTCTCTGTCATCTGTGTGCTGTGTGTCTCTGTGTCATCTGTGTGCCGTGTGTCTCTGTGTCATCTGTGTGCCTCGGTCATCTGTGTGCTGTGTGTCTCTGTCATCTGTGTGCTGCGTGTCTCTGTGTCATCTGTGTGCTGTGTGTCTCTGTGTCATCTGTGTGCCTCTGTCATCTGTGTGCTGTGTGTCTCTGTGTCATCTGTGTGCTGTGTGTCTCTGTGTCATCTGTGTGCTGTGTGTCTCTATCATCTGTGTGCTGTGTGTCTCTGTCATCTGTGTGCTGTGTCTCTGTTATCTGTGTGCTGTATGTCTCTGTTATCTGTGTGCTGTGTCATCTGTGTGCTGTGTGTCTCTGTGTCATCTGTGTGCTGTGTGTCTCTGTCATCTGTGTGCTGTGTGTCTCTGTCATCTGTGTGCTGTGTCTCTGTTATCTGTGTGCTGTGTGTCTCTGTTATCTGTGTGCTGTGTCTGTGTCATCTGTGTGCTGTGTGTCTCTGTGTCATCTGTGTGCTGTGTGTCTGTGTCATCTGTGTGCTGTGTGTCTGTGTCATCTGTGTGCTGTGTGTCTCTGTCATCTGTGTGCTGTGTGTCTCTGTCATCTGTGTGCTGTGTGTCTGTGTCATCTGTGTGCTGTGTGTCTGTGTCATCTGTGTGCTGTCCCTGTGTCATCTGTGTGCTGTGTGTCTCTGTCATCTGTGTGCTGTGTCTCTGTGTCATCTGTGTGCTCTGTGTCTCTGGGTCATCTGTGTGCTGTGTCTCTGTGTCATCTGTGTGCTGTGTCTCTGTCATCCGTGTGCTGTGTCTCTGTCGTCCGTGTGCTGTGTCTCTGTCGTCCGTGTGCTGTGTCTCTGTCGTCCGTGTGCTGTCTCTGTCGTCCGTGTGCTGTGCCTCTGTCGTCCGTGTGCTGTGTCTCTGTCGTCCGTGTGCTGTGTCTCTGTCGTCCGTGTGCTGTCTCTGTCGTCCGTGTGCTGTGCCTCTGTCGTCCGTGTGCTGTGTCTCGGTCATCCGTGTGCTCTATGTGTGTCTGTCATCTGTGTACTGTATGTGTGTCTCTCATCCGAGTGCAGTGTGTGTCTGTCATCCATGTGCTGCATGTGTGTGTCTGTCATCTGTCATGGGGACACAGCATACAGGCAGGAGACAGGTGCAGTGGGGACAGACAGGGCACAGGGGGGAGACAGGAGCAGAAGAGAGACACAGCAGACAGGTGGGACACAGTGCACAGGTTGGAGACAGGCACAGGGGAGAGACAGCAAACAGTAGGGACAGAGACTGCGCAAAGGGGGGTGACAGGTACAGAGAGGGGAGAGACTGCACACATGGGGGAGAGACATGCACAGAGGGGCATTGCCAAGCTGTAACTCGGCCTCTATTGTCCAGACTTTCAGAAAATGGCCGCGGAGGCGGTGCATGTGCAGAACAAGATCCGCGGCCATTTTCTGGAAGCTTGTGGCCCCTGCCTCCAGAGCTCAGCTCACCCCCTCAATGGGTGGGGGCCCGGGGAGAGATCATATATACCTGTGGCTACTGCAGAGCTCAGCTCAAGCCCAGTCTGTGTGCCCCTAGCCCTCTACAGTACTGTATATGCCCTCAGTTTCTCCTATATGATGTATATATAGCAGTCTCCTATTGAATGTATTTGATTTACAAAAGTTATTGTCACAGAGTCTACTGCGCTCCAGACAAATGCAAACCTGGAAGATCAGAAATCACCGTACATCGCAGGACACAGACAAGCAGCTGTAGCCATCAAATTAGGTGAGCTAATTAATTAATTAAATGTAGGAGGGTAATTTTTATGGTGATGTGCAGCCCCTGAATGGTGGTAGGAATTTCCAAATGTCCGCCACCCCTGTACAGGGTAATCAATAACAGCACCAGTATTATTCTGCCTCATGTGGCATTTATTGTTCACATCCCTCCACAGCTCACATAAAGAGCAATGTATAGAAAGAGATTAATGTGTGACTGGGGAGGACGTGGTGCAGAAAGGGAGTTTTTCCAAATGTGGGCGGTAAAATAATGGAAGGTTCGAGGGGTGGAGGCGGAGCCTGGATTTAGGCAGGGCCTGGGTGGAGATTGGTGGAGGCGGAGATTGCGTGGAGTCTCAGGGGGGCCCCAAAATTTTGCCCCTTAGGGGGCCCCTGAAATTCCTAGTGGCAGCCCTGAAAGGACGATCACCTGTGAGCAAGCTGCCACACCAATAGACTGCGCCTCGCTAGAAGGAGGAAGTGCCATTATTGTTTAGAATAACCATAGTAACCCAGAAGAAGAAAAAAAAAGAAGAAGAAGAGAAGGGTTCTGGTCTTTGTCAACCCAGCAAGCAGCTAGTGATACCCAATGAGTAATGAGCTCAGGCAAGCATGTCAAAATACCAATAGTGGGGCATAGAACCCATATAGGTTATATATAGATACACAAGACAGCAACAAAACATGAGAGAATTTTTGTATATGCATGAAAAAAACATTTATTTATTATATAAATAGTTACAAGATGTTTACAAATACAAGATGTTTAAATAAGGAGGTGACAACAACATACGGTAATAAATATGGTAACAATGTACTACATAAAAGATCATATTGTTCTTAGTATACGGAGCAGTACATAAATCATTAACAATTATAAGAGCACGTTTATCAAGAGCTATTATATTAGAACAAAATTACACAACCAAGCAAATTAGCCCCCTCAGTCCTAGATAGCACCTCATGTTTTTAATAAAATGCAAAATATGATTCCCCAAGCCAGTGGGGCCCCAGGTTGCAGCCAAGCAATATATCCTAACCAGTCATACAGGGATCCCTAGCCCTTTGCAGACACATACAGTGCCTACAAGTAGTATTCAACCCCCTGCAGATTTAGGTGGTTTGATAAGATGCAAATAAGTTAGAGCCTTCAAACTGCAAACGAGAGTAGGATTTATTAACAGAAGCATAAATCTTACAAACCAAAAAGTTATGTTGCTCAGTTGAATTTTAATAAATTTTAAACATAAAAGTATGGGTCAATTATTATTCAACCCCTTAAACCACCAGCATTCTGTTTGGTCCCCCTAAAGTATTAAGAAGTAGTTCAGGCACAAAGAACAATGAGCTTCACATGTGTGGACGTATTATCTCTTTTGCCAGCCTTTTCTGACTATTTAAGACCCTCCCCAAACTTGTGAACAGCACTCATACATGGTCAACATGGGAAAGACAAAGGAGCATTCCAAGGCCATCAGAGACAAGATCGTGGAGGGTCACAAGGCTGGTAAGGGGGTACAAAACCCTTTCCAAGGAGTTGGGCCTACCTGTCTCCACTGTTGGGAGCATCATCCGGAAGTGGAAGGCTTATAGAACTACTGTTAGCCTTCCACGGCCTGGACAGCCTTTGAAAGTTGTCCGAAGAGTCAAGGCTAACCCAAGGACAACAAGGAAGGAGCTCCGGGAAGATCTCATGGCAGTGGGGACATTGGTTTCAGTCAATACCATAAGTAACGTACTCCACCGCAATGGTCTCTATTCCAGACGAGCCTGTAAGGTACCTTTTACTTTCAAAGTGTCATGTCAAGGCTCGTCTGCAGTTTGCTCATGATCACTTGGAGGACTCTGAGACAGACTGGTTCAAGGTTCTATGGTCTGATGAGACCAAGATCGAGATCTTTGGTGCCAACCACACACGTGACGTTTGGAGACTGGATGGCACTGTAATGACCCCAAGAATACCATCCCTAAAGTCAAGCATGGTGGTGGCAGCATCATGCTGTTGGGCTGTTTCTCAGCCAAGGGGCCTGGCCATCTGGTCCACATCCATGGGAAGATGGATAGCACGGCCTACCTGGAGATTTTGGCCAAGAACCTCTGCTCCTCCATCAAGGATCTTAAGATGGGTCGTAATTTCATCTTCCAACAAGACAACGACCCAAAGCACACAGCCAAGAAAACCAAGGCCTGGTTCAAGAGGGAAAAAATCAAGGTGATGGAGTGGCCTAGTCAGTCTCCTGACCTTAACCCAATTGAAAACTTGTGGAAGGAGCTCAAGATTAAAGTCCACATGAGACACCCAAAGAACCTAGATAACTTGGAGAAGATCTGCATGGGGGAGTGGGCCAAGATAACTCCAGAGACCTGTGCCGGCCTGATCAGGTCTTATAAAAGACGATTATTAGCTGTAATTGCAAACAATGGTTATTCCACAAAATATTAAACCTAGGGGTTGAATAATAATTGACCCACACTTTTATGTTTAAAATTTGTTAAAATTCAACTGAGCAACATAACTTTTTGGTTTGTAAGATTTATGCTTCTGTTAATAAATCCTACTCTCGTTTGCAGTTTGAAGGCTCTAACTTATTTGCATCTTATCAAACCACCTAAATCTGCAGGGGGTTGAATACTACTTGTAGGCACTGTATAACAACCACAAATATCCTAGTTGTACAAAAGCTCGTGACTACTATGTTGCCTGAAGGCAGCAACCTGTAGTCAAAAAATTCATTGTTGTTAGTTATGAATTTATAGGGAAACTTGCGCACCAGATCCAGAAAAATAATCCCATCCCTAGTCCATGTATATGGCCAGTATGGGAACTCATATGGTGTTCATATCCAGGAAATTAAATATCAGCACACTCTGTATTTGGTTACTGTTCGTATTCATACCAATTAAAATCAATTGTATTAAGCATTGTCCTTAGTCCTGTCCCATATTGTTTCCATGATCAAACGAAGGTCACAAACATGAAAGGCTGAGTTGAGCCATATTGAGATCCCAAATCCAAGACAAGTTGACCATTAAATTAGTGCCTCCACATCCGTGTAGTACTGTACAATATCGCTGTTGTAAACTAAACCATCATTTAGCCCAGAAATCCTGTATATGTCAATTCCTCATTCAGGCTATTGGGCGTCATCGAGTGTAGAGAAAATATCCACCATGCCTCCGTTTGCAATAGCCACCTCTTTGCTGAACCCCCTCGTCCATTACTGAAATGCTTTTGTAGACCAATGACCTGTGCACCTCTAGGGCTTCCCCCATGAGAGGCCAAGAAGTGGGCTGCAAGCGATGTGATAGCCTGACCCCCAGCCAGTTTACTCGCTGCCAGATTTATATTGGAAACATGTGACTGTGTCCTAGAACGTACTTCCTGGGAAGTCTGCTCAACATATACCTTTCTGACTCACCGTTGCCGGGTTCTCAGGCGATGCTTCACTTGTCACGGTTCCGCGCCTAAGGCTGTGGGGCCCGGTGGTCAAATGGAAGGGATAAGGGATGGGGATAAAGTCTTGATTGTCTCGTGACGCCACCTGTGGGAGTCCGGTGAAGGCACCGGCGCTGCTTGGGCCTCCGGGGGATGTGCGGCAGCTAGATGGGATGCTCCCCACAGGATGAACAGTGGTCCCCGGGGCCAGGAGCTGCACTGGATGGAATACGGCAGCTCGGTTGTTTTTAGTAATATTCCGGGAAGACTGTACAGACACATAAAGTCCTTTCAGTACCTTTTACTGGTGTTATCAGGTACACTCGACCGGGCGATGAAGTAGACACTTCCGGAGGTTCCACAGCAAGCAGTGGTATAGGTTTCCTGATTTACGTAGCTTCTAGGGGGTCTGGTGGACATGGAATCCTACCGAACCGGGGTTGCACTTTCTGGTGTGACTTGTTACACCTGAGTTTGCTGCACTGAGGGCGCTATAAAGGATTATCGCTGAATTCTAAACTCCGGGCTCTCATCTGGCGGTGCTTCAGGTGTCCAGCGAGCTAAACTCCCTTGTTGAGGTGCTGGTTTCTGTGCAGCCTCCGCTATGGCTCCTGCAGCTCGGACCCAGTGACCGGATTGTTAGGGCGAGTCAAAGTAACTCCTCTGTCCCTCTTCTGTATTTGCCTCCTGCTCCTATGACCCCTGTTGCGAGGGTCTACCACTTCCCGGGTGTGCTGGTATGGGCCTAGTATGGCTTCAGTACCAGGTCAGCTCTCCTAGCTGTTCACAGTTCTAAAGTGACTGCACACTCCGTAGTTTCTCCCTCCAGGACCCATGTTTATAGGGGAAACTGGCTTAAGGCAACCAGTGGAGCTCCCCCTACAGGCCTGGGGTGAAAGGTGTGTTGTAAGTAAGTGGGGCGGCTTGCTGTGTACTTCTCCATTGTGTCCTAAGAGTTTCTGTGGTGCCCCAACCAGGGTGCCACATTTCCACAAGGACAAATTAAGATTAGATAAGATAAGATAAGATAAACTTTATTGATCCCGGAGGAAATTACAGTATTAAGGCATATATAACATTTCTAGTCCTACAGTTTATGTAGGATCTCAACCTAAAGCTAGTGCCATCCAGTGGGTTATGGAAATTATCCCTAACCGGTCTCATCAGCGTACAAATATTACAGTTTCCACAAGGAAATGAACCCAATAGTCTAATTCCTCATCCCAAAGGGATAGTAGGTTTGGTAAAATTGCTGCAAGAAACACTATTCCCAATATTGCGTGCTCTACTGGCTGTCATAAGGGGCCTATCACTCACAATAGATCTTGTCTGTGCATCATCAGTCAACACAATCCAGTGTCTGGTAAGAATCTTTCTTGCCTCTTTCCAGCCATTGTTGTATTCTGTAATAAACCTTACGGCAAGGTCTTGATTTCGTTGACGTGGCTGTAGCAGCGATTCCTGTGTCTCCTTTTCCACTCTTTGATAGGCTGATGAGACCACCTGTTTTGGTTATCCACGTTGTCGTAACCTCTCAGTTAATCCCCTGGTGTGATGGCGAAATCTCTCGTCTGTAGTGCACGTACGTCGTATCCTAAGAAATTGACCGATAGGCAATCCCAGTTTTGTATGATGGGGGTGGAAACTCTGAAATTGAAGGAGGCCATTTGTGGCAGTTGGTTTGAGATAATGCTCTGTGTCCAAGTGTCCCTCTCTCAGACAAATCTGTAAATCCAAAAAGGTCGCAGTATGATTAGACACATGATATGTCAAATGGATATTAAGATCGTTAACATTCAAAGTCTCGATAAAGGCGTGCACATCCACTTCTGTGCCAGTCCATAGAAAACCCACATCGTCAATTAAACGAAGCCATCGTAGGACATGATCTTTATATTTCTGCATTGTAGACACTATCGTTGCCTCCCACCAGCCTAAAAAGATATTAGAAAAAGCCATTGCCACTCCCGAGATTTACTTATAGAAGGCCCTATCAAACAAAAAGTAGTTGTGCTGAAGGACGAACTGCAAAAGATCCAAAATAAAGAAGTCATGCATCCGATCGGAACTTACTTTTTGATCCAGGAAGTAGGCAACCGCTGCAAGGCCATCAGTGTGGCTGATATTCGAATAAAGCGACTCCACGTTGCAGGTGACAATGAAGATATCAGCCGGAATATCAAGATCCTTTGTCTGTTGGATGAAATGTGACGTATCACGGACATATGATGGACATGCTGTGGCAAGAGGCTGCAAAAAATGATCCAGGTAAATACAAGCTTTTTCACAAAGACTGCCAATCGAGGACACAATAGGATGTCCCGGTGGTCTCACTAAACTTTTATGCACCTTAGGCAGCATATAAAAGGTTGCAATTGTTGGATTAGTAGGCCACATAAATTTCCTCTCACTAAGCGTAATAATACCGTGTTGGAAAGTCGCCATCAAGAGTCGTTGTAGTTTTTTGACAAAAACCAAAGTTGGATCTGATGGCAGTTTGGAATAGTAGTTGAAATTATTGAGTTGTCTGAACGCCTCCTCGTGGTACATGGTAACCAGCCACAACACCACATTACCTCCCTTATCAGCTTCCTTAATCAAGAACAGAAAATTATTCCTTAAACTGGTCAGTGCCCTCCGTTCCTGTATTGTTAAGTTGGTGGATCTATCTATTTGTGATGGTAACCTACAGATCTCACTCTTAACCATTTCAAAGAACAGTTTAATTGAAGGGACCAAGGATAGGGGAGGAGATGTGGTGGACGGTGCTCTATGTGGAAATTTGTGTCTACCTGTATCCGCAGATTCTTCTTGTAGCAGTTCAAGGAGGTCTCTGAAGGTCTGTTGTTCTCACTGTCCCGCATTGTGTATGATCTCAGGCTTGCGATGTAAAACTTGTAGTATCAACTTCCTGCAGAAAAGAAAGAGATCCTTAATGATGGTAAATTTATCTAGTCCCTGAGTAGGCGAGAATGTTAGACCTCTCTCAAGTACCCTCTTCTCGTGTAGATTCAAGACATAATTTGTTAGATTTATTACCTGCAACGGTTCCTCTTGGCCTCCCGCCTGTACATGGGCGACCGACTGGGCCATTTCCGATTTCCCCTGGGAGGTGGCAGCGGGCATTCCGGAATCACCCTGTTTCTGAGTTGTCTTCCAATTTTGGCCTCTTCTGTTCCGCCGTTGGACTCGTTTTCCATGGATAAAAAAATCACTTGAGGTCTGGGGTGGTGACAGCGATTCAGGGTGGGGTCTGGGGTTTGAGGGGAAATCTGGTTGAGGTTTCGATTTGGTGGGTTTCGGAGCTTTCGGCGTTTGGGCCGACCGGGCCTGGGATTCCTTTGATGCTGCCATCTATATGCTTTCTGTTCTTTGAAGTCTGTTTGATCACAGGAAAACTTCTTGCTTTTTCTCTCAATAATTTCATTCTAAAACCTATCTATCGTTTCCTTGAGATGTATCTTAAAACTTGCCACCATTGATACGTTGGGCCACTTGGAGAGTTTATCCTCCAGATTCTTAATGTTGGCTTTCTCTTTTTTTCAGTAACTCCCTGTAATGTTCTAGGAGAAGATTCATGAGCACTCCCGAGCATTTATTCAGGCCCTGTTTCCATACTCCTTTAAAGGCTTCTGAGGGTGTCCAAGCAGGAAATATTGAAATACGCAAGCCTCTTGGGACTTATAGGGAGATGTCAGATTTAGGAAGGTTAGTGGAGGGCAGGAGCAGAAGTTCAGTTTTGGAATGGTTGAGTTTCAGATAGAGATCGGGCATGATATCGGAAACAGCGGTTAGACAATCATTGGTGTTCTTTAGTACAGCAGGGGTAAAGTCAAGAAGTGTATAGTTATGTCATCAGCATAAAGATAGTACTGGAAGCCAAATTTGCTGATGGTCTGTCCAAATAGGGCCATGTAGATAGAAAAGAGAAGAGAACAAGGACTGAGCCCTGGGGGACTCCAATAGAGAGAGGAAGAGGAGAAGAAGTGGAGCGAGCAAATGATACACCGAAGGAGCAGTCAAAAAGATAGACATCGCTCTCCTGGTGCTATTCCTATTATGCTGATGGAGTGCAGCATAGCGAGTAGGAGATGGTGGTTAACAGTGTCAAGAGTGATCAGAGAGAGTAGTAATTATTACGTTATGTTTTCAGAAGGTCACTGGTCACTTTGATGGCAGTTTCTATACAATTTTGAGGGCAGAAACCAGACTGGAATGGATCTAGAAGATGGTGAGTGGAGAGGTATCGGGTGAGGCAGGAGTAGATTTTAGAGATGAACGGGAGATTGGAGACTGGTCTGTAGTTATTTGTATAGGATGGTGTCGAGCCCAGGCTTTGGGGTACTCGGATATCAGGCGGCAAAGCGTTAACTGCTGTTTTACGGGGAATGGCGGCCGCGCATGACCCCGTTTCCTGGGCCTATCTTTAAAAGGGGGATTTAGGCACAAGGGATTATTTACAAAGTTAGTAGTTGTTGTGATGCCACCTGCAGTACCTGGTGACATGTCACCAGCGCCGCTACAGTCCTCCGGAGATCGGTGGTATTGCGGCTGAGATGATATAGTCCTCTCCAGGCAGGACTGGGACCAGGGGCTGGCTGGTAGATCTTGCCCTGGGGGGCAGTCTACTTCTTGCCCTGGGGGCTATCGGAGCAAGCCGGGTGAAGAGCCGGGGGGGGTGCTATCGGAGCAAGCCGGGTGGGTGAAAAGCGGGGGAGGGGGTGCCGCCACTCACCAGCCTCCACCACGCTGCCCACTGCCTGCTTCACGGGTCCTGCAGTCATTGCGGCAGCTGCAGCCCAATCATTGCAGGGGGTGGCCCTAAACTAGGGCAATGCCACCGGCCTGGGGGGCAAATGCCTCCCTGTCACCTGGGCCAGTCCGCCCCTGACTGGGACCTCCGGGGCAGCGTTTCTGTGAAATGAATAAATTTATGGAAAGAAAGATGTAGCAGAGTCAAAGTCACTTCACCGGGTACTTTACTGGAACTTTTGCAGAGTGATTACAGTCCTCAGTGCAGTTAGGTGTTAAAATGACAAGCGGCTACGGGTGGCTGCAAGCAGATCTCTGGTAGATAGACAGAACCCCCAGTGTGTGCCTTTTTTGTTCCTTTTCTTCCCTGCTTCCCAGTAGCTGTGTGAAACCTGACCTCATATAGAGTAGATCTGACTTCCTGCTGTCTCTCTTTCCTTCCCTTGCTCCCGTCGGGTAACCTTCTGTTGAACACGGCGGCTCTTTGCACAGTGGCTGGCCCCCTCTAATGGTCACTTGGGAATCAGGGCCGTATCTAGAGATACCCCCGTGCTGCAGATTTTCTGCAGGCCGTAAAGGTTCCTACAGGTATGGGCTCCGGTACCCGGTTTCCTTCCTTGAGTAAACTCCCTCTGAGCTCCTTGCTCCCTTCTCTGCTCTGTGTCTGGGATCTGCTCTGGTTGTCCCTGGGTCCCTCAGCCGAGCAGACCCTCCTTCCTGCCGCAGGCTCCCTGCTTGGAACTTTTCTAACTCTCCAACCCAGAGGCCAAGACAGACGGTCTGAGCCCTCCAGCCAAAGACGACCATGGTCATTGACCTCCCTTCTCCCCCTGGGGCTGACTATATACCCTCCCGGGTTCCCTCCCACTGCCTGATCTAATGTGGGATGTGGGTTTAGGGTCCCGCCTACCATCCATAAATCCACTTGTAGCTGGGGTGACTACACCTCTTTTACGGGTGCAGTACCCCTCTGTGGCACCTACATAGTGGGGCGCCACACACCCCCTTGATGGAATATACTCGTCCGCGAGTATCAACACTTGCCTACCAGGAAGTGAAAATATTTTTATATAAATTAATACCAACGGGTAACTATTTACAACAAGCATATTTAGGTTTCTTCCCATTGCTGGGAGGCTCATTCTTAAACGTTTCACATATAAAAACACACAGACATTATTTACTTAGGCCCAACGGATCGGTACTAGGTATGCGGCCCCAGCGGTAATCTTTAGCCCAGCACAGTCCAGTGTGTGTTATCACTGCTGGGCCGCTATTCATTGGCATACATTATTAACAAAGGGGCAGTTCAAATATAAAGTCATTAGGGTCTTCAAGCCAAAACGGGGACACACTCTTCATTCAAAAGGGAAGGGGCTGATTGTTGGGAAGGTGAGGGGCTATTTACAAGGGCAATGTCTCGCAACGGGAGTCTATTGCAAATATATTATTATACCATACGGGCGATCCTGATAGCAAACCAGCCTAACGGGCCAGGGTAACGTTCATAGGTCACCTGCTCACCTCAATATAGATTGCGCCGAGGATGTCCTTTTCGCAGGAATGATTCTACATCCCGCCGGGAAAAGAAGACATCGTCAATTAGTCCAGGTTCACGGAGGAATCCCCATCCATCCTCCTGGTATACAGAGATAACCGTTCCAGTTTTACATAGTTCTAATGGAAGCGGGGGCTGAGCTCTTGCTTCCTCGCAGAGTCTCCTCATTGCCAGCTCTCGCTGGTACCAATCCTCTCATCACCTCTGCATCGCCACCTGGTCTTGTTCATCCATGGCTGGCCGGGTGCATTGCAGCGACTGGTACTGTGGGGGTGGCGAACTGCTGCTCGAGACTCATGGTGTTACTCGCGTCTCCACGGAGCTTAAGATGGCGAGAACTCCTCGCTGGTGCTGCTGCCTCGTGGTCCACCAAGCTGCTTCTGGAGTGCTCCCTCCTGAGGCTCCGTCCGGTTCTTCATCGTCGTCGTCGTAGAGCTCCTCCTCGACTTCCACATCTGGTGCAGTGGGTGGTTGAGCTGCCTCCAGCCGGAGACAACTGCTGGCCCGGGACAGTGGTGAAGTCGGGGTTCAGTTTGGGTCCCCGTGTCCCGGGTCTGGACGGGTGGTGGTAAGGAGGCGCGGTGCTCTTCCACCGCTCGTTCAGCCACTGCCGCCTCCCGTGCCTCGCGGGTCGTCCTCCTGGCGGACAGCTCGAAGGTCCGCTCGGCACTCCACCGAGGACACACCCAAGTCAGTGTTTGCTCCATTTCTTCTTGGAGCCGGGTAAAAGCATCCCGCCAGTAATCAGCATCCCCTTCCGTTGTTAAAAGGGAATAAGGGTTGGTAATTCTGAGGACATTAAGTGCGGCAGCCAAGGAGTAAAATGGTCGAGGAACTGGGTGGGTGTACAACCTCTACTCCAAAGGGGATTGAATTGAAGAACCTGATGGTGTGGACGTCAAAAGAAGGGAATGAGAGTAATGGAGCTGGGGGTATGACCAGGAAAGTGCATTGTCGGGACAGGAGTAAGTTAACTCCACTACCATGTCTGTTCCCAGGTCTCGGGGAATGTATTAATGTATTTAGGAGGTTGCTAGGCACAATGTTTATAAAAAGTCAGAGTAGGGCCACACTTTTGAGATTTGCCAGACTGTTGGCAGGGTGGCTGAAATTATTGATCAATCATTTACCAAAAAATCTCATTTTACATTTAAGCGCAGTTTAAAATTTATATGTGCATTTGCACATTATTATTGCATACAGTTTTATTGCATATTTTATTGCAGACAGTGCTGGCTTTCTCCCTTTTTGACCATTCAAATCAATGCAAAGAAAAATCAAGGGCCTAGCAAACACTTTCAAAAGGGCCCAAAAGCTGCCAAACACAGTTCAAACTAATTTTCAATGGAGCCCCGCTGTTTTGACACAGACATAAGCTTCCTAGACTATTACTTGCCAAGCTTCAGCATTGCTGTTACTCTGCTTTTGGGCTCACTCATGATCCACACTGCCTCTCACTGACCCTCGTTGATTGGTTAAGGTCAGACTAATGGCCGCTTAACACGTCTCGATTAGTGATGGGCGAATCCTAAATTACTCGGAATCGCTTGACTCTAGCGAGTCCGAGCACAGGACTCGCTACTCGTTGCGAGTCTAGCGAGTCCAATGTTAATGATTGGGGAAGCGAGTAATAGCGAGTAGTGTGAGATTTACAAATCGCAGATGTGTCTCGGAAGCTTCAGCCTGAAGCAATCCTAGTTTTGTCATTTATTTGCATTGGACTCGTTTACTTTGTAAGTAATCGCTGGGAAACTCGCACAGATAAGAGTCCTGTCTGCTCTGTGTGCTGGCTGCCGCAGCTCCAGGGTCCTAGAGCCTGCCTGCTGCCTGATGTAGCAGAGCTGAGATTGTTCTCAGTCTGCTCATTCCCTGTGTACAGACATGAATGTCTGTGCACAGAGATGATGTAGCAGTGCTGAGATTGTTCTCAGTCTGCTCATTCCCTGTGTACAGACATGAATGTCTGTGCACAGACATGATGTAGCAGAGCTGAGATTGTTCTCAGTCTGCTCATTCCCTGTGCATAGACATCTATATCTATGCACAGGGGATGTAGCAGAGAGGACATCGCGATTTGGACTGCGTCGGACGGAAGAGGATTTTTTTAATTAAAGATGGAGTCCCTAATGGCTTTTTTTTTTATTTCTAATAAAAAATTTTCTTTTGTTTGTGTTTTTTTTAAAACAATTTAATAGAAATTCATGGCGGTCATGTCTAATATTGGCGTGACCGCCATAAATTTCGGGCTTAGGGCCAGCTGATAATACAAAGCTGGCCCTAACCTCTTCATTACCCAGCGTGCCACTGCCACCAGGGCCACTGGAAGAGCGGGGTTCAGCGCCAGAGGATGGCGCTTCAATGAACGCGCCATCTTCTGGGGCGGCTGCGGGCTGCAATTTGCAGCGGGGGGTGCCCAGAAAGCTTGGGCATCCCTGCGCTGCGGATTCCAGCCCCCAGCTGCTTAGCTGTACCTGGCTAGACATAGAATTTGCGCGGAGCCCCACGCATTTTTTAAAATTATTTCATGAAATTCTGAGATTCTGACTCTGAGACTCTGACTCTGAGACTCTGACTCTGAAATTCATGAAATAATAAAAAAAAAATGCGTGGGGCTCCGCGCAATTTCTATGTCTAGCCAAGTACAGCTAAGCAGCTGGGGGCTGGAATCCGCAGCGCAGGGATGCCCAAGCTTTCTGGGCACCCCCCGCTGCAAATTGCAGCCCGCAGCCGCCCCAGAAGATGGCGCGTTCATTGAAGCGCCATCCTCTGGCGCTGAACCCCGCTCTTCCAGCAGCCCTGGTGGCGGTGGCACGCTGGGTAATAAAGGGGTTAATACCAGCTTTGTTATACAAGCTGGTATTAAGCCCGAGATTCTTAATGTCAGGCCACGTTTGACCCAGCCACTAAGAATCTCCAATAAAGGGTTAAAAAAACACAACACAGAAAAATTTTTATTTGAAATAAAAAAAAAAGCCATTAGAGACTCCATCTTTAATTAAAAAAATCCTCTTCCGTCCGACGTAGTCCAAAACGCGATGTCCTCTCTGCTACATCCCCTGTGCATAGATATAGATGTCTATGCACAGGGAATGAGCAGACTGAGAACAATCTCAGCACTGCTACATCATGTCTGTGAGCAGGTGAGCTCTAGGACCCTGGAGCTGCACAGAGAAGACAGCTGGACTCGGCTCGCAAAGAAACAGCAGTTACTTTGCGAGTTTCCCTGCTATCACTGGCACAGTAGCCGAGTCTAATGCAAACAATGGCAATCCTAGTTTTGTCAGCGTTTCTGACAAAACTAGGATTGATATTGATTTGCATTGGACTCGTGCGAGTAATCACTGGGAAACTCGCAGAGTACCGAGTCCTGCGAGTCCCTTACTACTCGCCGAGTAACGAGTCCTAGCGAGTAGATTCGCCCATCCCTAGTCTCGATATCATTGTCCAACAACGATAAAAAGTCACGTGGTTCGTGTGTTGCCGCCGATATCGTTCATGCATTGTGTGGTGTAAATGAGCAATGCGATGCAAGAACGATGCCAAAACGATATCGTTGGGGAATTGTGCATGCTCGCCAACTGCCCGATATTGGCTTGACGATCTGGCAGGATCATGCTGTGTGACAGTGCAACTACAATTTGGAGCACAACTTCCCCTATTCACTCCCATGTTAAATGGTCGTTCCCTGGGTCACTCGTACACAGCGCAAAGGAGGGGGCGTAGACATCGCAGTTGAGTAGCCTGCCGATATCTCCCTGTGTAACATCTCCTATGCGATCTTGGACTAGTGCCAAAAACGTGCGCACTCCCGTGCCGTTGTATACAATATCGGAACAATATCGGGACGTGTAAAGCGGCCATTAGCCCCACTCAGCATTTTTGCCGGCATCTGTGATTGGTTGTTAGTTTGGCAATCAAACTGACGTCAGATTACTGTCAAAATATGAGTGCTTTGCCGTATTTTTGATTCCCAGCCAAGCTAACCCAGGCAACTAGGTGCGTTCTATCCGCCTTCCCCCCTCAGCTAAAGATTTTAGCCCCCAGTTGTCCCAGAATTAGCGACATCATGAGAGACCGAAAAGGTGGTTGTTACCCTACTCTTCCAGTTGCCCTGGTGCTGGTAGCAGACTGGGTAATAAGGGGTTAATGTCACTTAAGGATTAGTCAGCTAACACCAAGCCCTAGATTGATAATGTCAAGCCTATGTTATACCTGGACATTATGAACTTATAAGGAAGTAGTAAAAACACTCAACACAGAGAATAATCATTTATTTGGAATACAACACCCAGGAATCCCTCTTTTTAGCAACAAACATACCCTCTAATGGTAATCCACAGCCAGCACAAGTTGTCCCGTGACAACCATCTTAGCTCTGCTACATTTCAATGAGAGGAGAGTCCAGAGACATGTCTGCCCACCAGGCGAGTAGCGCTCAGACACTGGCAGCCAGATTTCTGAGCTGAGCAGTGATGTCAGACAGTTCATCTGAGAACAGGGCATGCAACACTACACTAGCGCCTCCAGGCCAGAAAGGGGAGCTACATTCCACCTTAGTAAAGAACAGTACCCCGGGACTGTAGGAAAACAAATAAATAACATAACAAAACAATTATTATTTACAAAGTCTTAAAAAATAAAAATATACAAAAACCACTGAAATTCAAAAAGAGTCCAAAAAGTTCAAAACAAATCAGTCCTTCCGGGGGTTTAGTCTATTGCCTCCGGGGCTGGTAAATATATACAAGTAGTCTTTACCACAACCAGTTCCGTGGTAAGTATGGTCCGTAGTTAATAAAAGGAAAAAGTTCAATAATATGCAAGTACTTCATACAGGATAGTCTCTGTATGTACCCGGCTTTTAATGTTGCAAACTAATATAAACAAGTCTCTACGGGTGTCTCTGGTTTAAGTGCAGTAGGCTCCTAAGCCCTCGGGTCTCCGCATAAGAGGCCAAGTTCTTATTCCGTGGCTGTCACCTAACACCATGCTACTCTCATTCTTTTTGTACACTTACACTTTACCGGGTTCTATTTAACTTTATAACAAACATATTTACATTTTACATTTGATTCCATACTTTAATCTCTGTACCTAGCCGGTATCAGACCCTGGGTACTACGCTCTGATCTGCGTAATGCTGGTGTACTGGGTGTACTTAGCCTGATGGTGTGGGTGGAGGTACCTATTTAACATATCTGCTACTATTGCGGATGGAGATCTGACAGTAGGACTGGCAAGCTCACTGGGACCAGGAATTGGATCTTCCTCTTCAGGCTCAATTTCCAGTTCTTTATGTCTTGGGACTTCTTGTCGTACAGGTTCTGGCGTTGGTTCTACCATTGGAGAGAAAGCAATCATGGGGACTACAACTGCTCTGTAGTAATTTGGCTATGTTTTGGGGAAATCTCCTAAAACGGTATGGAACACATCCTCTTCTTCCTTGACAGGTTGGACCTGTACGGTTAAGGTTACTTCTGGTGTCTTCAGGGTTTCAGGACACGGTTTGAGATGGTCTCTTGACACAACTGCTGACGTCCTTCCTTCGTCTTTCCTGATTAGACACACTTTGGCATTGTCTAAATTTGATTGTAAGACTGTATATGGGGTGGTTTCCCACTGATTATCCAATTTGTTGGTGCATCTCTTTCTCTTGAGAACTTGCTCACCAGATTGTAATGGGGTTTCTAGAGCATGTTGGTTAAAGATTCTCTCTTGTCTTTCCCTAGCTTGCTGGAGACTTTTCTCTACGCACTCTTGTAATTGGCAATAGTGCTGTTGACGTAGGGTATCCCTATTGGATTCTTCAACTTCTGCATCTGGCTTCAGAATTCCCATATCTAAATCAATTGGCAGCTTTCCGGGCCTTGCTCGCATAAGGTAGGCTGGGGTGCAGTTTGTAGAACTCACCGGGACATGGTTGTACAAGTCTACCAAGTCGGGTAATTTCTCTGGCCATTGATTTCTCTTTGACTCTGGTAAGTTTTTCAACAGGTCAATCACAATATGGTTCATCTTTTCGCAGAAGCAATTGGTTTGGGGATGATAGGCTGTTGTGCGGATCTTCTTACAGCCATACATATTGCAGAATTCCTGGAAAATCTCTTCTCATGTCAGCGCCCACTTTAGCTTTTTGAAGGACTCTTCCCTCTTCTCACTCCACTGGAAAGGGGGATTACGGGTTGAAGACCTTTTTGACTGTCCTACCAGGATGTCTTGTAGGGGAGCTGCTAACTTTGTGAACCCTCTGATAAATCTTCTATAATAGCCCACCAGTCCCAGGAATTGTCTCACCTCTATCCCTTATCACTGTGACTTTATCAGGATCCGGTGCTACTCCCTCTGAACTCACGATATGTCCTAGGTAATGCACCTTTGACTTGAAAAGGTGGCACTTGGATGGTTTGATCTTCATGCCGTATCCGGACAAGGCTTCAAACACTTCTGCTAGGTCTTGTAGATGTTGTTCATATGTCTTGGAGTAGACTATGATGTCATGCAGGTACAGGAGGACAGTTTCAAAGTTCTTATGGCCTAGGCAGCTCTCCATCAGGCGATGGAAGGTACCGGGTGCGTTGCAGAGTCCAAACAGCATACAATTGAACTCACAGAGGCCCATCGGCATAGTAAACGCTGTCTTCTCCTTGCCAGCCTCTGCCACAGGAACTTGCCAATACCCACTAGTTAGATCTAGGGTGGAAAGGTAGTTAGCAGATTTTAATGCGGCTAATGACTCCTCAATCCTAGGTATCGGGTATGCATCCTTGTGTGTAATGCAGTTGATCTTCTGGTAGTCTACGCACATTCTTATGGTCCCGTCCTTCTTTTTAACTAACACTAAAGGCGCAGCCCAGGGGCTACAACTGTCTCTTATTACACCTGCAGTTTTCATCTCTTTGAGCATGTCTTTGGTGGTTTGGTAGTGAGCGGGTGGCAATGGTCTATACCTCTCTTTTATAGGCTGACGGTTACCTGTGGGTATAGTGTGCTCTACCCCTTTAATTTGCCAAAAGTCTAACGGGTGTTTGCTGAATATCTGCTCATATTCTTTTACTACCCGGTATATTCCATGCTTTTGATGGGGAGGTGTAGAACTGGTACCCACATGTAGCTTTTGGCACCAATCCTCCAGCTTTTCCCCTGAGCCATTGTCATCCGCCTGACTTGACAGGTTCAAGGGCTTGACGGCTGTGATGGCATTGTTATCAACCATAAATCATTTAGCCATGGTAGCATACTTCGGTACGGTGACCTCATCTTCCCCGCAATTTAGAAGGCATAATGACACTTCCCCGGTGTACCTCAACTACCCCTCTGGCCATCAGTATAGTGGGCCTACTGTCTGAATACACGGTTTCTACCAGGGCTTGATAGTCTTGCCCTTTAATGCATATTGCGGCTCTAAACCAGACCAACATTTCAAGTTTGGGAGGTATTACAATGGGTATCAGATCACTTACCCTTACACTGTCAATTTCACCTCCTGATATTTCTACCTGCAGTTTCATCATCAGGGCTTTTATTTCCTTTTGCAGGAGTCTCTGTTGCTCGGTTCTGGCAATCTCAGCGCTCTGCTGTAAGACAGTAATTACCTCGGAAAAACAATTTTCAATTACATTCATTCCTATCAACATTACTGGTTCACGTTTCTCGCCAGTCAACATCTACAATAATAATACCCTGTTTCTTCAATTCTACCTTCCCAATCTGAATGATCATTTCTCTGAACCCAACTTGTAGTATTATTTCATCATTGCTAGCCCATATGGTCAATGCAACGTTAGATGGACCACTAATACACTAATTTGTTAGAGTGGTTAGCAAATCATTCGAACAAATCCCAACTTTTGCATAAATGGACAATCTGAATCGCCAAGAGAGATGCAGATTGAAGGAACTACAGGATCTGCCTGACATTCTCATCAAGCCCGCCGACAAAGGCGGGAGCATTGTCATCTGGCCCATTTCAAAGTATGAAAAGGAGGCATACAGACACTTGAATAACAAGGTCTGTTATAAGAAACTGACGTTTAATCCATCTACCTCCTATTGTGAACAACTAAATAGAATACTGAAAACTGCAAATGACAATGGGATTATTACATCAGAATTGATGTCAGCAATGTCAGTCGCAGATCCTGTGGTGCCTACTATGTATTTTCTCCCGAAAATACATAAAGATGCAGTAAACGCCAGCAGGACGTCCTATAGTATCGGAGAGAGGTAACTTCCTGGAAAATGTGGGTAAATGGATAGACACAAAATTACAACCGCTAGTTGAGAACCTTCCCTCCTTCATTAGGGACACAGGTGAGTTCTTGAAAAGGATTGACTCTCTCCAAATTGATGATAAGGCCATGCTGGTAACCTGTGATGTCGAATCATAGTATACTAGTATCAGGCACACGGACGGCCTTAAAGCCGTACGTTTTTTCTGAATATGTCCTCTCTCCCGGCTGACATCACTTCCCTCATCATGGAGCTCCTGGAGTTCAGCCTAACACATAATTTCTTTACATTCAAGGGGTCCTTCTACCTACAGCTCCAGGGCACAGCGATGGGGGCATCTTTTGCGCCCTCATACGCTAATTTGTTCCTGGGGCTGTGGGAGAGGGACCTCTTTCTGTCAGATGGGCTGCCATCGATGTGCCGCGTCATCTGGCAGGGATCAGAATTTGAGTTGAATTTACTTATTGATCAGCTCAATGTCAATGATGTTAATGTTAAGTTAACATATCAACATAGTAAGAATAAGGCTGAATTCCTGGATGTCTCCGTGGTGAGGGATCCAGGTGGGTGCCTGCAGATGGACATTTTCAGAAAATCGACATCATCCAATTCGCTCCTACATGCCTCTTCCTCCCATCCACCCTATATGATTAAAGCAGTACCCGTAAGTCAATTCCTACGTCTCCGTAGGATCTGTTCTTCAGATTCTGACTATCGAGACAGAGCCGAAGAGCTTAAGTGTAGGTTCCAAGAGAGAGGCTACAGCCATAGGGCAATTAAACATGCTGCCAATCGGGCTAAACATATATCCCGTAATGAGTAACTGTACGGTCAACCTAAGAAAGCTAAAGATATGCACGTGAGATTTGTTACGCCATATAATGGCCAATTTAATGCCATGTGTAAGTGCCTTGAAAAAGCTTGGCCTATTCTACAAACCGATACAATTTTATCGAAAACAATACCACAAAGGCCGATGTTGGCGGCCTGTAGATCGAAAAATCTCCGTGACTATCTGGTGCATAGCCATTATAACCGCAGGGATACAGCCACTTTCCTTGATCAATTTCCTCGAAGGGTAGGCTGTTTCCCATGCGGAAAATGTATTTCATGCCCCAACATTGAGAGAGCAGATAGTTTCTCTAATGTGGCAGGCACAAAAACGTACAGCATCTCCAGAAAGATCACCTGTAGTACAACAGGAGTTATCTATTATGCGGTATGTCCTTGCCCTAAGGTGTATGTAGGCCTCACTACCCGTGCCCTAAAAATTAGAGTAAGAGAGCATGTCCTTAATATTAATGGGGCAGAAGGTTGTTTGGATCCATCCACTTTAAAAACTCTTCCCAGGCACTTTTTTGAATTTCATCAGTGCCGTAGGGATTTACTTAGGGTGAGGGGGATAGATGTGATGGACTTGGGCATCCGGGGAGGCCCGTTAGCAAGAAAATTAGCCATGTTGGAGACAAGGTGGATATGGACCCTCGGTACTCTTCAGCCTGGAGGACTAAATGAGAATATCAGCTTCGCCCCATTTCTTTAGCTCTGTATACTACGGCTAGAATAGTTGGATGACCTAATCAGGTTTTCTTTTATATTTTAACAGGCTTACCCTACATGTTTTGGAATCTGTATATATTGATAATGAAATTACACCTGGGAAGTGAATCAGTGTCAGGACAGAAACTGTGGAATTATACAGCAACTCTAGTCTTCTATTAAATATAAATTAATGCTGATTTGGTGTATATATAGATGCACTTTACACAATTGTATGTGCTGTTCAAGGAACTTTTTCTGTTGGATATAAGCACTATCCATAGAGATTGTATGTATCCATTTGCATAAGATATTTAAGCTTTGGATTATATCTGAACAAGATGTCTATATATGTATCTATGTATAATAAGTGCTCTATCTATATTGCCTTTTATTCTCTTTACCGTATGAGGTATTGTGACCCTCCTATTCCTGTTTGTTGTCCTGGAGACAACAAAACGTCACTGCAGTGACTTAAACAAGCATTTGCCCTAAATAAAGATGGCGGCGGCAGCATCTTACTGGCAGGCGTCATATCCTGAGCTTGCCTGCATCTATCTGTAGTGAGGCATCCACAGGAACTATGTGGCCGCCCCTATGCTGACGCAGGCGGGCCGGATGTGACGCCGCCGATGTGCGGTCACGTGCGCGCGAGTGCCGGCGCTCACATTGGTTGGCGCGGGTCACATGGTTGTGGCCGTGCCTGCCAGTGTTGTGAGACGGCCCCGTGCTCCTGGCCCACACATCTCTGATGTGCACGCCGCTTGACAGGTGATATACGTTTCCAATCAGCTGGGAGGCCTTTTTAAACCTAAATCTCACTGACATGAGGTGCCCCCTGATGAAGGCCACGAAACGATCGTAGGGGTCTGTGGTCCCCCTCTGTTTAGTGATACTGGTAACTATACTGAGCATATAACCTTGTTACAGTGGCTGATGGTTGTTTTTTCTGCATTGTACCTATTATACTCTCCAAATCTGTAAAAAATGTGAATCCACTTACTAAATGTATCTAATCTTGAAGGGTATATGCCTGATGCATATGCAGTATTAATTATTATGTGTATAATATCTATTCTCTGCACTTAGAGTGCTGTAGAGAGACTTACATTGTGCAAACAAGTGATGCACAACTTTGTGCATGCAGCATATTACTATCCCATGTTTGTAATTGTATATGTAATTGTATATATAATTGTACTTTGTAACCAGGAACACCTGAGGGGCCCACTCACCATGGATTGGTGAACCTTTTTGTCTGTCCGTCCACCATGTTTTAATAAACTTTTTCACTTTTGCATTATATAAGACAACTTGGTCGTAATTTCTATTTTGTATTGGACCACTAATAATGTCTGAATCAGCCCAGTACCTCGTGTAGAGAACATGTGGAATTGATGTTATCTGGGACCCGGTATCCAACAAGATGCTGAAGGGAATGCCATCCAACACGATAGGGATGACCGGACGTTCTCCCACGAACTTGTCATACCAGGCTGCAGGACCTTGAGAGTTTATACCTGAGGACTGGCCCGCCTTCCCAGGGGATCCTCATTTAAAGCACATTCCCGGGCAAAGTGGCCTGGTTCCTTGCAACGGCGCCAAATGGGCTGTCCATCCAGCTGATAGCGGTCGCTGGGTTGTCCTCTCGTCGCTTGGTACTTCCTGGGCCTCATCCACGGGACATCCTCCTTGCTCCATCCTCCTCGATATTGGGTGCAAGCTTGAATCCACGCAGCTCCTTGATGACATTAGCCATGGAAACAACAGTGTCCGTCAGGGCACCTAGATTTTGGTTGAGGGCCTCATTAAAGATAGGCTCTCTGTGTTCAGCAGCAGTCGCTAACATGGCAGATGTCGCTGATGCTCCTGGCTGCTGAGGTGCTGCTGTAGGGCCTTGAATAGAATTTATATCCCGGGGCTCCTCTATCTGCTGGAGACGGATGGCTCTATCGTTTAGCTGGGCAAAAGTGATTCCGAGATCCTGGATGGTCATCATGCTCAACTGTCCTCTGTGAGAAGGGGATAGGAGGCCCTCTATGAACTGATCTATCAGCATTTTGTCAGCTCCCGGGGCTAAGGGAGGTTCTGCTAGTTTAAGTGCTTTGAGCGCTTCCTGCAAGTTTAAGGCATAGTCTCTTGCGCTCTCTTTAGGCTTTTGTTGGCATGCAAAGAACCTCATTTTAGCCTGTATGTCAGCACTGGACTCAAATGCTGCTTTCAGTCCAGCCACAAGATGCTCTACAGTGTCTTTGTCTGTGTCCGGCCAGGA